>OU343224.1:85746212-86308367 GCA_910596185.1 Chrysanthemum makinoi | reverse complement strand
GGGCATGGAATGGCTAGTCATGTCGAGCTGGGAGTGGGAAACAATTTATACAATGGTTTTTCAATGTCAAGAAGGGTCATGGCATGCTCTAGAGAATTGTTTATGTAGTAGCTAAAGGGTGGCTAAAAGAAAGTTTTGGTCTTTTGATTGATTCTAAACGCGCAAAGAAGTTAAGGAAGGAGAAAAGAAATGCTGCTTTTGTTTCAGCCATGAGGTAGCAAAAGAAACCAAGAAAAGAAAAAATTGAAGTTGTCTATGGTTTCTTGTTGACTTGCTTTCAAACAAAAGAAAAGATAAATATATAAAGGTGTGTGTTGTTTGAGAGTATTTTTAGTTTGTGATTTTTTGTGACAAGTTGTATCTTATGTTGTTGTTTATATAGCGAAGGACTAGGCATGACCTTAGCAATATTTAATCCTTGTTTTGCATAGAAATGGATTAAAAGGGAAAAAGAAGTATGGTTGGCTTTTGTCATGCTCAACATTCTATGAAATTCATGGAAAGAAGGAGTTGTCCTTTCAAGCTTTGTGTGTGGAGACATACTACACAAAGGGTAATAAAGTCTTGAGGTCAAAGCATAGCTAGGTAATTGTTTAATGTTGTTAGGGTGGCTAGATGGTATGAAGAGTATGGTTTTTGCAATATAAAATTTCCCTATCAATATAGCTTCCAATAAAAAAAATGCAATGGTGGTGCTTGTGTTGCTTTTCTCACCAAAACAAGGAAGGAAAAAGAAAGAAACAATTTTTGGTTTGACTTACTAAACCAAGGTATGATATTTTAAATATAAAATGACTCTAGGTGAAATGTGGGAGTATAAAAATGCAAGGATGTGTCCATGGAAGGTGTTTGATCGTGGCTTGATCCGGTTTTAAGGCCCACAAGTTGGTTTCGAGTGGTGAAAAGTCCAATGAGTTCCGAGGCCCAATAGAAAAGAGTCTGTTGATCTGTCTGGTGTTTAAGTTTAGTGTTGGTAATCAAGTGAGCTATTTAAGGTGATACGTGAGTTACGTCTCGTAGTGGTTGATCTAATAAAGTTCGTATGCAAAAAAATATAACTCCGGAAAAGGGTTAATTAAACTTTCAAATTAAATTACTTTGTCTTTAACGATAATTAATCAACTTGAACCACGGGTTGTTATACATGAGCATAAGTGACATTGAGGCTACATAAGCTATCACCAAAGTATTATGGGCCATTTCAAGTGCAAAGAAGATGTGGACAGCTTGCATATGAGCTTTCTTTGCCTGACAATGCAACTATACACAATGTTTTTCATGTCTTACAACTAAAACCCTTCAAAGGCCAAGTCACAACTACAGCCATTACCACATTGTTCAAAAGATGGGTTAATTGTTGCATCACCGCCAAGGTTCCGGATGAAAAGATTGCTAAAGGGAAAGAGATGTGGTATATTGGTTAACCCAATGGTCAAATGGGACAAGTGATGATGCAACTTGGAAGTGGCATCGAGGTTCAAGCCAAACACCAGTTTTGACCACGATTTCGAGGACAATAATCCTTTTAAGGGAAATATTATAAGATGAATGTAGGAATGATAGATGTTAGTTAAAACAATTAGTGACATGTGAGGTGCACATGACTAGCCTAGTTGGTCATGTGAGGTACACATGTTCATCACCAATTGTTGTTGGCTAAATGCCTTTCCCTACCAACATTCTCCTTTAAATACCAAGTTGTAATTCTCATTTAGTAGTAATGAAATATTACAATTCTTCTTTTAATCTCTCCTCTTTTCTCACTTGTCATCTTCTCTCAATTCTATTCCTTAATCCTCCTCATTCGTTACAAATTCTTACACAATCTCGTTACAATTCACAACTATCAACTGTTACAAATCATTCAATTGGCCATTAAACTTCTCTTATTCTACAAGTTATTGGTTAATTGCATTCTGATCATATCACATTTTTTCGAGAATGATATGACACCAACAAAAGTAGGTATTTTGTAAATCCTTTATCTATGATGGTGATGGGTTCATAAATTCATTCTCATGCTTATTGCTATTGCTATAGTGATTCCTCAAAATAAATCAAACGTCTTTTAGGGCCTGTTTGGTTTGTAAAGGATTTGGATTCGGATTTGATTGAATTTGAATTTAATGTAAGAAAGATAAAATATAATATAAAATAAATATGTTATTAAAATAGTAGTATATAACTAAAAAAATTAAAAAAAAAAGAGACAAAAAAAAACAATAATAAAATGTAAAATGAGTGGCACATGATAAACAAAGGCCCACTAAAAATGAAAAATTTGTAAATTTTTTATTAAACCCAACCATATAGGCTCCTTTTGACATGCACACTTTGTGTTTATGGTATGGCAAAACACATACCTTTCACCAAATCGCCCAAAATAACAAAGAAAGAAATGTTTATCTAATATTTTGCAAGTTTCTTGAGTTTATGCATGCGCAGTATAAGATGTGCATAATACAGACAAAAGCAGCCAAAACCGAAGAAACCCGAGACAAGAGAGAGAAGAGTGGGCGTCGATGTCGGGATGCAGTTTTATGGGATGATCAAAAGTGCAAAATACGGAGTTATGGATCATGATTGGGAAATTTCACATCAAACCCTTTGCTTTGGCCAATTTACATATTTCACCCCTCAACTTTCTACAATTTACATAATTTACCCCTCAACTTTCCTTTATTTACCATTTACACCCTTATACCCTCATATAATCAAATTTAATTTTTTCACCTTCACCTTTCATCAAATTAAACCATTAGTCCTTTTAAATCTCAAATTATATATATATTAATAGGAGGATATGAAACGGCGACCATTTCTGTCGTTTAGGGCTGCGTGTTTTTCTTTAGCCCACCTGCTTGACCCATGGTTCTTCTTGCCTTTTACCTCTTCTCATATTTGTGTCTCTTCAATTTATACGCATACGCTATTTCCTTTACGCTCCGTTCTCAAGTCTAAATTTAAAGAATTAGGGGATAGAATGAGGGCAAAGTAGGGATGGGATGGGAAGAAAGTTTATTTATTTATTTTGTTTCGGTTTTTTATAAGTAGCAAGGAAAGGAAAGGAAGTTTCCACAAATTACCAATATACCCTCGATACCAATATGCTACTTCACAAAGACAAGAAGCTAATATGTGACACCGACATATGAAATAAATTTGAATGAGAATTCTCAAGTTGAAGTAGTAGCCAATGAAGCGGCTTTTATTCCAGCAACATGATTTACATTTTTATTGATTATTATTTCACATTTATGTTATATCTAATATCTTCCATACCAGACTCTTATATGTGTTACGTATATAACAGTAAATGTGAAATAAGAAATCAACCAAAATCTAAATGTGAAATAGTATTACGTATCTTATATGAAAATGAGCACATAAAGATACATACATGCACATACAGATACATACATGCACAAGTATGTATATGGATTACGTATATGTACAACTAATTAATAAGAGTTATAGTCTGATGTAGACTTTGAACCAAACTGCATCAATTTTTTAGTCTTTGATTTGAATTCATCACAAGCAAAACTGGAAATGCTTGCATTCATCATCCCGCAACAGTGATTATGTCATGGCTAGCAAACATACCAGTACTTGAGAATTCTCATTCAAAACTGCTAGCTCCATCCAAATACTAAGTTGCATTAATCATCCCACAACAGTGTTTCTGAGGATAATATTGTAATTTTATTTGAGGCCTGTAATGTTGAAACCCGTTTCACTTCTCAATCCGCCCAAAATGGACGAACAAAATAACACTCAAAATCCCATCCCTTCCCTCCCTCCCACCTTCCCGTCCCCTATCTTACCATCCTAAAAAAACTCAAGAACACCCTTTTTTTTCTATTTCCCTTCCCCTCCTCTTCCATTACTTTAAAAAAAAAACTCGAGAACAGAGGTTATCACCGTTCTCGACAATTGCCGCTTCGTATTTCTTCCTCGTTGTCTGCTGCTTCCACGTTAGTTAACTGCTCCTCCAATCTTGGCTGTTTGTTCTTGCGTATGTGCGGTATGTGTTTTTCTTTGTTTTTGTGTTTTTGTTGCTTGCTATGTTTCTCTGTGTTGTTTGGTTGTGCAGGGCTGTTAGGAAAGCGGTCTAATTATTCAAGGCTGTGTTATAGGAGATGAGAACTAAAAGTAAGGGTATTATTTTTTGATTATGTTTTGGTTTTCGATTATTTCAGGTATGGCTTTTTCTATTATGGTTTTTTAACCGGCTGCCTTTAGCTGAGATGAAGCTAAATCAGAATAGGTTGAGAGGGTTTGAGTACATCACTCCTTTTTTCTTTTTGATTTTCTTTATATTTTGTAGTTATCACCTATTCGATGTATTTGTTGCCGGAAGATTAGTAGCTGATTTGTGTATCAAAAAAGATTTTGATTTGGTTATTATAAGTGATTGGATTTTTTATTGTCTGGTATTTAAATACCAGTCACCGTACTTTGCGGGGTGACCTTATCCGGATTATTGTTGCAGCCAAGACTATCAGTGTCTTGGCGAGGTAATTGGTCCCGTAACGGTTGCAGCCAAAAACGGTGTCGTTGAGCCCAATAATTATAAAAGTTATAATGGTATGACAATAGATGGGTTCGGGTTTGTTTTGTATGCGCTGCTGCTGAGCAAACACACAATTTTTATATAATTCGGACAGGTTGTTTGGTATACGATTTCTTTTCTAAAAAAAACACAAAACCCGACGAGTAGATGGCGTAATCAGGTAACTGAGACCTTCAGTATCTAAGTAACCTGCACGTAAAATAAGGTAAAGTTGGCTGGGGTGATACAGGAAATAGAATACGGGTTTTAGGTAAACCGGCGAGCTAGGTTTTGTGGCAAGGTGGTCGTGCCAGAAATGAGGTGTTACATCATTAAAGCTTTTGTGTGTGACCGTTAGTAATACATCATGCCGTTTAGGTACTGAAAACGAAACAAAAACAAAAGAAAGTTCTGAAGCACTTGATATCTAACTGAAAGATCATATACATGTGAAGGACCCATGCTTGCACTTTAAATGCAATTTTTTTATGACTTTGCACTAGCTGGGAGTTGAACCCGGGTATGAAACATAGTAGGGTGCTATTCTACCACTAGGCAACTGGTCCTTTGTGTTAGTAAACAATATTATGTTTGATTACTTTGTTTACAGTGCATTAGATATTAATCTTTACTCTATTATTATGTTTATGGGATAACGATAAGCCCGAGTTGAAACTCAGTATATTAGAACTAAAGATATATGAGATAGTATTTTACAAGTGTTCTTATATTAAGACGAGAAGTTATTAGAAAATCGTTATAGTCGTTCGTGTATATAGCGACTGAGATATTTATGTTACTTTGTTTTAGAGAAAAAAAAAAGATTTTATGTCTGACATGACCTTCACTTTTTCAAAACAGGAATAGCAGACAAAGATTGTGCCAACTTAACTAACTGTAAAAGCATCTTTTGCGGTCACTGCCATGATGTGTTCGTTACAAAGCTTAAAGACTTATTGCATTTTGAAAACGTGCCGTAGGTGTTTTCATCTATGGCAGGGCAGATGATTAGATTTTTGAATTTGTACATGTATTAGCATCATCTGTCTGGTGCTGCCTGCTTTCCTCATGTTGGGCTTTTTTTATGGGTGTAATGTCATACGAATGATGATGATATTGATTACAAGGGGCTATGATGAGTTTATGGTGGCAAGGAGATTACAACTAAGATGGTCCATATATTGGTATGGCAGGTTACTATACTTGCAGCCATGGTGGGCATATCCTCTTTTTTCGATCTTCTATCCGTCTGAGCCACTTTGTCTGTTGCTTTCCTGATGTTGGGCTATTTTCGATGAGTTTAATGGCATAAGAATGATGCTGATATTCATTACAAGAGGCTATGATGAGTTTACGGTGGCGATGGGATTAAGGCTGAGATGATCCATATCTTGGCATGGCAAGTTACTATACTTGCAGCCATGGTGGGCATATCCTCTTTTTCTGATCGTTTGTCCGTCTGAGCCTCATTATATCTTCAGTCAGCCACCGTGCCAGTTGTGAGTCGTGTGTTGTTGCAAAGCTTCACATATGACGGCAACTTAGGAAACGCAACGCTTTTATAACAGTTGATGATATTTGGGGTCGCTGTTATCGTCAACAGAGGCGGTGCGTGATAACACGTAGAAGATGAAGAGTGTGAACGAGAACGCCACGTATATCATAAAAGGCGTTAATGGGCCAACAATACAAACTTGGGTATCCCAGTTGGGCTGACGGGAAAACAGACAGCCCTGAACGACATAACATATGCACCGTTTTGTATCCTAAAATTAATATATTACAATAGGCTATGATGAGTTTATGGTGGCAAAGGGATTAAAGCTTCGATGGTCCATATCTTGGCGGGGCAGGTTACTATACTTGCAGCCATGGTGGGCATATCTTCTTTTTTCGATCCTTTGTCCTTCTGAGCCTCATTATACATATATTAATTTTAGGATACTAAACGGGAGGGAGTGAAAGGTGAAAATATTTGTCTCTTACAAGATATAGGTTTGAGATGCCAGTTTTTAAGCCATCCAGGAATGAGTTGCATTCTACTATTACAAATCCATTATTTGGACTTCTATCAACATAAGCATAAACTTACGTATATTCGAACACAATTCCATATTAACTTTCATATGCTTTAAACTTATATAATGATTTACTCATCAGTTATGGTGTTATTGCAGTAATGTGTTTCGATAGATGGCTCAGTACATCGGTGTTGAATTTGAGAAATTGGATTTGGTTTTGATCTAGGTAAAGAAAGTATAACACTTGAACAATAAAATATATCCAAGTGATTTGCTTATTTGTTGATGACGAACCACATACGGTATTCTACTGTTCCAAAGTTGTACTTAATATGTTAGCATGCGGTTACAGGAACAAATTGCCACACAGCTGCAACATCTGTTGAACGTCAGCTTTATACAGGGATACTAGAAGATCTAGAAATGAAGGTACTTGGTGCGACAACAGTTTAAGCTGTTTCGTCTAAATGACAGGTACGTGTTTCTCGGTTCACAAGTGTGTTGTCTAGGGTTTTGTTGTGATGATTCAGAATTTATTTTAATAATGCTCTATAATGTATAATTAAGACACCAGAACTCTCATTTCTAATCTCACTCTTAAGAATTAAGAAATGCGCACCATGTTTGATGATACTTGGAACATATGGAAATACTTTATTACCAATATTCATGTATCTAAGGATGTGTTTGGGATTGTTTTACAAATAGCTTATTTGGTGATGCAAAACATCTCATGTTACTTAAGGGGTGTTTGGATCTGTGCTTTAACACCATTTTTTTATAACTATTGTGGCTTTTGATGTTTAGATAAATGTATTTTCTTTATGAGTTGAACAACCAAGTCCTATTGCAACATATAACTTGATGTTTGTTTTCAATTATTATGCTTAATCCTAGAAAATAAGCTCAGAAGCAGGAAGATAAGCCAGAGGTCTTATGAAACATAGGCTGAACTAAATAGCTGAATAAGCGATTTTTTATTATGCTGCACTTCAGTTTTCTATAATAACCTAAATAGTAGAAACCGAAACTGTGCTGCACTTCAGTTTTTTATGTTTATCATTCTTCAAAAAAATGTTGTCACTCTAAGTAATGTTTCTAAGTAAGCGGTATCTGTTTGTAAGAATTTTGCAGTCGCTTCCCAGCTCAAATTCACAGTAAAAGAGGCTAAAAAGTCTGATAAAAGTCATTTATCACTGCAGTTAATAAGCAGACCATTGTAACAAGGAGCATAATACATGATCATGGTAAAAAGAAGAAGATTTGATGGAGTAATTAGCTCCCAAGTTTACTCCTTGCGCAATTGCTAGGATAATGCATGGTATAGCCAGTCCAGCATTTCCTTCTTCAAATTGGTCTACAACTCATTTTTGGTAAGCTTTCAGATTATGTTACTGCTCATGTAATGGGTCAAATCGGTTCGAGTTGAAAAGGGACATTTTTGAATTTTTGTCATGCACAGGGCTGACTTTCCCACGAACACTTTTGGCGAGACAGATGCCGATTCTACCGCAGGCGAGACAGATGCCGATTCTACCTCTGTCAACTACCTCTTGATTTTCGATTTTCTCACTCTTTTTTCCATCAACGACTGCTGTTTGCAACAATGCCGATTTACTTAGTATCTAAGGTTATAATCTTATTCTTTTCATAACTTACAGAATACTGCACTGTTGTTGTAAGACCATCGCTCAATGTTGATTACGATTATATATTTTAAAAGCCGTTCATAACTATACCTATAACTTTACTTTTTTCATTTTAGGGAACACACATGGCCTGCTGTTAGATGGAAGTTTTACGTTGCATTTTCTCCATCCCCTGGTGCATTGATTTAAGCATGAGTCAACAAACACTACCTCAGCTTCTTTAACAACCACGACAACATCTGACAAGAACGGAAACTATGCTACTGTGCCTGGTGTTGTGACTGCTCTTAGGACTCTTTCATGGCACCTTAATTCAAAGAATTAGAGTCGTGGCCTCTGACAGGTAATACTATTGATATGCGAAACAAAAAAAAAGGTTAATACCCGGTTGTTTTTCTAAGGGGTTTTGGGTTAGATGTGATTTGGCCTTTCAATGTTTTGACTAAAAACTTTGTATTTAACACCAACTGGGATCTTTTTCCAAAATTTATTTAAGTTGCAGCCATACCCTATGTTAATATTAACCATCCCAGTCAAACAATATAGTGTCATTAAAAATTAAAACTATTAATTAGTCTTTCAGATTTTGAGATGTTTAGGGGTGTTTATTTAACTGTTGTTTTGTTGTTTTACTGTTAATTTTGCTAATATATTGTTCTCATCTATTGTAAAGTAAGACAACACTTATGTTGTATATCTATTGTAGATATCCTCAAAAAGGATGTTGCTTTACGGGGCATTTGGACTATTTTGCTCATCAGTTAAGTAATAGCAACTAATAATAAGGTACGTTATTATCTTAATTTTTTAACTAATAGCGATTGTGCAGTTGGTTTAGGCATATATTTGTGCTATCGATTTATGTTTCAGCATTATCTACTTAAGGTTCTCGCCTATCTCTATGTTGTGGGTCATTTTAAATAAAACTAAGTGGGTCATTAAAAAGTGGTTATCCGTGACCCCAAACCAAACACATCCATAATGTGGGTCATTTTAAATAAAACTATGTCACGTCACTTTATCTCATGACATAAGGGTTGCACCATTAACATATAACAATGGTAAGTACCAAAATTGATACATAACTGAGTCAGTAGCTTATTATCTTTGATTACTTTGTTTACAGTGCATTAGATATTAATCTTTACTCTATTATTATGTTTATGGGATAATGATCAGGCCAAGTTGAAACTCAGTATATTAGAACTAAAGATATATAAGATAGTATTTTACAAGTGTTCTTACATTAAGACGAGAACTTATTAGAAAATCGTTATAGTCGTTCGTGTATAAAGCTTAATCGAGATATTTATGTTATTGTATTGGTTTAGAAAAAAAAGATTTTATGTCCGACATGACCTTCACTTCTTCAAAACAGAGTACCGCATAAAAATTGTGCCAACTTAACTAATCAAAAGCATCTTTTTGCGGCATAACGAAAGTTCCGTTAAGAGTTTCAGTTATACTTATCCCATGCAATCTGTTGATGTGACAGTTTTAGTCACCGGACGCACAAAAGTTTCTAACTGCATGTATGCAAACAATGGCCGAGAGATGTACCAGGCTCCAAGGCAAGTGAATCTGCTTTCTAAGGTTAATACGTCGACAACTTTCTCCACGCTTTAACGCAGAGGTATACCGATAAATAAAATGCCCCAAGAACGCTAAGGCTTTCAAGCAAACCTTGTTTACATAAATGGTCCATATATTCATGATCGGTTTCAAAACAAAATCCAAGTCCAATTCATAATACCAAATCCAAAAACCAAGGCCCAATCTACCCCATTATCCCTTCGTCTGGCCCATTTGTTATCCTAACCCAAGTAAAAAATTAAATACCCCGGTCAAACTACTCATCCCACAAGTCAAATACAAATAAAAAAATCCCCAGAGAAAACCCAAGCGCGCCCAAATCCCTTCCAATATTACTGTTTAGTGTTTACCTTCCTTCCCATATTTACCCCTGATCCCACCATTTTAACCTCCACTTAAATCCCTTCTAGAATGGTGTCGACAACGTGTCGAGGAAGGACACTTGAGGATCGCCAAGGTGTACATAAGAAGGTCTTTGATTGGTTGAAACACATCATAAAGTCAATGAAAGTCAAACGGGTCAACGAAAGTCAATTGTGTTCTTAGTCCGAAATTTTGCTTAAATTGTGTTTAGAAGTAGTAATCCAGTCATTTTAAGTTCATTTTTAAGTAAAAGTCATATTTGTTTTATGCATAAGCTTTTAAAAATCTGTTTTCAAAAATATTAAGTAGTGTTTGGAATTAGTTGATATTTGTAGTTTAAGTTCACATAGGTCAAAAGTTGGATTTAAATTAGCTTTAATCAGTGAGTAGTAGCAGTTTTAAGTTAGTTTTAATCATTATCAAGTAGTAATATAGGATTTGCATAAGTGGTTTAGATTTGAAGGTTTGAAATAGCTTAAGATAGATTTTATAGAGTAATCCAGATTTAGATCATTTTAGATGTTTAGTCATACTCAAAATAACTTATATAAGTAGTATAGAATCTGGTATTGAGGTATTCTTCTGCTGCACGTCTGCTGTCACAGCCTCTAGTCTGTCTTTAATCAGTAAGTTATGAGCCTTGTATCTACTTAGAACCTTAATGTTTTTGCTTAAATTTTGATTCCTCCAGTAGTTGCTAGTGTAGGGATTATAATTTGTGCCTTTAGTGTTTATTTCCTAGCTTATTTTAGTCTTTAAGTAGCCCTTTTCTTCCCATTTATCCGATGCATCGCACCATCTCATCTCCCCAATCTCCTTTTATTCTTGATTTTTAACTTTCTCATCTTTAATCCTTTTTAGCTAAAATTTTGGATTTAAGCACTCTAGTTGGTTGCCTTTAACATGCTATTTTTAGTTTATTTTTAGGATTTTTCTAGATAACTTAGATTAGTGCTTGAAGTGGCTGCTATAGGGATGTTTGGCATAAGCATTTGGAAACCTGTTATTGTGCTAAGGTGCTTTTAGCTTGAGCTTATATGATCTACTTTCTGCATTAGGATGGTTTAAGATAGTTGAGGTTAGTTTTAGCCTGTGGTAGCTTTTATTGCCTCTTAGTAGCTTATTGCTAATTTCCTTGTAGCTTTTCAATATCAGTTGTTCACCAAGTAGCTTTTCTTTTTATCCCAAGTAATTTCTGTTATTTTTCCTAGATTCCTTATTGCATTTTAGACTTTTCTGGAATTTTTCGCATTTTTCCTTGCTCATTTGCTAATTTTCTGCATTTAAAATCATTTTTAAGCATTTTTAAATAGCATTTAATCCAAATAATTCAAAATGTTCAAAAATAAAAAATAATTTTATTAGTTTTAAAAAATCAAAAAGTTATAAAAGTATTTTCCAGATTTTTCTTAGCTTAAATAGTATTTTCTAGCAATTTAATAAAATTAAAAAAGTTTTAAATTCATAAAAATAGAGAAAAGTCGAAAAATGTAAGTCCATTTTGAAAATTCTTTTTAGATTGAATTAGATTTTTGAAAAATATTTTTGTAATTTTCTTGCATGTTTTCATAATTTTTAGCATTTTAATTCTATTTTAAATGTTCAAAATTAGTTTTTAATTCAAAATAAATTTAGAAAAATAAAAAAAAATAGTTTTAAATTTAAAATAATTTTCAAATATCATTTTTAGCTGTATAAAAATAATAGTCCATTTTTATGGGTTAAATTAGAATAATTTGCATTTTAAATACGTTTTATTAATTACGTTTTTCGCGTTTTAGTTTAAACTTGCATAATTATTAGTCGATTTACTTGTTTGCATTATAGATTCTGTAGTTTTAATTGCTTCCCTTTACTTTCCCTTGCCCCGTAGTTTAGAAATCAATCAAAATCCTTTTTACCCATTCAATCCCGAATCACGCTGACAGTTGTTAAACTCCATTCATCTCTCACGAACGAACTCGAAATACATTCCTTTGTATTTCTTTGGAAAATATCTTTATACTGAAAACGAACAAATCAAAAAATGGCGCCGCTGCCGGGGAGGGCATGTAGTGAGTTTTCGATTCCGTCTCGATTCGCGTGTTTTTGAAGATCCTTCCCCAAGAAGTTATCGTTGTTTTTGTAAATATATCTTTATAAAACCCAAAAAGATTTTCCTTTCAAAATTTGTTTTCCTTTTATGTTTCCTATTTATAAAAACCAAAAATAATCGTCTTTATCATCCGAACCGTCAATTCTTTCCTTTTACCCTCTTATCCGTATATAATTCTTCATGTCTTCTTCTTATCAACTCATTTGCATATGGTGCGGAGGACCGAATATGGTGGGAATTGTCCCCGGTAGCAATGGAAATTCGGGAACCGAGTTTGTTTACGATCAAAATCCTTATAATGAGACAACCAATTTCCTTAACCAACCCCCATACCATGAGACGGAGACATACTCTTGTGAGTACTGTGGAGGTCCTCACCAAGGTTTTCAATGTCAAGCTCAATTTAACAATACAACCTTTGGTTATGAACCTTATCCATATGCTTCACCAAACCCGTCACAACAATCATATTGTTGTGAGTATTGTGGAGGTCCGCACTTTAATTCCGATTGTCAAATGCAGAACCCGCTTGTTTACGAGCAAGTTCCTTATAACAATTACGACTATCCTTATAACCCACCTCCACAATACCAAGAGATTCAACCACAACCTCTCCAAATTACTCCAGAAATTCAAAGATGTCTTAAAATACTCGAAGAATTTGTTAATAAACATGCTCGAAAAAAGATCCTCATTAGAAAACTTATGGTGAATTACTCATTTGAAGAACAAGCCGCTAAAGTGAGTTCCCAATATTGGAAACCTCTCGCTTACTTAACTATGATGACGATTCGATAAGGAATATATGCTTCCAAGTGGCAACCCACTCCGTGGAGGAAGTTAAAGAAGGAAAGAGCACGGGAGAATTGTTGGCGGAGGAGAATGCGAGGAGTCTACTTGCTATATATGATAACAAGAAAGACGAAAACCCAGAAGGAAAGACTATGGGAGAATTGTTAGCGGAGGAGAATATGCAATGTTTAAGAGCTATAAACGAGGAAAGTACTATTCCATTGAACGACGTTATCTTTCAACTTCCTCAATCTATTGTTATCCCATTTATCCTTCCTACTATTTCTGAGGACTCTCTCATAATGGGGGACGAGCCTCTTAGCACTATTCCGGAAACGAAATCATCTAGTGTTGAGAGCCTTGACCCAATCCCAAGTGAGTCCGAGGATATATCTTACAGTGATTGTGATTCGCTTTTATATGATTCTCTTGATATTGCCGAGGTTACTTCCGGGATTTTATCGAATCCACTTTTTGAATTCAAGAATGACTATACCTTTTGCGGTTAATCCTCTTTTGACAAAGATTTTAAGTCCGATTCAGAGACCACAACGGAAGTGGTGGATATTGCTAGCTCTCAGAGCACACCACTTGGCATAAAAATTAACATGAAATAAAGCCCAAATGTATTAAAGTGAAAATCCAAAGCCATAAAAGTTTTCTATGTCCGACGGTACCCCCGTTGTCATGGACTTCAAAAAGGTGGAGGAAAATCCAAAGTCATAATAAGACTTCTGATAAAACGGTAATCCCGTTGAGTTAGTGGTTGAAAAGACCAAGGGCCTAATTGCAAAAATGCAAATGTGCTGAAATAAGTGTTAAGCCAAACTTTGAATCCGAGATATCTAAATAAAGCCTCTGCCTCTCGACTCAGATGAGTTGTTTCTTTACGCCATAAAAGGATATCTCCTAAATCGTGTTAAATTAGGACTTTGATGTGGACCTCATTCTTGTATGCTTTCAAGCTGGAAGGTGGATAACTAATTAGTGACTTAGCTTCATATCTTTATCGGAATAAAACTTATCGAAACGAGGAACTTGAAGAAATTCATTTCTCACCAAAAATAAAATAAATAGAGGAAAATAGGAAAATGGGAGCAAAAGGTAATTACACAAGTAACTTCCATGGGTAGTGTTAGCATCTAAAGTCATATTTAACAATGATTTCGATTTTACGCTTAGTTTGGGGACTTGTGAAAAATCGGGACCGATGTATTCTATTCGTATGGTCACCCTCGCCGAAGTTGTGTTTCCTACTTTGTGATCCTAAAATGTCGTTTGAAAAATGTTGGAGTTATTGATCGACATGAAAGTTCAACAAACCATCACTCATAATCGGAATGAGCTTAATCCTAATTTCTATATGTGAATTAAAAGGTAAACGTGGGCTTTTAAAATTAAGGGTTTCTTTTTGAGGAATCTTTGCTACTTTCCATAGGTTTAGTAGAAAGAGATTGAAATTCTTAGTTTTTAAGCGTGAGTTGATTGCATTGTGAGGACACGACAATTTATATCACTAACTTAACAAGAGATGTGTGCAATCAAACATTAAGATTTTACTTTAAATCCAATCCATGAAGCCACACTCTCATAACAAACGGACACTTAGTACTATTTGTAACATTTGCAAATGATGATTTTAGTCTGGTGAGTATAAATGGCAAAAGAGTGGGTTGGTTGGTCAAGGGTTTAGACTTTAGACGGTTTTGGGTCTATATGCGTTCAAGTATAAATGGGTCATTTAAAAGCACAAGTTTAAACGGGAGTGGATCGGGTTGATGAGGAAGATGATTAAAGATAATACAAGTAGAAAATATATACTTTAGACGGTTTAGTAGGAATGACATCTTGATGTTCCAACAACATCAAGGTGAATCTCTTTACGAAGCATGGACTCGATTCAAGGACTTACTTCATAAAGTCCTTCATCACGGCATTGATCTTTGGCTTCAAGTCCAAATCTTTTATGATAATGTCAACTTCCCCACCAAGCGATCCATTGACCAAGCAGACGGTGGAAAACTTAGTGATCTCACCGCGGAAGAATCATGGGGTATAATAGAGGACCTTGCTCTCTATGACAACGAAAGTTGGAATGACCCCGTGAGTTGCCCAAAACCGTTAAGGCAATCTCCTTGCCTCCCATTGAATCACAATCTTCCGACCGTAGGATGATCGAACTTGAAGATCAAGTTAAATTCCTAATGAGCTCCTACGAAAATCCTAAGTCTTCACGCCATGTGAACAAAGTCTCTTCCTCGTGAGCCGCTGTGATCCTTATAACACGCGCACTTGCACCCGATCCCCGAACATGCTTCCGTTGACTACGATCCTCGCGTATTAATGGAACGGAGGAAGATTCCCACAATACCCGGACCTAGGAATTTTAATGAAACCCGAGAAGCATGGAAGGGCAAACCCGACTTCTATTGGGGACAAACCAAAGAATTCACTTCCAATGATTTCTCATGGCCCCCATCTCATGGCCCTAACCAACAAAATATTGAGGGGATGTTGCAAAACCTAGTCGCATCCCCAAATAGCTAAGCTTTCGGACCGCTTTAACCAACAACAAGCCGAAATGGATAGGAAGATAGATAACCTCTTGAAAGCCATGACCAATAATGATAGGAAGGTTAATGCTATCTCAACTCCCAGCCTTCCGTGTAGAGATTAAGGACCCAAGTAAGTTAGCTAAACACGTTCAATTCGTCAAGACCATCGCCTTAGTGAAACCTAATAGAACAATTGACGAAGTGGACCATACACGTGAGAATAATGAAACAACCGAGGAAGTAGATGAAGTAGACAATGACTATTTCAATAAGTTTCCTATGGAAGAAGAGCTATCTCGCCACCCTCACTTAGTACGTGACCTCCGTCACATGTATGTTAGGAAAAGCCCTAGAATCAAGTTTGGGAACCCTTGGAATCTTAACATACCATGTTGCATAGGACACCTTTTAGTGGCAAGGCGCACATTGATCGCAAGTCCCCAATCAACATAATGACTAGCACCTACTACAATTGGGTAGTGAAGAAGCCTATTCCAACTAGGCAAGACCCCGATAATCCTAGGGTTAGGTGCAATTTTCTTGGTAGAGTTAAGGAATTACCGGTTTATGTAGGTAGTTTCACGTTTCCTACGGACTTCATAATTGTGGATGATATTAGTACTGCCATAGATCCTAGCTTGTCCCACGTTATTCTAGGAAAACCTTTCTTAGAAAGCACCGGGATGACCTATGACCCCTAGTTAGGAATAGTGCGATTCAAAGATGAGACCAATGACATAGCTTACCAAATTCCGTTTAAGATTGAGAAGTTTTCATCACTCTCTAATGATGAAAAGGAACTTAAACTATCGGTCTATTATAGGAATGAGGAGGATAAAGAAAAAGGAGTAGATTATGTTATGGCTAAGATTTTCGGATTCTATAAGGATTGCTTGAACCTAGGACCAAACTATAGAACCAAGTGGGGAGAGGACGAACTCTTAGAGAGGTGCATCATAGGGCACTTCTACAACATAGAATCCCCAATGAGACCGATGCCACAGGAAGAAGATGACGATAATGAAGTCACGTGAGGGCACGACTACGAGTCTAGCTACAAGACTCTTAAATAAAGAAAAGGGCTTCGTGGGAGGCAACCCATGCTTAATTGTTTGCTTGTTAGTGTCATATATCTTTTATTAATTGTTTATTCTCATGTTTAAATTTGTAAAAATGCTTTATTTTGTTTTTAACCTCGCCTTAATTGCATATAAAGGTATTTTACATAAAGGATAAGTGTAGGGAGGATTACACACGCTTTCAAAAGAAACGTAAACATGAGAATAACAATTCATTAAAAGTTATATATGTGTGTTTGTTCGAGTCAAATGCTTGTATCGAGTCATAATGGATGTTTTAAATTTTTCCGATTCTAAAGATGTAAATTTTCCGTAATTTTTTCGAAAATCACGAGCACTGCTTTTGTGTCATAAATGACGGCGTCGAGATTGCAACTGACGGCGTGAAGGAGTAAAACAACAGACATTTTTTCTCTTTTGAGCTACTTTTAAATTTTTGAATTTTCCAGTGTCTTAATTTTCCGTAAATTTCGTAAACATCCATTCCAAGCATTATATCTTAGTTTAGTAGAGTCTTATATATATTATTACCGCCAATTTTACGCGAAGGTTTCGTTTGTTTTCTTTGAATGTGCAGGTTTTATTTATCAAGAAGAAGAAACAAAAGAATGGAACGAGCTTTTCACGCATACATTTTTCTTGGAAAGGATTTAACCACCACTTTACACGGATCCTACCGAGCTAATCAGGAGAGTACTAGTTTCTTTCGTTTTTAATTACCTTCCATTATCATAACTTTGATACTTTCGGGAACATTGGGGACAATGTTCAGTTTAAGTGTAGGGAGGGAAAATAAACGGGAACTTTGAAACTATGCTTATCATTGATTATTTGATTTGTCCAATTGTATTTGTGTAATAAACAATGAGAAAATGTCGGTTAGGGTAATTTTGGCACCAAATTTTTAATTTTTCATGACATATAGAAGTGGGCCATTAGTCTTAACAAAAGCGCCTCACGGATAGGAAGTTGCATGACTAGCACAAAAACCCTTTACCACCTAAATTCCATCCAAAATGTGAGGATCACCCTTAGATTAGTAGGAATTAAAGCATTCATCTTCAATGCTTAGAGTGTAAACCGGTAGTATATTATATTCTAGAACTTGTTTTGTGATGCATCCCGAGATCGCTAGTAAGACTACACTTGTGTAGTTAGGAATAACTAAATGATAAGAGGCATTAGGATAACCCTTGTTTGATACCCGTAATATAATTACTTCTTCCACATCGGTTGAGTAATTCCCCCACACCTTTACGTTGTACTCATCTTTAGTACACGATACCTCTAGTTAACCCCTCAGAGCCTATCCTTTTCGCGGTTCTCTTGATTTTTCAGTTTTCCTAATATCAATGAAGAGTATTGTTTACACCCCATCCCCAAATGTACACCCAAATCGCCTTAGCCTACCATGTATGCACTCACTTTTAGTGCATTATTGTTATCACCCTAAACCCTTAGTTCAATTATCTAGTTGCTTGCATGAGTTGTTAAGTCGAGTCATATCCTTTGCACAGCTGGGATGATTGGGACTCATGGGAAAAGTTAAAGTTTATAAAATGATTGGAAGGAACGCATTCCCTTATTTACGTAATAACATACCCCAAGTGTTTTGATCTTTTCAATTCGGGTCAAATTAGTGTTAGAGTAATAAAAACTTCAAGTGTAGTGGATGTGCCTATAAATCCCTATCATTTTGATGTTACAAAGAGAGGGATGGTATAAAGTTTACATAAAAATCCTATCCCAATTCCTGCCCTGCCCATAAACCCTTTAAAGACCTCTTTGATAGTCTTTCCTAGGTGCGCCGCCAAAGCGATGGACGTTTGATCTAGTCTCAAGCCTATGGTAATCTATGTACTAGGACCGGTTAATGAGTGTTTATCTTCCATTTCCAACTTGTTATATTTCATATAGAGATGTGAGTATCCAAACACCCCTGTGAGGTGCTAGTATGTAATTTTCAGCTTGTTATGACTTTTGTTGGGCTTATATGTGTTGTGGACTGTTTTAAACCAATGCTTCATGACCCCTAACTTATAAATTAATTAGCTAAAAGCACATTTGCTTGAGGACAAGCAAATACCAGTGTAGTAGGATATTTGATAGGGTTTTAAATGTACCTTTTTGAAGGGTCATTTAAGCCCTTATTTGATCACTTTTGTATCCGTTATTACTTAATATCGCCTTTTCACTTTTAGGTCTCTTGAAGGCAAATTGTTTGTAATGGCACTTATTTGGACAAAAAGGCACGGATATACGAAGAAAATGGCCAAAGTCAAGAAATCGACACTCGCCGCCAAACACAAGGTGACGGCGTCATCTGCTAAACTAACGACCGCCGGAGCATTTTGTGACGGGACAAGTCAAATTTTATTTCAGGACGCGATCTGTCAAGCTTGAAGAGTAGGCCGTCGCAACCTGACGGCCTAGATTTGAACCGACGGCCACAAGCAGGGAGCCGCCGCAAGACTAACGTAGCCAAGACGAAACCCAATGACGGCGTCACAAAATATAAGGTGACGTCGCGATATGTAATCTTATATATAGAATCAATTTTTCATTTGAGTGTAGTCTTTTTGGAGTAAAAACCTAAACCGAACCAAGGCTGTCTTGTACAGTATTTTAAGGTTCCAAACCCTATCTTACACCAAGATAAGTGTTTTACTTCATTAATTCAATTATGTCTTTGATTATTTGTGTGTATGCTTGCATGTTCTCCAAGTCCGGCTAATTTACTTGTGTGTTTGCTTAGGAATATGAAACTTAATTATTGAATATTGATTGGTTGTCTCTTATCTTAATTGTTAATGATCTAGTAATGCGATAGGTCATTCGTTGTGTACATAATGCTTGATTAATCTTTGTGAACCTTAGGTTATAGCACCTAGAGCGGTTGTAAGCTAAACCATCCAAAGAGGCCTTAGAGTTAGAGTTTATATTCCCTAGTGGTTTTTGTAGATGAGACCCTTTGGTAAGTTCAAAGAGTTAGGGATAAACGCATACCCTACGACTTTAGACACACAACGCGATTAAGAATAAGGACGTGACAATTCAACCACCAATAGGAGATAATTAAGGAGTAGTAAAACCTAAGTAAACACATCTTTAAACTATCATACGAGCACACAATAATTAGACATAGACTACCATCACCTTAGATTAGATAATTAGATAAGTAGAGTAATCGGTAGAAATACCAACCCCCAATTTCAAACCCGAGATTCGTACCTTTCCATTTCCTATAAAAAACAAAAAAGATAAAAATAATCTTTCAGCCCCAACCTTAGCGTAGTAAGTAACTTCACTAGCATTCCTATTCCCCTAGAGAATGATATCAATACACGTAGCTTACCCTAATACTACACTACAACGATTAGGTTCACTGCCTAGGTGTTATAAAACTTGCTCGAAGGAAGTCATTTGATTTAACGACGCGCGTAGCGTATATCAATTACCATACAACTTATTAGCAAGTTGTCAACTATAAAACGGATTTGAGATATCTTTACCGAGCCGTTGCTCATGGATTAGCCACTCCTTTTGTAACCATGGTGGATTGATAACCTATTGTTGTTACCATCTCAAAACCATTTATCCCATTTAACCTTTGTTTCAAAATATTTATCACTTAACAAAAGTTTTCTTTTCAAAATCATTAAGCGTTTAGTCGCAGTGTACTTTGATGAAAGTACTATTTGATGATCAGATACTTTGAATAAAGTAATGATATATCAAAAATTCATTCAATAAAAATTCATACTTATTCATCATCATGCCATAGTTGTCCATCTGATAAGCAATTTGATAACCATAAGAGCAGTTTCATTATCTTCTTCAACTTCCATCCCATGCTCTAGCATTCTCCTCATAAGATCTGATGTAAGCGGATATCTTCTATCTGCTAACATATGAATCATAGTTCCATCTTCTAACTCTAGAACATGTACTCCAGATTCTTCAAAAAATCTCCAGCTGATTATCTCCCAATCTTCTTGATTTTTCCAAATCTCATCAATACTTGTTTCTTCGTTTCCCAAACATGTGAGATCTCCAAGCAAGATTAAACCAATACCTTCTGATGGAATGTGTTCAAAGTATTCTTGCACCAAATGATATAGATGAAACAAATCCTCTCTATCTATTATGTGCAATATATCCCATAACATATTAAACACTCTAAAGCTTTCATCTTGTCTATGAAACATCAGATAATTCCCATCTTCAGATTCTACAACTTCAAAAGTAGTTATTGGAGACTTTTTCTTCTTCATATCTGTCTTCTTTAGAATACTCAAATTCTACAATTCTTAAGTAATTCCTTAGTTCATCATTAGTATCAGATCTTAACTCAACCTTCTTTGATGGTTGTTTATCTTCAACTTCAGTTGTTCTTTTTCTTTTTATGCTTTCTTTCCTTTTATCTTCTTTCTGAGCATCATCATCTTTATAGTATTTGATACTATCAACTTGTTTCTGATAAGCTTCTCTAACAACTTCATATAACTGTTTCATCTCAACATAATTCAACTTATTCAATCCAATACATCCTTGACCTTTTAAATAAGCCATCATTGCATTCCTTTCCTTAGCAAGATTTGGTCTTCTTGGTAGAGCAGAAACAGGAATAGGTGACTTTAATGGTACAGAACTTCAGATTCAATTCTTCTTGCAATTTCTCAGCTACGCTTCTATCCTTAGCTTCTTCAATATCGTTCGATTCAATTCAGCTTGAAACTTTCAAGCTGCTTCCTCATTCATAGAAACTTGAGCGCCTTATTATGTGCTAAAGTAGGTTTCTTTTTCTTCTTTGTTTCTTTCAACAACACCTTTTCCTTTATCCTAAGGATCTATAGTAGGTTGAGAAGCTTGTGGTTGTTCTTCAGAACTCCCGGAATAGTTACACCTCTTGGTCTTGATAAATCATGCAATATCTGCCTATAGTTTCATCATCACTTGCTGTATGTATTGGTTTGGGTGTATCAGCTTCTTGTTCTTGTGGAATTGTTGAAGGACCAGCTTCTTCATCAAAATCTAACACCCTTGGTGTAATTAGTTCTTGTCGAGATGTTCCTTGAAGACCAAGACTTTGATCAGAAGACCTTGATCATCGGACTTTGAACTTTAATGCTTTCTTCCTCAGATTTCAATATGGACTTGCACTTCAAGACTTGAGGTTGAACATCGGTACCTTGAGGTTCAAACTTCTTTATCATTATATGATGGAGCATCTTCATTCAAATTCTTATCTTCCAATTTCCTCCCCAATTGGAATGAAGATTGCTTTTGAACCTTTTTGCCTTTAGTGGTCTTCTTAAATAGCCTAAAGCTTTCCTTGCATCCTTTGAGACTTGACCCATAATCTATGATGTTGAACTAATGGCCATACAAAATTCTTTAATCTTCTAAACATAAGCTTCAACTTCTTA
The DNA here is from genome assembly GCA_910596185.1 of Chrysanthemum makinoi. Classification (NCBI taxonomy): domain Eukaryota; kingdom Viridiplantae; phylum Streptophyta; class Magnoliopsida; order Asterales; family Asteraceae; genus Chrysanthemum; species Chrysanthemum makinoi. The sequence continues at coordinate 86,286,236 of OU343224.1, read as the reverse complement.
ATTTGAGTGCCTGTCTTCAAAAAATTTCTTCAATCTTGTCAACTCCCTTGATAAAGCATAAGTGTTGAGAACAGCTCTCAGTGCCACATCTCCTCATCTCCTCCGGATGTTTGAAGCCCTTCTTGAAGTATAATCATTGGGAGAGAATGGTGCTGTTCTTCTTGTTGAGAATCATGAGCGAAGCTTGTGGAGATGGTGAGGGTGAAATTGCAGGATCTTCTTGAACATCGCACCTTGTGAAGTAGTACTTGTGATGCAGTATCTTGAGAAGCGGTACCTTCCGGTGAAGCGTACCTTCTCGTTCATCACTCTCAACCTCATCTCGAATTGCTTGAACAACCTCCATCATTGAAGTGGTTAATGGAGTGTTCCTTCCAAAAAATAGATCACTTTTCCTAGCCATAAATATGAAAATCTTGGCTGGTTGTACCACAACTGGTAGTAGACTTGTAGGTTTTGGTACATCTGAAAGTTGTTTATTCAAGAAGACTTGAATAAATCTCGGATACATTAACCATCTTGATCCATGAGAGATGTGTGAGAGCATGCCATCTAAGATTAGCCGTGAAAAGTTGAACATACGATTTGTAGCCAATCCTACTAGGGCAGATGCAATGTTTGAACCAAATTGCTCCCAAGAAGTACTTTTAGAGCTGATACAATGAAGAAGAACATGTACCAAATACTTCCAATGTGGACTGAACAAGGGCTTTTTGAATGTTGTTGTGTCAACCAAAGACCCTTGATATCCAATATCTCAGTATCCCAAAGAAGTTGTTTATCAAACCTAGCTCCTTCCTCGCATCATCAAACAATAAATATTCACGAATTGATGCTTCAGTAATCTTGACAAGCCTTCCAGCAACTTTAGCTTGAATATAAGATTCATCATTCTCCATATGTGTCCTTGCGCTTTTCCAAAATGTTGTATCCAGTGGCTCAATTATATCAGTTCCACCAAAAGCGCACAAATGATTGGGGAACCGGTTAAGAAATCGATGATGTCATGGAAGATGACATTTGCTTCGTTTATCTAAATTCGCCACCATGTTGTGTTTCGAAACTGTGTGTAGGTTTGCCATGGATAATTGAAAAAAAATATGAATTCTTGAATACGTAAGTGTGTGAGAGAGAGAAATAAGGAAAAGATTGAAACGAATAAAAGGGAGAGGAAAATCGAGAGTAGTTATTTATAGGTAGGATTTAAAAATCACAACCCATAATAACAAAGTTACCAAGTAGTGTGTTTTACCCCTCAATATTACCGTTAACAAGACTTTAATAAGACAAAGTTCTTTCCACGTGTGAGTACTTTCCCAAGCAAGACTTTCAAGCAAGATTTCATATAACAAAAAGAAGTATTTTCCATCTTCGTCTCTATAATAACAAACACTCCATGTAAACATTAGATTGCCTCCCCTTAAGCAATGCATAGGACTGTCTAACTTACTAACTAGTCATCCCCTTAAATGTAGCTTAATAGTTAATCATGCCAATACTTACCACCAAGTGATTAAATCTTGAAACATCAAATCCTTTGGTGAGTAAATCAACTACATTATCATCTGTATGCACCTTGACAACATTAATGAGCCTATGCTCATAACAATCTCTGATGAAGTGGTGCCTAATCTGAATGTGCTTTGTCTTGGAATGATAAACTGGATTCTTCACAATGCAAATTATCAATGTTGATAGGAGTATTCTTGAAGTTGAACCCATAATCCAAGAGTTGATTTTGCATCCACAAAACTTGTCCACACAAATTGCTGCGATCACATATTCGCTTCAGTTGATGATGTTGCTGCAATTGTCTGTTTCTTACACTGCCATGAGACTAATCTTCTTCCAAGATATTGGCATCCTCCAGTGGTCGATCTTCTGTCATAGTTGTCACCTGCATAATCACTATCTAAGAAAGCTTCCAAGTGAAAAGGTGAATCCTTTGGATACCACAACCCTAACTTAGGTTGTTGTTTCAAATAACTAAAAATTCTCTTCACCTGATTCATATAGAGACCTTAGGTGAGACTTGATATCTTGCACATAAACAAACATCAAACATGATATCGGCCTAGATGCAAGGAGATACATAAGACAACCAATCATGATGATGCAGGTTTGACTTCAAGGGTATCCATCTTCATCCTTGCCCAATGAGTTTATAGATTTAATAGGTGTAGTAACAGGCTTCATTGCATCAAAATTGAACTTCTTAAGTATGTCAGATACATACTTGTCTTGACTTATGAAAATTCCCTCCTTTGACTGCTTAACTTGAAGTCCCAAAAGGAAAGTTAACTCACCCATTGAACTCATTTGAAATTCATTCTCAGACTTCTCAAACTCCTTGACCATATATTGTTTTGTAGCTCCAAATATGATATCATCAACATATACTTGAACCAACATGATATCCTTCTTGTCTCTCTTGATAAACAAAGTCTTGTCTATAGCTCCTCTCCTGTAACCATGTTGCAATAAGAAGGTAGAGTGCCTTTCATACCAAGCTCTAGGTGCTTGATGTAAGCCATAAAGAGCCTTAACAACTTTGTAGACTTTGTTGGGATGTGTAGGATCTTCAAAACCAGGAGGTTGTTTAACATACACCTCCTCTGTAATCTTGCCATATAAAAAGGCACTCTTGACATCCATTTGATAAACCTTAAATCCCATATATGATGCAAAAGCAAGGAAGATTCGAATGGCTTCAATCCTTGCTACAGGAGCAAATACTTCATCTCCTTCACATATCTAACATTCTCAAAATCTATTCTTCATGCCTTGATGGTTCCTTTCCAGCTTATTCTTCCTCCTAGCATCATTTCCAAATGCAACTCTTCCTCCACAATAAGATTTAAAATCATGAATCTCCTTGTCTCCTATCATGCTTCTAGAGCAACCACTATCCACAATAAGATGATCTTTAAGCTCCTCTTCCGGGTTGCCCTGCACTAAGATAAAAATGTTAGTGTCTTTTAGGAACCCAAACCATTACTGACTTGTGTTCCCCTTGTGGAGTAACATACTCAAATTCCTTGAGTATGTAATCTTCACGCTTTTGTGACAGAATCAAGCATTATCTTTTGTTTCAAAACTTGTGGTGGATTTTCAGCAAAACTTTCTTTTCAACAAAAATCTCCTTTTCTTTTTCAACAAAATCATCGTTATCAAAACCTCGTTTCACTCTCACTTGAAAGTCTCGCTTTGTTCCCCATCAAGATTTCCTTCTTAACCCATTTAGTTTTAACTTCTGGTGTAGAGTCCCTTGATCTAGCTACTCTTTTGGAGTTGTAACACCTTCTAGATTGATAGTAATTAGATCTCCTAGGGTTCCTATTCCAAAAGGTGTTTGGTGAATCGAAGCAAGACTTTGAGAAAGTAACAATTTTGCTTAACAGCACTTGGAAAATGTTTGAAGGTACTGGGGTTTTGAAAAGGTCTTCTCTCGGTGAGGGTACCTATAGTCGGTGAAAAGTTTCTATGGTTAACCTGTGTGAATGATTCCAAGTGGTCTAGTCTCCCTTGGTTTTGGTTGACAGCTTTCGTCTTTGGGAACTTACTTAGGTAATCTGAGTGAAGGTCACAGTCCTTAATCAAATGATTAGGACTAAAACAAACAAAACATAGTTTTGATCTGTAATCCCAAAATTTCTTCTTCTATGTGTATGACCAAACCTATCCTGTCTTCTAGATGAATGATTAAAACTATTTTGACCAAAATTATCCCAAAAAGGTTTAGCAATATTGTGAAAAGGTTTTCTTAAAGGTATGCAAGGTGTAGCAAGATTTTGAGGTGTAGCAAGACTTTGAGGTGAAAGTAATCTTGGCTTTTAGTATCATCTACCTTAGGTGTCTCAATTGTTTCTTTTGAGATTTCAGACCTAGATTGACCTTTAAGCTTTTCCTAAACTCTAAGTCGTCTACTCCAAAACGAGAAACATCCGGCCTAAGGGGTTGAAAACTTCCAAGGATGAGGACTGCATGATAGCCATTATCTTTCTTAAACTCAGGAGGTGTTTCACTAACCGATTCCTCATTACTAGATGTGTCTACATAATTAATGAGTTCATCATCACTAGTGGTTATATCCTCAAAATCACATTCATCCTGATCACTAGGTGGGTTTTCTATGCTATTAAAGTCCATAACCTAGGCCAGCTTTAATGTAAGCTCTTCTCTGTTTTTCAACATAAGTGACATGAGAAAGACCAGATTGTCCCCAAGCAACAAACTTTTCTAGCAATTCATCTCTCTCCTTAGTTAGTTTCTCAATTTCTAAATCTTACAATTTAACTTCTATTCACTTAATTTTAACTGATAATCCTGTTGATCATACTTTTCTGCCCAAGCCATTTCATTATTTTCATGTGTTATGATTTTGGCTTCCATAGACTCTAAAGTAATTTGATAACCAGCTACTCGCACCTAGCCCTTTGGACAGCTTATCACTTTCAATCACATAATTATTAAGTACTTTTTGATAAAAGTCATGACACTTAGAACATACCTCAGAGATAGGGGTGAACTTGGTGAAGTGGCTACCATAGCAAGTAGAACAGAATCATCTTCACACTCCATGCTCAACAAAGTTTCAAAGCATAGCCATCTCTAGACTCCATAGCAGCATGTCCAAGTTCCTCATCAAAATTTGTGTCAAATTCTTCCATGAATCCTCCACGGCTACCATTCAAGAGGTTATCGGTTCATCATCAAACCTGACCTACCAACCTCGATAGATTCTCTTGAGCAACCAAAGCTTTTGTTTCAAGAATAGGAATTTTTTTAGTTCTAGCTTTCGTTTCTCTGTCATCCTGCTTGCTTGATATTTATCAAACCCTGATTCCCTTGCAAAATATCCAGTCTTTTGACAATTGAAGCATTCAATCTTGGATTTGTCAAAAGTGATTCCCTGCTTTGGCTCTTGATTTCATGCCTTGGTCTTTTGCTGTGCAAAAGAAAAGAGCAGTAAGAGCATCCGAAAGTGGATGGTATTTGTTGGTGTGGTTTCCGAGCAAAAGGGTAGTGTAGGCAAATGATTTCGAGCAACAAGATTGTAGTAGAAGCGATTACTTTTAGTAGAAGTAATCGCCTCTCTTTCGATGACACAAAAGCAATACTGTAAGACTTTGAACTAGTTTGACCATTCATCTCATGCTCATACACCTTCGATGATGATTGTAGAGATCATCAAAGTCCATATTGTCCAATCCAGGTTGTCCTATGATCATTGTAGCAATCACATGCCATGTCGATGGCAAACTCCTTAAGAACTTTAGGTTAGCATCTTCAACCGAGACCTCTCGCTTTGTACAACTCCAAAGATGCTGAGAAGATTTTGGAATTTGTCATATGCGCATCAAGGCCTTCTCTTTCTCCAAAAAGGTGAATGTTTCAAACCGCCGCTTCAACAGATTTATGTGCATCTTCTTGGAAGCATCATTACCTCCAAACCTTGTCTTGAGAGCAGCCAAGAGTTGCTTTGCATCTTTAGCATCATGGAACTTGAGTAGATGACCATCCGAATAAAGCGCATAAATGATATTGAGAGCCTTTTCTTGATTCCTTATTGTTGTCTTTGTAAGACCTGGTTTAGGTGCTTTGGGTTGTCCAAGAACATCAATAGGTTCTGGAACGACTTCATTACCATTGACAATTACATTCCACAAATCATGGTCGTAATTGCAATATCGCCTCATCTTCATGCTCCATAGGTCGATTCTCCTTCTTAATGATTGGTATTCTTAGTGAGGTGATGGATGGGGGTGGAATAGCTTCAGTCGACATCTTTAGGTTTTGTTGTTAACTAGGTTTTACGGTTTCTTCTTAGTCAGAGTTTCCACACAAGCTCTGATACCACATGTTGGATCGATGTACTCTAACCAAACTAACTTATATAGCTTGTTAAGGGTTTAATAACCCCGGATAAATCCTAAGTTATTAACAATAAAACACTGAGCAAACTCTATTAAATATGCGGAATTTACTTAACAAAGCAAAGAAGAATTAAACTTAACTTTCAATGATTTTATTAAACTTTAGAATCAATTAGTTATACGATTCTTAAACAACTCTAAAACACTAATATCGAACTCTCTAAAACTCTAATAATATGTATTGTAAACTTGTGAACTCGTGATATCTAATACCAATCTAGGGTCCTTTTATAGACTTAAGGATAACCCTAGTCAGTTTACAATTTGTATCCTTGTACGACAAGTAATCTAAACAAAGAATATTCTAGAATAAACAAAGCTTTCCATAAACGAATATAGCAGTTCTTTGGCTTTGCGTACTTTGACTCGGCAGCAGACTTTGACTTTTTACTTAGCAAGATTTTGACTTTAATCAAGATTGTCAATCTTCAAGACTTTCATATCCCAACAAATACTTTATTTAAATTGTAATAAACAAATGTGGATCTTGGCGCATCTATAACGCAGATTTCACAGTATGCATGTCCTTATATTGTATTATATGATAATGTTTTGATTTATGAGTATAAACTGACGCACTTTAATCTTGAAGATAAAGGACAACATAATATCGCATCACCTGTTTGACGAATTGATTGGAGTTTTATTTTTAAAGAGTTGGTTAACAAATTAGTTGGATTTAGAGTTTATTGTGGTTATATTCACATATATTTCAAATAGTTTGAATGTCAATTTATTTATGATATTTTAAAAAATAAATTTGTATTTTAACTAATTTCAACCTCTATTAATTTTTTAAAGCATGTTTCAACTCCGTTAAGTGATATTGGGTTGAAAGTTGTCTGAGCGTGTTTTGTATTAGATTGTGCCTATGTAGTGTGTTGATAACGGGTTTTGTCTTTGGCGTGTACTTAGTGAGCCTAGGTCACTAATATCTACACACTCTCACTATATACATATCTAAGTTACTAGGTTGTTCATGTATAACATGTATCCATCTTTAAAAGAAACATTAACTTCCTATGGGTAGTTATTAGGATGGTCAAAAAACAAAACTATATCATTATAAATCACAACTTTCTTTTGTTCCCTCGTTCCCATTCCCTAGTCTAATCTGCCCTTTTTACTTTTTTCGCTTCGGCCAATATGGCCCAGATTGAGATTTTTGTAAGTGGTAACTTTTAATTTAGCCCACTTCGCATGTTTAAAATTATTATATTGTGAAGACCATGCAGAAGTTGTCTAAATGACCCGGTTAGCACTATAATGGTGGCAGTTTGACACCGTGGTAACACTATAGGTATATGGCCTTTGGAAATCCTTGTGATTTTATACATTATCATTTTTTGTGTAAAGCATCTTTAATGTATAAAGTGATTGTTAACTTTGACCTGCCACGCTGAGTTGACTACATATGTCATGGTTCAATATCATCCATTCGTTCAATATGCATCATGTTTGTTGAAGTTAACCAAACTATCAAAACTCCAAATAGGTATATATATATAATTCAATAAGTAATGCTTAGATACCGTCTATTATTAATATTCATACATAAAACATCACACTGTAACAAAGTACTATAAACACATCCTTATGTATATGGATAACTACAAGTAAAGCGTATATGCTCATGTCTATGTAAAAAAAAATACAAAACTTGCAACCTTGATCTTCATCTTGTAGTCCACGTGGAATTTTATGAATACTTCTTTACGGTCTAGACCATTCTTGAAAGCCCGCAACTCTTCCTTTGTTAATTGAATTTGATGAGGGTCAAACTTCACTTCAGTTACTTGTGTGGTTTTGAAAATTTGAAAGGTGCTATAAACGAAATTAAGAGGGTGATTCTTAATGTCGTTTGTACTTAAGGTGTATTTAGCTATATCTGGGTACGCTTGAATGTTACAGTTTTTCTCGAATCCGACTTAAGTCTAGCTACTCCTTCTTCAAATGATATGCTATTGTTATTCATCTTAAATTTGATTGATATATACTATATACCGGTATTTTTTAGGTGTATGTCATTAATATATAATATCGTTCCCGATACAGAAAAGTAAATAAATATACAAGCTAAGACGGCCGAGATTATTAAGATAATTTTAGTACAAATTTTCTCTTCTCATTCACGGTCACTAATAATCCTTTGGACGTCTGCATCATTCTGTGGCATGTCGTGTACTCGTTGTACAATGAAAAATAGAAATATTAGAAATTATATGATACCTTAGTTTAAAAAAGAAACTAAAATTTTTTGAGTTTCGAAACATGTATTGTATAGCCCTAAAGATCAAATGAAGAAGTATTCAGAAGCGAAAACATATAATGAGATATTTTCGACAATAATTTTTTGCTGTAAATTTAAATAATTTAAGAGAATTGTCAATAACTAGTTATATCACAAATTTGGATATCTGAAATTTACGATAATGATTTTATGTTAAACCTATTATTTTAGTTAAGTTTTTTCAACTCGGATATCCGAAATTTCGAATAACACTTTTATATATCCAATATCCAAATATTTATAATCTTTGGTTTTAGGACAAACCCATGTGGTTGATCAATGGTTGTGGGTAGGCCACGCGTTGGTCATTTGATGGGTACACATGGATGACAGATGTCATTCCATCCTTGGCCATGTACGGTTCATACATAACATGCTTATTCCATATTCTGGTTATGTTTGTTCTATCAAGGCCGTATCATAACCGTTGAGTGGCATTGGATTGAAAGTTGTCAAAACGTCTTTTCTATTGGATTGTGCCTATATAAAGTGTTGATAACGGATCCTGTTTTGACGTGTACTTAGTGAGCCTAGGTCGCTAATATCTACACGTTGTCAATATATTCATCTTGTAGTCCATGCGGAATTTTACAAATACTTCTTCATGGTCTAGACCATTCTTGAAAGCCCGCAATTATTTCTTTGTTAATTAAATTTGATGAGGGTCAAACTTCACTTCTTGAAAGGTGCTATAAACAACATAAGAGGGTAATTCTTAACGCTTGTACTTAAAGTGTAATGTAGCTATATCTTGGTATGCTTTAATGTAATGTTTTTAATCCAAACTTAAGTCTAGCTATTCCTTTTTCAAGTGATATGTTATTGTCATTTGATGAGTGTCTAAATACTCATCATTTTTATACTATCTAGACTGCAAAAACATCTGAAAACACTCAGAAATACATCAAAATGATGAAAATATCACAAACAAGTGTTTTATGTGTTTTAAATGCAAAAATATTGCATAATTGGCAGTTTTAGTCCCCCAAGTTTAAAAAGTTGTCAAAAACAGTCCCTGGTAAAGCAAAATAAAGAAAAATATCATTCAAGGTCCCTGAAATATTCTAAGTTGTCAAAAATAGTCCTTGAATGAATCTTTGGGCAAATGGCGTAAAAGGTCCCTCAAGTTTGAAAAATGTCAATAATGGTCCTTGGTTAATTTAAAAAGTGAAAATTATCAAATATTAACCTTGTACTATTCATAAATGACAAAATTGGTCCTTATGGTAAACTTTGGAAAAATTACAAGTTAGGCCCTTAAAGTTTCAAAATTGGCAGATTTGGTCCTTGGACTTATAAAATGGAACTTTATAAATTTAGTCCTTGTACTAATCATTATTTTCAGGATTAACCCTTGTGATAACCTTGGAAACTTGTCAAATTCAGCCCTTCGCCACCATATTACAACTTTGGTCCTTGTGTGTTATTAAGCTAAAACCAAACGGACCTTTTGTATTATCCAAACCCAAGCCCAAATACCAAACCCGGCCCAAAATTTAAATAAAATAAAACCGCGTCCACTGTTCACCCTTCTCCTCCACACCTATTAAACCAAAACCAGTGGTTTCACCACTGTTTCCACCTCTCCCCACCTTCCACCTCACCACCTACTACTTACTCTCATCCCCTCCACCTCATGAGCTAGCCCACAAACTGCAGTTAATGCTTCCCCACCATAGACCTTTATCGTTACACTCACACAACCTGGTTTTGCTTTTCAAATCATTTAAAGCCCCATTCCTACTATCTAATCTGTCCCTTTCCACCTCCACAACACCCCAAGATTCTTTAATTGCTCTGAAATTGCCTCAAGCAACCATGTACACTTTGCCAAAAGTTTTAAACGGATAGGATGAGTTTGACTCATCCAATGGCTAAGATTTAAAGTGGGAAAGTTTCGAAGCATGTGGGAGTATCTCAAGTCTATAAAGAGAGGAGATGCTAAGAAAAATATATCTAGTTTTAATTTTAAATAGCTTATGTCGTTTAACTTAATTTTGAATTTCCAAGTGTATTCTTAGCTTTAAAGTACTGTTTTTCTCATATTCAGTGTATTATACAACTTTTGCAACAAGTAATTTCTTGTTCAAGTTCCAAATTCAGTTTATGCATTTTCAAAGTTCAAAATCTCATGTTAATTAAATGTTGTTGTTTTGGACTGAAATAGCTCACATAAGCTCCTAGAAAGCTTATTAAAGCTTTTAGAGACTTTAAAAATCAGTTTAGAATCAAAAAGAGAAAATTACCAAAAATACCAAATAAATAGTTGAAAAATCAAAAATCAATGGAAATGGTGATCAAATTGAGTAGGGTTGATAGTTGCCCTTGGGTTTAGTGCCTCTTGGGAAGCTATAGGATCTGTTCTCAGTCCTTGGTTATCATTTTTCACTTGGAATCCATTTGTAAGCCATTTTGATCATTTTGGCATTTCACTGTGTAAGACAGTTATAAGTTTAAATTTCTATGTTTACATGTTCATTAGTTGTATTTAAGCGTAATTAAACCATAAAACCAGTCACTTGTTCTTTAAAATTTATAGTTGCTAAAAATCTCATTTTGACAGTTAAAATAGCATAATCATCATTCTTGTGATTTATGTTGATAGTAATTGTTTAATGTTTATTCAGTCTCAATCTATGATAATATAAGTTCTGCAATCAATGGAATGGTCTTAATCTTTGTTAAGCTTTGAAAAGTTCCAAAAAGTCTCAAAGGAGTGTTTGGATTCATTATTTTATCTCGGTTATAAGTTTCTTGTGTTATTGCTTGTGCTTGGTTTATGTCACTTAGGTCCTAATATCTCAGTTCAAACTAGTAAAATCAGTAGTCATTTGTTAAAAAAGTCAAATTACCTTTTGATCAAATCTTGTTAACTCACTGATGGAATTTCATGATCCATGATTGTTATTTCTTGTTCATAAGTTGTTATAATTGTTCAAGTCAGTCTTAATACACCTTAAAACATCATAATCAGTGCTTAGGATCAAACCAAAGTTCATTTAAGTCAAACTTTCATTTTCTTAAAAGTCAAAATATTGCTCAGGTGTTGCATGCCTAGTTCACAAGCTCTACTGAGCTTATTAGTGAACTTTATCTTGTGTACTTTAGTTTTTTGAGAAGCTCACCCAAATTGTCTCAAGGTTCCAGTTCTTATTTTTCAATCTATAGCTTATTTGGTAGGGCTGGACTTGGCTTATTGTTTTGTCCATTTTATCAAGATACACTGAGTCTAGACTCAGTGTTTTTCGTTTTAATAAGCTCATTTAAAGCTCTCTAGTGGACCCCAAGTGAGAGCTTTAGCTTTTGAAAAGTGAGTTGGTCAACTTATTAGTTGCAGTTTTTGTTTTAAGTTTCTAGCTTATATAAGTGCTTAAAATTAAGCTTAAAAGTGCCTAGTGATTAAAAAAGGTGTCCTGTGCAAATCAGTTAACTAGTGCTTATTTTAGCTTAATCGCTGCTTATTTTCAAGATTTTGTGCTTGTTCGGTTGTAATTCTAGCTTATTATCAGATTTTAGCTTATTTTCAGTCCATCACTTTGCTTATTTTTAGCTTATAAGCCAATTTGGCTTAATCTTTTGCTTATTTCCACATTTTTGCCAATCGTTGAGAAAATAAGCTCTCACGAGCTTATTATTGGTTTTATAAAAGTTGTAGTTATATAAAGTGCTTATTTTAAGTAGCTTAACAAGTTTGTAAAATAAAAATCAAAAATAAAAAGTTTGCAAAAAAAAGGCTGGATTCAACCTCCACCCACCACCACACACACACACACACTACTACCTTGGGTCTTTTTCTTTTTCTTTTGCAATATTTAATATATACCCCTTTTGTTTCCAATAAGCTTATTTCTAGCTTATTTAATCTAGCTTTTTCATGTTTTGTATTTTTCTTAACTTTGTATTGGTATAAAGTATTTTATAAAAAAGTTTTAGATTTTTCTCAATAGTTTTAGTATTTTTAAACATTTAATTAGTGTAAAATCTTATTTAATTCATAATAAAAAATATAAAAGTCTAAAAAATATAAATCTTTTTTCTAAAATTTTCTTTTGTCATATACTACGTAAGAAAATTGTTTTTACACTTGTAGGACTTTTATTTCATAAATTTGCGTTTTTGCTTTACACTCGCGTAATTTTTTAATAACAACGCGTTTCATTTTAAATCATATTTTTAGATAATTTAAGTTTACATTTTAGTTAAAATAGTTTATTTAAGTTATTTTGTTTTATAAAATCACAAAAGCATCATTGTAAAAATAGTGATAGCGTTTATTTAATATATTTTAACTTTTTAATTTCCTTTAATTTGCATTTAAGTCGCTGTAATTTATAGATCTTTTCTTTAGGTATAATTATTCATCAAAATCCTTACTGATCACTATCCTTAGTGATTATTCGACATCTGTCTGTGTGAAACACCAATTCATCCTCCGTGGGACTTAACGACCCAGGAATCCACTATATTCCTCTGATCTAAATTGCATTTGCCTTCTGAGCTGTTTTAAGTTTGTTACGGTTGACCATTCACAAGTGGTCAGCTTGTGTGATTAAACTTGACTGTTAGGAGGCGAATCATCATTCATCTTAAATTTGATTGATATATACCCTATACCGGCATTTTTTAGGTGTATGACATTAATATATAATATCGTTTCCGATACAGAAAAGTAAATAAATACACAAGCTAAGACAGTTGAGATTATTGATACAATTTTAGTATAAGTTTTCTCTTCTCGTGCACGGTCACTAATAATCCTTTGAACATCTGCGTCATTCCGTGGTATGTCGTGTACTCGTTGTACCATGAAAAATAGAAATATTATAAATAATATGACACATTAGGTTAAAAAAGAAACTAAAAAGTTTTGAGTTTCGAAAAATGTATTGTATGTCCCTAAAGATCAAATGAAGAAGTATTCGTAAAGCGAAAACATGTAATGAGACATTTTCGACAATAATTTTTTGCTGTAAATTTAAAAAATTTAAGAGACTTGTCAATAACTAATTGTATCACAAATTTGGATATCCAAATTTGCGGTAATGGTTTTATGTTAGACCTATTATTTCAGTTAATTTTTTTCAATTCGGATATCCAAAATTTCGGATAACAATTTTATATATCCGAATATTCAAATATTTATAATTTTTGGTTTTGGGACAAACCCATGTGGTTGATCAACGGTTATGGGTAGTCCACACGTTGATCATTTGAGGGGTACACAAGGATGACAGGTATTATTCCCTCCTTGGCCTCGTACGGTTCGTACATAACATGCTTAGTCCATATTTTGGTTATGTTTGTTCTACTGCGCCGTATCATAATCGTTGAGTGACATTGGATGAAAGTTTTCAAAGCATGTTTTTGTATCGAGTGTGGCTATATAAAGTGTTGATAAGGGGTCTTGTCTTGGCATGTACTTAGTGAGCCTAGGTCACTAATATCTACACGCTTTCAGTATATTCATCTTGTAGTTGACGCGTAATTTTTCGAATAATTCTTCATGGTCTAGACCATTCTTGAAAGCCCGCAATTATTCCTTTGTTAATTAAATTTGATGAGGATCAAACTTCACTTCAGTTACTTGTGTGGTTTCGGAAATTTGAAAGGTGCTATAAACGACATTAAGAGGGTGATTCTTAATGTCATTTGTACTTAAGGTGTATGTAGCTATATATGGGTACGCTTTAATGTAACGTTTTTTTTCTCAAATCCAACTTAAGTCTAGCTACTCTTTCTTCAAGTGATATGCTATTGTTGTTCATCTTAAATTTGATTGATATATACTTTATACCGGTATTTTTTTAGGTGTATGTCATTAATATATAATACCATTCCCAATACAGAAAAGTAAATAAATATACAAGCTAAGACGACTGAGATTACTAAGATAATTTTAGTATAAGTTTTCTCTTCTCGTGCACGGTCACTAATAATCCTTTGAACATTTGCGTCATTCCGTGGTATGTTGTGTACTCGTTGTACCATGAAAAATAGAAATGTTATAAATTAAATGACACCTTAGTTTAAAAAAGAAACTAAAAAGTTTTGAGTTTCGAAACATGTATTGTATAGCCCGAAAGATCAAATGAAGAAGTATTCGTAAAGCGAATACATGTAATGAGACATTTTAAATATAAATAATCTAAGAGACTTGTCAATAACTAATTATATCACAAATTTGGATATCCGAAATGTGCGATAATGGTTTTATGTTAGACCTATTATTTTAGTTAAGTTTTTTCAATTCGGATATCCAAAATTCCGGATAACAGTTTTATATATCCGAATATCCAAATATTTATAATTTTTGGTTTTGGGACAAACCCATGTGGTTGATCAACGGTTGTGGGTAGGCCACGCGTTGATCATTTGATGGGTACACAAGGATGACAGGTATTATTCCCTCATTGGCCTCGTACGGTTCGTACATAACATGCATGTTTGTTCTAATGGCGTTGTATCATAATCGTTGAGTGACATTGGGATGAAAGTTGTCTAAGCGTGTTTTGTAATGGAGTATGCCTATATAGATTGTTGATGACGGGTCTTGTCTTGGCGTGTACTTAGTGAGCCTAGGTCACTAATATGTACACGCTGTCAGTATATTCATCTTGTAGTCCACGCGAAATTTTACGAATACTTCTTCATGGTCTAGACCATTCTTGAAAGCCCACAATTATTCCTTTGTTAATTGAATTTTATGAGGGTCAAACTTTACTTCAGTTACTTGTGTGGTTTCGAAAATTTGAAAGGTGCTATAAACGACATTAAGATGGTGATTCTTAATGTCGCTTGTACTTAAGGTGTATGTAGCTATATTTGGGTACCCTTTAATGTAACGATTTTTTCTCGTATCTAACTTAAATCTAGCTACTCCTTATTCAAGTGATATGCTATTGTTATTCATCTTTAAATTTGGATTATATATTCTGACCGGTATTTTTTAGGTGGGTTCATAATATATAACATCTTTCCCGATACAGAAAAGTAAATAAATATACAAGCTAAGACGGTTGCGATGATTAAGATACTTTTAGTACAAGTTTTCTCTTATCGTGCATGGTCACTAATAAACATTTGAACATCTGTGTCATTTTGTGGTATGTCGTGTACTCGTTATACCATGAAAAATATAAAATATTATAAATTACGAGGCATGACGAACTCGTGCGATGCACACGGGCTTTATCTAATGTTCATAGCGTAATGTTTGTGTAAATTGATGGGTTGTTAGTATGATGGTGAGGCCCAAATATACAACAATCTATAATTCGTGTTGTCTCATGACAATTTAATGATTGTTGGAAGAATTTTGATAATGTTTACGTAGCGGTAGTTATTTTGTTGATTTATAGTTTAGTTCTTGTAGTTGTGTTTCTTAACTTTTTTTATACAGGTTGTATCTAATTGTTCAGCGCGTAATATTTTTGTAAATTTCCCAATTGTTAGTATGACGGTGAGGCTCGAATATACAACAATCTATAACTTGGTTGCCTCGAGAAAATTTTGTTGAGGAGACGTATCCTTTAAAAAAATAAAAAATAAATTAGACTACACATAAGTACTTACTAGCAAAGGGTACCCACTGCCGCGCGGGTACCCTGTAACTAAATTTTCTAGCAATGTGATGTTATTCGACAATCCATTTCATAAAAAATGCATCACGAAACATATAAACTACTCTAAATATCCTTCATTAAAATAAAATAACAATCCGAAGCAACCAAATAATAGGGATAAAAATGTACGAAAAAATTTAAACCTTAACAATAGTCTAATAATAAACCAAAAATTAAGCCTTAACAACCTTTTTACCATTTTTTTTGGTGTAAGCCTATCAATAGTCAAAAACATGGATAGAACCATTTAATAAACCAAAGTTTAGCTAAGTTCAACACCAACCCAACTCTCATTTTCGTATAAAACATAGTCTATGCCCAACTAATCACATATCCCTTAATAAAATGAATTATATAAATCACTTTCTTACATAACCCTAATTCAATTAACCTAATCCCACACCTCTATGTGTGCAGTAACACACACATATAAACAAACCTCTTTCACTTTTACATCCATTTACGAATCTCACCACCACTACCAGTAAATCGTCTTCCTCAGCTTCAACCTCAAACACACAAAAAGAGGTTTAATTAAAAAAAGGAATTAAATCAAAAGTTAAACGTTTAGAAATGGATAGTTTTAAAAATTTGTTTGACATTTTCTTCGTCACTTCCCCGGCGAGAACCAAAACGGCGAGCATCTGTGGTGTCGTGGTGAGCAGATGGCGAGAGTTGACGGGGTGCCACATATGAAACGGCAAGCTACTTCGCCACTACACCCGTTTTGCATCTAATGGGTATGGGCAGAGATATCTGAGTCATGGTTTTGCAGCGATGATGGTGGGTCTTTTTAAGCTAATAGAGCAATAGTTTGCCATGTAAGCTTATAATGAACTAAGCTATCTTAATATGGTTGCTGGATCGAAGATTTATGTTTTGGGATAATGGATTTTAGATTTTTGTTTTGTAAGCTTAATTAGGTTGTACATTGTACTTAAATAGTTGTATGTTTTAATGAAGGGGTAAATTTAATTTTGTATTAATTGTATGTGTTCAGTAGTATTTTTTTTTGTTTTATTTGTACTTCAAATACTTGTAAATGATGCTTCTTTACTTGTATTTGCTTAAAATCTATATTAGAAAATCTTAAAAATTTAATAGGAGGGAAATGCTTAAATGCATTATAAGTAGTATAGATTTGTTCTTAATAAAGACATGTTAAACCAAATACAATCCATATGAGGCATCATTTGTGAGCCTCTCATTGGATGAACCGTGATTGCATCGTCAATTCGTCATATTATCAAAGCGTGGTGGTGCAACTAAGTCGATGATAGCAATACGACCCAGATGACTCTCAAGAATTCAAATTTGAGAAAATCAACGGTCACATAGAGCTAAAGACGTATATTTTTCCTACCCATCAGTCCACTACTTCACTATCATCGGGTTAATAGAAAGATTCTACGACCCAATTAAAGGATCTATAGTCATTGACGACACAGACATAAAAAACTCTAACCTAAGAGACTTAAGGTCATATGACAACGACGCCAACAAGCAACATATAAAGTCAACAACAGTTCAAACATTGGTGCACAAACAAAACAATCATCACCACATATAGTATGACGCAAAGATACAACATACGTTATTATAAAACACGACAACAGAGAGCAATGTACGATCTCTGATAAAAACTCACTTGTCGTAACAATAAACTGACACTGTAACAGTGAATTATTCGAGTAGCATTACTGATCTAGCCGGAAAACGTCAACAACGTAAATTCGAATAACAGTAACTTCAAACCGTAATCAATTCTACAAACTCATTTCAACTATTATACTTATCAAATACGACTAGTTAGTTAGGTTATGAATTCTGGAACTAATCCTGATAATGGAAAAAATAAGGGCTTTAAATTCAATTGATTTAACAATTAACACATGGATGATAATGATGATCAAATACTACTAGTTAGTTAGGTCTGTTTGACTTTTTGGCGCCTTTTTTTAGGTTTATGTTGTGGTGTTTGGAATACTTGATTTTTACGCCCAAAGAGTTTAATTCTAGTTGTGGTTGGTACTTATGGCGTGTTTGGTTTTGGGGTATAGGAATGATGGAACATTTTTTGGAGAATGATGTGAATCAACAAAAGTAGGTAGTTTGTAAATCCTTTATCGGCGATGGGTTCATAAACTTATTCTCATACCTATTGCTATAGTGATTCCTTAATATAAATCAAACATCTCTTAGTACTACTTGGCTTGTAGCATTTGCAATTGATGATTTTAGCTGGTGATGAGTATAAGTGGCAAAAGAGTGGGTTTGGTCTGGTTAATTTTTGGGTCTATATGGGTTCAAGTATAAATGGGTCATTAAAAGCACAGGTTTAAACGGGTGTGGATTGGGTTGATGAGGAAGAAGATACAAGTAAAAGATATACTTAGGGTCCGTTTGTTATAGGGGTGTGGGAATGAGGGTATGAGTTTGAAACCATTTGTGTTTATTTGGTTGAGTGGTTTTGTTAAACCATTCACGTGAACCCTACAGATGATACCTATAGATCCATACCACTTGAACTTGGTGGATTTTACTAAACTATTCCCATGAGCCCTATTAATTCACTCACCTCGCTCTTTTAATTCATATTTATCAAAAATTATTCAAACCCAATTATATAAACCAAACAATATTTTCTCAACTATCAAACTCATTTCCATACCACCATATTATCATAACAATATCCATTGTGATTCCTATAACCAAACCAAACGGACCCTTAGTGTCTGGGTGATGAGTAAGATGATACAAGTAGAAAATATATTTTTTTATTTTTAACTTTATTATTTGTTTTCTTTTAATTGTTAGTTCATTGTTTTTTTTATACTTAATTTTTTTTCCTTGCATCGTTAGTTCTTGATCTTTTTTTTTACACATGATTGGTCCTTCAAATGCTTTCTTCAAATTAAGTGTAATACTTTATTTAAATTTTAAGAAACAAATGTGGATCTCGGTGCATCTATAACACATATTTACGAGTATGCATGTACTTGTATTGTATTATATGATAATGTTTGATTTATTAGTATAAAACTGATGTTATTGCACTTTATTTTTTAAAATAGGCGGATAGCACAATATCGCATCACTAGTGTTTGACGCAGTTGATTGAAGTTTTATTTTTAAAGACTTGGTTAACAAATTAGTTGGATTTGGAGTTTATTGTTGTTATATTCACATGTATTTCAATTGTTTGAATGCTAATTTATTTATGATATTTTAAAAAATTATTTTGTAATTTAACTAATTTCAACCTCTACTAATTTTTTAAAGCTTGTTTCTATTCCAGTGAGTGATATTGGGTTGAAAGCGGTCTGAGCATGTTTTGTACTGGATTGTACCTATATGAAGTGCTGATAACGGGTCTTGTCTTGGTGCGTACTTAGTGATCCTAGGTCACTAATATATGCGCGTCGTCATATCTAAGTTACTAGGGTGTTCAAATATAATATGTATACACCTTTTAAAGAAACATTAACTTCCTATGGGCAGTGCTTAGGACGGTCAAACAATGTAACTATATCATTGTAAATCACAACTTTTTTTTCCCGTCATCCCCATTCCCCAGTCTAATCCGCCCCTTCTACTTTTTTCACTTCGGCTAATATGGCCCAGATTGAGATTTATGTAAGTGGTAACTTTTAACTTAGCACACTTCGCATGTTTAAAAATGTTATATTGTGAAGACCACGCATAAGTTGTCTAAATGACCCATTTTAGCACTATAATGGTGGTGGTTAGATAGCCAGAGTAACGTTATAGGCATATAGCCCTTGGAAATCCTCATGGTTTGATACCTTATCATTTTTTGTGTATTTAGAGTATAAATTGGTTGTTAACTTTGACCTGCCAGACTGAGTTGACAAAATGTCTCATGTGTAACAACGGGTATTTTTCGGGTACCTTTCATATTTTTAAAAAATTACTATTTACTTTTACTATTCACTTTCACTATTCATCCCGTAAAATTTTTATTTCACATTCTCGTAAGATAAATTATTTTAGTAATATCCTGAGAGTTCGACAAACGTTAAATCATATTCGCAAAATTTATTAAGAAAACATCGTTATAAAGTTTCATTTTGGTCGGAACACCATTTATACATCACGCGCATAACGAAAATCAACTCTGATAATTTTTCTCACATTAGATAAATTTTTAAATCACTCATAATTAATTTGAGAATTTTTAAAATTTAATTTTATGTTACCAAATAAACCATGCGTTGTACGAAACTAAACTTACGTTTTAAACAATTCTACTTACATCCAGACTTAACGATTCCTGCACCGTGTTTCTAATATGTTTTTGACACTTTTACATTTTTGGAAAATTCAAACATATTTCCCTCCTCCTTTGACCATAAAGGAATTAACCTTGTACGTTCTACATTTTGGCTTAAATCGCGTAACTTTTAAACTTCACAAATAACTGTTAAGTTATCCACGTATGACGAAAACCACCATTTGACATCTCATATCACTTTTAGACTAATTTTAGTCTACTCTAAATAAATTCACGGTCGTTCCCTGAAATTTCGTTCTTTTCTGATAAACTGCGAATTACGCGTTTTGACCCGTATTTCCAGCTTTAAGCAGCGTTTTTGCACCCAATAAGACTTATCACCATTTTATATTTTTAGATGGAGTATAATGATGAGTTCATCTTCCTACAAGTTTTGTATTTTTACGATACCCGATTTTACGTTTTATGGCTTAACAACTTACGGTTGGCATTTAACGGAACCAAATCATGCTCTAAACTCAAGATAATACCAAAACTATCCACCTAAGTCATCTTATCTCTATTTGTCCGACTTAGGGGGTGGAGTCATCATCTTGGTGGCTTAATCCTAACCATGGTTCATTTAGATCATTACATGTGTCCTAACTTAACCATGATTAACATTTAACCCAATATATGGTTAACCAAACTTACCCTCCTATAAATAGCAATTGAAATACATCCTAAACACCCTCATAAAGTGATTTGGGTCATTCATAGCATAAAACATTCATATCTTCCATAATTTGATCTATAAACTCCAAGTTTATGCAAAGAAGTTTCAAGTAGTAAGTTACTACATCAAATCTCTAGCAAGTTTAAGTGATCTCTTGAGTTTAAATCCTATCAAGTCACTTAGTACTTCATCACCAACTCTTCAAGATTGCAAGGGTGCTAAGGTGTAGAAAGCTAGCTCAATCCGAAGTCTTAAGTGATCAATCAAAGTCCTATCCTTACTAAGTTACTCCTTTCTTAATTGAAAGCCAAAAGTTGTAAGCAACTAATCACCACCATCATTTATCTTTATGATCATAATCTTAACATTTTCATGCTATATATATAGTTACTATGTTGATTCATGATGTACATATACTCAATCACATGTTTTAATTCATATATTGTCGTAAAAGTAACAAACTAGTAAACTAGTCATATTCTACACGTTTGAAACCATTAAAACATGTCACATATGGACTTTTTAACTTATATATTATGGTAGACAAGATAAAAAGGTAAACATAGCAATTTGAATCACCCGAAACGGACAAACGAGTCAAAAGTTATGGCCAAAAGAAGTTAGCTAAACCAAAACGCTGAAACTGCCTAACACAAGCTGTTAAGCAGCTGTTCGTTTTGAAAGTGGTACTTCTGGTCCGAATCATCAAAAAGTTAAATCACGAAAGTTGTCCGGAACGACGTTTTCCTTCAATTTCAAAGGAGCTCGGACCTTGAAAATGCTTAAACAGGCTATTATATTTCAAAAACTGAAACTGCCCTATATATAGTTTCACAACTATACTTTTGTCACAACTAAAAGCAAAAACAAGTTATTTTCATAGCTAGTTACATATTAACTTAACAAAACTTCATTTAATCTTTGAAATAGTATTTTCACAAGTAACGGAAAAATGACCATTTTACCTTTTTCCGACGATTTTTACCAAAACTTCATTCTTGAACATGTTAATAAGTTGTAGTCACTAGTAAGCAATGAGAACTTGTAAAAACTAGATATTTACTAAAAACATGATAAACTTTATGATATAACAATCTTCATTCAAAATCTATGTTTTATCTACTAAGTGCTACAAAACTAGGGAGCTTCATGTGAGGGGTTTCATTTGAGTAAAACGTATCGACAAGTTGCTTGATTTACGATTTAAAGTGTCCTAGCTCCTCGAACGTTTACTACATGACTTCTGAATTATGATGGCCCGAACGGTAGTACGATATCTATAAACGAAATACGTTTTCACAACTAGACCATTTCTATAAACGACATACACAAAAACCTTGTACTACATCATGATCAACATAGAGACGTGATGAGTGTCTAAATACTCATTATTTTTGTACTGTTTAGAATGCCAAAACATCTGAAAACACTCAGAAATGCATCAAAATGATAAAAATATCACAAATAAGTGTTTTATGTGTTTTAAATGCAAAAATATCAAAATCAGATGAAAAACTTATCAAGTTTGCATAATTGGCAGTTTTAGTCCCCCAAGTTTAAAAAGTTGTCAAAAACAGTCCCTGGTAAATCAAAATAAAGAAAAATATCATTTTAAGTCCTTAGGGATTCATGAGTTGTCAAAATGGTCCTTAAAATCAAAAATTGTAAAATTACAACTTTAGTCCCTCAAGTTTTGAAAATGTCAAAAATAGTCCTTGGATTTATTAAAAATGGAATTTTATGCATAATGGTCCTTGTACTATTCATATTTGGCAGGATAGGCCCTTGTGATAACTTTGGAAACTTGTCAAGATCAGTCCCTCAAATTGGCAGAATTACAAGAATGGTCCTTGTGTAGTTAACATACCAAAAAGGACCCCCTTTGTATTTTAAACCCATCCAAATCAAATAGACCCCTGTCAATACCTGTGACCCCCTTAATTTGGACCCCCTTTATTAATACCCACTGGTCAAAACAAGTCAAAGCGCGCCCAAACAGCTTCCACTGTTCATCCCCTTCTCCCAACACTGCAACCACGAAACCAGGTGGTTTCACCACCTGTTTTCCCCACTTCTCCACCTCACCTTATCCCCCCAGCTGTATACCAACCCCCCTCCACCTCTACATACACCAAAATGCATTAAATGCAAAAACCTGCTCAAGAGGAATTTGGCGCCAAAAATGACAAATGGCGAAATTGATGAGTTGGATGAATCCAATGGCTGAGGTTAAGTGGGATATTCTCAGAGGTGTCGACAGAGCCTAAATGATCATTATAAAGAGAGGAGATGCATGTACATAGCTATCTAGAGAGTACTTTTAATTTCTTATGTCGTTTTTAGCTTAATTTTAAATTTCAGTGTATGATTTAGCTTTAAAGCTTTGTAATTCAAGTTTTCAGTGTACAATTAAACTTTTGTGAACATCAATTTCAAGTTTAAATCTTACTTCCTGTTTATGCAAAATCTTATTCTTGTTCAAAATTTCAATAAGTTCTAATGTTGTTGTTAGTTGTTAATATGGACTGAGTAATATCACTTAAGCTCCTAGAAAGCTTATTAAAGCTTTTAGAGACTTTAAAACTCAGTATAGAAGCAAAAAGCAAAAATCACCAAAAATACAAATAAATTAGTTAAAAATAAAAAATCCATGGTGAAGGTTGTCAAGAAGATGGAGCAGGGTTGATTGTGGATGGCCTTGGTTTAGTGCTTCTTGGGAAGCTATAGGAAGTGTTTTCAAGCCTTGGTTCTCAGCTATCACTTGGAATCCAATTTGTAAGCACTTTTGATCCACTTTGGCATTTCACTGTATAAGACATTCAATAGCTTAAATCTTTATGTTTTTGTGTTTCTTAGTTATAGTTAAGTTTAATTAAACATTAAAAACAGTTGGTTGTTCTCTTTAATTTGTAATTAGTAAAAACCTTAGTTTAACAGTTAAACTAGTATAATTGTCAATTCTTAATTTTATGTTATTAGTATTGTTGTTTAATGTTTCTTTAGTCTTATTATATGATAATACAAGGTTATGAATCAATAGCATAGTCTAAATCAGTGTAGAGCTTTGAAAAATCTCAAAACAGTCTCAATAAGGGTTGTTTGTAATTATCTTGTTAACTGTGGTAGAGGCTATCTGAGTTAGTGTTTGTGCTTGTTTCATGTCACAATAGTTCATAATAACTCAAACATACCATAAAAACCAGTGCTTGTTAGAGTAAAAGTCAAAATTTCCTTTAATCCTACTTAAATTGATCACTGTTAGAAATTTAAATTGCATAATCATCATTTAAGTTTTAAAAGTTGTTTATCTACCCTAAATTAGTCTCATATTAGCTTAATACATCAAATTAGATCATCTAGGATCATTCAAATCTTATAAAAGTCAAATTCTTAGTGTAGATTAAAAAGTCAACTTTTCAATATAGTCATTTTTGAATAAAATAGGTAATTTTATATAGGACATAATAGTAAGTTTCAAGATTTATGCTTTTGGGATATTAATATTTAGCTGGTTAACTAAATTAGAAAAATACTATCTTACTATTATTCAGCTTATAAAGTGCTTATTTTTTAGCTTCTTTTGAATACCTTGTCTGAAAACATGCTCTGTGCACCAGTTGTATAAGCTATTTCTCAAGCTCTCACAGAGCTTATTAGTGACCCCTAGCTTATGAATTTTAGCTTTTTGAGAAGCTAACCTAGCTGACTCAAGGTTACAAGT
The DNA here is from genome assembly GCA_910596185.1 of Chrysanthemum makinoi. Lineage (NCBI taxonomy): Eukaryota > Viridiplantae > Streptophyta > Magnoliopsida > Asterales > Asteraceae > Chrysanthemum > Chrysanthemum makinoi. Next base: position 86,261,697 of record OU343224.1, on the reverse strand, counting down.
GTTTATTTTCCATTCTTAGCTTATTTAATTAGCCTACAAGTGCTTTTTATTTTTGTCCATTTCATTTAGTAAAAACCAGTCAGTGTTCATAAGTTTTTCATAAGCTTTTTATAAGCTCTCCAGTGGACCATAGAGTGTGAGCTTTGGCTTTTTGGAAAGCCCACCAGCTTAACTTGATCCCTCAGTCCTTATTTTTAGCTTTTAAGCTTATTTAGTGAGCTTAAATTACTGGGGAATAAGGCTGCAGGCCTGTTTGGTTGCATAGCTTAGTCAAAGTGCTTATTTGCTTATTAGTAGCTTATCAGTGTGATTATTTGCATCCTTTAGATTAATACAAGTTCATTTAGCTTGTTTTTAGCTATTTGTACTTTTGTTTTCTTCTGTGAAGCTTATTTCAAGCTTATTTGAGTTAAAAATCATTAAAATAAGCTTAAAAGCCCACTGTTGAGTTTTTAAGCTTCTAAACTGCTTATTTCTTATTAAATGTTCTTTTTCAGTTGTTAATTTAGCTTATTATTAGTTCCTTAGCTTATTTCCAGTCTTCATTTGCTTATTTATTAGCTTATTAGCCATTTTAGCTAAATCCTTTTGCTTATTTCTTTTTCTTGCCCACTGTTGAGTTAAATAAGCTCAAACAGAGCTTATTATTGGTTTTTAGAAAAAGTTATAGTTTTGAAAATTACTTATTTTAGTTAGCTTAATAAGTTTGTATAAGAAAAAGTAAAAAAAAAAAAATTATTTTTGCAAAAAGATGGGAGGCAGGCTCGAACCTGAGACCTCCCACCTTTGAGAGTGATAGTGTACACTGTATACCGCCAGTTGCCCTTGGTCTTTTTTCTGTTTAACTTTGCACTATCTAATATATAACCCTTCTTTCCAATTCAAGCTTATACGAGCTTAATAGCTTATTTCTAGCTTATTTAATCTAGCTTTTTCCACTTTTGTATTTTTCCTAGATTTGTATTAGTATAAAGTATTTTATAAAAAAGTTTCAGAATTTTCTAAATAGTTTTAGTATTTTTAATCATTTATTTAGTCTAAATTAGTATTTAATTCATAATAAAAAATATAAAAGTTAAAAAAATATAAATATTTTTTCTAAAATTTTCTTTTGTCATATATTAAGTAAGAAAATTGTTTTTACACTCGTAGGACTTTTATTTCATAAATTTTACGTTTTTGCTTGCAAGACTCGGTAATTTTTATACTTTAACGACGTTTTCATTTTAGATCACGTTTTTAGGTAATTTAAGTTTATGTTTTAATTAAAATAGTTATTTTAAGTTATTTTATTTTATAAATCAAGAAAAACATCATTGTAAAAATAGTGATAGCGTTTATTTAATATATTTTAGCTTTTTAATTTTCTTTAATTTGCATTTAAGCCCCTGTAATTTACAAAACTTTTCTTTAGGTATAAATAAATCGAAATCCTTACTGATCACTATCCTTAGTGATTATTCGACATCTGTCTGTGTTAAACACCATTCATCCTCCGTGGGACTTAACGACCCAGGAATCCACTATATTCCTCTGATCTTAATTGCATTTGCTTTTTGAGCTGTTTTAAGTTTATTACGGTTGACCATTCACAAGTGGTTGACTTGTGTGATTAAACTTGACCGTTTGGAAGCGAACCAAATTTTGGCGCCGCTGCCGGGGAGGCTGTAAGCGTGTTTTAAGCATTCTCAGACCCGTACTTGCACATATACCACCGTTTGTAAACAGTTTTTTGTAAAGTTATCAAATTATCAAAAAGTTCATTAACACTTTTCCTAAAGTGTTAACAACACCAAACAAAATATAAAACAACAAAACAATCGTAACGTTTTCTAGCTTGTGTTTCCTTTAAGGTGATTCTTAAAGAGATACGATTTGGTTAAACGAGACGATACCAAAAATATTGTCCAAAAGTTTTTAAACCCTTTGCACAAATCTATACCTACGTCTTTTCAGTGGTACTTAATATATACATAAAAATCAACCACCGCAAATCAAGGCAGTACACCTACCAACTGGGGGTGTGACCATAATAAGTTCCCGAACATCAGATTTAAAACTTGCCTTTGTGTCCTTGTGATTTGGTGTACCTTTTTCAAAGAAGCCATTTCATTTGTGATTATTGGTTAAGTTCACTTGTCGTTTTGCCTCGCATTTGTTTTGAAAATTGAATTTTAAACTTAGTGCATGCGCACTCGTTCTTCCAGCTCTACAAGTCCACTTTCGGAGCTTGCAAATATTCCTCGTAGGCGAGGACGCTGCTCCTTCCGCCGTGACTGAGGAACGTCTAGTACCACCACCCCCTGTCGTAATGGCAGAAGATAAGCCGATGAATGAGCTTCTCCAAGCACCCATCGAGGGTTACGGAGATGCCATTGTTGTTCCAGCCATCGTGGCTTTTCATACCTTTGAGCTCAAAACCAGGTTGCTTAATCTTGTAACCCAAAGCCAATTCTATGGTTTTGAGCGGGATGATCCTCATGCACACATTCGATGGTTTAACAAGATTGCATCTACCATCAAATACAAAAATGTCCCACATGAAGCAATTAAGCTTCTTCTGTTCCCATTCTCTTTAGAGGGACAAGCCCGGAATTGGCTTGAGAAACAACCCCTCGTTCCATTGAGACATGGGAGGATCTAGTCACCAAGTTTGTTAACGAATTCTATCCTCCATCCCGAACTACAAGTCTTAAGAATGAGATAATGAAATTCTCTCAAAGATTTGATGAATCATTCGGGGAGGCATGGGATCGTTACAAAGAGTTGCTCAAGTGTCCGCATCATGGTTTTACCGAGTTAATGCAAATGGATACTTTCTATAATGGTCCTAACCACTAATCAAGACTCTTTGAATGCCTCTGCGGGAGGTAATTTCCTGAGCAAGACCACAAAAGAAGCCTTGCAAATAATTGAAAACAAGTCCAGGTCCGCCTCTTCCGCACAAAGACATAGCAATCTCAGTCTAATGCTGGACCTTCTACTTCATCTCCCGTGAGTACATCTAGCACCGATGCTAAGATTGACAAACTCACGGATATTGTTCAAAGCTTTGTTCTTGCTAACCAAAAGAAAGTCACTTTCACACGCATACCATCACATGGTGAAATGAAGAAAGTTGAAGTTTGTGTTACTTGTGGTGGCCCTCATGCATACTACAACTGTACTGCCACCGATGGTAGTCCGTTTGAAGCCAATGCTATAGCCGGTACTTCAAATCAAGGAGGTAATCAATACCGTCCTCAAAATGAACCAAACTACCGTGCTAACACTTATCAGGGACCACCCGGTTTTAACCAGAATCCTAACATACAAAACCGGAATCAAAACCAACCTAGAAGGGTTAATATACAAAAAAGTTACTAAACTTTCAAAAAAATTTGTCCTAAGTCACTAATGTTTATCTTCTGTCATCTATGTTACTATACTTCACGGGTTTTTCACATATGTTACTAAACTTTTTTATATGTGCCACCCTAGTCACTACATGGAAGGGCAACCGGTTGTGGCACACTTTTTCAATATATGTGTCACCCAAGTCACTAAACTTTGCTAAAAATTTGTCTTAAGTCACTAATGTTTCATTCCTGTCATCTAAGGTACTAAACTTTGCGAACAATTTGTCCTAAGTCACTGATGAAAAATTTGTCCTTAGTCACGAGTTGTGGCACATGTTACTGAACCTTTAAAATTATAATGCTTTTATTCATTTTCATTCGTTTTATAATGCTTTTATTCATTTTCATTCATTTTTATACGTTTTTGTTTGTTTTTTTTTTACGTTTTTGTCCGTTTTATATGTTTTTCGTCCGTTTTTGTCCCATTTTACGTCTGCTTTTATAACGTTTTTATGTTTTCATCCGTTTTATACGTTTTGTCCGTTTTATATGGTTTTGTACATATTTTATACATTTTATTAGCTTTTCATCCGCTTTATATATGTTTTATACGTTTTCGTCTATTTTTCTTACGTTTTCGCCTATTTTCTTATGTTTTCAAACATAAAAAAGGGACGAAAACGAATGAAACATAGAAAACCGGGCAAAAACATAAGAAAAATGGACTTAAAACGAAAAAAAAAGACAAAAACGGATGAAAACGAATAAAAACGATATAAAAATTGTACAAAACCATATAAAACGACAAAAACGGATGAAAACATAAAACGTATAAAAATGGACGAAAAATGGGACAAAACGGACTAAAACGTATTAAAACGTGATATAAAACGGACAAAAACCTAAGAAAACAAACAAAAACGTATAAAAACGAATGAAAATGAATAAAATTTTTTAAAAGGTGTATAAAATCGTATAATTTTAAAGGTTCCATGTGCCACAACTCGTGACTTAGGAAAATTTTTTCATTAGTGACTTAGGACAAATTTTTCGCAAAGTTTAGTACCTTAGATGACAGGAATGAAACATTAGTGACTTAAGACAAATTTTTCGCAAAGTTTAGTGACCTAGATAACATGTGTCACAACTTGGTGTGTGTACACGTCAGCCAAAATACCGGTAAAAAAAGGTTGGGTGTCCAAGATAACCGGTTACGTAAAGTATAGTAACCTAGATGACAGAAGATAAACATTAGTGACTTAGGACAATTTTTTTTGAAAGTTTAGTAACTTTTTTGTATATTAACCCAACCTAGAATGAACCAAGGTTATCAAAACCAAGGTAATTTCTATCCCGGACCCAATCAAGGTTTCCAACATCAAGGAAACCTTAATCAAAACAATTTCAATCGAGGGAATCAATTTCAGGGAAATGTAAATCCTAACCAAGGGAATTTTCAACAACAAGGTCATAATCAAAACATCCGACCTCAAAATTTCCCTCCAGTACCTCCAGTACCATCATCTGATGAGCTATTGAAGCAATTCATGAAATCCCAAGATGAAATGAACAGGTTGTTGGTCATCACGCGATCTTAAGAAATCTTTAAATGATCAACCCTCGGGCTCAGGAAAACTTCCAAGCAACACGATCGCTAACCCGAGGGGCGATGCAAAGGCGATCACAACCAGAAGTGGTATTTCATATGATGGACCTGCTATTCCTACTACCTCTTCTTCTTCTCTCCCTAAGGTAGTAGAAAAGACACACAATGGACCTGCGACTCCAATGCCTCCTCCACTAGGAGCAATGAGTCAAGTTACCAAGGATACAACGGACAAGGTGCATTTTTCAAACCCACGAAGTACCGCACACGTCCCACCTTTGGTAGTCCAACCTCAAGTTGTCCAGAAACCCAAATCAAATCCAGGAGTTGTTTTTGAACCTCCTGTAGCTCCTGTTGAGAACCTCAAATCCAAATCTTCTATTCCTTACCCATCACGTTTGAATGAGCAAAAGCTCCGCGAAAAGCCAGTCATCAAATGGACAAATTTTTTCAAATTTTCCAAGAACTACATTTTGACATAAGCTTTGCGGATGCTATCATGCTGATGCCCAAGTTTGCATCAACTCTCAAACACATGTTAAGCAACAAGGAAAAGCTGTTTGAAATGGCTAAAACTCCTCTTAACGAGAACTGCTCTGCAGTTATCCTGAAAAAGCTTCCAGAAAAGCTTGGAGATCCTGGAAAATTTCTCTTACCTTGTGTATTTCCAGGAATGGTTGAATGCTTTGCCTTAGCGGATCTTGGTGCAAGCATTAACCCGATGCCTCATTCAGTATGGAAGAAACTTTCTCTTCCGGACCTTATTCCTACATGCATGACTCTCGAGCTTGCAGATCGTACAATATCCCGTCCACTTGGCATTGCCGAGGACGTATTTGTGAAAGTAGGAAAGTTCCATTTTCCAGCTGACTTTGTAGTTGTTGATTTCGATGCTGATCCATGGGTTCCTCTCATTGTTGGAAGAGGATTCCTGAGAACGGGCCGTGCTCTCATTGATGTATTTGAGCAAGAAATCACATTACGTGTGGGTAATGAAGCTGTCACCTTTAACCTTGATCAAACTTCGAGGTACTCCGCAAACTATGATTCTGAGTCGGTTAACCGAATAGATATCATCGATGTTGCTTCTGAAGAGTACTCTCAAGAAGTTCTTGGTTATGATCATAATTCTTCTAGTGATAATCTCACTCATTCATCTCAACCCATCATCGCCAATTCTACTCCTTCTCTCACTCCGTTTGAGGAAAGTGACTTCATCTTGGAAGAGATTGAAGCATACTTGTACAGTGATTCAGTTCCATGGGAAATTGATCACGCTCCCATCGACATCGAGGGGGACATACTTCTCATTGAGAAGTTGCTTAATGATGATCCATCATCGCTTCCTCCCGTCGAACTTCATAACAAGGAAATCAAGTCAGTTGAGAAAACTGAAGAATTTCCTAAAGTCGAACTTAAGGACTTACCACCTCATCTCGAGTATGTATTTCTTGAGGGTGATGATAAATTACCCGTCATTATTGCTCGAGATTTGAGTAAAGATGAAAAGACTGCTCTCATAAAGGTCTTGAAGTCACACAAGCAAGCAATTGCTTGGAAACTCTCCGACATTAAGGGTATCAACCCTGAGTTTTGTACTCATAAAATCTTGATGGAGGATGACTTCAAACCAGCAGTTCAACATCAGAGAAGGGTGAATCCAAAAATCCATGATGTTATCAAACAGGAGGTTATCAAACTTCTTGATGCAGGATTGATTTACCCGATCTCAGATAGTCCTTGGGTCAGCCCAATTCACTGTGTTCCGAAAAAGGGTGGCATTACTGTTGTCACAAATGAAGAAAACGAGTTAATTCCAACTCGATTGGTTACGGGATGGCGTGTTTGCATTGACTATCGTAAGTTGAATGACGCCACCCGTAAAGACCATTTTCCTCTACCCTTCATGGACCAAATGATTGAGAGATTAGCAGGGAACGAATACTATTGTTTCCTTGATGGTTTCTCAGGTTATTTTCAGATCCCCATTGATCCACAGGATCAAGAAAAGACCACATTCACCTGCCCATACGGAACTTTTGCCTATAGACGTATGCCTTTTGGCTTATGTAATGCTCCTGGCACGTTCCAACGATGTATGATGGCCATATTCCACGACATGATCGGGGAAACAATGGAGGTGTTTATGGATGACTTCTCGGTCATTGGGGACTCATTTCAAACATGTCTCTCCCATTTAGAAAAAATGCTTCAACGGTGTGAAGACACCAATCTTTGTCTAAATTGGGAGAAGAGTCACTTTATGGTCAAAGAAGGCATAGTCCTTGGCCATAAGATTTCCAAAAACGGGATTGAGGTTGACAGAGCAAAAGTTGATGTTATTGCTAAACTGCCTCATCCTACTACCGTCAAAGGTATTAGGAGTTTTCTAGGTCATGCCGGTTTCTATCGCAGATTCATACAAGATTTTTCTAAAATCGCCCGGCCTATGACCCATCTTCTTGAAAAAGAGGCTCCTTTTATCTTCTCACCTGAGTGCATCGAAGCTTTTGAAATACTAAAGAAAAAGCTTACTGAAGCACCCATTCTCGTTGTTCCCGACTGGGACTTGCCTTTTGAGCTCATGTGCGATGCAAGTGATTTTGCTATCGGTGCAGTCTTAGGGCAACGTAGAAGCAAGCATTTTCAGCCTATCCACTACGCAAGCAAAACTATGATCAAGCTCAAACTCATTACACTACCACATAAAAAGAGCTATTAGCCGTGGTGTATGCATTTGAGAAGTTTCGGCCGTACTTAATCTTAACCAAATGTGTGGTGTATACGGATCACTCGGCTCTCAAATATCTCTTTGCAAAACAAGATGCAAAGCCGAGATTGCTTCGTTGGGTTCTCCTCCTCCAGGAATTTGATATCATTATACGTGATAAAAAAGGAGCTGAGAACCTGGCTGCTGATCATCTATCCCCTCTAGAAAACCCTCACCAAGATGTTTTCGAGAAAAAGGAAATAAATGAAACATTTCCTCTCGAGACACTCAATGCGGTTTCTTTTCGTGGAAACTCTTCTACCCCATGGTTTGCTGACTTTGCAAATTACCATGCGGGTAACTTCATAGTGAAAGGGATGTCGACCCAACGAAGAACAAATTCTTAAAAGATGTTAAACATTACTTCTGGGACGACCCCTACTTATTCAAAATCTGTGCGGATCAAATCATCCGACGGTGTGTTTATGGACAAGAAGCTATGGACATTCTCAAAGCTTGCCATGCTGGACCCACCGGGGCCATCATAGTCCAAACTACACCGCCAAAAGGTGTTTGATTCCGGGTTTTATTGGCCCACAATTTACAAAGATGCCCATGAATTTGTCAAAACCTGTGACGCTTGTCAACGTCACGGAAATATCTCTCAAAGAAATGAAATGCCACAAAATGCCATTCAAGTTTGTGAGATCTTTGACATATGGGGTATTGATTTTATGGGGCCATTTCCATCTTCTCGAGGTAACAAATACATACTCGTGGCTGTTGACTATTTGTCAAAATGGGTTGAAGCGAAAGCTTTACCTACCAATGATGCCCGAGTAGTTGTAAAGTTTTTGAAATCTCTTTTTGCTAGGTTTGGAACTCCACGTGCTATAATCAGTGATCGTGGTACACATTTCTACAATGACCAATTTGATCGTGTCATGCAAAAGTATGGTGTAACCCACCGTCTTTCTACTGCATACCACCCTCAAACAAGTGGGCAAGTGGAAGTCTCCAACCGTGGTATTAAAAGAATTTTAGAAAGGACAGTAGGCGAAAATCGTGCATCCTGGTCGGATAAACTGGATGACGCACTCTGGGCCTTCCGTACAGCTTACAAAACACCCATCGGGTGTACTCCATACAAGCTAGTGTACGGAAAGGCATGTCATCTTCCGATTGAGCTTGAGCACAAGGCTTACTGGGCCTTAAAACATGCAAATTTTGATATTCAGACAGCTGGTGATCACAGAAAAGTTCAAATGAATGAATTAAATGAACTCCGTGATCAAGCATACGAGAACTCTTTGATCTACAAACAAAAGACAAAGAAGATTCATGACTCCAAAATCACGAACCGCGTTTTCAACATCGGTGATCGAGTCCTTCTTTTCAATTCAAGATTGAAGATTTTCTCGGGAAAGCTTAAGTCCCGTTGGTCTGGTCCATTTACTATTGCTAAGGTTTATCCTTATGGTACCATTGAGTTATCTCAACCTGATGGTCCAAATTTTAAAGTAAATGGACATCGATTGAAACATTATTTTGGAGAGGACATTCCACCTGTGATTGTCCCGGATTTACAAACTTTCCCCATGAACCAATGAATGCGGGGATCGAGTCAAGCTAGTGACTCGGGAATAAAAAACAGTAGCACACACCATATGGGTTTTCACCCATAATTCTGTCTTCTTTCTCTATTCTACCACCCTAGTGTGGGGGGTTGCCCCCCGCTGTTGTATATAAGCTCTCCAAATTCAAAAAAAAAAAAAATGTTTATATATCAAAAACAAAATAATGGCCGTAGTATTTCCCTTTTATGTTCTATGTTTCGGCATAACCGCCGGTACTTTGAATATTGAGGGTAATATTCATTTCTAAGTGTGGGGGGGAATTCTCACGAATTTTATCGTGTAATTATTCCACCCAATTCCCCCGTTTTTGGCCAAAATTTTTTTTTGGAGTAAGTGTTTTTCACTTACTCAGCAAATGGTAATCAATCCGCCATGTCTAACACACATAAGGATTGGCTAATCCAGGAGCAAACGGCTCTTGGTAAAGATTTATCAAATCCGTTGATGGCTTGCAATTTGCCCAAAATTGTATGGTGTTCAACTCACCATATCTTTAATTAGTGAAAAGTTGGCTAGCCCGCAAGTTTATGGCTTGTGGTAAAGGCAGTTGGAAAGCCATAATTGGTAATCGACTCACCAAAGATATTTTATCTAAGAGTTGGCTAGTCCAGAAGCAAACGGTTTCTGGTAAAGACAAATCAAAACCGTTGAAAGCTGGTGATTTGCTCAAAATCATTTGGTTATCATTGTGCCAAGGTTCTTACTTGAACTTAAACAATTGGCTACTCCAGAAGTAATGGCTTTTGGTAAAGAGATGAAATCCATTAATTTTTCTCAAATCATTGCTAGGGACTAGCAATATCTTAGTGTGGGGGATTGATGAGTGTCTAAATACTCATCATTTTTGTACTGTTTAGAATGCCAAAACATCTGAAAACACTCAAAAATGCATCAAAATGATAAAAATATCACAAATAAGTGTTTTATGTGTTTTAAATGCAAAAATATCAAAATCAGATGAAAAACTTATCAAGTTTGCATAATTGGCAGTTTTAGTCCCCCAAGTTTAAAAAGTTGTCAAAAATGTCCCCTGGTAAATCAAAATAAAGAAAAATATCATTTTAAGTCCTTAGGGATTCATGAGTTGTCTAAATTGGTCCTTAAAATCAAAAATTGCAAAATTACAACTTTAGTCCCTCAAGTTTTTAAAATGACAAAAATAGTCCTTGGATTTATTAAAAATGGAATTTTATGCATAATGGTCCTTGTACTATTCATATTTGGCAGGATAGGCCCTTGTGATAACTTTGGAAACTTGTCAAGATCAGTCCCTCAAATTGGCAGAATTACAAGAATGGTCCTTGTGTAGTTAACATACCAAAAAGGACCCCCTTTGTATTTTAAACCCATCCAAATCAAATAGACCCCTGTCAATACCTGTGACCCCCCTAATTTGGACCCCCCTTTATTAATAATCACTGGTCAAAACAAGTCAAAGCGCGCCCAAACAGCTTCCACTGTTCATCCCCTTCTCCCAACACTGCAACCACGAAACCAGGTGGTTTCACCACCTGTTTTCCCCACCTCTCCACCTCACCTTATCCCCCCAGCTGTATACCAACCCCCCTCCACCTCTACATACACCAAAATGCATTAAATGCAAAAACCTGCTCAAGAGGAATTTGGCGCCAAAAATGACAAATGGCAAAATTGATGAGTTGGATGAATCCAATGGCTGAGGTTAAGTGGGATATTCTCAGAGGTGTCGACAGAGCCTAAATGATCTTTATAAAGAGAGGAGATGCAATGTACATAGCTATCTAGAGAGTACTTTTAATTTCTTATGTCGTTTTTAGCTTAATTTTAAATTTCAGTGTATGATTTAGCTTTAAAGCTTTGTAATTCAAGTTTTCAGTGTACAATTAAACTTTTGTGAACATCAATTTCAAGTTTAAATCTTACTTCCTGTTTATGCAAAATCTTATTCTTGTTCAAAATTTCAATAAGTTATAATGTTGTTGTTAGTTGTTAATATGGACTGAGTAATATCACTTAAGCTCCTAGAAAGCTTATTAAAGCTTTTAGAGACTTTAAAACTCAGTATAGAAGCAAAAAGCAAAAATCACCAAAAATACAAATAAATTAGTTAAAAATAAAAAATCCATGGTGAAGGTTGTCAAGAAGATGGAGCAGGGTTGATTGTGGATGGCCTTGGTTTAGTGCTTCTTGGGAAGCTATAGGAAGTGTTTTCAAGCCTTGGTTCTCAGCTATCACTTGGAATCCAATTTGTAAGCACTTTTGATCCACTTTGGCATTTCACTGTATAAGACATTCAATAGCTTAAATCTTTATGTTTTTGTGTTTCTTAGTTATAGTTAAGTTTAATTAAACATTAAAAACAGTTGGTTGTTCTCTTTAATTTGTAATTAGTAAAAACCTTAGTTTAACAGTTAAACTAGTATAATTGTCAATTCTTAATTTTATGTTATTAGTATTGTTGTTTAATGTTTCTTTAGTCTTATTATATGATAATACAAGGTTATGAATCAATAGCATAGTCTAAATCAGTGTAGAGCTTTGAAAAATCTCAAAACAGTCTCAATAAGGGTTGTTTGTAATTATCTTGTTAACTGTGGTAGAGGCTATCTGAGTTAGTGTTTGTGCTTGTTTCATGTCACAATAGTTCATAATAACTCAAACATACCATAAAAACCAGTGCTTGTTAGAGTAAAAGTCAAAATTTCCTTTAATCCTACTTAAATTGATCTCTGTTAGAAATTTAGATTGCATAATCATCATTTAAGTTTTAAAAGTTGTTTATCTACCCTAAATTAGTCTCATATTAGCTTAATACATCAAATTAGATCATCTAGGATCATTCAAATCTTATAAAAGTCAAATTCTTAGTGTAGATTAAAAAGTCAACTTTTCAATATAGTCGTTTTTGAATAAAATAGGTAATTTTATATAGGACATAATAGTAAGTTTCAAGATTTATGCTTTTGGGATATTAATATTTAGCTGGTTAACTAAATTAGAAAAATACTATCTTACTTTTATTCAGCTTATAAAGTGCTTATTTTTTAGCTTCTTTTGAATACCTTGTCTGAAAACATGCTCTGTGCACCAGTTGTATAAGCTATTTCTCAAGCTCTCACAGAGCTTATTAGTGACCCCTAGCTTATGAATTTTAGCTTTTTGAGAAGCTAACCTAGCTGACTCAAGGTTACAAGTGTTTATTTTCCATTCTTAGCTTATTTAATTAGCCTACAAGTGCTTTTTATTTTTGTCCATTTCATTTAGTAAAAACCAGTCAGTGTTCATAAGTTTTTCATAAGCTCTTTATAAGCTCTCCAGTGGACCATAGAGTGTGAGCTTTGGCTTTTTGGAAAGCCTACCAGCTTAACTTGATCCCTCAGTCCTTATTTTTAGCTTTTAAGCTTATTTAGTGAGCTTAAATTACTGGGGAATAAGGCTGCAGGCCTGTTTGGTTGCATACCTTAGTCAAAGTGCTTATTTGCTTATTAGTAGCTTATCAGTGTGATTATTTGCATCCTTTAGATTAATACAAGTTCATTTAGCTTGTTTTTAGCTATTTGTACTTTTGTTTTCTTCTGTGAAGCTTATTTCAAGCTTATTTGAGTTAAAAATCATTAAAATAAGCTTAAAAGCCCACTGTTGAGTTTTTAAGCTTCTAAACTGCTTATTTCTTATTAAATGTTCTTTTTCAGTTGTTAATTTAGCTTATTATTAGTTCCTTAGCTTATTTCCAGTCTTCATTTGCTTATTTATTAGCTTATTAGCCATTTTGGCTAAATCCTTTTGCTTATTTCTTTTTCTTGCCCACTGTTGAGTTAAATAAGCTCAAACAGAGCTTATTATTGGTTTTTAGAAAAAGTTATAGTTTTGAAAATTACTTATTTTAGTTAGCTTAATAAGTTTGTACAAGAAAAAGTCCAAAAAAAATTAATTTTGCAAAAAGATGGGAGGCAGGCTCGAACCTGAGACCTCCCACCTTTGAGAGTGATAGTGTGTACCTGTATACCAGTTGCCCTTGGGTCTTTTTCTGGTTTAACTTTGCACTATCTAATATATAACCCTTCTTTCCAATTTAAGCTTATACGAGCTTAATAGCTTATTTCTAGCTTATTTAATCTAGCTTTTTCCACTTTTGTATTTTTCCTAGATTTGTATTAGTATAAAGTATTTTATAAAAAAGTTTCAGAATTTTCTAAATAGTTTTAGTATTTTTAATCATTTATTTAGTCTAAATTAGTATTTAATTCATAATAAAAAATATAAAAGTTAAAAAAATATAAATCTTTTTTCTAAAATTTTTTTTTGTCATATATTAAGTAAGAAAATTGTTTTTACACTCGTAGAACTTTTATTTCATAAATTTTACGTTTTTGCTTGCGCACTCGCGTAATTTTTATACTTAACGTACGTTTTCATTTTAGATCACGTTTTTAGGTAATTTAAGTTTACGTTTTAATTAAAATAGTTATTTTAAGTTATTTTATTTTATAAATCAAGAAAAACATCATTGTAAAAATAGTGATAGCGTTTATTTAATATATTTTAGCTTTTTAATTTTCTTTAATTTGTATTTAAGCCCCTGTAATTTACAAAACTTTTCTTTAGGTATAAATAAATCAAAATCCTTACTGATCACTATCCTTAGTGATTATTCGACATATGTCTGTGTTAAACACCATTCATCCTCCGTGGGACTTAACGACCCAGGAATCCACTATATTCCTCTGATCTTAATTGCATTTGCTTTTTGAGCTGTTTTAAGTTTATTACGGTTGACCATTCACAAGTGGTTGACTTGTGTGATTAAACTTCACCGTTTGGAAGCGAACCAAGACGTATATATGTTTGATATTTCTTTCGCATCATTATTTCAAACCTAAGTCGCAACATCCTATTCTAGGTTGCTCGTAGAAGTTCTCACGGCATATCCATCATTCTCATTATACATTTGCTATCATTTACTTTAAGGTGAGTTCATAGCCCCACTTTTATTACTTAATTGTTTTACAAACCCTTGGGGAAGATACATGCTTTATTTTAAATCGAACACATTGCTTTCAAATTATACTTGAATATATTAGTTGCACTAAGTACACTATTGCCAAAGTCCCTATTATCATGAACCATTAATCACTTGCGAGTGAACGCGAATAATGTGGATAGATCTATCGGGAATGACAAATCCCGTTTGTGTTGACCGGGTAGGCAAACAAACGCACTCTATTTGAAGATCCATAGGTTTAATGGAAAATTACCTATTAGGGCATCGGTTACTATTATATGACAGCTGTTAACGTTTCGGTATCATGAGCTTAGTGCAATAATATATGTTTTGCTTTCAAACTATTGGTGTGAGTCTATAGCTCACACTACCAACATAATGTGTTCAACCATCAAACAAACTCTATGAATTTCACTCAACCTTTGTGTTGACAGTTTTAAGCATGTATTTCAGGTCCATAATGTCGGAAGCTGGCACGGAAGAGCAAGGACTAGATCAAGAAGGCTATAAATATTTTTGTTGGGTTCAGTAAATACCCAAACCCCTTAATCTAGGATTTGAATAGAAAATAGCCCAAGTACTTAGACCGTTAAACGTAATCAGGTCACTGAGTGCATAGTCTCTCAGTGAGTCATCTTCAGGAATCTCAGTACGAGGCGAAGATGAAGTCTCTCCACTCAGTAAGGCGGAACTTAAAGGGTGAAGACTGAGTCAAGAAGAAGATGATGGATTCAGTGAGTGATGACAATAACTCACTGAATCCCCAAGACTCCTCTCCAACTGCTTACACTGAAGACAAACTGAAGTAGAAGACTGAAGGATAAATAGACTGAAGAAAGAGCGGGACAAGGCGGGATAAGTTTGAATCAGATAAGAATAAGTCCTTATCAACATAAGTCGACTTTCCCTGAATGGCTAACTTACAAGCTCAGTGTCATCACTGAGTTATGGAAAGCAGCCTTGTCTTTTACTTAGAATAGTCTTTGTAAACAGAGACAAAATACATCAGATTTTGTCTTCTGTAAGATGTCAATTTGTCACTTAGGAAAGAGTTAAAACTCATACATGTATAAATAGCATAAGAGATGGAGTGAAAAGATTAAGCTTGTGAATTGTAAAAACACACATACACGCAAGCCATCTTTTCACTCCTCCAAATACAACTTAGTTCCTGAGATAGCTCAGTGAGCTCTAAGAGTTGTGCTCAGACTTAGCCTGAGCTTAGAGATGAGTCACCCAACTTTGTCATTTCAATCCCAAGTACTATTCCGCAAGTACTTGGGTAACGTATTCTTTGTTGATTTATTTCTAATAAGAATATGATGTTGAAAATTACTTTGTGTGTTTTACTTATGTTAATTTCAGTCATAGTTCACTATTAACTTGTTTTAGATTCTTGACTGTTTTAAACCATAGTGAACGGGGAACAACAAGTGGTATCAGAGCAAGGCTAATTATAAAACTCGTTTTTAGGCCACTCTAAAAGTTTTTAAATTAGGATCCTAAATGGCTGAAATTGATGTACCCCAACTAGTCGATAAAAAGGGTGGAGCTTATTCAGCTGTTGCCCCTAGACTTGAAGTTGGCAAATTCAACAAATGGAAAAAGCGGATGCTTTGCTATTTGATTGGGATGGAACCTTATTATATCAAGTGTATAAATGAAGGTCCATTTGTCCCAAAGACTGTTGAAGGGTTGCCCAAACCTGAAGCTCAGTGGACCCAGGATGAAAGGAGAGTGGTCAACCAGGACCAAAGACTCAAAAGTATCATAATATCTTGTCTTCCTGACGATATTATGGAGTCTGTTATAAGCTGTAGTACAGCTAAGCAAACCTGGGATGACCTAGTTCATAGTCATGAAGGACCATCTGATACCAAGGAAAACAGGATAATGGACCTGAAACTTGAGTATAACACCTTCAGGGCTAAGGACTCAAAAACTCTCTCTCAAACTTACACCAGGTACAAAACTCTTTTAAATGAACTGTCAAATGATGGTGTTAAGTTGTCCAAACATGAAATCAATGTTGGTTTTGTCAACAGTCTCCCTGAGAAGTGGTTGAATTTCTCTCAGGGACTTAGGAATGCTAATCATATCCAAAATCTTGAGCTTCCTGAAATTTATGGGAAATTTGTCTATGAGGAAAACCTCATCAACAGACGATACCCTGACTTAAAGAAGTCTCAGGAAGTCAAGAAGTCCCTGACCACCACCTCATCACCAATATCAACTGCTTTCTACTATAACAATGTTGTTCAAGATTTTCAGGAAAATTCTGATGATGAGCCTGATGAGAGATCAAGTGAGGAGTACCTAAATGACCTGAACATTGAATTCCAGGAAATGGCACTCCTTGCTAACTCTCGAAGGTTTATAAAAAGAAACAAAGGTTTTTCAAATGCCAAAGCAAATGAGGACACTGAATGCTTTAAGTGTCACAAAAGAGGTCATTTTGCAAAAGACTGTTTTTCAAAAACAATTTCTGAACCCTCTTATAAACCATCAGGGTCAAATCAGTCCTCAGGCTTTAGCAAATTTCAACCAAAAATCTATCAGTCTCATCAAAACCTTCAAAACAAATCTGATCAAAATAAAACTGTTGATTTTGAAGCAAAATATAAGAAAGTCAAAGCTAAGCTTGCATTGCTCGAGGCCAGTCCCTCAAAAACAACAAAAAGTGTTCAATCTATGCAGGATAAAAATAAAGGCCTTGTTGCTGAGACCTTCGACTGGGATGAAGAGCCAGTGTCATCAGATGATGAAATGGTGCATGTCAGCGCACTGATGGCCCTCTCAGAAGAGGACAAGCTAGCTGTTGGAAAGAATCATGCCAGAAACGGGGAATGGGTCAACATCCCTATGAAGAAGGTAAACATCTTACTTTCTATGGATGATGACTCTGATTGGCAGTATTATATGAATTATCTTAATGTTGACCTTAAGTTCGTAGAAGAGCAAAGATTAAATCTTTTTTCAAAATACAACAAGCTAAGTTTTGAATTAAACAAGTGTAGAGATGAACTGCTTATTTTAAAACAAGCCAAGCTTGAGGCTGTCACTTTGTAAATTCAAAACACTGAACTAGTTAAGAGAAATCAGGCTCTTCAAGATGAACTTAAAAAGGAACAAGATATTCTTGATAGTTGGACTGCTAAGAATCCCAGGGTCTTTGATGCTGTGGGTGCCCCTAGTAGCAAAAAGAGAGTCATAGGTGAAGATCATCTCCCTGACTCTCGCAACAAAGACCAAAGTTCAAAACCATTTGTGTCTGGTGGTATGATTACCAATATGCTGACTACTCCAAATTCCAGTGATTGGATTGAACGGGTTAATCCTGAGAGTAAGCTTCCAAATTTCGATTCTGGAAGGATTCTAGAGCCTGAAAGTCAAGCTCTAAAGAGCATGCTTGGACTCCCTGATGTGCCCAGTAGTACTGAACAAATCTCTGAGTCTGAAGCAGAATCTCAAGCAACGCTTCCACCACTGAAACCTCTTCAGGGTGCTGCTCCAAGCTCTGAGCTTACTCCACTGCAATTCAATCCTCATTCACCAAAAGAAAGGTCTGGACTTGGTAGAACCATCCTGAAAAGACCAACAAAACCAAATCAACAAGAGTCTACTCCTACTGAGACTTCAACATCCTTTGTCCCCACTAAAGCTGATCAAATTCAGCAACTGACTTGAACTTGTGAGGAAGCTTACTGAAAAAATAGAATCCATTGAAAAGGTCCCTGAACCAATCAAGGAGAAAAAGTCAGTTTCCTCCAGTTCCTCAAAGTCTAAGTCAACCTCCAAAAACAAACAAAAGTGTGAGCTGTGTCATTACACCAGCCATACCACTGACAACTGCTATAGAATCCTTTTTTGCATGATCTGCAAAAAGGATGATCACAGGACTGCAGACCATCTACAGTATGTCAGCCAAGCAAACTATACCAAAGTTGGTCATCAGTATGCTTCATCCTCCAAAGCTGCTCCCAAGAATAGAGCAAAACCTTTTCCTCTGTGCCCTCACTGTGGGTTTAACGATCATCATCAGGATGATTGTCTCATGAACACATGCTGTGATATATGCGGTAATCCAGCTCATGAGACATCCCAACATGACAGTGTCATTCATGCAAGGAGAAATTCCAAACAACCCAGAGTCACTGAGTCATCCTCAGCCTCTAAATGCAAAACCTGTGGTAGCACTATGCACACAACCACTGACCATGAGTCGATTGCAAATTTCAAAGAGACCTTGAGACCCAAGCCCACTAGTAAGTGGGTCACTAAGAGAAACTAATTCAGTTTACTGCTTGTGCAGAGACATGCTAGGGAGCCTATTTGGCATCTAGACAGTGGATGCTCAAGAAGCATGACTGGTGTGAAGGAATATCTGCACAAGTATGTAAAGGAACCAGGGCCCAAGGTAGTATTTGGTGATAACTCATCATGTCCCACTGAAGGTTATGGTTCAGTAAACTGCAATGGAATAGTTTTCTCTAGAATAGCCTATGTCAATGGTCTCAAATACAATCTCATCAGTGTCAGTCAACTATGTGATGCTAAATACATTGTACAATTCAATGATAAACAAGGTACCATTTTCAATGCCAACAAGGAAGTTGTGTTGATAGCTCCTAGGATAGATGATGTTTATGTGTTAGACATGTCAACACTCTCCCAAGATGGAACTTGTCTCTTTGTTAAAGCCACTGAAACTATCAATTGGCTGTGGCATAAGAGACTCTCACACTTGAACTTCAAAAACCTCAACAACTTGGCTAAACAAAACAAGGTCCTTGTCTTACCATCACTGGTTTTTGCAAAAGACAAACCATGCCCTGCCTGTGAAAAAGGTAAACATCACAGAGCATCATTCAAAACCAAACAAAATTTCTCCATCAAAAGCTGCCTTCACCTCCTGCACATGGATCTCTTTGGACCTGTCAGTCCTAGATCAATCCAGCATGAGAAGTATACACTTGTCATTGTTGATGAGTTCTCAAGATACACTTGGGTATACTTTCTTTCCAAAAAGATTCAGGCAGCTGATACAATAATGTCATTCATCAGGAAGATTGAATACCAGAATGACATTACTGTTAAACAAATTAGAACTGACAATGGTACTGAGTTCAAAAATCAAGAGCTTGAGAGTTTCTGTGATGAAAAAGGAATTTCTCAAAATTTCTCATCTCCATATACCCCTGAACAAAATGGGGTTGCTGAAAGGAAGAACAGAACTCTCATTGAGGCTGCTAGAACCATGTTAAATGGCTCAACCCTCTCAAAGCATTTCTGGACTGAAGCAGTCAAAACTGCCTGTTACACTCAAAACAGGTCAATCATTGTCAAAAGACAATATAAAACCCCATATGAGATCTTCAAAGGTAGACTTCCTGACATCAGCTATTTTCATGTGTTTGGATGTCCTGTGTTCATTCATAACCACAAGGATCATCTAGGCAAGTTTGATGCAAAAGCTGATGATGGATACTTCTTAGGCTACTCACTGATCTCCAAAGCCTTCATGGTTTTTAACACAAGGAGACAACAAGTTGAGGAAACCTTACATGTCACCTTTGATGAAAGTGCTGAAAGCATCAGATTCACCAACACCTCAGTAGAGGAAATAGGAATTGATAACTCATCAAGATATCCTCCTGATGAGTACAACACTGAATTCAATTCCTCATATCAAGCTGATGCTGACATCTCATATTATGTCTTACCTCACAACCTTCCCCAACCAACTATTAGTGAGTTCATTGATAATCAGTCAGTCCCTGATGGGATAGGAAACACTGATCCAAATGATCAGGAACCTGTAACTCATGAACCTCACCCTGAACAAGACATCTCTACAGATGTTCTAAATGATCCTGTGGCTCTTGCACCTGAACTCACATCTAAACTCCCAGTGACATCTTCAAGCTCAGATCCCAGACCACAAAGTAAGTGGACAAGATCTCAGGACATTGAGCTTGTAAACATCATTGGTGAACCCACTGAGGGCATGCTCACTAGAAGCATGGCTGCTAATCTAACTGCAGCTTCAGCCAATGAATGTCTATATGGTGATTACCTATCAGATATAGAACCCAAAAGTGTCACTGAGGCTCTTAAACACCCAAGTTGGGTTCAGGCTATGCAAGAAGAACTGCAACAGTTTGACAAAAACAAGGTCATGACCTTGATCAAATGTCCTCAGGATGTAGTAGTCATAGGGTTGTAGCCAAAGGTTACAGTCAACAAGAAGGCATTGACTATGATGAGACATTTGCTCCTGTTGCAAGAATGGAAGCCATCAGGATCTTCCTTGCATATGCAACATACATGAACTTCAGGGTCTACCAAATGGATGTTAAAAGTGCATTCTTAAATGGTGATCTCAAGGAAGATGTGTATGTTCAGCAACCCCAGGCTTTGAGAGTAGTGAATTCCCTGACTATGTCTGCAAGCTTGACAAAGCCCTCTATGGACTTAAACAAGCTCCAAGGGCATGGTATGAAACTCTCTCAGCCTTCCTGATACAAAACAAGTTTGTCAGAGGAAAGATAGACAACACAATGTTTGTCTATAGAACTCAACAGGATGTGATACTAGTCCAAGTGTATGTTGATGACATCATTTTTGGCTCAACAAACTACAAACTTTGCAAACACTTTGAAAAACTGATGACAAAGAAGTTTGAAATGAGCATGATGGGGGAACTCACATACTTTCTTGGACTACAAATCGGCAAACTGATAAAGGTACCTCCATCAGTCAAGAGAAATACACCAGAAATCTCTTGAAGAAATATGAGATATCTGACTGTGCCTCGGTGAAGACTCCAATGGTCCCACCTAACAACCTTGGACCTGATCTCACTGGAAAATCAGTCAATCAAACCCATTTCAGAGGGATTGTTGGATCACTGATGTATCTAACTGCTTCCAGACCAGACATCCAATTCTCAGTCTGTCTAATAGCACGATATCAGTCCAATCCTAAAGAATCTCATCTCACTGCAGCCAAAAGAATACTCAGGTACCTGAAGGGAACCCCAAATCTTGGACTCTATTATCCAAAATGCTCAGGGTTTGATCTCAAGGGTTACTCTGATTCTGATTACGCTGGCTGCAACATGGACATAAAAAGTACCTCATGGTCCTGTCAATTTCTTGGAGGAAAACTGGTTTGTTGGAGTGCTAAAAGCAACAATCAGTGGCTATGTCCTCAGCTGAAGCTGAATATGTGGCAGCAGCAGGATGTTGTGCCAATGTATTATGGATGAAAAGTCAACTCAGTGACTATAACATCCATTACAAAATGGTGCCCATCTTCTGTGATAACACCAGTGCTATTGCAATCTCCAACAACCCTGTCCTCCACCAAAGAACCAAACACATTGATATCAGATATCACTTCATCAGGGATCACATAATGAAAGGAGACATAGAACTTCATTTCATCCCTACTGAATATCAACTAGCTGATATCTTAACCAAACCCTTGGATGAACCTACCTTCAGGAGACTGAAATCTGAATTGGGAATGCTTGACATTGAAAGTCAAGTATCTGAAAACCAATCTCAGTAAGTTCTCTGAAATGGTCCATCCTCCCTGAACACCTAAAATAAACCTCTCACTGAATGATTAAGACTCATTCAGGGTCCCTGACATTTGACAAAGAGCATTGAATGAGTAACTAAATGATCCAAGTATCAGTTACTTAAATGTCCTAGGTTGGTAACTATGCCAATTTAATATAGGAATATATGTCTCTTTGTCTTACTGTCATCCCACTTGGCATTTAATGCCTCCTCTCACAAGAATATCAAATTGATATTTTATCTCTGCAAAAGTGCACTTTTCCTGTGCACTGCAATTGTTCCCTTGAAAAACGGGATTTTACTGTGGGTAATGGAGTGGTAGCATTAAATGTGGAAATTCAAACGTTTTTCAAAAACCGACTCTTAATATTCCCATTTATGCACAAATCACCCTTCTCACCACTCTATAAATACCCTCTTCCAAAACAAATAAACACACACAAATTATTTTCTGCAACAAAACTCTGTCAAAATCATTTCTAAAACTCAGAAATATTTGTGTGTGCTCAAAAACTCTTCAAACATCTTTTGGAAAAACCTTCTTGTAAACATTTACAAAAGTTTTTCATCACAAACTTGAGAGATCAAAATAAACTTTGATTATTCTAGTCAAAATATTTTCAAAACCCTAAAATCTTTTAAATGGAAATGGCTAGAACTCAATCTCTCTAGTTTGCTTCTCAGTGGGTAGGGGATCTTACAAACGTTGAATTTAAAACTAATAATGTCATAGGCAACTTTGAATACCCTGAAACTGTCCCAGCCTACAAAGACATTATGAAATTTTTGTTTAATTGCCCACTGAAAACGGCCTTTATTCAGTGTCCCTCCATTGTTTACCAAAATCTCCTCAGGGAATTTTGGGCAACAGCCAAGGCCTATGACCCGACACCCTCCACTGATGAGAACAACCTCAGACCTCTCAGGGAATATCTCACCAGATTCAGTCTTCACGGGGGGCAACAACAATTCACCCTGGATTACAAAACGTTTTGCACTTCAACAGGGTTGGATTATAACAAAGGAGTTTATGTCGCCCATCCTGAACCCTCAACAGTAAAGGATGGGTTAAAACAAATCGTTTTAGATCCAACATTTTTGGACAGGACCCCAGTCACCAAAAGCTCATTTCCCGTGGCTTGGAGGATCCTATTCACTTTTGTGATTCAGGTCCTCGGCGGGAACCACTCATCCACTGAACAAGTTAACTCTATTCAGTTGATGATGGCATACTGCTTAATGAATGGGGTCACTGTCGACATAGGGGAGATCATTTACAGTGATCTCGTAACCAAGCTACAGAGCAAAACTAGGACAAAATACGTTTCGTATCCTAGGTTTGTCTCTTGCACTTTGCAAGTGTTACTAGGTTCAAACTACCCTCAGGAAGAAAATTTTGGTGCTTTACCAGGCTTCCTGAGCCAATCAAATTTTCAAAAAGACCCATCCCTTGTCACTCATATTGAATTGACGGCCCATATGGTTGCTGTAAACAACCAGGAGGGATCAGTGTCTCCAAACCCTGCTCCTAAAAAGAGAAAGGGGAAGTCTCAGACGGGGACTAAGACTAAACCCAAGTCCCAGGGCCCTGAGGCTTCAGGAACACAGCCTAAAAGGCATAAAAGGCCCGAGACTAAAAAGACACCCACTGATGACCAGGCAACATCCACCCCCGTGACAATGAAGGACATTGATACATCACAGTCAGTGCCCTTAGTCACAACCACTACTCCCCAAGATCCAGAGGGACACATACAACCCGCTGGTAGGGGAGCGCTTTCCACAACGCCCAGTGATGACATTAGCAAATCCAAGCCTTTGTCTGAGGGCACACTGATCGATCCCAAAGACTCAGAGGGAATCAAACAACCCGCTGATAGGGATACAACTATCACTGACTCTGCTAAAGGCACTGGGAAACGCCCACCAGTGTCTCAGGGGTCACTGAGGGACAAAGACTCGGACGGAAAGGAACAACCCGCCGATACGGAACCCACAACAAATCCTGACTCCAGCGAAGGCACTGGGAAACGCCCACCAGTGTCCGAGGGGTCAACGGGGGACAAAGACTCAGAGGGAAACATACCACCCGCTGATAAGGAACCCATCACCAACCCTTGGTTAACAGTTGTTGATGTTACTGGCATACTCTTTTCTGAAGATGAGCTTGCTGAGACTGATGATGAAATTTTATCAGCTGGAGAAGAAATGGACGCTGAGGTTCAAGCTGAACAAGAGCCTCAGCCTGATCCACAGGAGCATACTGAATCACCATTCCAGCATGAAAATGATGACTCCTCCTCCTCCACTGATGAATTTGAAAGATTTGATAATGTTCTCCCACTTACTGAAAGGCAGCTTGTTCAGTGGATCACCAAAGCGTCTCGAAGGTTATACTCTGGGGTCACTGAAACTCTGTGGGATCAACACACTAAGGCTGCTGCAAGTTATGCTGATCTAAAGGCTGAGGTACATGGCTTTGATGAAAATGTTCATGAGCACAGGGATCTGATGTATGACAACTGATCCGTGCAGAACCGTCAAGTTTTATCACTCAAGCCTGCCACTTGTGAATGGCCGACCGTAACAAACTTAAAACATTTTAAGCACGAATGCAATGAAGATCAAGAGAGTATAGTGTTTCCCCAGGTCGTTAAGTCCCAACGAGCTGTGCGAGAATAGTCAAACGTAAAGTGATCGAGAGGATTTGAAAGGGAAAGGATAGTGATTGATCTATACCTAAAGAGAAAGCCCATAAACTACAGGGGCTTAAATGCAAATTAAAGGAAATTAAAAGATAAGAAATATTAAATAAACGCTATCACTATTTTTAAAATGATGAACGTTTAAAACCTAAAACGTACGTTTAAATAAAACTTACGTAAACGTACAAAATAAAAAGTGAGATCTAAGAAATAAAAGACCTAAAAATATGAAAATGACATTTTTACAAACCTAATGATAAAAGAAAATTTATAGAAAAAGAAAATTATTTTTATAACTATTTAATTAATTATTATTAATCAAAAACTATTTTTAACTAATTAATAATAACCTAAATTACAAGAAAATAGGAAATTAAGCTAGAAAAATAAAATTATGACTTGGAAAAATCTAAAATAACAAAAGAGAATTTTCAAAACTATTTTTATATTTTTATGATTATTTTTGGATTTTCTAGGAATTAAAAACTAATTAAATTATTTAAAAATACAAATTTAACTAAGAAAAATCTAGAAAAATATTTTTTTGTCTTTTTATATTTATCTTAACTTAAGAAAAATGAAAAATTATTTTTTTGAAACTTTTCTTAATTTTTTGTATTAAATGCTAATTAAAAAAGGCTTAAAAACTAATTTAAATCAAGAAAAATAGCAAACAAGGCTGGAAAAATATGAAAAATTCAGGATAAGTATAAAATAATATTAGGAAGCTAGGAAAAATGGAAAAACATGGGGCTATGTGGAGGAAATGGAAACTGATGTGCAAGTGCTTATTGGGATAAGCACTTAAATAAGCAAAAGGGACAAAACAAGCACCCAACTGAAACACAAGCTACTATAAGCTAAAAGAGTTAAAATGCAACAAGAAACAACAAGCTATACCCTCTGGATTGGCAGATTGCACAGACTTGATGTTTGAGCTTTAAGCTAAAAACAGTGACTGAGGGGGCAACTTTGAGCTAGAAAATAAGCCACCAAATAAGCTAAGACTTCAAGAACAAGAGTGGAAACCTAAACTAGACCTGGCTAAGACCTTATAAACCAAAAATTAGACCTAGATAAACCAAGATGAGCCATGCACAAGCTCTGCAAAAGCTGCATAAGCCCTGTGCAGGCTCAGTGCCCTGCACAGGGCACATAAGCCCTTATTGAACATCAATTTTAAAGCTCATAAAAATTTAACAAAATTATACAAAAATGATAACAAGAAACTAGAGCAGTAGGAATTTTTAAAACAACAAGTTGCATTGAATTTGACTCAAAAATGAGCCCATGAAAAATCCTTTCAGTTGAGCAAAAACTGAGAATTTCAACATCTTGACTTTTTCACAAAACTGAAATGTTGACTAAATTGAGGTTTGATCATGATTTAAGGACTGATAAGGAACTAATATGATGAAATAAAGTTACTACAATCTATCTCTATGTATTTAACACACAAAATGAACTTTTGGCTTGCTAAAACTCCAACAGTAAGCAAATGGGACAGATTTTATGTGGATTTGACTTTTGTGAGTTGCAGACTCAAATTAAAGACAGATATAAGCATGAAATAGCTATACAAGCATGAAACCACAGAAACCAACCACTGCATAATCCTTAAAGACAGATTAAAGAGCACATCCAAACACTACTTAATGAAACAGTTTTGAAGCTATTATCACTAAAACAAGTATTTAATTCAAGAAAGCTGTTAATTAACTTATAATAACTATAATGAGACAGAATAAAACTAGAATTATCAGTATTTAGACTCTTATACTACAAATTGCAAATTTATGAGAAATTCTTACAAAATGAATCCAAGCACCAAATTGAGAACTGATAACTGAGATCAAATCCTATAGCTTTCCACAAAGCTCTATACCCAGAATAATCCAATACTAGCTCTGCTACACTGTCTTGATCATCATTCCCATGATTTTTTATTTTTTAACTAATTTATTGGTATTTTTGGTAATTTTTGAGTTTAGAGTCTAAACTGAATTTAAATTGTTTTCAATAGCTTAAACAAGTTACTAGAAGCTTTTATAAGCTATTTGAGCCAAGAACAACAACTTTAAACAACATAAACCAATTTTTGAGATTTTGGCTCAAAAATTTGCATAAACTGTATATGTAAATAAAACTTGAAATTGAAACTGGCAATATGTTTTTATTACACTAACATAAAATTACAAAGCATTTGAAAACTTAAACATAAACTGGAAAACATGAGAATATTAAAACGACATAAGAAAAAATAAAATTACTCTAACTAACTACTCTACTCTTCTCCTCTTGCTTCCCTTTTATATTTCAAAAATCTTTCCACGTGTCCTCTGATCACTTCCCATCAATTGTCCTGGTCATTGGATGAGTTGAGACCAAATTGCCCGTTTTATCACTTTTGGCGGGAAAACTGGTATTTGACTGTGTGGACTGAGCTAGCACTAGGGGGGGTGGATGAGGTGTGATGATTATGTGGGTTGATGTGGAAGAGATAAGGAGTGTGATGGGAGATGTGTTGGGAGTTGCAGAGGAGCAGCAAGTGGAGGGGAAGGGGATAAGGTGTGGGCGGCAAAAGCAGTTTGATTGGTTGTCCAAGGGTTCAAAAACAGGAAGGGTCAAAAAGGTATAAAGGGCAGGGGTCAAAAATGGGAAAGGGTCAAGGTTTGGTTTAATATAACAAGGACTAACTTTGCAATTTTGCCAAACTAGAGGGACCATTACTGTCATTTCTCCAAAGTTGTCACAAGGACCAATTTTGACAATTTCCAATAGTACAAGGACCAGTTTTGACATTTTCAATTTTCCAGGGACCAAACTTGACATTTTATGAAAGTTCAGGGACCTTTTCTGCCATTTGACAAAAGATTTATTCAAGGACCATTTTTGACAATTTAAAATATTTCAAGGACCTTGAATAACATTTTTCTTTATTTTGTTTTACCAGGGACTGTTTTTGACAATTTTTGAAACTTGGGGGACTAAAACTGCCAATTATGCAAACTTTATACGTTTTTCACCAGATTTTGATATTTTTGCGTTTAAAACACATAAAACACTTATTTGTGATATTTTTATCATTTTGATGCATTTATGAGTGTTTTCAGATGTTTTTGCAGTTTAAATGGTATAAAAATGATGAGTATTTAGACACTCATCAACAACCTTCACAGACTGGATGAAAACATGGCTAAATTCCTCAGGCATCTTCAAGGTGTAGGTACAAAGATTGATGAAATCAAGGAATTTGTCAAAGAAGACCCAGCACTCAACTCTAAAATGCTTGAGGCAACTGAGGCGTACTTGAAACAATCCTCAAGCCTCACTGAACTACTCGATATGCTCAAGTCTGCCAATGTTCAGGGTCTTCCATCCTCAATCCAGTCACTTCAAGCTACATTGGACTCTTTGAATACGCAGGTGGCTACTTTGACTTAGGCATCCTCATCTCTGGCCTGGAATCTTGGGCCCAGAATGACTGCTCTGAAAGGTTCTCAGGCTAATTTGGAAGCTAAAGTCACTGGTATTCAATCTGATACTTCAGACATCAAGGCTATGATCTCAGAAATTTATCAGGCCTTCAAGGGTCAAGCTGCTCAGTCCCCTCAGCACCAACTCCAACTCTTGCCCTCACTGAAGCTCCGGCAACAGTTGAGGGGAGAATATTGCTGAAGAACCTCCTTCTCACACTGAGGGGGAGCCAACACCATCAACATCAGTGGCTCAAATCTCATCATCACCACCAGTCTCAGCAACACCTATCTCATCAATCCCACCAACAACAACAACACTGACAGTAATCACACCAATAACATCAACACCGCCACCCCTGGTAGCAACTTCATCTTCCTCAGGCCAGGACAAAGGAAAAGGCAAAATGACAACTCCTGAGCCTGAGAAGATTCCCTACAAAATCGGCGACACTGAATACCTTCTCACACCTCAACAGCTTAGTAAATATCTTGCTAAAGAAGAACAGAGATTGAAACAAGCTGAAGAAGATAAGAAGAATAGAGAAGCACTGGCAAAGGTTATCGCTGAAGAAGCTAAGAACATGGGTATTGATCCTAAGAAACTCCAAAAAGGTCAGGCAGGACAAAAGTTCAAGGAAGCTCAGGCTACTCAGATGGCTGAAATGAGAAAACAGTTGGAAGAAAAGAAGAAGAAAACTGAAGCCATCAGGCAAAGCCGAATTGAGCATTACAACTAGACAATGACAAGCCGAAGGCTTCCTGAAAGGATAACAGATGTCAGAATCATCCCCAATACCAAACCACTGGCCATGAACGTTTACAGAGGGGATGATAAAAGACACTTCGAGGTTCATGATCCCCTCAAATTCATTGACTTTGGGATCACTGAACTCGATGAGCTTGGTCCAATTATTGAAAAGAAGAAGAATTCGGTGGTTAAGGACCTGATGAAAATGCTCAGTAAAAGATATGAAAGACTGAGGGATTGTCCAGCCCAACTGGGAATTCAGCCCACCTTAACTGCACCTCAAGGATCTCAACCACAATCATCCACTAGCAAAAGGAAGAGAGTTGAGTTCCAACCTGAGATTAAAGTGCCTGGACTAGAGTGTAATAGGGATCTGCCTGAAGGAGTGAAATTTGTGAACTGTCTAGTGATTGAGAAGCCTGAAAGAGGGCTATTCCACATTGATGTCTATGGAAACCCTGCTTTTCAAAGATGGAGTGATATTGATCAGGCTGGTGTAGCTGCAATGCTGAGCTACATACCAGTGGCCTCTTAGATCCAAACCCCAGCAAACATCAGGTTTTGTCAAGACCTGAATGCCAAGATAAGAGACCATCCTGACAGGGAAACACTCATCACTAAGAAAGTCAAGCTTGAAGCACTGGGAATCCATCTGGACTGACATCATTTTGTTTTATCTTTAGTACTAGTGATAGGAAGTATGTAATCTGATCAATAAAAGATGTATGTTTTGTTAATTTACTCAGTGTTCCTTATTGTATTCATTAGTACATTCAGTGTAAGAAGAAGCCATTTGCTCACTTACACTGATCAAACACTTAGACTATTTGTATATCCAAATAGGGGGAGACTGTTGGGTTTAGTAAATACCCAAACCTCTTAATCTAGGATTTGAATAGAAAATAGCCCAAGTACTTAGACCGTTAAACGTAATCAGGTCACTGAGTGCATAGTCTCTCAGTGAGTCATCTTCAGGAATCTCAGTACGAGGCGAAGGTGAAGTCTCTCCACTCAGTAAGGCGGAACTTAAAGGGTGAAGACTGAGTCAAGAAGAAGATGATGGATTCAGTGAGTGATGACAATAACTCACTGAATCCCCAAGACTCCTCTCCAACTGCTTACACTGAAGACAAACTGAAGTAGAAGACTGAAGGATAAATAGACTGAAGAAAGAGCGGGACAAGGCGGGATAAGTTTGAATCAGATAAGAAGAAGTCCTTATCAACATAATTCAACTTTCCCTGAATGGCTAACTTACAAGCTCAGTGTCATCACCGAGTTATGGAAAGCAACCTTGTCTTTTACTTAGAATAGTCTTTGTAAATGAGACAAAATACATCAGTATTTTGTCTTCTCGTATGATGTCGATTTGTCACTTAGGATAGAGTTAAAACTCATACATGTATAAATAGCATAAGAGATGGAGTGAAAAGATTAAGCTTTTGAATTGTAAAAACACACATACACGCAAGCCATCTTTTCACTCCTCCAAATACAACTTAGTTCCTGAGATAGCTCAGTGAGCTCTAAGAGTTGTGCTCAGACTTAGCCTGAGCTTAGAGAGGAGTCACCCAGCTTTGTCATTTCAATCCCAAGTACTATTCCGCAAGTACTTGGGTAACGTATTCTTTGTTGATTTATTTCTAATAAGAATATGATGTTGAAAATTACTTTGTGTGTTTTACTTATGTTAATTTCAGTCATAGTTCACTATTAACTTGTTTTAGATTCTTGACTGTTTTAAACCATAGTGAACGGGGAACAACAATTTTATCATTCACAAAACATCAAAGACTCTATATTGATGTATTTTGTAAACAATGGAACCAACTGGGACCTATTTTGTAAACTCTGTTATATTTGAATAATTTTAATAATAAATCCTTTTTAAAACGACTCCTTTAGAGGTCGTTTTCTATTGTTATGGTTGTTGTGCCATGAAGTAACACCCAGTTTGAATTCTGTTGCGTATCACGAAATTGGGGGTGTTACAGATTGGTATCAGAGCCACAGTTATAGAGAAACGGCTCTAATTGAGACTTAAACTATAACTACTTTTACAAACAAAAACATTTTATAGCCTTCCGTTCTCCGTGCCTTCCATCCTCCAGACGGTTATGTGACTTTTAGGCATTTTAAGCTATACAAACATACTAGTATATTGATATATACACTTGACATAATTTCAATCATAAACAAAGTACTCAACATATCTGCGTATGCCAATTCTAAGGCATTACGGCACAATCATATTTTCCCAATCTCCCAATCATGCATCTACTCATGCATTTTAGGATTACAAAACTTCCTCCAAGACATTGTAACTGACTACAATGGTCTTTCCTACTTCCCAGACATTGTGAGATACAATGGTCTCATTCATTTTTCAAAACACTGTGAGATACAGTGGTCTCTATTACATTCTCAGACACTGTAAATCCTATAGTGGTCTCATTTATTTCTCAAGACATTGTGAGTTACACAATGATCTCTCCATCAATTCTCAAGACATTGTGAGTTACATAATTATCTCTCCATCATTTCTCAAGACATTGTG
The DNA here is from genome assembly GCA_910596185.1 of Chrysanthemum makinoi. Lineage (NCBI taxonomy): Eukaryota > Viridiplantae > Streptophyta > Magnoliopsida > Asterales > Asteraceae > Chrysanthemum > Chrysanthemum makinoi. The sequence goes on along the minus strand of OU343224.1, from coordinate 86,230,347 downwards.
AGTTACACAATGGTCTCTCCATCTTTTCTCAAGACATTGTGAGTTACACAATGATCTCTCCATCTTTTCTCAAGACATTGTGAGTTACACAATGATCTCTCCATCATTTCTCAAGACATTGTGAGTTACACAATGGTTTAATTTACTTCACAGACCTTGTAAGTTATACAAAGTCTCTAAAAATTATCTTATAAACATTATATGATATTGTTTTACATGAAACCCGTCACAGTCTATCAATTTCCCTAAATGGAAATACAAGAAATGAGATTTCTAAAAGATAAACTGACTCATCATCTACAAAAGCTGAAGTTCAGCAACTTTCTCTACATTCATCAAAATTCTCTTCTGAAACCTTCACTGTTAAAGGTTCGTGATTCTAGCCAAGTATAGACTATTTTAGAATTACTTAAGATTTCCTTTCCACACGTATCTACCTATACTATCTTCTATGCAATGGAATGTGAAAACATAGGTTACAAGTCTTTTATGGACAGGACTTGCAACTGAATGGTTTGATATCGCCTTTGCTTAGTGGACAATTTCTCAAAATCTATGGACATATCACAAGTATACCTAATTTAGGTATTTGAAAAATTTATCGAACCTCGGCTAAATATAGTCTAGTCACCTATATTTAACCTAGGGATAGTGGAACATAGTCTGACTAACTATGTTCGACTTAAAATTTTCAAACACTGAGAATAGTTATACAAGGGTTATATTCAGGTTAATTCCTACTTAAACTCGATAAACCACCAGAATTCATTAAAAAGATCTAGAGACATGATAGTGTCTTACCACTCGGCAAAATCTTAACATCTTATTTATACTACCTAATTTCATTCTTGAAATTTTCATACATGAGACAATCCGAACTACTATCTTGGGATAGTCATCAAATCTTCTCGTCATTTCTTAGAAGTACTAGCCTGATTAGGTTTCAATGATATCATTCCGCCATAATCCTTTAAAATTCACTTATGATTTTAAAGCAAACTTGACATCTCTACCTAAGAATACTGGTAAACATATACTACACTCTTCTAATCATCAACATATCAGTTCATTATCTGAACCCCATTGTAAGTCAATATATAAAACTTCACAGTATCACGTTTCCTTCAAACACTAGTTGACATAAACACTATACGATATAGCCTTCATCCTGAAACCACCTAAGACATGATCAACTTTGGAAATGGTTTGGATAACCACTTGCCACTAGCAAGACTTTCCCTACAATGACAGTTATCACATCATTACAAACCATTTCACATCAACAATATCTTACACATTTGCTTAACAACAGTTACCCTAACAACAACAAAACTACACCATTTTGAGGCACTATATAGACGAATGTGTTAGTTAACCATTTGCTGGACTAAGGTGTTCAGAGATCACCCACGAAACAACTAAGGAAACCATACAAATACAAATTAGGCTCCATGCCGCAAGGTTTTCAAAATCGCGATCCTGATCGTAGGATCGCACGATCCTACGATCTTACATATAAAAAACGAGCAGGATCTTAGTAGGATCTTAATTTGATCAGGATCGGCCTAGGATCGTAGGATCGCACGTAGGATCGTAGGATCGTAAACGATCCGATCCTACTACAAGACCATGTTTTTATCTCAAGTGGAGCAAGATCGGTGTAGGATCGTAGGATCGCACACAGGATCGTAGGATCGTTTACGATCCGATCCTACTAAAAACTCATGTTTTTTAATGTTCTACTGCTACAGTACTTGAACATATAACTTTTTATTTTATCATCCATTTAGATTCGTTTATAATATAAAATATTACATAGAATTATATAAAAGTACAAAACTACAACCCTTAGACAAAAATATATACATTTTCATAGGATCTTACGATCCCGATCCGATCCTACGATTACGATCTTGTGAAGCCGAAAACGATCCTAGGTAGGATCCCGATCCTGACAACCTTGCCATGCCGTACACTATCACCAAAAACTCCATGTTAGAAATTAAGATTTTATTGATAGCCTCAATACAATAAGATATGATTCATTTTGAAAATCGGGAAAAGCCAAACTTAAGGTATATTAGACTCAATAAGATTTTAACAAAACCCTTTAGGTTATCAACTTAAGCCACATGGTACATAATACATTCTATGACCAGAAACTTGAGAACGCAAAGATTAGAATTCGGCGTATACACCCTCATTTTTCTAGACACTTCAACATCGGATAACACACATTGAATTCCGGGACGGAATTCCCATTAAGGTGGTGAGACTGTAACAACGCGCATTTTTCGGGTACCTTTCATAATTTTGAAAAGTTACTATTCACTTTTACTATTTACTTTCACTATTCATCCCGTAAAATTTTTATTTCACATTCTCGTAAGATAAATTATTTTAGTAATATCCTGAGAGTTCGACAAATGTTAAATCATATTCGCAAAAGTTATTAAGAAAACATCGTTATAAAGTTTCATTTTGGTCTGAACACCACTTAGACATCACGCGCATAATGAAAATAAACTCTGATAATTTTCCTCACATTAGATAAATTTTTAGATCACTCATAATTAATTTGAGAATTTTTAAAATTTATTTTTATGTTACCAAATAAACCCTGCGCTGTACGAAACTAAACTTACGTTTTAAACAATTCAACTTACATCCAGACTTAACGATTCCTGCACCGTGTTTCTAATATGTTTTTGACACTTTTATATTTTTAGAAAAGTCAAACATATTTCCCTCCTCCTTTGACCATAAAGGACTTAACCTTGTACGTTCTACATTTTTGCTTAAATCGCGTAACTTTTAAACTTCACAAATAACTGTTAAGTTATCCCACGTATGACGAAAACCAAATGTTAAAATCTCATATCACCTTTAGACTAATTTTAGTCTACTCTAAATAAATTCACGGTCGTTTCCCTGAAATTTCGTTCTTTTCCGATAAACTGCGAATTGCGCGTTTTTGACCCGTATTTTCAGCTTTAAGCAACGTTTTTGCACCCAATAAGACTTGTCACCCATTTTATATTTTTAGATGGAGTATAATGATGATTTTCATCATTCCTACAAGTTTCGTATTTTTACGATACCCGGTTTTACGTTTTATGGCTTAACAACTTACGGTTGGCATTTAACGGAACCAAATCATGCTCTAAACTCAAGATAATACCAAAACTATCCACCTAAGTCATCTTATCTCTATTTGTCCGACTTAGGGGGGGTGGATTCATCATCTTGGTAATCCTAACCATGGTTCATTTAGATCATTACATGTGTCCTAACTTAACCATGGTTAACATTTAACCCAATATATGGTTAACCAAACTTACCCTCCTATAAATAGCAAGTGAAATACATCCTAAACACCCTCATAAACTGATTTGGGTCGTTCATAGCATAAAACATTCATATCTTCCATAATTTGATCTATAAACTCCAAGTTTATGCAAAGAAGTTTCAAGTAGTAAGTTACTACATCAAATCTCTAGCAAGTTTAAGTGATCTTCTTGAGTTTAAATCCACTCAAGTCACTTAGTACTTCATCACCAACTCTTCAAGATTTCAAGGGTGCCAAGGTGTAGAAAGCTAGCTCAATCCGAAGTCTTAAGTGATCAATCAAAGTCCTATCCTTACTAAGTTACTCCTTTCTTAATTGAAAGCCAAAAGTTGTAAGCAACTAATCACCACCATCATCTCATCTTTATTATTCATAATCTTAACAATTTCATGCTATATATATAGTTACTATATTGATTCATGATGTACATATACTCAATCACATGTTTTAATTCATATATTGTCGTAAAAGTAACAAACTAGTAAACTAGTCATATTCTACACGTTTGAAACCATTAAAACCTGTCATATATGGACTTTTTAACTTACATATTATGGTAGACAAGATAAAAAGGTAAACATAGCAATTTGAATCACCCGAAACGGACAAACGAGTCAAAAGTTATGGCCAAAAGAAGTTAGCGAAACCAAAACGCCGAAACTGCCTAACACAAGCTGTTAAGCAGCTATTTGTCTTGAAAGTGGTACTTCTGGTCCGAATCATCAAAAAGTTAAAACACGAAAGTTGTCCGGAACGACGTTTTCCTTCACTTTAGAAGGAGCTCGGACCTTGAAAATGCTTAAACAGACCATTATATTTCAAAAACTGAAACTGCCCTATATATAGTTTCACAACTATACTTTTGTCACAACTAAAAGCAAAACCAAGTTATTTTCATACCTAGTTACATATTAACTTAACAAAACTTCATTTAATCTTTGAAATAGTATTTTCACAAGTAACGGAAAAATGACCATTTTACCTTTTTCCGACGATTTTTACCAAAACTTCATTCTTGAACATGTTAATAAGTTGTAGTCACTAGTAAGCAATGAGAACTTGTAAAAACTAGATATTTACTAAAAACATGATAAACTTTATGATATAACAATCTTTATTCAAAATCTATGTTTTATCTACTAAGTGCTACAAAACTAGGGAGCTTCATGTGAGGGGTTTCATTTGAGTAAAACGTATCGACGAGTTGCTTGATTTACGATTTAAAGTGTCCTAGCTCCTCGAACGTTTACTACATGACCTCTGAATTATGATGGCCTGAACGGTAGTACGATATCTATAAACGAGTACGATATCTATAAATGAAATACGTTTTCACAACTAGACCATTTCTATAAACGACATACACAAAAACCTTGTACTACATCATGATCAACATAGAGACGTATATATGTTTGATATTTCTTTCGCATCATTATTTCAAACCTAAGTCGCAACATCCTATTCTAGGTTGCTCGTAGAAGTTCTCACGGCATATCCATCATTCTCATTATACATTTGCTATCATTTACTTTGAGGTGAGTTCATAGCCCACTTTTATTACTTAATTGTTTTACAAACCCTTGGGGAAGATACATGCTTTATTTTAAATCGAACACATTGCTTTCAAATTATACTTGAATATATTAGTTGCACTAAGTACACTATTGCCAAAGTCCCTATTATCATGAACCATTAATCACTTGCGAGTGAACGCGAATAATGTGGATAGATCTATCGGGAATGACAAATCCCGTTTGTGTTGACCGGGTAGGCAAACAAACGCACTCTATTTGAAGATCCATAGGTTTAATGGAAAATTACCTATTAGGGCATCGGTTACTATTATATGACAGCTGTTAACGTTTCGGTATCATGAGCTTAGTGCAATAATATCTGTTTTGCTTTCAAACTATTGGTGTGAGTCTATAGCTCACACTACCAACATAATGTGTTCAACCATCAAACAAACTCTATGAATTTCACTCAACCTTTGTGTTGACAGTTTTAAGCATGTATTTCAGGTCCATAATGTCGGAAGTTGGCACGGAAGAGCAAGGACTAGATCAAGAAGGCTATAAATATTTTATCATTTACAAAAATCAAAGACTTTATATTGATGTATTTTGTAAACAATAGAACCAACTGGGACCTATTTTGTAAACTCTGTTATATTTGAGTAATTTTAATGATAAATCCTTTTTAAAACGACTCCTTAAGAGATCGTTTTCTATTGTTATGGCTGTTATGCCATGAAGTAACACCCAGTTTGAATTCCGCTGCGTATCACGAAATTGGGGGTGTTACATCATGGTTCAATATCGTTCATTCGTTCAATATGCATCATGTTTGTTGAAGTTAACCAGACTATCAAAACTCCAAAAGGTATATATATATATATGTATATATATATATATATATATATATATAAGAGGAGGCATGCCACATAAAATGCCACTTGGCATCCCATAATGCCAAGTCATATTTCCATGTCATCATTATATTTATGTGGCATTTTTTTTTAAATGACCTGTGGCATTTTAATTAATATACGTACATTTTTTTTTATTAAATTGTAAATTTTGTTTTTTTTTTTTTTGTTATTTTTGAATTTTAAAAATTTTTTATTAAAAAGAAGACATTTGTTGGATTTGAACTTGGGTCATTCATGTGTTTTGTAAACAACTTACCACTATACTAAATTGTTTTTTGATTTATATGTTCCAAATCAATACAAATAAAGACATGCTAAAAAATTCTGCAGTTTGTAATTTAGGAATGTATATTATGAAGATAACAATTTAAAAAAATATATGATATATATTACCTTACAAGATAATTATACCTTATATATTTTTAACCTATATTTTTTGTGTATAAATACATTCCTAAAAGCTAAACGTTTAACCTATTTTTATAATATGCATTCTATTTTTTATACCTTATCTCTTTGTGAATATTACGACTGTTTATAATATGCATTCATAAACTTCATGACATTAAACTAGAATAATCAGTTAATGCTCAACTTCTCGAGTTTGATTGGTTTATGGCCAAAAAGTTATATGATTTAGCAACTTGTATTAAGTCAACATTACAACCAATTTGAGATGGAATTTCTCCAAAGGTCTTTCGTGAAGATAAATTTTTATGATGTCTTTTAAAAGATTATTAAACTGCAACTGTGCCATATATATTATTCTTAAAATTCCATCCATCATGTTCATCGTTTGCCTCGTCATACATGATAAATCAAGTCCGCTTCATGTTAAGTTGAAGTCTCAGCAATCACTCGTCCCAATCACCAAGGATCATTGTTGCACTTGCTGTTGATAACTTGATATACACTTGTGGTTGATATCGTTTTAATTTAACTCAAAACCCTAATATTTGCATGATGGAATTGAACGAGGAAGAAAGTTTTTCTGTTGTCATATCTCGATGTTTCTGTGTATACAGGCACAATTATAACAGTTGGTAAGTCTATTTGTTTGAAATTACTCAACTATTTTAAATGACTTTAATAGTTTACTTTGTGTTTCACGATTAATTTGTTTATTGTGTACACTTTTTGTAGGTAGTGTTAAAGTTTGAGCACCGTAATAGTAAAGGTTGCAACTATGGCCCTTCGTATGAGTGGCAAGTGTACAGGTATGTATCACATTCTTATTTGTTGCTTCGGGTGTTGTTACTTTAGGTAAATTTTGTTTTTAAAGTATTATTATTGCTTACGTTTGAATTATATTATTAAAGTTGTGGATTTGGTTATTAGAGTTTTGGTAACCGTGTTTCGTTTATTTTTTTTAGGATCTGAAATTGTGTTATTAGTATGTTATATCAGCCTCCTTATCATAAAGGTCATACCACAAATAGAAGCAGATGAGACGACTCCTAAGAGTTCAACCGATTAGCTAAAGAATGATAGGAATCTTGAAGTTGGGTTCATGGTTGAAGAGGCTGCAATTGATGACATTCCTATTGCCACCACTAGGACTGCTATTGTAGTCCCTCTTGTAGCTGAGAACCCATCTGTCACTTCTTCGATGGCAGAAACCAGTGCTGTAAATCAAGCTGGTAGTGATATTAGTATTGTATCTACATCAGGTCCCACAGAAGTAAAATTTTATTTTATTTTTTGTTTCAGAATCTTTAGCGTTTGCTGTCAATTGAAACAAACGTACACATGTATAACTTGATATGTATTTGAAACTTAAAATTGCTCGCTCTGTATATATATATATATATATATATATATAATAAAAGCCTTTTATCTATACACGTAGTTCATACTCTCTATTTAGAACTCTAATTAGATCTCATCATATTATTGACTTATAATCATGGGCTAAAGTTTCTAAGATCATAACTCATTATTTATTTTTCAGTCAATTGAAAGTTATTCCAGTGGACAAATATGGTTTCGGATTGGTTGCCCATACCCCTATAACAAAGGTTTAAATTATTTCCACTTGGTTTCTAAATGGTTGCTCATACCCCTAGCAGTAGCAGTAACTATCATCGCAGCTGCCACAGCAGCCGCATCAGCTTCCATAAAAAAATGAGAAAATGGCCAAAACAGACTTGGTTGTTGCCTATGTTGCCACCTTCGTTGCGGCCCAGTGAGTCAAGGCTGCAAAGGCTATGGGAGTTGAACGTGAACATCTTATAGTTGTTGTTAAATTTTCTTTTAACGTCAAGTCCGATGGCATTATACAAGCTAACACTGCTGCTGCAACTGGTAAACTTTGTGTTTCTTCAATTTTTTTTAATAAATATTTATATATAGGGCACATGTACATAGAAACACCTGAGAAAGGTGAGTATGTACTCTGGCTAATGCGTTAATGAATGCTCAAGTTTTCCAAGGAACACAAACCACATTGGGACATAGTAGCAGGTGCACATAATTTAACTTTAGACAATCATACTCAATTCCTATTTGCTAAATTTTATATTGTATGTAATGGTAACTTGCTGATTCTATAATATTTAATTAAAAGTTTTGTCATATGTAAATATTAAACTAAATTGATTGAACTACAAAATTCAAATGGATTTAATTCTAAGTATTCTCTATATTGATTCACTAACGTATTTATAGACTGTAGACTTCAATCCTAATTCATATAAGTCTAGCCCGCTCATTGTTTGTTTTTCAATGATACAATATTTGCTGGAAGAATGTTTATGTTATGGAAAAAAGTTACCTTATTTTAAGGTAATTTGCTCAAATATTTCATACAGATACTATTGGATAAGTTATTGACTGCGGTGATCTTCAAGTTTAGGATCAAATGCGAAAACAAAATTACACTTTTTAAGGTAATTTTTTCACAATTAGGAGGTTACATTACTATAGGTTGTTGTTACAACAATTCTACTCCAAATCTATTAGAGAGGCAATAAATTTAGTACGTAAACGAAACTATTCTTTGTGAGTAATTAACATACCTTTACAAATTCAGAACTTACAGCTGGTATGGCCAGTGCAAGAAATGGTTCTATGAAAAGAAAAGATAAAGATTTACCTCTGCAGTTTTTTACCCTTGGATCCATATCTTGAAATTTCTTGCCAGGTCAAACTTCATGAGGTTAAACTTTTCTGGCTTCTGTTCTGCAATTTTGGAGAGGAGTGGTTAACTGATTGCAGCAACACCCATACGGAATTCTTTTCTGATTTTCATTCTATCTTTTTATGTCTGTTCTTTTTGAAGCATTTGGCATAGTAATTTTATATATAACAGGATCAATGGGCTTGAACCGTGTTGATTTTGTTTTACATTATTGATTTTGAGGTTTTATTTATATGCCAAAAGAGTGTGTGATTTTGCTATTAATCTATGTTTATGTTATTGGATCCGTCCCAAAGCCAGATAACGTCCGGTCTGCTACTATCCCAAACTTTATTTCATCTGAGTTGCTGCTCAAAATAATATCGAAGCTCCATTTGAGAAGGTGCTTGACATGACCTAATTCTCAAGAAAAACTTTACAACTCTGCAGGTGCAAGGAGAATTATGATACATTGCCAATTCTCAATATCCAGAGGCGACGATATCAAGACCCAGAAGTAGAGAAGACTATAAACATGATACGGTTAGCTGATTTAGTTGAAGTGATCCCGCAAAACAATGAGGTTACTACATAAACTTCTTTTTATACTATTACTACAAACATCCATTACTTACCGAAAATGGTTTCTTTGAGTTATATATTCTGCATATGGTAACGATAATTTATCATTACTACTTATTATTTCTTTGTGTCAACAAATTAAGGGTTAAAAGTGGAACTCACTGAAGCAGATAACAGAGAGGATGCGGCTATTGTTGTAGCTGGAACAATGCATTAACAACAATGTTGAAGTATTGACCCAAACATATTTGACACTATCACTTGAAGACATAGCCAACACTGCACAGATAACTACCCCTAAAGAGGCTGAAATGCATGTACTTCAAATGGTAAATAGAATATCAGCTTATTTATATTGTAAATATTATTCTTATTATTTTGGATTGTGTATGCGGAGGCCACCCAATTATTAAACATTTTACTTTTAGGCCACCCAATTATGTGTTTGTTTTCGTTACTCCAATTTTGACCAATTTTTAACTTTATTTAGTTGAAAGCAGGTTGGGATTATTTAACCGATATTGTACCTTAATTTTAATTCTATTGTTTTGATATGTCAAAGCTAGCTTGATTCTTGAAATTTTACAAATTTCCGTGAAGAATTTGAACGAGATTGGTATAAACTAAAACAAACACATATTGTGCCTAATAACCCGCCATCACATTTGGTTTGTCAAACCATAACACAGTCCAGTTTGGCACGTATATAGATCAAAATTTAACCTAGAATTTCTTATGTCGTAAAACTTAACAGTCACCTATGACTGGTGTTGCTATGTTTCAGGTGAATTTGAATCTCAAGGGGATCCTAGGAATGAAAAGCAGAGTGAGACGAAAAAAAGGACTTATTGCGCGGTTCAAAATAAGTCATTACTTATATGGACAAAGATGGTGACTAGATACTTCTTGGTGATGTACCTTGGGAGTAAGCACAATGCGTTCTATTTTTGTTCATATTTTTGACATTTATTGGTCCTTTATGAATCAATATTAAGTTAATGTATGCATGCAGGATGTTTATTGACACCTCCAAAAGGCTCCGGATTATGAAGAGTTTTGAAGCAATTGGTTTAGGTGAGTATGTTAGGTTTAATTTTGCCATATAGTCTTGTCACAACAAATATAATAGGGTGTTTAAAATGCTTGGAGTTAGACAGTTAGCTTATGGGTGTTTTGCATATATGTTATCAAACTGATGATAGCTGCTACATAAAGTAACCTTTAATGAGTAACCGTTGCAACAAAATAATTGTTCAAGAGAAAACTAAGGCATTGCATATTTATCTATCCCTTTTTAAATACTTCAACATATTTTGTTATCACTAATTCTACTGAAGAAAAAAAAACGATATCATTTGAACTTTGTTAAATTTCTCAATAGTGATGACTGATGTGGAGGATGACGGTATTGTAAATAGAGTTGCTAATTAATTTGATGTTATGGTGAGTTTTATTTTGATGTTTTTTATTATACATTCACGATTTGAGCGATTGATTAATAGTAGTCTTAAACCCATTTTACAAATTTTAACAGTGACACTGACACATCATGCTGGTATGCGTTCATTGAATGACAGACTTTACGTCGAGAAGGTAAACAAAAAACATAATTGGTTGAATTTGTGTTATAACAGTAAAAGTTTCAAATATTATGGGAATCCATGATGACAAAGGTAATAATACGAAACATGTTACCATACCTTCAAACATAACTAAAAAGGCTGGTCTATAAGAATTTTATAAGCAATTTCAATAAGCCCTTAGTGAATTTGTATATGGTATTTTTACTATTCTATTTTTATATAATCTTATAAATTGATGAAAACATTGCATTCTTGGGTGCTATGAGTGAGTGCTTTTTAGAGTTTATGCTTAAATTTCATGTTTTCAAGTTCAATTGTTTAATAGTTTATCGAGTTCTGTGAATAGTCTATGTATTTGAAGAACTATTTCTCCAAGATAATGAAGAAATATGATAAGGTTATGGATTTTTTTGATTTTGTCCTCATATAAGTATCCATGTGTCCAATTATTGACACATACTGTTAGTGCATATCGCACCATGAAATGCATCGGATGCTCACTTACTGATGACTGAAGAATAATGCCTATTAATTACAGAGATTGAGAAAGGAATATTTGGTGTTGTATTAGAAGGATATATTGATTTTGAAAGCGCTCCATGGCCATCTATTTGCAAAAGTGCCAAAAACCTTGTCCGAAGGATGCTTACACAGGACCCTAAGAGACGTATAACTTATTCTCAAGTTCTCGGTACGTATCTATATAACACTCATAAAGCCATATATGCAAAAGCACAAAAGGCCAACACATGATATGCATATATGGTCATAAGTTCATGACATGAATGTTTTCAAATGAGTGCAGAGAATCCGTGGATAAGAGAAGATGTTGAAGCATCAGACAATCCGATCGATAGTGTAGTTTTTTCAAGGATGAAGCAATTTCGAGCTATAAACAAGGACAAGAGACTTACTCCCAAGGTACTAAACTTGAATTCATAGTTTTTACCTGCATACTTATGAATGCGTCTATTCTTGTACTGTTTTTTCCATTGCCTTGGAAAACCTTCAGCGGGATAGAAAGGCTTGGAATTTGACCACCTCAAGATGTAATGTTTCATTTGAAATATGAGTTGATTTGTACACTGTCTATAACAATTACTTTTACATAACTAATTGGTATTATAATATTATAGACGAATTAATGGGCATAGTAGTCAAAGTAACTTTAAGGAAGTATATGTAGAAAACGTAATGATCAAATAAGATGTTACTAATTGGTTTTAATATATTATAAACTGATTAATGGGCATATTACAGTTTATAATATTTTAAAACCAATTAGTTACGTCTGATGGGATTTCATGGTTGGGGTAATTTGATGGGAATTATGATTTTTTTTGTTATCTACAAAGGATATCTTTTGTATTTAGTAGTTAGAATGGGGTATTTGGTGGGTAAATGTTTACTGCATGAGATGCGAGTAACTATAGAATCATTGCTTTGGGAACAAGTTAGAGCATATCTCAAAAGGGACAATGGGGCTGCAGATAAAGTGTAATATGATTCAAGTATACTTGCATCAAACTTAAGATGTCGTAATGTGAGATGTATAGTAAGTTGTAGCTTTGTCGAGCTTATGATTTGGGATGAGTTATAGGCATTGTTATGCTCAAATTGAAGTTGTTATACATGTACGGTAATTTAAGGCTTATTGATATGATAAATAATTAATCTATTTTTAATCGTTTATCGTGTTGAGTAGTTAAATGTGAGCTGTTATGAGTTCATATTGGTTGAAAATATGGAAGTTATGGAATAATAGATGGATTAAGTTTAGTCTTTTCTTATAAAGTAGTTTAATGTAATGTGATATGAGGATTTAATGATGTACGATGAGTTATAGCCACCAAAATGTTTGAGGAGTTATATTTATTTCAATCTTGCATTCAGACTAGATTTTGATGTATGTTAAATTTAGTATAAATTTTCAGTTTAATTTTATTTAATATGAGGTTTAATATGATGCACAATGAATTATAGCGTTGATATGCTTTTTTGGAGCTGTTTTGAGTTCACACTGACAGACAATAGGGAAGTAGAACAAAAAGGATTTGCATGTCGGTTTGGCATCAGTTTGACTTCTTTGGTCTTTGGAATTTGTATCTATAAATTACATAATGGGTCATGAGTCATGACTAATGCTTAAATTAGGAGTTGTTATGACTTCATATTGGCTGAAAATGTGCAAGCTGTACAACTTTTAAGCGAATCTAGATTAGGACAATGCATGGTTGAAGATAACAATACAGTAAAAGTATAAATGAGAAGATTTATGGAATGATTTACTGATCGTGTTTACATTTTTATATTGTCGACCATTTGGAACTATGATTTTTGTGGTTGTAGGTACACAATGCATGGTTGAAGATAACAATACAGTAAAAGCAATGGAAAAAAATACACTTCTCAAGCTCAAATAGAGTTTTTCGTGTTGGGTGTGTGAGTGCATCCATATGAACAAGGTTTCACCAGTTTATAGGGTCTGTTTGGGATTACTAACTGTGCCTACTAAGGGATTATTTAGCTCATAAGTAGGTTTCTAATATATCTACAACGCATAAGTAAGTTTACATTTGCATAACTAAACTAACTTATAATAATCAATGTGTATCCATGGTGCAGCTGCTATTGGGAATGTCTTCAACAACAAGAAAAACATATATTGGTATGTCATTATTAATACTACTTATGTATTTGAAGTATTTTCATTTTAATACTTTATTTTGTACTACATAAGCATACAAGCAACACTTTCAGGTTAGTCTAATTTCTCCTCTGTTAGTATTAGAGCAATTTTGAAGCATTTAGGTAAAAGTAGGCTGATTATGAAACGAGTCTAAGGAGGCTCAAAGCACTCTTATTATAATTTTTTTAATTTATTTTCAATTTTTACAAAAAAAAGGCTTTATCTCTATATAAAATACATATGAATTTTGGTGTTTTATTTTTCATAGAATTTATTATGAAATGGGTTAATAACTCATATATTTTACTATGTCTTACAAATAAAGTGTGAAATAGTTAAAACACTTTAGTATAATGTATGATATGTTGTAGCTTATTGTGTGATATATCTGTAATATTTCCTTTCCGTATCATAAAGATGCTTATCACATTTTTCATGAGCCTAATGTGTTATGAGTTCGTTTTAAGGAAAAACTTAAGTAGTTTGCCATAGTTTGTAGTCCCTTCGGGCAATAAACAGCCCAAAGAACACTATGTGGCTGGTAAATCTCTGCGTGGCTATTTAATTGAATAAGAAATTAAAATAAAAAATAAAAACTCGGTTATTTGGCGACACAAACTCTTGATTTTGGTTATTTACCTTTTCAATTTGTATGACGGAAAACATGTTTGCTGAATTTGGCATCATTTGTGAACAGAACCAGTCGATCAGAGTTTATTGTCAGCCTTAACAAGTACCTTGAAGCTAAAAATCATAAAGCTTCTGCTGGTATGAGGTTCAAAATGAGATTTGAAGGTCAAGAGTTATGAAAGAAGTTTTTACTTGTGATTTTAAAGGTTCAATTTCCTGTTGAAAAGTATGTCGGTGTTATGTTTTAATTGTTATCATTCTCATTAAAGTTGTTACTCATTGTAAAAGCTTACAAAAATCTTATTGATCTAATGATTTAACAAATACTTGCAATGTAACTGAAATATGCATTATATGTAATTTAAGCGAAAAAAAAAAAATCAATTTATGGTTATAGATTTACATGCAACTTATCCATTTGTGACTCAAATGTATGCAAGGTAAACTCCTAAAATTCATAATACCTCTTATCAATTCCCGGTGTTTAATCCACGTGTTTACAAATGCATATTAATATAAGTGAACGTAAAAAAATGATATGAGCCTGACTGTCTCTTTAGTGGTTGCTTTTCTTACCTGTAAGACAAGATCATTTATCTTTCAAATTATGCTTTTTGTTTTTTATGACCCATATCGGCCATGCAAGTTTGTAGCTTTTTAAGTTGAGAAAATATGATGATGATAATAGGCTTCTACAAAAAAACTATTAAACAAAACACCAGATCTATTTTCACCTTTATAATCTTCGACTCTTCGTTTTAACTTTTCATCACACTCTTCTTTCATTTTCATCTCGATACATGTAGTTGATGCTTGCATACTAGAAAAAAGTTGATTAGTTTTAGCCATTTCAATTTTATTTAGTCTAAGACAAGGGATGTTTTTGTAATGAATGCGACTTTGAACATGTAGTTGAATACTTTTAGCCGATTTATAGATTATGGTAACAACAATTATACTTATTAACCGTTTAATGTAACTTTTAATAACTTTTAACTATATATTTTTTCTACTAAATCCAAAAAATAAAAACCAAAAATCAAAATACTTACCTACTTTTAGCCGTTTTATGGATTATGATAACATCAATTATAGATCATAACCGTTTCATTTAACTTTTAATTACTTTTTAGTGTATATTTGTTCTACTAAATCATAAAAATAAAAACCACAAGTCATACCCGTCCATCGGACGGGTTTTGACACTAGTATATATATATATATATATATATATATATATAAATTCAATAAGTAATGCTTAAATATCGTCTATTATTAATATTCATACATTAAACATCACATTATAAGAAAGTACTACCAGCACATCCGTATGTGTATAGATAACTACAAGTAAAGCCTATATGCTCATGTCTATGTAAAAAAACTACATAACTTGCAACCTTGATCTTCATCTTATAGTCCACGTAGAATTTTCTAAATACTTCTTCATGGTTTACACCATTCTTAAAAGCCTGCAATTCTTCCTTTGTTAATTGAATTTGATGAGGGTCAAACTTCACTTCAGTTACTTGTGTGGTTTCAGAAATTTGAAAGGTGTATTGTTGTTCCCTTTTCACAATCGTATTAAAACAATAAAGACAATAAAACAACAGATTGTGAATTAATGACTGAAACTATGCAAGTAAAAACACACTGATTAATTTTCAACTTAATATTCTTTATTAGAAACAAATAAAAAAGAATACATTACCCAAGTACTTGCGGAATAGTACTTGGGATTGAAATGACAAAGTATGGTATCTCCTCACTAAGCTCAAGTTAAGCCTGAGCACAACAACAAAGGAACCACTGAGCTATCTCAGGGATAGAGTTGTATTTGGAGGAGTAGAATATGGCTTGTGTGTGTGTTTTACAATTAATCCACAAGCTTAAATCTTTCACTCCAACTCTTATGCTATTTATATAAGTGTGGTTTTTAACTCTATCCTATAGGACAAACTGACAGGTTACAGAAGACAAAATACTGATGTATTTTGTCTCTGTTTACAAAGGCTATATTTGGTAAGGGACAAAGCCACTTTCTGCTTGTCAGCACTGATGCTGAGCCTTTCAGGGAAAGTTGACTTCTTGAGGATAAGCACTCCGTCTTATTTGCTTCAAGCTTAACCATTTTGTCCCGCCCATTCTTCAGTATTCTCAGCCTTCAATCTTCTTCTTTAGTTTGTCTTCAGTGTTAGTAGATGGTGAGGAGTTTCGGGATTCAGTGAGTTATTGTCATCACTCACTGAATCCACTATCTTCTTCTTGACTCAGTCTTCACCCCTTAAGTTCTGCCTTACTGAGTGGAGAGACTTCTTCTTTGTCTCTTACTGAGTATCCTGAAGACAGCTCACTGAGTGACTATGTGCTCAGTGACTTGTTAGTGTTTAAGGGATTAAACACTTAGGGTATTTTCTATTCAAATCCTAGACTTAAGGGTTTTGGGTATTTACTGAACCCAATAGTCTCCCCCTATTTGGATATACAAATAGCCTAAGTGTTTGATCAGTGTAAGTGAGCAAATGGCTTCTTCTTACACTGAATGTACTAATGAACGTAATAAGGAACACTGAATATTTTAACAAAAACATACATCGTTTATTCAGATTACATGGTTCCTATCACTAGTACAAAAGATAAAACATATGATGTTAGTCGAGATGGATTCCCAGTGCGTCAAGCTTTGGTTTCTTCTTGAGGAGTGTTTCTTTGTCATGGTGCTCTCTTATCTTGGAATTCAGGTCAGTGCATAACCTGATGTTTTCAGGAGTTTGGATTTGAGAGGCCACGGGTAGGTAACTTGCCATTGTACCTACCCTGCAAGACCAATGTCACTCTACCTTTGGAATGTTGGGTTCCCATAGACATCAATGAAGAAAATTCATCTTTCAGGCTTTTCAATACAAAGACAGTTCACAAACTTCACACCTTCAGGTAGCTCCCTGTTGCAGTCCAGGCCAGGTACATTGATTTCAGGTCCAGATTCAACCATTTTCCTCTTACCATGGGATGGCTGAGACTGAGATCCTTGAGCTGCGGTTAGAGCTGGCTGAATCCTAAGTTGTACTGGTGTTTACCTCAGTCTTTCATACCGTTTGCTTAGGGATTTCATCAGCTTCATGACCACTGCATTCTGCTTCTTTTCTATGATAGGGCCAAGCTCATCAATTTTAGTGATCCCAAAGTCAGTGAACTTCATGGGATCATGAACCTCAAAATGCCTTTTATCACCACCCCCTTTAGACATTCATTGCCAGTGGTTTGGACTTGGGGATGATCTTTACATCAGTGATCTTCTCAGGTAGCCTTCTGCTTGTCATTGACCAATTGTAGTGGTCAATCCTTTCCTTCCTGATGGCAGTAGCCTTCCTGTTCTTTACATCTAGTTTCTTCCTCATGGCAACCATTTGAGCACTCTGAGCAGCTTTGAACTTTTGGCCTGCCTGTCCTTTTTCAAGCTTCTTAGGATCAATTCCAATCTTTTCAGCTTCTTCAGACACGACCTGGACTAGGGCTTCTTTGCTTTTCTTTTCCTCCTCAGTCTGCTTCTTGAGTCTTTCTTCCTTATCAAGATATACAGTTATCTGTTCAGGACTGGGCAGGTACTTTTTGCCTTGTATTTCATAGAGGATTTTGATAGGCTCCTGTGTGTTCATGATAGCTTTGCCTTTATCCTGAGCATATGCAGAGGATGCAACCAATGGAGGTGTTGTTGTGATGATTGGTGTTGTTGTTTCTACTGTCATTGTTACTGTGGTTGTTGTTGTTGTTGATGATGGTGGGACTGATGAGAGTGGTGTTGCTGATATTGGTTGAGCTGGCTCTTCCTCAGTGTGAGAGGGAGTCTCTTCAGTGGCTCTCTCCCCCTCAACTGTTGCTGCAACGTTAGTGAGAGCAAGAGTTGCTTGGGATACTGAGGGAGCAGGAGCTGCTTGACCTTTAAAGGCTTGATATATCTCCGAGACCATGGCCTTGATGTCAGTTGTATCTTGTTGAAGCCTTGTGACCTTTTCAGCAAGATTGGCCTTAGATAATTCCAGTGCAGTCATTCTAGGCCCAAGATTCCAGGCCATAGAAGACGATGCTTTAGCCAGATCAGTAACTTGAGCATCCAGTGAACCCAGTGTTGATTGAAGAGACTGAATGGAAGACTGAAGACCCTGAACATTTGCAGATTGAAGCATGTTGATCAGTTCATTGAGGCAGGAGGAATTCTTCATGTAAGCCTCAGTAGCCTCCAGCACTTTGTGGGTCTTCTTTAACAGAACCCCTGATTTCATCCAATTTAGTGTGAGACTCCTGAAAGTACTTGAGAAATTTAACCAGGTTTTCATCCAGTCTGTGTAGATGCTGATACATTAGCTCCCTGTACTCGTCAGTGTTGGTATTGGTAGTGATCACTTCAGCCTTTAGATCAACATAACTCGCAGCAGCTTCAACATGTTGATCCCATAGAGTATTCCTGGAAGCCTTTGTTATCTACAAAACCAGCTGTCTTCCAGTCAGTGGAAGAATGTTGTCATACTTTCTGAATTCCTCAGGACAGGATGAAGAAGAGGAGTTAGAGTCATTTTCATCAGGCTAAGCAGGTGACTCTTCAGTCTCTTGTGGATCAGGCTGATGCTCTTGTTCTTGTGTTTGAACATCATCGTCCATTTCTTCTCTTGCTGAAAGTAATTCTTCTTCACTGTCAGCAAGCTCTTCATCAGAGAACAAAATACCAGTGACCTCAGCAACAGTTAACAAACCAATGGTGGTGATGGGTTCCATATCAGCGGGTGGTATTTGTCCCTATGGGTCTTTGTACCCCTGTGCTCCTTCAAGCACTGGTGGGTGATTCCCAATGCTATCCTTAGAAGCGGTGGCAGTGATATCCCTATCAGTGGGTAGTTCGTTTCCCCCTGAGTCTTTGGGATCATTCGTTTTGCCCTCAGACAAAAGCTGTG
This sequence comes from Chrysanthemum makinoi, assembly GCA_910596185.1. Taxonomy (NCBI): domain Eukaryota; kingdom Viridiplantae; phylum Streptophyta; class Magnoliopsida; order Asterales; family Asteraceae; genus Chrysanthemum; species Chrysanthemum makinoi. The sequence continues at coordinate 86,211,019 of OU343224.1, read as the reverse complement.
ATTGGCGAATGTCCTCCTTGGGCTGTATGGAAGGCGCTCCCCTACCAGCGGGTTGTTTATTTCCCTTTGGATCTTGGGGAGTAGTACATGGGACCAAGGGCACTGACTGTGATGTATCAGTGTCCTTCGTTGTCACCGGGGTGGATGATGCTTGGTCTCCTTTGGGTAGCAGATCAGTCTTGGGCTTTCTTTGCCTTTTAGGCTGTGTTCCTGAAGCCTCAGGGCCTTGAGACTTGGGTTTGGTTTTAGTCCCAGTCTAAGACTTCCCCTTTCTCTTTTTGGGAGCAGGGTTTGGAGACACTGAGTCCCTCTGTTTGTTTACAACAACCATATGGGCCATCAATTCGATTTCAGTGACTTGGGATGGGTCTTTTTGAAAATTTGATTGACTCAGGATGCCAGGTAAAGCACAGTATTTGTATTCCTGAGGATAATTGCAACCCAGTAACACTTGTAAAGCGCATGAGACAAATCTAGGGTACGAAACGTATTTCATCCTAGTTTTGCTCAGTAGCTTGGTTACGAGATCATTGTAAATGATCTCCCCTATGTCGACAGCAGTCCCTGTCATCAAGCAATATGCCATCATCAACTGAATAGAGTTAACTTGTTCAGTGGATGAGTGGTTCCCGCCGAGAACTTGAATCACAAATGTGAACAGGATCTTCCAAGCCGCGGGAAAAGAGTTCTTGGTGACTGGGTTTCTGTCCAAAAACTTTGGATCTAAAACAATTTGTTTTAACCCATCCTTAACTGTGGAAGGTTAAGGATGAGCAACATAGTTACAAGTATTATAGTCGAGCCCTGTTGATGTACAAAATGTTTTATAGTACAGGGTGACTGACTTTCCCCCATTAAAAAGACTGAACTTGATGAGATACTCCCTGAGTGGTCTAAGTTTTGTCTCATCAGTTGAGGGTGTCTTGTCATAGGCCACAACTGTTGCCCAAAACTCCCTGAGGAGGTTTTGGTACAATACAGAAGGGGACTGATAAAGGCCTATTTTAGTGGGCAGTTGAATAAGAATTTCATGATTCCCTTATAGGCTGGGACATCAGGGGGTATTCAAAATTGTCTATAACATTGTTAGTTTTGAATTCAACATTTTAAAGATCGCCCACCCACTGAGGTTCAAAATGAAGGCTGTGTTCTTGCCATTTCCATTGAAGGATTTTTAGGGTTTTTGAAAATATTTGACTAGAACAATCAAAAAGTTGAAAAACTTTTGAGTTTGGTGAAGAAGAATCTTTTGTAAATGGTTTACAGAGAAGATTTTTTGTTAAAAACTGGTTGAAGATTTGAAGAACACACAAGTTTTTTGACAGGCTCGTTGTACCAATCAAAAATAAACCTAATTACCTTATACTAGATAGGGCAAGCGGGTATCGTATCCACGAGGAGTATGTGGTTCTAACTTAAGTTTTGAGGTGATCACTGATCAATAAAAATTTTGGTTTTGAAATCTTAATAACTAAATTACTAATTAAACTAAATTCTATGAAATAAATAACTAGTTTGACACTTAATACTAAAACTACTAATAAACTAAAAAGCAAATAAACAAATAAAAATTAAATAAGCAAATAAAAGCGAAGTTGTGAACAATTGAGTGAAAAGCAATCCCTCCTGGCTCCGGATATATTGATATGACTAAGTTACGGATTATTACTAATGCTTGCTTTGTATTAATTGAAAAGGATAATTTTGGGCGCAAGTTATGTTTACCACACGAATTGTCTTAATACCTAAACTAGTTGGACTCGGCACAATTCGTTGACTAGCAATAACATGTCTTCTAATAATCCTATTAATTAATTTTATAATTATTTAACGAACAATTATGGGAACAAATTATGTTAAACATACGACCGTCTTAACCCTTATGCTACTTAGGCTTGGCACAATCGTTGACTCGCAATAAAATGTCTCACAATAATTCAATAAAATAATTATACTAAAACATTAAATTCAAACAAATGATATGCAATAAAATCATATGAATTAATGTTTGACAATAAATTATAATCCGTAAACATGATCAAACCAAATATATCTTTTACCGGGAGAGATTACAAAAGGTTTAGCCGCGCATCACAAACATAAATATCATATTCGGCATGCTGTGCAACATGATATCTTGTGTTTTGTAAACGTCAAAAAGAGGACCACCAAAGCTCCTAACCTTCCCTTTTATATTAGTTATGCACGTTCGCCGAGAACCAATATTACAAAGGAGTATATGTTAAATATAACATATAACCTTCGAATGAAGTAACAGAAGAATGACGGCTGAGGTTTCTTTTTTTTTTCTTTATTTCTTTTCTGATCTCTCGGCTGAATCCTCGTACGAATGAGAGATGGTAGGGTTTTTCCCTTTTTTTTTCTTGTCGTCCACTCCAAAAATCCATAATAGCCTTTGGGCTTTTTATTTTCTTTTCTTTTTACTCTTCTTTTGCACATTCAAATTAGAGCCCAAAAAAATACTTTTCTTTCTCGATGACGTCTATTCTTGCATGTCTTCATTTTAAGCTTGTAATGTTACACTTTTAGCTCCTTTTCGCGCATAGCCTACATAATCACAAAACACCCTCAAAGTACATGTATAACAATGAATAATAATGCAATAATACGTAATTAACATGCAATGAGGGGTATGTAAAATACACCGATCAAACCCCCTCAACTTAACTCTTACTCTCCCGAGGAAGAAATCTACTATATCTTGGCATGTTAATTGCATAATTTTTAATCATACCATTGAAATTCCATCAAAAAGATTAAATTCAACCTAGTACACTAATAACCATCCTATGTAGCAAATAATCCAAAATGATTACCAATATTTTTGTCCTTCTTAAACACTTAGCATAACCGTTCCCATTGGTTCCATTTACTTTATGTTTCATATAATTAACCATGTGCCCAACATACTTAGTACACCCCTATAATCAATCTAAACATAGATCCAAAACGAGAGGTGAGAATACCTTACACCTTTTATAATACCGGAGTTTTTATACCATAGGAGCAAACGTTTTAAGAGCACTTTAGCCATCATGCATCAACTTACATATTTTCACTTTTTTTGCTATTTTTTTTTTTTTTTTTTTTTCAAATAAATTTCACTTCGCATTTCAAGCATTTTTGCTCATAACATACATAAGCTCCTTTTTTAGCCATCCGGGGACCGTTTTTATACATGTCATCCCGAATGCTTTATACACTCCTTTTAAGGTTGATATAAAGACCAATCATTTGAGAGTATGAATATCTATCCTATAGGTGCATACTAAGACACATCGGCACACAGGAACCGGGAACCGGTTATTAGTTCGTTTTAATTAAATGGGAACAGTTATGCTTCGTGCCTACTGGTATATCATATGATGGAGTTATCTACCACATAGTCTAATTAGTTAATGCACTAAATTAAACCAACCTTCCTAATTTCATTATCAACAATACAAGGATTGGGTTATTTCACATAAAATTGTCTCAACTAAGTGCAATGCTATCCATCATAAAAATCGACGTCTGACCCATGCTAACAACTAAAATATCACCTTGCGCGGGTGACGAATCAGATAGGCAAGCCCAGCATATGACTACCACCAATAATTATGACAGTTCTCCAACTTTTTTCTATGGCCACCGTGCGCGGGTGACAAGCCAGATAAGATCAATTTAAGTGTCATAACCCAACTATTACATTATTATATTTCATATTATATTATTTTAACTTTCTTCCCGTTTTAAGCAAAAGTAAGTGAGGGAATTCAATCGGGTATGGTTTGATCATCTACTAAATATACATATGCCTAACTACATGCAAACTATCAAATCAATTTATAACCAAATTATACAATGAAATCGGGTGCACCTTATAATCATGGATGGGTCTTCTGGTTTGCTCCAATAAGTCATCCACAAGCTAGTATTCAGAATCTGCAAACACTCAACAAATATATGTAGAAGAAACTTCCACATCCAATTAGCAAAAAACTCTTATAATGCGACTTTTTTTTTTTTTTTTTTCAAAAATCACATTTTGACCCATTTTTTACCACAATTTCACACAAAACATGTAACACATGTGACACCCCCCTCAACTTAAAGCATTGCATTGTCCCCAATGTAAAAACTTTAAGTTGAAATTTTGGTTAAAAATCACTTTGACAAACACACACACAAAAACCTAACTCACTTTCGTAGGAATCACGGTTGCATTTAGCGCATGCAACAAGCCTTTTAAACCACTCGGTAGCCCGAGTGGACGAGTTTAGTCTCGTGAGGGTTTGTAGTTAACACACCCACAAAGTTTTTAACACACATACTACAACCCACAGGTTGCCTCCCGCGAAGCGCTAAGTTTAACGTCGTCAGCCCGACATAACTCATTGGAGCTATTGAGACGGTTGGAGTGGTTCCAAGTAAACCACATCAACCGTGGCGATATGATCACTCTCCAGCACAACATACGGCTTCAAACGGTGTCCATTGACTTTAAACGGCTCTCCACCCACCATATTTTTTATTTCAATGGCTCCATGTGGAGAGACTTGAGTCACAACGTATGGACCCGTCCATTTACTTCTTAATTTTCCTGGAAAGAGCTTAAGTCTAGCATTGAATAACCAAACTTTTTGACCCACCAAGAAAGATTTCTTGGTGATGTGTCGGTCATGAAAAGCCTTAGTTTTCTCCTTATAAATCCGGGCACTCTCATAAGCATCGCGTCTAATCTCATCTAATTCAGATAATTGAAGTTTCCTAGAATTACCCGCATTATCTAAGTCCATATTAACCTGCTTAATTGCCCACTCAGCCCTATGCTCAATCTCAACCGGTAAATGACACGCCTTGCCATATACCAACCTATACGGTGACATTCCAATAGGGGTCTTAAAAGCCGTCCTATATGCCCACAAGGCATCATCTAACCTCAGGGACCAATCCTTCCTATCACTACGAACGGTCTTTTCTAATATTCGCTTAATCTCCCTATTAGATACTTCTACCTGTCCACTAGTCTGTGGGTGATAAGGAGTAGCTATTCTATGATTAACCCCATAGTGTTTCAATAACTTTCCAAATTTGAAGTTCTTAAAATGGGAACCCCCATCACTAATGATCGCCTTGGGGATTCCATGCCTAGCAAAGATATTTTTCTTAACAAACTTAAGAACTACACTATGGTCATTTGTTCTTGTAGCCTCTGCTTCTACCCACTTGGAGACATAGTCAACTGCCACCAAAATATACATATTTCCATGGGAGGTAGGGAATGGTCCCATAAAATCAATACCCCACACGTCAAAGATCTCAACAACAAGTATTGGATTCATAGGCATCTGATCACGCCTTGAAATCCCACCAACTTGTTGGCAACGAGTACATGCTTTTACAAAAGACTGGGCATCCTTGAATATAGTCGGCCAAAGTGTCCCCCACACGCATAAGAATGGCAATGAGCCAATATGTCCATATGCTCGTCATCGGGAATACACCTCCTAACAACTTGGTCAGCACACACTTTATAAAGATCTGGATCCTCCCAAAAATAATGCTTCAATTGAGAAAAGAAGTATTTTCTTTGTTGTTTGGACCAGTAATCCGGAAGCTTTTTAACTACAATGTAGTTAACAATGTTTGCATACCAAGGAATCTTAGAAACTTGGAATAAGCTTTCATCAGGAAAAATTTCTTTAATCACGTCGGATGGATTGAGCGGAGGAGGGATAATCCTGGACAAATGGTCGGCAACCACATTTTCCGACCCCTTTTTATCCCGGATTTCCAGATTAAATTCTTGTAACAGCAGAATCCACCTAAGCAACCTCGGTTTTGTCTCTTTCTTGGTTAATAAATGTTTCAAGGCACTATGATCTGAAAATACTATCACCTTAGAATGCCCCCAAATATATGAACGGAACTTATCGAGAGCAAAAACCACGGCTAGCAATTCCTTTTCAGTAGTGGTGTAATTCATTTGAGCTTCGAAAAGTCTTACTAGCATAAAAGATCACAACGGGTTTCTTATCGATCCGTTGTCCCAGAACCGCCCCAGCGTATATTCGCCGCGTCACACATGATCTCGAAGGCTTCGACCAATCAGGTGACTGCAGAATCAGGGCTTCTACAAGCTTTTGCTTAAGCATATTGAATGCTTTAAGACATGATTCATTAAAGTCAAATCGTGCCTCTTTTGAGAGTAAATTACAAAGAGGCTTTGATATAGCACTGAAATCTTTAATAAATCGCCTGTAGAACCCTGCATGACCAAGAAAAGATCGCACAACTTTAATGTTAGTGGGAGGAGGAAGGGTTGAAATTATTTGCACCTTAGCACGGTCAACCTCAAATCCTTTTTCAGAAACGACGTGTTCTAATACAATTCCCTCTCGAACCATGAAATGGCTCTTCTCCCAACTAAGCACTAGATTAGTTTTCGGTGCATCTTTTTAACACACTTTCAAGCTGACCCAAACAGCTTTTGAATGATTGACCAAAGATGGAGAAATCATCCATGAATATCTCTACAGATTCTCCAACCATGTCCGAAAAGATGCTCATCATGCACCGCTGAAAGGTAGCGGGTGCATTACACAGACCAAACGGCATTCGACGAAATGCAAATGTCCCATATGGACATGTAAAAGTGGTTTTGGCCTGGTCATCGGGATGGATGGGTATTTGATTATATCCGGAGTACCCATCCAAGAAGCAATAGAACTTCTGACCAGAAAGCTTCTCAACTATTTGATCAATGAAAGGTAGTGGGAAATGATCTTTAGATGTGGCATCATTCAGCTTACGGTAATCTATGCACACTCTCCAGCCAGGTCGGGTGGTGAGTCTTTCCCCTCTCGGTTTCCACAACGGTGATACCGGCCGTTTTAGGCACCGTTTGCGTGGGACTTACCCATTTACTATCTGAGATGGGATAGATGATACCAGCATCTAGCCACTTGAGAACTTCCTTCTTCACTACCTCCTTCATATTAGGATTCAAGCGCCTTTGCGCATCTCTTGATGGCTTAACATCTGGGTCCGTAACAATTCGGTGCATACATAATGAAGGACTAATCCCTTTCAAGTCTGCAATTGTCCATCCCACTGCTGCTTTATACTTGGAAAGCACTTTCAAAAGTGCTTCCTCTTGTGATCCAGAAAGATCAGAAGCAACAATAACGGGTAAAGTATTGTTAGGACCTAGAAAAGCATATTTGAGATTAGATGGCAAAGGTTTCAGCTCAAGAATTGGAGGCACCTCTAGCGACGGCTTTATGGCCGTGTCAAAAGTAGCAGGCAAGGGCTCCACTTTATAAGACCAAGGTGGTTTTTGATGGTCTAAAGAACTGACCAAACACTCTTGAATCTCTTGAACTTCAGCAAAATCAAGAATCTCCTCATTCTCACCAGTTAAATATAAGTTTAAAGGATCAACCTTAAGCATACGGGGTGCATGCTTTTGGACTTCCTCATCGATTACGTCCACCTGGTAGCATTCATTCATAGTAGGAGAATTCACGGAACTAAACACATTCAATCTTAGCTTCTTATTACCGAACGCAATATCCATGGCTCCAGTTCGACAATTAATCCTAGCGTCTATCGTGGCTAGGAATGGTCGCCCAAGGATAATGGTTGGTTGAACATCCTTGTATGGTGTCTCGGTGTCCATAACAAAGAAGTCAACTGGGTAATAGAAGTCATCAACTTTCACAATAACATCCTCTAAGATACCTCTAGGAATTTTGGTAGATCGATCGGCTAAGGAAATTATAGTGTCAGTCTTACGAAGGGTTCCTAAGTCATACTTATCGACCAAACTAGCAGGAAGGATGTTGATACTAGCACCGAGATCAAGGAGCGCCTTCTTAATGGCAATATTTCCCACCACAACTGAAATCAATGGTGCTCCAGGATCTTTGAATTTGGGAGGAAGAGAGTTAGATAAGATTGCACTAACGTGCTCAGTTAGGTCAACCTTTTTAGGCACAGTTGCCTTTAACTTCCTCTTTTGAGTACACAAGTCCTTTAAAAACTTGGCATATGCAGGAATTTGCTTGATAGCATCAATAAGAGGGAGATTGATCTTTACTTGCTTGAAAGTCTCCCACATATCCTCAGAATGAGGACCCTTTTTAGCCAATCTAGCAGATGCCGATTTTTCCAAAGCTGCGGGGTAAGGAGTGGTTGTGCTTGACACACCACCCTCCCCAACTTTTGGTGATTGAGTAGCTTCAGGATTCTGAGTTGGTGGTTTTGGAAAATCATTTGACAAATCATTTACTAACTCAGAATCGAACTTAACATTTTCAGCTTTTTTTACCTTTAACAACAATTTCGTCATCGATGCGAAATCCTCGACATCATGCGAAAAATCATGAACACTTGGAATTTTGATGTCATTGTTGTAGGTTTTACCATTTCGAAGAGATGTCACCATATTCACATGCTCAGGACCATCTGGCTTATGCTTTGGATTAAGAGTGGGATAGCTTGGAAGCTTACCCGCTTCTCGTTTGTGCACTTCTTCGGCCAACTGCCCCAGTTGTCTTTCAAGATTTACTACAGATTTGGAAAGGGACTCAAACTTTAGGTTTGCACCTTGATTAGACTTGGCCAACTCGCTTAGGATCAAGTCAAACTTTTGGTCAACATTGGATTGTTGGCCATTGTTTGAACCTTGACCTTGACTTTGGTATTGTTGTGGCCTTTGTTGGTAATTGTTAGGGCGACTGTCGTCATCCTTCCAACGGAAGTTGGGGTGATTACGCCATCCTGGATTGTAACTATTGGAGAATGGGTCGTTTCGTGGATGATTTCCATAGACTCCATTTACCTCCGCATTCGGTGGTGCCCCCAACTTTGACAATTATTGACTGAATGACTCGGATCACCACACATTGAGCACACATCATGCGACACATGCGACACATTTGAAGCACCTTTTCCTAGATTTCTCAACAAAAGATCAACTTTCTTACTTAACTCACTAATTTCAGAATTTGTGCCATGTTGGTTAGACACAGAATTGGCGGAAGATTTGTTGTTTCGATCCACTGAAGCTTGGGTCTTGGAACCCTTGCTCAGCTTTTCAAAGAACTCCCATTCTTCCTCCATGGGCCGTGAGAAAACGTTCCCCACTAGTTGCCATTACAAATTGTTGGTTATGATAATCCAACCCGTCATAAAAGACTTTGACAAGCTCCCATTTTGGAACATCGTGGTGAGGGCAAGTTCTTAGCAACTCTTTGAGTCTACTAAAAGCTTCGTGAAACTGCTCGCCTGGGATTTGACGAAAGGATTTAATCTTATTTCTAATGGCAGGAGTTTTGCTTATAGAATAGAATTCATCAAGAAAGGCGGATTGCATTTCAGACCATGAGTTAATACTATCTGGTTCGAGAGATGTGAACCAGGCCTTAGCTTGATCTTTAAGAGAAAAGGAAAAAAGGCGAAGTCTTACCCCATCCTTAGTGGTGTTATTAACCTGATATGTATCTGCAATGGAGAAAAACTCGCGCAGATGTGCGTACGGCTCCTCATGACCTCTAAACACGGGTAAGATCGCTATGAGGTTCGGCTGGATCTTGAAGTTGCTCACAGCCCCATTAGCGGTAGTCGGATAGACAATCGGGGAGGGATCATCGAAGTTCCCCGGTCTATAATAGGAATCCACACCCCGTGGTGGGGATTCTGCACTGGCGACATCGTCGTCACCTGGCATTTCCGTGAAAAGCTCTTCTAAACCTGCAAAATCAAGGTTAGTAGAAAACTGTCTAGCTGCTTTCCTCCTCAACCTTGCGCTTCTCTCTACCTCGGGATCGTAAGCTAACGGTGATGTACGTCCCGATCTGCGCGTGCGCATACACTAACTTGCACACTCACAATCAACAAAACAAACAAACAAACAAAACAAAAGAAAAATAAAATCTTTTTGTATTTTTTTTTTTAAAACTATTAACAAAAACTTAAATCAAAAGCGCACTCACTCCCCGGCAGCGGCGCCAAAATTTGACAGGCTCGTTGTACCAATCAAAAATAAACCTAATTACCTTATACTAGATAGGGCAAGCGGGTATCGTATCCACGAGGAGTATGTGGTTCTAACTTAAGTTTTGAGGTGATCACTGATCAATAAAAATTTTGGTTTTGAAATCTTAATAACTAAATTACTAATTAAACTAAATTCTATGAAATAAATAACTAGTTTGACACTTAATACTAAAACTACTAATAAACTAAAAAGCAAATAAACAAATAAAAATTAAATAAGCAAATAAAAGCGAAGTTGTGAACAATTGAGTGAAAAGCAATCCCTCCCGGCTCCGGATATATTGATATGACTAAGTTACGGATTATTACTAATGCTTGCTTGGTATTAATTGAAAAGGATAATTTTGGGCGCAAGTTATGTTTACCACACGAATTGTCTTAATACCTAAACTAGTTGGACTCGGCACAATTCGTTGACTAGCAATAACATGTCTTCTAATAATCCTATTAATTAATTTTATAATTATTTAACGAACAATTATGGGAACAAATTATGTTAAACATACGACCGTCTTAACCCTTATGCTACTTAGGCTTGGCACAATCGTTGACTCGCAATAAAATGTCTCACAATAATTCAATAAAATAATTATACTAAAACATTAAATTCAAACAAATGATATGCAATAAAATCATATGAATTAATGTTTGACAATAAATTATAATCCGTAAACATGATCAAACCAAATATATCTTTTACCGGGAGAGATTACAAAAGGTTTAGCCGCGCATCACAAACATAAATATCATATTCGGCATGCTGTGCAGAATGATATCTTGTGTTTTGTAAACGTCAAAAAGAGGACCACCAAAGCTCCTAACCTTCCCTTTTATATTAGTTATGCACGTTCGCCGAGAACCAATATTACAAAGGAGTATATGTTAAATATAACATATAACCTTCGAATGAAGTAACAGAAGAATGACGGCTGAGGTTGCTTTTTTTTTTCTTTATTTCTTTTCTGATCTCTCGGCTGAATCCTCGTACGAATGAGAGATGGTAGGGTTTTTCCCTTTTTTTTTCTTGTCGTCCACTCCAAAAATCCATAATAGCCTTTGGGCTTTTTATTTTCTTTTCTTTTTACTCTTCTTTTGCACATTCAAATTAGAGCCCAAAAAAATACTTTTCTTTCTCGATGACGTCTATTCTTGCATGTCTTCATTTTAAGCTTGTAATGTTACACTTTTAGCTCCTTTTCGCGCATAGCCTACATAATCACAAAACACCCTCAAAGTACATGTATAACAATGAATAATAATGCAATAATACGTAATTAACATGCAATGAGGGGTATGTAAAATACACCGATCATTTTTCTGGGTTTGAGAAAGAATTTTGACAGCGTTTTGTTGCAGAAATAATTTGTGTGTATTTTTGATGTTTTGAGGGGGGTATTTATAGAGTGGTGAGAGGGGTAGATTTTGCATAAATGAGGATTTGTTAAGTTGGTTTTTGAAAACGTTTCATTTACCTCATTTAATGTCACCACTCCACTACCCGCAGTAATTTCCCAGTTTTCAATGGAACAGTTGCAGTGCACAGTGAAAGTGCATTTTGCAGTATTAAAATATCCTTTGGATATTTGTTGAGAGAGGAGGCAATAAATGCCAAGTGGGATGAGGCAAGGTTGAAAAATGGCCCATGACTTGGATGACAGAAGGATAAAGAGACATATATTCCTATATTAAATTGGTATATTTACCAACCTAGGACATTTAAGTAACTGATACTTGGAGCATTTAGTTACTCGTTCGATGTTCAATATCGAAAGTCAGGGACCCTAAATGAGTGGTGGTGTTTGTTTGTAACTTAATTGACTTAATATGAAAAAAAACTGAATTTATTAAGTCATATTAAAACTGTTTGTTTGTGACTTAATGAAGAAGAATGACTGAAAATATTAAGCAATAAAACTGAGGGTGTCTGCATTGAGTCATCTCTTAATTAAAAATGACTTAATAAAAAAAATAACAAACAAACCCTTACTCATTCAGTGAGAAGGTTGTTTTGGGGTTTTGTTCAGGGAACATGGACCATTTCAGAGAGAACTTACTGAGATTGGGATTGATTTTCAGGTTGCTGACTTTCAATGTCAAGCATTCCCAATTCAGCTTTCAGTCTCCTGAAGGTAGGTTCGTCTAAGGGTTTGGTGAAGATATCAGCAAGTTGATATTCAGTAGGGATAAAATGAAGTTCTATGTCTCCTTTCATTATATGGTCCCTGATGAAATGATATATGATATCAATGTGTTTGGTTCTTTGGTAAAGGACAGGGTTGTTGGAGATTGCAATAGCACTACTGTTATCACATAATATGGGTACCATTTTTTAATGGATGTCATAGTCACTGAGTTGACTTTTCATCCATAATACATTGGCACAACATCCTGCAACAGCCACATACTCAGCTTCAGCTGAAGACATAGCTACTGATTGTTGCTTTTTAGCACTCCAACAAACCAGCTTTCCTCCAAGAAATTGACAGGACCCTGAGGTACGTTTTCGTCCATGTTGCGCCTGCATAATCAGAGTTAGAATACCCTTTGAGGTCAAACCCTGAGCACTTTGGATAGTAAAGTCCAAGGCTTGGAGTTCCCTTCAGGTATCTGAGGATTCTTTTGGCTACACTCAGATGGGATTATTTGGGATTGGACTGATATCTTGCTATTAGACAGACTGAGAATTGTATATCTGGTCTGGAAGCAGTTAGATACATTAGTGAACCTACAATCCCCCTGAAATGAGTTTGGTTGACGGATTTGCGAGTGATATCAGGTCCAAGGTTGTTAGGAGGGACCATTGGTGTCTTCACTGAGGCAAAGTCAGAGATCTCATATTTCTTCAAGAGATTTTTGGTATATTTCTCTTGACTGATGGAGATTCCTTTATCAGTTTTCCTGATTTGTAGTCCAAGGAAGTAAGTGAGTTCACCCATCATGCTCATTTCAAATTTCTTTGTCATCAGTTTTTCAAACTGTTTGCAGAGAGTGTAATTTGTTGAGCCAAAGATGATGTCATCAACATACACTTGGATATCAATGCACCTCATTGATTATACAACCTTGGCATCTTTCACTAATGCCACTTGACTTGACTTCTAGGCATTCTTCACTAATGCCCTTGACACGGACGTTTGGCACCTTTCACTAATGCCTTCGTCTTGACTCCTTTAACATTCTTCACTAATGCTTTTGACACGGACGTTAAGCACCTTTCACTAATGCTTTCGTCTTGACTCTTTCGGCATCCTTCACTAATGCCTTTGACACAACACTTCTATGGAGAAAGAAAGAAGTATCAACAAGAGAACCTCAGTAGTCTTGATGATGACGAAGCATGGCAACTCATGGACTTGAGCTTGCTCGACTTCAAGAGGTGGTGATCTCGCCTTTAAGAGGAACCTAAAGAATCACACAAAAACAAAATACAAACTACATAAAGAGATCCTTAGGATCTGAGGTTAGAAGGTTACAATACTTGGAGAAAGTATGTGTGGGAGTGGTAACCCAAAATGAAGAAATGGTTCACTATTTATAGAAGAAATTTAGCTACTGTTCCACGGATCCCACGGATCCCTCACTTGAGGGATCCGTCCAGTGTATTACTGGGGATCCGTGGGACGCTCCCCTTTGCCCATGGGTTTTGGGTCATGGGTCATGGGTCCTAGACATTGGACCATGGGTATCCAAGTAGATACAATGTATCTAAAAGATGTAATGCATCTAGTCCATGGGTCATGGGTTTAAACCATGGGTCATGGATAATATCCATATATGACTTATGCATGATGTCATGCAATGGGTTATGGGTTATGCTTCATGGGTATGGGTCATGGATTTTGGGTTATACCCAACTACATTTAATGTATTTAGTCAATGGGTCAAATACTTAAGTTTATACCCATTTATATTGCCCATTATAATACATACTAGTTATGTATATATTTACCTAATATGTAAACACTATTTGTTGTACATATGTATAACTAAATCATAAAACCACTTTTACTTGTTTAGTGTTTTATGTGAAAACGTAAGTGTGTTAGTAAACTATTGGCTCAAACTATTTACGTATTTTATTTGTTTCGTTAAAATGGTTTTACGTTTGTTATCGACAAAACATTAAAAGATCGTAAAATATAAATAAACGTTTTTACGGCTTATTTGTATTAACAAGATTTATAGGACATATTACGCCTCCCGTAACCGGCGTACTTTGGAGGAAAGATCGGCGTACATTAGCTTTCTTCAGGCTTTTATTTGCTCTAGCACAGACTTGACTCAGATGCTTTATAATTTATCTTTCTTCTAAAGGTTCTTTGTCGATTAGACCTGTAATGTATTTTCATGCAATTAAGTATCGGAAGTCCATAGAATCTATTAAGAAACTAACAAATAACGCTATATAAAATATGTATAATTTAAGCGTATCAACACTCTCTATATGTTCCCCGAGGGTTTCTTGTTTCATTTGGTTGTTGTTATCTAACCTGGATTGTCTATCAGGGTGGGAAGTTTGTTTGACCAAATAGTGGGGTTGTACCTGAGAGCTTTTGTTTTAGGATGTAAAGGCTTGGGTAGACTGGGTGTTTGTTGAATCTTTTCTTTGTGAGGAGAGTTTTCCACTTGGATAGGTCCAAGATGGTGGTTGGTTATGTCCGAAATTTGAGCGGGTTGTTCACTAGACATGTTTGGTTAAGAAACTTATACAAGAAGGAAAAAAATTCTAGATTTTGGAGTGAGAAATGAGTGAAATATGTGAAAATTTTCGAGAGATTTGCGGCTATTTCGTATCATGCCCCTACGAATCGCGCCATGTTTACGTATGGTGTGTAAATCGGGTTAGAGATGGGATGGGAATGGTTTTGTTGTTTGGTTTTATGTGTAGAACGGTAAGGACCTGACGAGATTGATGAAGATTAAGAAGCTCCAGTTAAACAAATACCATACTTTACTGTTGTGAGCAATATTTGCTCAAGTGTGTGAAAAGTTGCGTGTGTTGCATTCTATTTATAGAGATGTGAATAGGGTTTAGAGATAAACCCTTGAGGGATGATCAACGACCATGGGGAAGCCAGGTGTTGATCATCTAGAGAGCAGCCAAGGAGGACACGCTGTCAACGTCTCTTGGTTCGTACAAAATGGTGATTGTCGTGCGTTCCCACTATACAGTGTCAGATGGTAAATCATAATTGTTAGTGACAGTTGGGGAGCAGTAGTATTGCATGCTCAGTCTAACCTGATAGGATTTACCAGGCCATGTGTGGCATGGAATTCAAGTCGGGCCTCTATCAAATGTTTATTAGTGGGCCTTGGTTAATGGGCTTGATTCGAGTGTATAGGTTTTGGCTTGGACCACTAATATTGATACCATATCAATTTTATTTCATATATAATTTCGAACCGCTTATTGTTTACACTAATATCATCAAGCAAGCAATTAATCATAAAAATATGTCTTTAAACATTGTCATGAAAGTAGATAAATAAAACCCCAAAAAAACAAAAAAAATCTTCAAACCTAATAATTCATTTATATTTAAATAACTAATTATATTTTATCTATAAGTTTAAAGAGAAAAAATAAATAAAAATACAATTGGCATGATCTCCAATTCAGAGAAAACATGTACTATTAATGCCCATTTAACTTTTAAAAATCTCATACATGTTTTTTTTTTCTTTTCTTTTTTTTCTTTAAAAAAAATTTGAAAGCTAAATTCGCCCAAATCATTTACAAATAGCCCAGAGAAGCTAATTTTTATAATTTTGTGTCACCTCTACTGATAACTTAATTATGCGTCACTTATGTTTGCCGAAATTAGCAAGAGCCGGTCCCTTATACTGTTTGTCGGAAGTTGAGGCTTTTAGTTTTACATAGTTGTTTGACGAATAAAGCTAGAGCTTACCGCTGTAAAATTATAATTATATAAAGTTAAATTCACATATATTTTAAGCTTTTGAACGTTTATTAATGATATTCCTAAAGAATAATTAACTAATCTAATACACTACAATCTCCAATAACTTTCAAATGATAGTTTATAATTTTCTATTAGCTCAGGCTTATATAATCTTAGAACTTATAAAAGCTTATATAGATTTATATGACAAGAAAAGCTTAAAATAATTTATTTTAGAGCACTCGGTAAAGTTGTTTTTAACGTGCCAAATGTACCATTTTTCTTTTTTGGCGTGCCAAATGCCTTACCAGGCAAAGTGCCAAAACGAATTGAGTCAGTCAAGTGGCTTACGCCATAGGTGAGGGGCTATTTTTTTTTTTTTTAATTGCGAGAGAGTGAATATTTTTAATGATGTATTTTGTAAGACCCAATAATATGTTAGTGGTGTGTTATAAGGGAAGGGTGTTTGAGTGATTGGTGTATTATTGAGAAAGGTACGATATGACGTTGATGAGACATACCAATAACATGTTAAATGTTACGACGATACTCTTACAAGCTCAACTCTTGTAAACCTTGTATCCCAAACCCAAACACTTCTGCTAGGCTGAATAGAGCGAGAGCCGTTTAGCAACGTACTCCGTATACAACTAAAGGGCATTTGAGTAATTAACCAAACAAATTTAGGGTTTA
This sequence comes from Chrysanthemum makinoi, assembly GCA_910596185.1. Taxonomy (NCBI): domain Eukaryota; kingdom Viridiplantae; phylum Streptophyta; class Magnoliopsida; order Asterales; family Asteraceae; genus Chrysanthemum; species Chrysanthemum makinoi. The sequence goes on along the minus strand of OU343224.1, from coordinate 86,194,358 downwards.
TCAACCCTCACCTTGCGCCTATATAAACACACATCACATCTCACATAAACCGCAACCACACCACACCACACCACACCACCAATAAACACTATCTCAGCCGCCACAATAACCACAACAATCAATAACTTTTCAGATTCAGATATATATATATATTTTGCTTTTGATAGGCGTTACGTTCACTGGTTCCCGGTGGACGTGTCAACGAAAGCATACATAAAAATATCATTTAACCACCGGATCACCTCCGATTTTTTAATTTATAAAACATCTACTAATTATTTTTCATTAGTAGATTGTTCTTTTTGTGGTTTTGATACATTTTATTTATTTATAATGTAACCTATTTTTTTTAATTGTTGCTTCATAATGGTGAACTCACTTATATTCAATGAGTGAAATTCAAGTTTCCGGAGCATAAATTAAAATGATTTTTTGGAATTATTACCAGTATTAAACAGCTCGATGTGAATTTAATCGCATCGATTGTTACCTGTCTCCTGGCACATTTATTTTATAAAAATGTCGAAACGTCGTCGGTTTTGTGAAGTTTTGCATTGAAATACTGATTACCAGCGCTTTGAAAATAGTAGGTGTTGAGTATGAGACGATGCGATAGTAAATCTTACTCCGTGTTTGGATGTTTCATTTTTATTTGAAGGTGTAGCTTATTGTTATGAGCTGTATTTAATTCGGATACGGAGATATATTTTCGGGGGTTTTACACGTTTCACCATTTTCGAAGATAACTTATGTCGTTTTTATAGTATCATAGTTTATCTTTTTTTTTGTTTTTGATTTGAATTTGGTTTAGTATGGTTACATCTAGGTGTAGGTATGAAATCCCAAATTAATTTATAAATGGATATGATGATTATTTCCCCAGATGATCGAAACTGAAATTACTGAGCGCATTTTATGAATCTCTTTCAACAGGGAGATTCCAAGCCAGAAATCTGATCCATTTTTTATTTTCTTTTTTTTAATTATAAAGTTTAGCTTGTATTGTTATAAGAAAAAATCTAAAGAGATTGGAAGTGATGATTATTTCCCCAGATGATCGAATATGAAATAACTGAGCGCATTTTACGATTCTCTTTCAACAGAGGGAATCCAAGCCAGAAATCTGATCCAATTCATTATATTTCAGTTTCTATGTGATTCTATTTTATTAAGCTAGAACCAGGATTCTAGTAATTTATTAAATTTTCACTGCAAATCTGTTTTTATAATGTTTGATGCAATACAAGTGCGACACATTTGGCAACTAGCTAAAAATTTTCTGTCACTGAAAGTGCTTAGTTCAATGATTTTAACTGGTTGAATATTACTTTGCTCTCTTTTATCTAAGTTTAAATATCATTTTGAGACTGATAGCTTTTACGGGTAACTGGTTCGCTCTTTTTGCAGCAAATTTGTACTATTTGGCATCGCGAGTTTACACGTAAGATCGTACGATCTTACGTGCCCACCAGTCAAAATCGTGTAGGATCGTGGTAGGATCGCATCAGAGGTAGGATCGTAAGTAAGATCGTAGGATCGCACGTAGGATCGTAAGATCGACACGCGATCCGAGTTCACTTTTTTTTTTTTTAAATCTTTTAAGTCCATCTCACTTGCAAAAAAAAAAATACATGTGTTTTACTAATGTCTAATAAGTAAACCATTATTGTCTCATTTTCTAAATAGATTATAGTTTATACATAGTTTTTTACTTTTCTAAATAGATTATAGTCTAAAAGTGTTTAATAATTTAATTTATTTACTTCACTGTGATTAAACTAATCAAATGGTATGTTTTGAAATTCCACTTATGAAACGTTTGTTTTCTTGAAATCATGTAGATGGCTAGTATGTTTTGAGAAATTTAGGACTTATGTTATGTAATATTATTTCCACTAAAGCGTTAATGTAACGATGGAAACTTTACTTTTTTGTGTTTTACTATTACTTTGGTGTTTGAAATTTGAACTTTGTCATTTTCAAGAGGATATTATATAAATTTACATTTGATGTTGAGTAGAAATGTAAAACAGTCTGACTTGGATATCATTTGTTTACAAAATATGACTAATTGGTAGGATCGTAGGATCGCGATCCGATCCGATCCTATGATCTCGATCTTGCAAAGACAAAAACGATCCTGCGCGGGATCGCGATCTTGACAGCCTTGCTATTTGGTTTTATGCGTCGAGAATACTTGAAACAATCAAACAAACACCTCGTATGACTATGAATGGGTATACATAATTGCACTAACAAAGGAGTATTAATCGTGAAGATGATACCTTGAATGATGGTGGAAAGTCGACTGATAAACTTTTGATCAAAACTTGAGATTCAAATTAAGTATTTGTTAAAATAGGAGGAGTTTAAACATGACCTTTTTCGGGAACAATAGGATGGGATTGTCTAAGCTGCACCATCAAGCAAAGAACGGCGATCATGAAGACTAAATTTTTTAGGCTTAACTTTAAACTTCTTGTTACCATTAATATCAGTAACATATGTGCCTTATCGCGTAAAATGAACAGATTGTAGCTCTTTGACTCTTCCTATCCTTATATACTAATAAGAATTTGTCAATCAGTAATAAGCATTTTTATAAACATTTCATGATGTTTAAAAAACCTAAAAGTAATCTGAACCCATTTAAAATAAGAAGTCCCTGATATCGGTCAACCCTTGCAAATAGGCAACAAAATCATATCAATATATGGAGTAGTAAACTTTATCAATAAACATGTTGATATTGGAACAAAACAAAAGTTGTTCGAAAAAAAGTACAACTCACAGTTTGGTTTACAAAACCAGACTTCACTCATTCAGTCATTCGCGCTATATTATGATAAATACACATAATACAAGACCACACATCAACTGATCCATGACTGTAGTATGGTTGATCAGACACTAAGAAGCGTTGATCGGATTTACATTGCAGCATCTTTCTCTTCGTTGATTTCGTGGAGGATGACAGTAAGTGTAACAATGAAAGCCTGGTCAACATTAGGATTCACGGTCACATCAAATGTGTCTTTTCCAATTGCAACGTTGTGAACCGTGTGCTTCTTGTGCATCTGCAAAGTAACATAATCAATCCATTTGTCATTTAAGATCAATGACCCGTGTGACTCGTCATTCTTAGGATGTGGTCTTTATTGATCTAGACTATATTTTAATATGTTATATGGGTAAATTCTATAAACTTACCTGAATCTTTAACGGGTCAAAAGTCACCTAAAGTGTAACTGGAATACTTATAAGCTACAACATCCTAGCCTCTTTAATATCCACATTTAATACATTATCATTTCTCAACTACACAACAATGACATAAACAGCGTGTCAACAGGACCCATTTTGACCCGTATCACAAAATGTGAACACTTGAATCAAGATTAAGTATAGGCCTTACCTGAGCAACGACTCTGGTGCTCTCACCAGCGTAAATGGTGCATGATCGGTCAAGCCAGCTGCCTTTGACTTTGTAGTCACAAACATCTCTTTCATTAGACCCCAAGAACACATCAAGTGACGTCTTTATTTGCCTCAAAGTAGACACTCTTGCAGTAAAGATTATATCTTCTGAATCCGAGCTATCTCCCTTGAACACTAACCATTTATTGCATGTGAGCACTAAACACCTGTTTATAACATCAAACAACAAACAAATTGCTTTCATTAGCTAGATTGTGGAACATTTGACCAACATTTAATTGAATCATACAAGTGTTAAAACAAGACCTTTTTCTGGAACGATAGGATGGGATTATCTGCAGCATCAAGCAAAGAACGACGATCACGAAGACTAATTTTTTTAGGCTTAACTTTAAACACGACGTTACCATTAGCATCAGTAACAGCAAAGTTACCTAAGGAAAGGGACATTACTTTTCTAGTAATTGTTAGATCGACCGGATACGGTGCAAGGAACTGAGGACTAACAATGGTGTCCGAATTAGGAATTTGGGCTGGTGTGTAGCTTGTTTGAGCTGCCATTGGTAATATGAGTTTTATTGAGGAGTTAGATCTGTATTTATTAATGAAACACTAGTTTCTCAAACTAATCATGTGGCAATGTTTGCTTTCATTGACGCTTTCCTTATCGGGTAATAAACAAGTACTCCATGATAAGGGGTCCAAACTACTATTTTGAGATATCTCAAAATTTGTGCACATTTTGTATTTCGACTAACAAGAGGCTAAAGTGTCATAACACCATCGAAACGAAAAAATACCGTCACCTCATTTCACATCATCTTTGACATTCTCAACATTAACAATAAAAAAATCACACATTATCATTTCATCTCACTAACACCACACACAAAACAAAATAAAACAAAATTACATAAACAAAAAATATAATTACAAAATAATTAAATAACATTACATAAAACAAAATAATTAAATATAATTATTTAAACAAAATGTATTTTCATTTATTAAATAAAGATACAAATTACATAAAACAAAAAATATAATTAAAAAAACAAAACAAAATAATTACAAAATAATAATTTATATAAATATAAAAAAAAAAGTTAAATTTATTTAAAAAGTGATACTATTTCACTTGCCCAATGTCCAATAACTCAAACACACACAAAGTCCAATTAAAAAAAAAATGTTGTCTTTTTCCTGCTGCAAACACACACACACAAACACTAAAAATTATTTCTTCCATTAATAACAAAAAAAAAAAGTGTTACTCGTCTTCTTCGTCTTTGCAAACTCATACTAAACATTATTTCTTCTATTTTAATAACCCAAAATAAATAAATAATGCAAACCTACATTACAACGCACGTTTCTGCAACAACTGGGATGAAACGGCGTTGAGCATTGGGCATTGGAGGTGGCCGGTGTGATAACGCGCCTCAACGCGAAGCCACATCGCCATAACGTGGAGGCCGACGTTATCATACCAAACGCTCTAAAAAAGAGAATTTCTAATGGAAAGAGATGATATCTGATTGATTGGTGTAACATGTAGTTTTAAAAATATATATATATATATATGTTAGAAGTGGACATCTATTATGAGCTTGAGAGAATTATTATCAACATCAGTTTTATTGTATTTAAATTAGTAAATAGCACTTTCTTAATTTTATCTTTATCCTTATATCAAATTATTCAACGTTGAATACTCATTATTTTTAATCGCAATGTGAAAAAGATAATATGTTCATAGATTTACAAATAATGAATAATTAGTCTGGAACGAACCTTCATTTTTTTTATGAGTTTGAAGACCAAATTATAGTTAAACATTTTATTTTTCCTTTCTTGCTTTGTAATATTATGTAAAAAAATTAAATTTCATGCAAAATCAATGACGAAATATGAATTTTCATAGAGTTAAGTGAAGAAAGTAAATTGTGAAGTCAATAACTATTTTAAAATTCAGTGATATCATAAAAATATGTAACATATTTTATAAATGTATATCCGGATCGAACTTGAGCTTATGGGATCGCACACGTAACGTATGAGATTCAATTAATATAATTTATATATTATAGTAATATATTAATTATAAAATCACAATAATAACTAACTACCGGTCGTTAAATAATAGTTAATTAACGGTCGTTAAATGTTAAATACGAGGACTAGAATGTAACTAAATAAGGAGAAGGTTCTAGAACCCCCTATTGATGTTTGGCCGAATTAGGGTTCCCAAAGGGGAATCCAAGTGAAACTTGGACTTCAAGATAACACATTATAAATACAAACCTTTGTGTTCATTGTGTGATATCTTTTGGAAAACCCTAACTAGCTTAATCTTCTATTCATCTCCCTCTTTTGTCTTGGTCGACAAATTACATCTCCCACAAGGGTGTTGCGTTTGATCTTGAACGAAACTAAAGTGATAACTTAGTTATTGTGATCCAAGAACTAGCATTCCAATTGAATCGCTACCAATACGTGTGTGTGAGATCGTAGAGAATTACTATGGATTTGTATTGCGACAACTCTGGAGCAATTACTATTGCCAATGAACCAGGAGTTATGAAAGGCGCCAGACACTATCCTAGACGATATCACTATATTCGAGAACAAATCAAAATTAGTGAAATCAATCTACTCAAAGTTCACACATATGACAATCTAGCTGATCTTTTTACGACGGCTTTACCTAAGGCAAATCTTAGTCAACATACCGAGAGCATAGAGCTTCGTTTAGCTGATAGTCTTATGAAAATTTGTGGTTAGTATTTGGATAAGGGATGTACTAAAAATTATTATTTTTTAATAAATTAAAGTACTTGTTATGTTTGTTTTCATTTATAATAAGTTGCATCCTATATTTGCATGTTGAAATCCATGAATAACTTATGTTATTCTAAATTGTCTATTGTCGATCATTTATATGGGAATATGATTGAATTAAGACAATCTGAGGGATTAGTTAATATACATTGTATATTGAATGAAGGTCCTACCATACTCACATGATATTCAAAGGATTGCATATCAGACTATCCCAACTAACATTATTATACTTTATGGATATTTGTCATTAAGTAAATCATGTATGATTGCCTTATTTATCCTTAGACTTAAGACGCAAGCCAGAATGGCGTGGGTGGATCCCATTTCTTGAATTTAGTCTACCGCTATCTGTGACTGGTAGTCAGTGTTCTAAAAGGCGCGCCAAGGCGTCGCCAAGGCGCGAGGCGTGGACTCGACGCCAAGAAATGGAGCAAGGCGCGAGGTCAAGGCGTCGTGTGAAAAGGCGTGGGATAAAGCGCGAAAAGGCGTGAAAAGGGGCGCCTTTTGGTAAGGCGTGCCGCCATTTTTAGAAGCATTTAGTGGATTTACGGATTTGGGCTTGAATTTCTAGTATTTAGGCTATTTCCTTCTTGGGCCTCGTAATTTCAACACTTAATTCCTACTTGGGCCTCATATTTGAAATTGCAATTTGGGATTCGAGCTTTAGTATTTGAAATTGCTCTTAAAAAATGATATAAAATTATAAATACATAAATCTGTAAATATTTTTTTGCCGCCTTATGCACGCCTTAAGAAACGCAAAGGCCTCGCAAAAGCTGGTAAGGCTTGAGGCGTGGCTATGCCGCCATGCCACGCCTTATGCCTTTTAGAACATTGCTGGTAGTCATAAGGCTATTTTCAGAAGTGTTGTGAAATTCACGGATTACACTTGTAGTCAAGATATAATTTGTTCCTTCGAATTTGTTTTGAAGTATAATGCTACTGGGCCCCTCGTAGGGTTGATCAGATGTTTGTATGGCCATACCCAAAAGTGATCTGGATTACGTCCTGATGATTTTGGTAATCTTGATCAATCAGATATAACGAGAAACAGAATAGTTATATTATGGAATGACTTAGATCCATATCTATATTTAAAGTAGTACTAGAAACAAAAGGATTAAATAATGATAAATCATTAATTGTGCTTAATGAAACCACACTCTGGTTGTTCTGGGGGCATTGGCGTGTTGCTAGACGTTAACCAATGTCATTACGTTTGTTAAAACATGTCCAAGTGGGAGCTATTAGTTTGTGAACATACTTTATAAACGTAAGTCCGGATCAAACTCGAGCCTATGGGATCTCACGCGTAACGTATGAGATTCAATTAATATAATTTATATATTATAATAATATATTAATTATAAAATCACAATAATAACTAATTAACGGTCGTTAAATAATAGTTACTTAACATGAGTTAGTTAACGATCGTTAAATGTTAAATAGAAGGACTAGAATGTAACTAAATAAGGAGAAGGTTTTAGACCTCTCCTCCCTTATTGATGTTCATCCGAATTTTTAGGGTTCCCAAAAGGGAATCCAAGTGAAACTTGGACTCCAAGATAACACACTATAAATACAAACCCTTGTGTACATTGTGTGGTATCTCTTGAAAAAACCTAACTTGCTTAATCTTCTCTTCTTCTCTCTCTTTTATCTTGGTCAACGAATTACAACTCCCACAAGGGTGTTGCGTTTGATCTTGAATGAAACAAAAGTGACAAGTTAGTTATTGTGATCCAAGAACTAGCATTCTAATTGAATCGCTACCAACACGTGTGTGTGAGATCGTAGGGAATCCAATTTAGGATTTTTGGTGGTGAAGTGTTCGACTAACACCTTAGTCGATTTTTCCAAACCCTAATTTAGGATTTACATTGTTCTTGAATCAATCCCTAATTTCTAACAAGGTACGTTTACTTTTAGGTTAATTGTTTACACTATTTGATCCTTGCTTTCGTTGCGTGACTCGTGTCTATTTGTTATGTTTATGATTGTCATAATTTTTAAATTCCAACAAGTTTATTGTTGCTAACCAAACAATGACATCCAGGGGCGTAGCCAGAAATTTTTCCCAGTGGGGCCAACAAATTTTAAAAGACTCTGATAACTTATAAAAGAACATAAAAGATTACAATATATAACTATGTAAAACAGTTGCACATGACACTCATTCATTAAAATAATCTAAATATGAATCAATTTTATTTTACTTTGAGGTCATGACGGATTACTTTACAAATTTTACAAACCACAAAAGTTTGTAAATTTAATGTTTTGACGGATGATGCTATACGCCATGTATATAATATCTATGTATGAATTCAGAAACAATTTTTTTATAATTAATTTGACATAAATATATCAAGCATTCATAAAATAAATTATAATCAACAAGCACAAATAATTGAAGTCTTGAGAACCAATTTACTCAATGAAAAAAACAATTTGAACTATTTGTAATGTAAGCAACATGTAAATAATAAAACTAGTTAAAACAAATTGTTATTTTGTATCAGTAAGCTACAATACATTTCATAATTAGATTTTAAAATACAATAAATATGCAAATTATTAGGTCTTTGTGGGTGGGACATGGCCCACCTTACCCCCCACATACTTACGCCCATATGACATCGAGTCAACTAACGAGCACCATGCACTAGGATTTGAATAGAAAATATCATGAGTACAGGATACTGAAGATAACTTTAGTATGCAAAGCTGAAGACACATTTAGCTCAACAAAGCTGAAGACAAATTCAGCTCACACAATAACACAAAGCTGAAGACACATTTAGCTCAGACACTACCGCCAACTTTAGCACACAAAGCTGAAGACACATTCAACTCTCACAACCAACCAAGTTGAGGACACATTCAGCTCATACACTTAACCTTGACTTCTTTAGAGCCTCTGAAGATACACAAAATATTCACTTCAAGATTACTAATGCATACTGATGAGCAAGTCCAAATGAAGAAGTTCGGTTCAGCAAGGGTGTCAATACCTTACTAGACACGGTGATCTTATCTGCACAAAGATGCTGAGCAGAAAGTATCCAAGCATCTAAAAGGTCTCGAAGGCACGAAAAGATACTTTATATACAAGATAAGGTAAAATCTACTTGGGAATGACAAACTTTCACAGTTGGTATAAAAGTACAAACAATTTACTCAATTGTTCTCTAAACTAGATGTAACCTTGTACTAGTTTTAGTACATCCGTTATATGTTAAACACGTGTACTATAAGAACCTTTTGAAACCTTAATTCCCTCCTATAAAAAGGAATGCTTGTAAAGGAGTAACGCATCTCTTGTAACAAACAACAAAGTCTTCAAGAAGATCATTACCCTCCTCAAACCTAACTAGGCCACTGAACATTCAGCGAGTAAGTATAGTTGGTACTCAAACTTTCAGCACAGGTTGTTAATTTAATTTTGATCGGAGATCACATACACATTTTCATTCAACTAGGTTTGCTATTCCACAAGCAAACCTTTTCAGTTCTTTGATTTTATATCAATAAGAGTTTTAACGTTGAAAAGTAACTATGTCGCGTATTATAAACTGATTTACTTATTCCTATAGTTAAACTGTATATATACGTCATATTGTTTGCATGGAACGTAGTTTAACTTAAACAATAAGTTATAACACGTTAAAAGGGTCCAACAAGTGGTATCAGAGCCTTCTGATTTGTAAAACTTTATCAAACAGATTGCTCAAAGTTTTTAAAATCAAGATCCACCATGGCAAACAATGAAGTCCCTCAACTTTTAAATGATAGGTGTAGCTATACTGCTTCTCCTAAACTATAGAAATAAAAGTTTACTAAATGAAAAAAGAGGTTTCCATGTCACATGCTGAGTTTAGAACCTCAATTTATGAAAACTATCACAAATGGGCCATATGTGCAAAAAACTATTGCTGATCTGGACAAACCAGAATCACCGTGATCAAATGATAAACGAAGGGTTGTCAATCCTGACCAACGCCTAAAGAGTCTCATCATTTCATGTCTTCTAGATGACTTCATGGAACATGTCATACTCTGTCCCACTGCCAAAGAAGCATGGGGAGACCCGTTTCTATCACAAGAAGGTCCACCTAAAGTAAAAAAAAGGTCATGGACCTAAAACTAGCATACCATTCATTTAAATGGAAAAGCATATGTGAATTGTAATGCTTACTTTTTACTAGTCATATGGAAAAGCATATGTGAATTGTAATGCTTACTTTTCACAAAGGTTGTTCGAAAGGTAATATTTGATAACTACTATTCTAAGTTGCACATAATATACATTGTGAAATCAAACCTAACCGACTGTGGTGCTTATTTGCCTTGATCATCCTTTGTTAAAGTTTAAGTTCTGGTTGCCGATACTTGTATGGTTAATGACTTTGAACCATTGGGAAGCCGGCCATATCACACAAGTCTTTACTTAAGCATTTACATTTATAAACAATCAAATGATCCACAAAAATTGCAAGTAATTTGTTATATATAAACCTTAACCCATAATTCACATTCACAATCGATTAGACTGGAAAATAAATCATAACATACCAGTAATTTGCTTTATTTCTTATTGAACAACATGCCATTGGATATGTCAAGACCTAAAGATTCTTTAGTGTTTTTCATCTCTATCACTGTATGTTACATATTCGTGACAACAATTTGAATAAAATACTGGGTTTGTTAAGGGCTTTTTTTTTGTGAGGTGTATGGTTGTACTAATTCCTGTCCCATTATATGGTATTAAAAATATTGATTTAGTTCACGAAACACTTCTATTTAGTTATTTATTTTGATTTTTGTTCGGTACTAAATGTTTCTGTGTGTAACGTGTATGATTGTATTGCAAGGGTGACAATGAATTTTATACCTTATTTTGGGTAAAAATGATAACAGTACGTGTCTTCTTTCTTTTTCATCTCTTTTCAATACGTATACAACTAAACCAATATCAAGACATGGTAATATGCGGATTTCAAACTTCTTTTGAATCCAGACAGTGGACACCACAGTTAATATACGGTGAGTTGTTGGTTGTTTTGGACGATGTCTCTTTTAACAAAATTAAGTGATTTCGGTCGATATCTTGAAGCATTGTGGTCATATGATCCGGTCTAGTTCATTCAAATTCTTAATGGATGGGAAGTTACGTACCCGATTAGTCCAAGCATGTGACCAAGCAAGCAGGTAATACGATAAATAAGTGACGGGACGAATGAAAATTAAGCAATTTTGTGAGTGATTCATAGGCAAATTATCCCAAAAATATGGTATGTTATTGCTTATATAATTGATAAGCCAAAGGTTAACATATGATCATCCTTAACTTTTAGGTCCCATAATTTTCATCAGCTTTGAACACATATAATTATAAACTTGTGTGATCTATATCGACGACATTTTATTGGGTTACATGCTCCTCGAAGTGAGCTTCGTAATGATATATAACGTGTAAAAAACAAAGTTGTTGTAAATGCAATATTGAGTCCCCAAACGCCCAAAGAAGTGGTCGGATATGAAAGTTAATGAAAGAAAAGTGGGTTGAGTTTGTCCCACATTGATGGATGGAAAAACTTTTGATATGTTTATAAATAAGAATGTAGATATGCGGTTATAATTTTATAGTTATGCACAAATGATAAAGCAATCTTACATGTAAGATACGGTCGAACTCTCTCTTACATGTAAGTTGGCATTATCGTTCTGCATGATTATGCGAATTTGTTTGGCATATTATATCATCTACAATTTTGATTTATGTTTTCTTTGTAATTGTTCTTGTGTGTTATTGAGTTCCAATAATTTTCATGCACCACAATCTTGTATCAAGGATTTTTCAACTTTTAACCGTAACTACTTGTGATGCGTGGTGTTTAATTTCTTGGGATAATTTTTCTATGACTCTTCAAAGATAATGTCTGAGTATAATATATGTCTCCGACACACCGAACAAATTCCCTAGGACTGCTATAACTCGCATGATATAGACCACGAAAAAGATGAAGGTGAACCACAATGAGAAACATACTTGCCCCATTAGCATGCATATAATGGAGCAACCAGCCCCCTTCAACATCTCTCATAATGTGTTCAACGCCGTTGAAAGCTAGATCCACATGAGGTGTATAATGCATAGCTAAAAAAAAGCCTAAATAAATTCTAAAACAGTCTTTCAAACAATCTCCATAATATAGAGATATGTTAGAGATTATTTTTACTCTTTAAATCTTTTATATAATAAAACAAAACCCTTAACGAAAATTTTTCATTTCAAAAAAATCAATTCATACTTTATTTGGTAATATTTTATTTATTTATTATTTTTTTTATTTCAAAATATTTACTAAAAAACTCAAATATTCCGGATTTGACAATAGTTAAAAAAACGTTTTTATATATAGTTAAGAAAAGAAAAATAAACATAAAAATTTAAGTGTCAAAAGTATAAAGAAAAAAACTTAGTAAAAAGGGGGAGTGATTTTAAAAATACTTGTGTCTAATGTAAAAAAAATTAAAAAATTCACCCGTACATACATTCACCTTCCAACATATGTGTAAATTTAAGATTAAAAGACCGCTCCCACCTATTGCCCTACATTAAAAAAAAAAACCCTAATTAATATAATTAAATTAATTATAAGGTTTCTATATCAACAATTTACAAATCTATATAAAATAAATAAACTACTAACCGATTATTAAAAAAACACAATATATAAAACCCGCGCGTGCGCGGGTATTATAACTATAGTTAATATATCATATCATTACTACTTATAATAGCATATCTCCAAAGAAACTTAAACCCACATGCTATAGTTGGAGCCATCTAAATTTAATTTAGGGAGAATTGCGTTTCTATCCTTCCAAAGACCTATAATTGCGTATGTGAAACATACATAAAAGCCATGTTGAACAAATCATTTTCCAGTGTTTCAAAATTCGTGAGCCGATCTTCAAACCTGTGGATTTGAAACAGGATACAAGTTCCCTAGTTAATTATAACGGCCATCACAATTCCAAAGTTTAAATTCAAACAACTGACCAACATATACTTTTAAAAGTAACTGCTATAGATTTTCTTAACAAAGTTTTAAATAACACCCATGTCTCAATTCGTCATATACTCCAATAGTCAAAACTACCACAGAATAAGGAACAAACTGGCATAAGGCCGCCCCTGTACACTCTAACGTAAAGGGTTTCGTCATCAAGACTAAGTGACGCTCGTGATATGTCACCAAAGAAATCAATTTCTTGCCTCTTTTCAGAGTTTTGGTTGGTTTCATAAACATGCACCAAACCTGCAGGTTCAGCAACCACCAAAAACTACGCGTCTGTAGAGAAACAAACTGACTGGACTGCCCCCATGTTTCCTTTGAGAACTGAAACCGGGTTAGGAAGGCTTTTTAGGTCCCACAATTTGCAGATAGGTAAACTGTGAACACTAATTTTTGGTAATAATAGCAATAGATTCAGCCCAAGCAGCCTCATACTTGGTTATTTGAGATATGAAGAGAAATAAACATAGTTCTGCAAACTAGAAGCTTACTGGTTGTTTTTTCACTTCATTTTTAGCAATATAATGCTTAGGAGATGACAAAAAGTTATATCATTGCAAGTTAAATAGGGATAACGAAGTTACAAAAATATTCTATATGTAAACAAAGACAGAGGAACATTATATAACGAAGTAACAAGGAATAACATGACTGAGTTCAGCCGTGACTAAGTTGAAATTCCACAAACTTCAGTACTCAATTACTCATAGTGATTCATAATTCATACTTAACATTCTATAGTTAATCTTAACTACCAATACTTAACCCCTAATATATAAAGCGCACCCATATACATAAACCTCTAACACATACTATCACTAGCCAAAAGATATTAAAAGCAACATAGTAACCATTTCTCGACGCATATTTAAACTTGGAAACTAACTTAACCCATAAGATACATATTAGGCGCGCCCATATACAAAAGCCCTACAACACATTAAACAACCACTAACCAAAAGATACTAAACCAACATGTTACCAATTCTAAATTAACTTAAACACCGCCCCATTCGAGATCATCAAAACCAACATTCTCATCACCACTACTACCATCTTTCGCCTCACCGACAATCATCTTCCAAACACGGCTAACAAACCCCTTAACAACTTCATACTTAGAGCACTTTTCACTTTCAAGCATTTCATCAAACACTTGGTGTGCATCTTCTTTCTCTTCAGTAACTGTCGTTATCGCCAGCATCGGACCATACACTACTCCATTAGCCTTTTCGGGTGGTTCGTCGTCTGAGAAGAAAGCTGATTCGGTGTCTGAGTCACAAGCGAAGGAGGTGAAGAGTAGGTCTTCGGCCTGATCGGCGGGGATTATGCAGTGTGGTATGATTAACGAGTCGTATGTTTCACTGTTGTAGTTAACGGGATTCTTCATTGCTGGAATTTGGTTAGGGTTTTGTGTGTGTGTATTTGTAAAGAGATGCAAAAATGAGTAATTGTTAACTGAGGTTTATGTTTCCCGCCTTTAATATTTAACTTCCTTCCCGCCTTTTTTGTGATTTTTATTAACAGTCCTTCAAATTATGAAAGTTTTGTATATCCTACAAGTGGCAAAATGGGTCGCAGGTTTAGATGAGTAATTCAGGAGAATTGGGTTCTTACCGACCTTTTCTGATTTTATGAAAAAATATAAAATTCAGACACTCCCCATGCTCGTTGGTCAATTGTTAGTAAGGTTTTGGTCCAATCAACATCAAATAAAAATTAAAGATCAAATAAACTATTATCAATCATTTATTTTTTTATCAAAACAATAAAATAAATTTTCGTTTTCATTTTTAAATTCTAAATATCTCAAAAACCATTGATTGTTAGACGAAAGTAATCATACCATCATGACAAGCATAAAATAACCTTTAATTTGATATCCCACAACATATACTTTTGACGAATTATTTTTCTCATACTTTTTTGTGGGTTTAGGGTTTAGGGGTTTGACTTTTTTGGAGTAAGTTTTCTAGGGGTTAAGGGTTTAGGTTTCTTACGGTTTAGCAGATAAGGTTTAGGTTTTTTTGGTTTAGCGGTTAGGGCTTTAGGGTTTTTAGGGGTATAAGGTTTTAGAGGTTTAGGGTTTTAGGGGTTAGGGTTTTAAGGGTTTAGGGGTTAGGGTTTTAAGGGTTTAGGGGTTGTAGTTTAGGGGTTGTGTTAACACAAAAAAATATTTTTAAAATTTTCATTTATAGTGTAATATATCGAAACCCGCAAAAAACGAAAAAAAATAAGTTCGTCAAAAGTATACAATATTGGATCTCTATAGAAAGATAATTTTATTCTTGTCGCAATGGTATAATTAGTTTTATCTAACTATTAACGGTTTGTGAGATATTTAATTTTTAAATATAAGAGTGAAAATGAATTTAATTAATTTGATCAAAAATGGATGATTGAGATTGATCCATTTGATCTTTAGTTTTTATGTGATCTTTATTGATCTCACCCCTTGTTAGTATATTCTCCGTGATTAGAATTTTATCAAATACCTATCTTAACTCTTTGAAAAATTTACTCACCTCGTAAATATTACTCAGCTTAACTAGGTCTAACAGTCTAAAATTGACACCTCCAATAGGTCCAACTTGAGGAGGACGAGGTTGATAATTTTTTTGAGGTGGAGCTTGGTAATTTTGATTTCCTTGATTGATTGTAATTCTCCTTGAGGACAAAATTCTTGATTTTGATTGTAATTCGTTGTTGCTGCGGTAGCATTGTCATCTGTGGCTTGACAATTATTAGTCCATATAAAACGCTTTTTTTGGAGTGGGGATGCACATGAACATCACATTCATTGGTAAAATTGGGAACATATTTCACAAGCTAAAGATTGTGGCGGGCTTGGTTTTCGAGACCTATCATGTTTTAATTTAGCTCTTCTCGCTAAACAAGGATGGAGACTCATTATGAATCCAGGTTCCTTTTGGGGTCGTGTTTTGAAAGGAATATATTTCCCGCATTCCAACTTCCTTACAGCTTCTAAATGTTCACGCCCTTCATGGTTGTGGCAAAGTTTGCTTCAAGGAAGGGATCTTCTTCTCCGTGGCATACAGTGGCAAGTCGGTAACTGGTAGATGATAACATCAAATAGTCCTGAATATTAAGTGTCAATTTCCCCCGTTAATGCTCGTTATTTATATCATTTATATGGATTTATGCTTGTTTTCTATTGTTTTGCACTTTCAGGTAAATTACGAGCATTGGAGCTAAAGAGACGCGGGAATGGAAACGTTACTAAAGATTTATCACAGTATGCTTATTTTGAAGAAGTTATGGCATAACTCATCTCTCACATTACGCCGTAACTATTGCGTGACCCAGAAGTCCAACTTATCAAGAGGTTACGGCGTAACTTGTGACACACGATAAATTTTCACTAAAATTTAACTGATAATTAGTAATTTATTATTACTAAGCATGAGTCATGAAGCATGCATAAGCTTTGCCTGATCATTTGAGTAGATAACTCGCATACAGTAAAAATTTCACCACTCTTGCATTCATATCATTTTATGAACATTTCATTTTGGTCTTATGATTTAAATTGTAAGACGAGAGGTTATCTCGTTTTCCCAGTGACCGACACTGCACGCGTACCGACACTATGATAAGGGTTTGATAAAACAAATGACAACCACCCGTAAAGAAAAATATTACAAAAATAATAATATCTCCGATGCGTAACCATAAGATATTACATTTGAAAGTCATCAAACAATGATACTTCGGTCACAATATAAATTCGCGGGGCACAAAAATAATAATACACTTACGCTTAAACAATAACTCTTATAAGACTCAAACAAAATTATTTCATGAGTAAACACAATTACCTACATATACCTAAGTGTAATATTACATATATACATACTCATTTAATTGTATAACTTCTAAAAGAAAACTTTTTTTTTGTAACACTTGAGATATCCACCCTTTGTTTTCTTTCTCTCCCACTCACGACAAAAACCCACACCAAAAGCAGAGATATCAAGATACCATATCTCCATCTCCTTCCTCTAGACCTGCACTTCCCTCCTAGGCCGAATCTCCCTAAAAGGGGATGACCCAACATATTCATCCAACATATCCTTCTCTCTCATACCCAAATCCATGAAAGTTATGCTTCCCCAAATCCTCTCTTGATGCGCCGGCTACCCCTCGATGGAATCCAAGAAGAATCAAGATAAACCACCTAAGAGAAACAAATCTTCACACCAATCCATCTTGAGCCTATGTCCAAGATTCGTTTAGTTTTGGAAGTTAACTAAATTTGGCTTCAAACCAAGTTACAAGATGAGAAAGCTTGGCCAAAGACTCCTCTTGTATTTCCCTTTTTATTTCAGTCGAGACCCTCAAGAGTGCCACACTTCAAATCCCACCACAAAAAGATAAGAAAGCTCTAAGGGTGAAGAAACATCATTTGTGTTTTACTCTAGGTCGATTGGAAGTTGTGGCGGTGATAAACTCTTGGGTTGGCCTTCGGATTCTTTGTCATCGAGTTAGTTGTAAGAAATCACTCAACTTTGTACTTGTTAAAATTTATGAATCGGGTTGTTAGTAAAATTGATAATTTGATTTTTGAAGTTAAGTATTCTTGATGTTGATAAACCTTGTATTTTTGGTAAATGTTTTGGTCACGTTGGGTTTTGATTTCGTTGTTGGTTTATGTTAGTATTGTTTGTGTCGAAAAGTATGAACCAAGAATTTGGATGAGTTAAGTTTTATAAAACCTGCTAATAGCATAAGGATCGAATCTGAGAAATTAAGATAGTTGTGACACTTTGTCTTAGTACTCGAAAAATTTCATAGTAATGTAGAGAAGCTAGGTTGAGTAGTACTCAACTAGCAAAAGGCTTTAGCGTGTCGTTGTTTTTAAATATGTATGTCGACTTCGAGTACCATTCGAATTATTTCAGCTCAAACAGGTGGTCAAGATGTGCGTGGAGCACATCAGTCACGACCCATGGGTGTGAGCATAACTCCGGGTTGACGACGTGTTGCTCAAAAACTTCTCTACACTATGGCATAAATTAAGTAAAAGCTAGCATGTTGTTTGCATTTTGACGATTTCCTGTCGAGAATAGGAGTTTAGAAAATGTGAGTCTTGTGAAATCTACTAATGTCTAATAAGTTGTTGAGCCTAGAAATGGAATATGGATTGTGGTACCTTGCCTCGCCTTCGAAAACTAGTGTTGTTATGATAAACAAATAAAATCATGAGTTGTTAGCCTACATGTTGATGTCTAGATGAGGTCGAGTTGAGTAGAACTCAACTAGGATGGTCTTGTCGTTTCCTTCCTTGTTCTAACGTGGTAAGACTTACATGTTGGCCTCGAGTAACATTCGGATTTTTATAGCTTAATCAAGTGGTAAAGATGGGTGTCGAACACATCAGTCACGATACTCTTGGTTGAGCATAACTCCGAGTTAGCAGCATACCACTTGAAGTATTTAAGCTACTTCCCCTTGGCTTCCGAAATTTATACACCAATAATAAGACTTTGAAATATAATGTGTTGGAACCAAATTATTGCAAATCTACTCCTTGTATTCCCTTGGGCCGCAGCCCAGTCCAACCCTCCAACAAGACTCCCCAAACCATCTTTGGGCCGAAACTCTTTTATGGTCCTTATGCTATTCCGGGCCTAGGCCCAGTGCTAAACCCATTTCATGTCTGGTCACAACCACTTGTGTTTAATGAATGCTAGTTTGACAGCTAAATGTAACCGGAGAAATAAAACTCGAAACGAAAATCTGAAATCCAATAATGAACTAAACTCTTTCCCGCGTATTTGAAACCTCCTACTTAGATATTTAAGCATGTGTAGTGACGAGTAAACTAGTAAACATAAATGCCAAATATTACAAGCAAATTTTGATAAATAAAGACCACTATATCATTTTATCATTTATTAAATGTGAAAGTCTTCCACTTCAACTTACATATTTTCTAAACACAATTAGAAAATGAATCAATTATATATATATTTTGACAATACCATTTGGTGTCAACATAAATAAGTATATACACATTTATATACTTACTAGTGGAATGTTATAATTATTTTTCATATCAAACTTTGAATATTAAAACCATATTAATGTCAACATGAAGAGTATATATATACTTCGTATACTCACTAGTAAGATCATTTTTATAACTTTTACAAACTAAAGTTTAGTTTTAATACAATTAAACTATTTTGAGTAAGCCATACTTAAAACAATGAACTAAAACATTGCCCTCCTTATCTAGGTCGCGTGTCGGTGCCGCTCCACAACCATCACTAATCCCACATTTTGGATTGCACATTTGCTAAGGTGAGTTTTCATAGCCCCTCTTTTACATGATAAACTGTTTTATACATTTTGGGGTGAGAAATATGCAAAACCTTTTTATGGACCAAAACTGTTACATGATTACTATTACGTGGTTTAGCCTAAGCCCTTATGTCCCTAAAGAATGCCCTTTTTCATGAACCGTCAATTCCCCATTGGGAAACGCGAATGTTATAAATAGATCTATTGAGGGTGACTCCTCCGTTCGGTTGGCCATGCTTAGGCCAAGGCGAAACGTATACCATGTCGGAACCGAGTGTTGAGGGACAAAACACTCGCTATGGGCCCCTAGATTTATGACATCTTTTAGCATACAGAAAGCTCGTAGTATCGGTTGCATGAGCTTAGAGCTAACGTAATAGACTTTCATTCCATATATCATTATATTCGTTGTAATGATTATATGACTTTGCTTATGGTCTAAACTTACTATTTTAACTTAAACCTATGAACTCACCAGCTTTTAGCTGACCTTTTTAGCATATTTTCTCAGGTGCTTAGTTGTGATTTTGGATGCAAGGCAAGAGGCGGATGAATGGTCGTAGTAATTTCTAAAGAAGTGTTTTTACACAAAAATGATGTTTTTACTTTGGGGACCACTAAAAATTATGGGATGCGCCCATTTATCTAAAACAATATTGTAAGATAATGGTTTAAAATATTTTATGAAGTTAAACGGAGTATGTATTCCGTTCTTTATTACTTGTGTTATGATCCACCAATCCCGTAACGCTCCCAAATAACACGTATGCTTCCGCCAAACCAAATTTGGGGGTGTTACAGATTGGTATCAGAGCTAGGTTATAGAGACCTAGGTACATATAAACCCTAAACTATAACTACTTTTCACCAAAAACATCATACTACGACCGCCGATTGCCGCTTGCCTTACTTGCCATTTTACTTAGAGTTTATTTAAATAGGATTACATGTTTTATTTCCTATTTACTTATGCACTATTTCATATTCATTATGAGCATATTTTTCTACATACTTACACATATGCACCGTCTTGTCACAGGCCATGCCTTCACCAGCCTTCTCTCACGATGTTCAGGAGGACATCCTACTTGCTCACTCACCTACCATCCGTCAGCTTGCACACTTAGCCAGCGATCCGTATATTCGGGCCACATTAGCGGCCGTTATTGCACCTACTCCATCTATACCTACCCTTACCACCACTCCATCGTTTGTTGACACGCAGCGAAACCCCGCATGATCGGGAGTACACGGATATAGAGGCGGTATTCATTCATGCCCGCACTAGCTTCGGATGACCAGCCGCTTACATGGGTCCTTCTACTACTTGAGTCAGCGACACCATCATCCATCGAGTCACCACCTCATCGAGACTCAGGAGATCTACTGATTCCTACTGGAGGAAGACCGGAAGAAGATCGGAAGAGGATCCGAGGAGGAGCTACCCGAGCCTACGCCTCTTGAGTGTCCCTGGACATGTTAGCACAGCAGCAGATATGGATATACTAGGTCTGGAGATTGTCCAGAGTATACACGAGTTAGGACAGAGCTCCAGGATGGCTCAGGGGTTGGGCGAGGACATGGATATTGATGCACCATTTGGATTGGGACAGAGAGCTGATTTCCTCCGTAGCCAGGAGGAAAGTAATGAGATTACTTGGAGGGATATTGATTGCGTGATCAGTTCAGTACCACATATCGCCAGTCCGAGCTACAGTCCATCATCACCTTCATTCATACCATCTGCAGTAGACATGGAGCCGCCTTGCTCGCCACTAGACAGCTTGAGACCATCGAGGAAGCTGCACCGGTTGAGACACGGGTCCGGTGGGACCTATCGGGATCTCCAGGATGGTGATCCGACCCTCAAGAGGATATTTATTCATTTGGACTCTCATGAGACTCGCTAGGAGTACATACTCGTCGGCTAGAGAGAGTCGATCCAACACGCTTGCAAGCTTAAGGAGCGTGTTGAGGGTTTAGACCGAGTTATTGATGTGTTGTTTGAGAGCATGGAGCTCGAGAGACACGAGAGGATTCGACTGGGTTTTAGGGTTGAGGCTCAGGTCGAGGATGTTAGAGAGTTGGATAGCAGGACACGAGCTTTGGGCGAGGTCAAGCCGGATGCACGGACGATTAGAGGAGCTAGAGAGCACCCAGTGGATGGCTAGAGATACTGCCAGAGAGCGGCAGAGGATTCTGGTTTAGAGTCCATGTTAGCATCTCGGATGAGGCGATCGCGAGTTTGGAGGATACGCAGCGAGAGTTGATTGCTACCATTGAGCGACTCCGTACCAAGCATGGACATTCTTAGATACGATTGCATGATGTATCACACTAAACTGGATTTATAACAGTTAGTGTTAGCTATTTCTCATGTACTTCAGTTTGTGTTTCCGTTGTATTTCCGTTGTATTCCATCTAGTATCTCATCATGTACCTTAGGAACCTTGTAACCAAAATTCTATCTATGTCAGACTTATTTTCCTATCCAATTGTCTCTTCTTTTATAGATTGTTCATATGATCTATCTACGATGTTTACACTATTACTTGGCACTTACCTTATTCAAAAGGGTTCTATATCTTACCAACTTTCTCACTGCAGAAATGCCGCCAAAACGAAGATCAAAACGTACCAACCCTGGTGGAGCTTCCAATGCTCCTATTCCAATGAGGGTTACTCGAACCAAGCTGCAAACGCTGCTGTTCCAAAAGAGTCACACATGATCATTGGGCCACTACTGCTAGGACTACTCCAATCCAACCTATCATGAATCAAGCCATGATTGACCAACTAGTCAATGAGTGAGTGAACGCCGCTTTAGCTGCAAAGAAACCACTCGTCTACTAATGCCGAACTGAGACCACCCACTCACGACCACACTTGTACTTACCAAGACTTTCGTAAAACCATGACTGGAGGCTTTAGTGGAACCGAAGGAGCTGTCGGTCACGACTAGATGGATCAAAAAGCTCGAGACTGTGTTCCGAATCTGCAATTGTGAAGAAGAGTCTAAGGTTAAGTATGCATCATTCACTTTCACAGATCTTTGCCTTGACACGGTGGAACAATTTTCTAAAATCCGCTAGTATCGATGTTGCCTATGCCATGCCATGGGAGAACTTCAAGGAAATGGTACTTCGAAAGTACGGTCCTCGTAATGAGATCAAGAAGCTCGAGCATGAGTTTTGGAACCTCAAGGTTCAAGGCACCAATATGGCTGCTTATAATCAGCGATTTCAAGAACTAGCCTTATTGTGTCTCGAAATGGTTCCCACTGAGACCCGTTAGAAAGATACATCTGAGGACTGCCCAACCTATCAAGGGCAATGTTACCACTTCTAAGGCTGTTGATCTTCATGAAACTATCGAAGTAGCCAACAAACTCATGGGCCAAGTGATTGAGGATTCCATGGACAAAGTGATTGACAATAAGAGGAAATGGGACGATCATTCTCAAGGCTACAACAACAATGTATACCGTGGCAACAACAGTGGAAACAACAACAACAATCAAAGCAAGAGGCAAAATGTTTCTAGAGCTTATGCAGCAAGTGTTGGGGAAAGGAAACCGTACTCAGGGACTGCACCGTTGTGTAATCGATGCACACTGCATCACAAGGGGCGGCGATCAAGTGCCGTAATGGCTGCCGAGAAAATCGGACACTTAACTGGGAACTGAGGTCCAAGTCATTGGCGACGGTTCAAACAGCCCTAGCTCGGGACCCAAAAGGCGCTATAACATGCTTTGGTTGTGTGTGAAAGGGCATTATAATAATGAATGCCGAAAGACCAGAAACCAAGGCAATGGAGGAAATCAAGGAAACCGAGGAAATCCAGGAAGCCATGGGAATGGCGGATTGAGGAATTGTTGGACGAGGCAGTAATCGTCGGAAATGGAGAAGGAGCTCGTGGGAGAATCTATGCAGTGACCAAAGTGGAAGCTCAGGAAGACCCGAATGTTGTGACGGGTACGTTCTTTATAAATAACCGTTATGCATCCATATGGTTCCACGCCGTTGATACTTACGCCGTAACTACTGCATCACTTACGACGTAACCGAGTTTATTGAAGACTACGGCGTAACCACTTATAAGGTTACGCCGTAACTAGCGAATCTAGTGCATTTACTGAAGAAATAGAAGGTTACGGCAACTCATTTATTGGTTACGCCAGTAACCTGGACACAGCCTATAAATACCCCACGAATTCCGGCATTTCAAATCATCCCATTCCACACACAACACTCGAGAATGTGGGAAAAAAAGGAGGTCTAGGGAAGCATACGGATCTGTTTCCAAGGGAGAAGTCACACCATTACGATAAGCTTTAGCGTTTATTATTTCTTTTACTTTCAATTCATGTATTTCGTACCTTTAAATATTGAATTGATGTGCATGATTAATATGAGCGGCTAAGCACCCTTTGGTGCTAGCCTAGTTATGATTCCTTAATTGTTTTGTTTGCGTTCACCTTTACTTTCGTACAATTATTTCTAAGTGTATGCATGCATAGTTCTTTGGTAGTCACCCCTGGTTCGGTAGTTTTGAATGGCGATAGAGGCCAATTGCCTAGGAGATATGACCAACTGACCCTATGTGAGCTGGCCGAGGCGGGAAGGGTAAGATATGACCAATCGGCGACCCTTTCTACTTGAGCGATTTAACCAACTGATCACCTATCGTTTGGATGAACTTAAGAATTGGGGGTGTAGTGTCTAAGTTCCTAACGTAGGGGCAATCACTATTTTGAATCTAGCATGTAGCGGTACTTAATGACTTGGCTTAGGGGACCAGAACAACAGGGACTTATGACGGTGCTTTGATTTCTCTGTGGTGGCATCTTTCTTGATAGGTTAGGGCGAACTGACCAAATTTTGTCCTCTCGAATTTGACCCCACCTGAAGTAATTGGAAGTAGGTAGACGTAGAAATAACTAGTTAGGAGGATTAACTAGGTTAGAACCACTATTCCTCTATTGATTTCCCTTCTACTATTTATTTGCTTTTATATTCTGCATTAGTAGTTTAATTAATTAAAACCCTATCAAACCATTAATATTCTGTGACAATTAGACTTAGTAATTATCCGACACACATAGCTCTTGGGACGACCTCGGCTTTACCATTTACTACACTACACACGACCCGGTACACTGCCCGTTAGTGCATTAGGGTAGACCATAGGTATAGCGAGACACTACAAATATTAAGACCTGGTCATTAAAACACGCATCAAGTTTTTAAGCCGCGGTGAGCTATTTTAGGATTTTATATTAAGTCAGTTTTTAATTTTCTTTTTGATAAATGTCAGGATACAAGACTCGCAGCTCTAGGCCCTTTCTGGCTACCTCATTTGTTGACCGGAGAAGCAATTTAGGAAAAAGAGGATCTATTCTCCGGTTCCTATTCACAACATCTTCTCATTTTACGAATCGGACCGGTCAGACACAGAACCGAGAGGTCATCAATGAAAATAATATCAATGACCTTACTATGGAGCGATATTTGGATCGCCAAACGATAGCGCCAACGAAGCTTCACTAAGGATTCTCCTACCGAAAAATACTCCATCGGATCATATTATTCGAGAGTTACATAAGCTTAAGTTTTCGAGGCGAAGATGAGGGCGTTCAGGGATCACGTAGATGAAGTTCTCCACTTATCCTCTCTTTTCAACGTCAAGGGTACTCCAAGTTATTCACCACCTTTGCAAGGATTTTTCCTATGACTCTCACTGGAACAGCAAAAAGATGGTATAACAAACTTCCTAGCGAAAGTAAAGAAGTATGGGGAAAATTAAGAAAGGAGTTCGTCCAACAATTTTGCCCTCCTTAAAAAATGGCTAGGCTTCTTGGGAAAATTTATCAATTCATGCAGATTGGAGAAGAAACGCTGTACCAAGCGTGGGAAAGATTTAATGAACTTCTCTACCGATGCCCGACTC
The DNA here is from genome assembly GCA_910596185.1 of Chrysanthemum makinoi. NCBI lineage: Eukaryota > Viridiplantae > Streptophyta > Magnoliopsida > Asterales > Asteraceae > Chrysanthemum > Chrysanthemum makinoi. The sequence goes on along the minus strand of OU343224.1, from coordinate 86,168,709 downwards.
ATGATTTAAACAAACATTAGATCGTATACGTTTTCTATCGGGGGATTAATGCGCAAACACGAGAACTCCTTGATTCACCAAGACCTATTCCTAGCATGACTGCTGATCAAGCCTTAGAATGTATTTAGCGGATTTCTGAACATTGCTACAAGTGGCACATGGATACTGGATACGGACCGAAAGATAACTTCGATCATAAGGTAATGAAGACAATAACGAAGCAAGAATACAATTACGTGGAAATTTTCGAAAAACGGAGATTGGAAAGAGAAGCTGAAGCATGTAGGGTTGAGAAAGTTAAAAGTGTATTTGAAACCAATACCAGGAATGATAAGGTTTTAAAAGGTACCTTTTTGAGGGGTCATTTAAGCCCTTATTTGATCACTTTTGTATCCTTTATTACTTAATATCGTTCCTTTTCACTTTTTAGGTCTCGTGAAGGCAAATTCTGTAATGGCACTTATTTGGACGAAAAGGCGCGGATATACGAAGAAAATGGCCAAAGTCAAGAATCGAGACACTCCAGCCGCTGAAAATACAAGGTGGACGGCGCCACTGCTTATCTCTGACGCCGCCGGAGGATTTTGTGACGGGACGAAGCCAAACTCCTATTTTCAAGTGAGGACGTCAAGTTATAAAGAGGAGGCCGTCGCAACTCGGGCGGCCTAGATTCAATCAGACGGTCCGAAGCTAAAGAGAGGGCATCACAAGCATAAGGTGACGCCGTCGCAAGTCTAAGGTGGCCAAGGCGAAACCCTAATGGGCGACACTCCACAGGCGGCGTCACAAAACATTAGGTGACGCCGTCGCATGTGTAATCTTATATATAGAATCCGAATTTTTCAGTTTTAGTGTGTAATCTTTTGGAGTAAAAACCTAAACCGAACCAAGGCTGTCTTGTACAGTATTTTAGGGTTCCAAACCCTATCTTACACCAAGATAAGTGTTTTACTTCATTAATTCAATTATGTCTTTGATTATTTGTGTGTATGCTTGCATGTTCTCTATGTCCGGCTAATTTACTTGTGTGTTTGCTTAGGGAATATGAAACTTAATTATTGAATATTGATTGGTTGTCTCTTATCTTAGTTGATTAATGATCTAGCAATGCGATAGGTCATTCGTTGTGTACTTAATGCTTGATTAAATCTTTGTGAACCTTAGAATATAGCTCCTTGAGTAGTTGTAAGCTGAACCATCCAAAGAGTGCCTTAGAGTAAGAGTTTATTATCCCTAGTGGGTTTTGTAGACGAGACCCTTTGGTAAGTTCAAAGAGTTAGGGAACATACGCATACCCTACGACTTTAGACACACAACGCAACTAAGAATAAGGACGTGACAATTCAATCACCAATAGGAGATAATTAAGGAGTAGTAAAACCTAAGTAAACACATCTTTAAACCATCATACGAGCACAAAATAATTAGACATAGACTACATACACCCTAGATTAGATAATTAGATAAGTAGAGTAATCGGTAGCAATACCAACCCCCAAATCCAAACCCCGAGATTCGTACCTTTCAATTTCCTAAAAACATAAAAAAAGATAAAAAATAATCTTCCTCAACCCCAACCTTAGCGTAGTAACTTCTTACTAGCATTCCTATTCCCTAGAGAGCGATATTTATACTCGTGGCTTACCCTAATTACTACACTACAGCGATTAGGTTCATTTGCCTAGGGTGTTGAATAACTTGCTCGACGAAAAGGAAGTTCCTTTGACCCGAACGACGCGTGTAGCGTTATCAAGTTTTTGGCGCCACTGCTGGGGAATAGAATAGCTAGTTAGTAGTCCACCTCGTTTAGGTTTCTTTGCTTGATTGCTATCAAGTAAATTTTTTTCATTCTTAGCTTTCTCTTAGTCTATCCCCCTTCTTCGTGACATTTGTTCGTAATCTCATCACTTTTCATCATGGAAGGTGATAACCACCCACCATTTATCAACCCACCACCAATTGACCCGCCAAGAGCCTGTACTCTTGGTGAATACTCGAGACCAAGCCACATAGGCTATAGGAACACCATTGAGCTTCCCGACCAAGCCCAAACAACGGCCCTGCGATCCGACACCATCCAGTTGGTGCAAAACGGATGTGCATTCCATGGACTTCGTTCCGAAGATCCAAATCGGCATCTAAGGGATTTCCTTAAAATTTTCGATTCCATCGACCTTGATGCTACTACTCGGGAGACCACGCGCTTGCGTCTCTTCCAATTCTCTCTACGGGACCAAGCTAGTAATTGGCTTGGCGACTTCCCGCACGGTTCCATCTCAAGTTGGGATGATCTTACCTCTCGTTTCCTTGTTCAATTTTTCCCACCGGGGAGAACCACTAAACTTAGGCGAGACATCTTGACGTTTCAACAACTCCAAGGTGAGTCTCTCTACAAAGCATGGACTCGATTTAAGGACCTACTATGTAGACTTCCCCATCATGGCATTGATCTTTGGCTTCAAATCCAAATCTTCTATGACCATACCGATTTCATCACTCGACGATCCATTGATCGAGCCGCCGGTGGAAGGCTCAGCGACTTTAATGCAGAGAAATCTTGGGATATTTTAGAGGAGCTTGCTGATCAAAGCTACGAAGATTGGAATGAATCTCCTGAAACTCCGGTTAACCTAGTTAATGCCATATCAACTCCTTTTGAATCTTCCGACACCCTCGAGGAGCAAATGAGTGCCATTGAGAGAGGGATTGATTATCTTATGGAAAGGCAAAGAAGAGCCCCTGTACAAATTCCTCGAGAAGCTGTCAAATCCGCCAATTCCACCAACCACCCCACACCTTTTTCGGAGTCCCCAAGTCGCGAGCAAAACCCAAATTCCGAAAGGCGCTTCCGTTCTACTTCCCCAATACCACTTTCACCGAGCTTCAAGGAACAAATGAGGGAGTACATGGCAGCTCATACGGATAGATTAGCCAAATTTGAAGAGGTGGTTTATAGGCAGAGAGAGGAAATGCAAGCGAAAATGACGGAAATGATGAATTTGGTAATAGAATATACCAAAACAAAAGTTCCCGAAAAGGTACTAGTAAGAAGCAACGATTGTCCTCCCACTTCGTTTGTTAATGCCGTTTCCATTATGCCCGAGGATGCAAGGGTTGAGATGAGGAAAGCGAGGAAAGCAAGAGGGAGGAGTGCAGGCTAATGATGAGCACGAGACCATTGAGTACTACCTTAAGCACGAAATTAACGAAAAAACCATTGCAAACCAAGTAAACAACTTTAGGTACAATGAAGTTCTTAGGGAAGCCCTTGAAGGAAAAATGACGAAGATGAGTATGACGCCTTACCTATGGGACCCCTGTATGAGTTGGTCATAAAAACCATTAACAAAAAGCGAGACACCACAGGGGAATTTCGTGATACCGTGTAGCATAGGTGATATTGATAATATAAATGCCTTAGCCGATCAGGGGACTGATGTGAACATAATGCCATTATCAATCTATAATAAGTTAACTAAGGAGAAACCAGCCAAGACCGATCTTAGACTTTCCTTAGCTAATCACACCTATGTCTACCCTATAGGGATCGCGGTGGATGTTCTAATTGAGGTGGCTAATATCGTTTATCCGGTGGATTTCGTGATCATTGATGTTGAGAAAGATAAAAACGTGCCCCTCATTCTTGGGACACCATTTCTGGCCACCGCCAAGGCAACCATCAAATGCGGAGAGGGCATCATGATACTCAAAAGCGGGAAGGGGTACGCTAGGATACCCATCATCCCAAGGTATCCTCTTAAGATCATGGAAATGATTACGGGTGGAAATCGAAAAGCACAGGCAATAGTGTTAAGAAGAAGATGAATGACTGGGAAAAAGGGCTTAGGGACTTTATGGTTCAAGGACTGTATGCAACGTTGTGGAAACCCGATAAGAAGTTAGGAAATAATCCCACTTTGATACCAAAGGCACAAAGGAACCCTAAGGAATTTCTAAAAGGAGAAAAAGTACTTTTATACAAATCACGGATAAGGGCATTACGAGGTAGAAACAAACCAAGATGGTTTGGACCTTTCACAGTGAAGGAAACCAATTTAAAAGATAAAACCGTCACCATAATAGACAATGTTGGCAAGGAATCCACGGTAAGCATACAACGTCGACACCCTTTTGACGAAGGGAAAGCGAAGAAAGAAGGTGGCGGTAATGAAGTGACGTAGGAGCACGACTACGAGTCTAGCTACAAGACTCTTAAATAAAGAAAAGCGCTTCATGGGAGGCAACCCATGCTTAATTGTTTGCTTGTTAGTGTCATATGTCTTTTATTGATTGTTTATTCTCATGTTTAAATTTGTAAAAATGCTTTATTTTGTTTTTAACCTCGTCTTAATTGCATATAAAGGTATTTTATATAAGGGATAAGTGTAGGGAGGTGATGAGTATGCAAATACTCATCATTCTTGTACCTTTTAGACTGTCAAAAACATCCAAAAACACCTGTCAAAGCATCAAAATGATAAAAATATCACAAATAAGTGTTTTATGTGTTTCAAATGCAAAAATACCAAAAACAGGTGAAAAACGTATCAAGTTTGCATAATTGGCAGTTTTAGTCCCCCAAGTTTCAAAAGTTGTCAAAACTAGTCCCTGGTAAATCAAAATAAAGCAAATTATCATTTAAGGTCCATGGGATTCAAAATTTGTCAAAACAAACCCTTCAAAGTTTAAAAATTACAAAATGACAACTTTAGTCCCTAAAGTTTAAAAATTGTCAAAAATAGTCCTTGGTAAATTTAAAAAGTGAAAATAATCAAAAGTAAACCTTGTACTATTCATATATGGCATAATCGGTCCTTGTGTTAACTTTGGAATATTGGCAGGTCCAGCCCCTCATTTTCAGAATATTACAAAATTGGTCCTTGTGATTTATTAGCTACAAACCAAACCGGACCCAAAATAAAAATAAACCCAAACCCAAGCCAAATACCCAACCCAGCCCAATCCCCTATTAATAAAACCAGGGTCAACCCCCCAGTCAAACCCACTCCTCTTCTTCTCCTTCCTCACAACCCCGCCAAAACCAAACCAGGGTGGTTTTCACCACCACCTGTCCACCACTTGCAACCACCTGTCTCCCAGCTGTCTACCCACTCCCTTCCACCTCCATAATCTCCCAAGAAGCATTAAATGCTTTAAACCTGCTTTTGATATTTTTGGCGCCAAAATGCCAAGTGCACGATTATGATGAGATTGATGAATTCAATGGCCAGGATCAAGTGGGAAACATTCAGAGGTCGACAAGGAGCTCAAAAAGATCAATATAAAGGAAGAAAGGGAGCAATGTGAAATATATCTAGTGTAATTTTTAATTTTCTTAGTCGTTTTAATTAATTTAAGCTTTCCAGTGTATGTCTTAGCTTTCAAGTACTGTCTTTATCAATTTCAGTGTATTGTAAAACCTTTTTCAATAAGCAATTTCAAGTTTCAGTTTATGCAATTTTTCAAGCTTAAATTCTCATATTAGCTTAATATTGTTATTAGTTGTTATTATGGACTCATAAGCTCATGTAAGCTCCTTATAAAGCTTTTTAAAGCTTTTAGAAACTTTCAAACTCAGTTTAGAATTAAAAATCAAAAATACAAAAAAATTAGTTATAAATCAAAAAAATAAAAAAAATAAAAAATGATGAAGAAAACTGCATGGAGCAAGGTGAATTATGGATTGCCTTGGGTTTAGAAGCTTATTGGGAAGCTGTAGGTTGTGTTCTCAGTTCTTGGTTCTCAGTTGTGAGCTTGGAAGCAATTTGTAAGCTTATTTCTTAATTTTGGCCATTTACTGTAGAAGTGCTTATCTCTGCTTTTCTCTGTGTTTTTATGCTTATTTGGTGTATGTTAGTGATATTATTGCTTAATATTGCATGCTTGTTCATTAATTTTCTTAGTTGCTTAGTTTTCACCTTTTCACTTTTATTGCATAACAGTAATTTATAGGTCTTTGATGTTATTGTTGGTGTTTATGTGCTTAAATCGCTTTTATATCATTAAATGTTCTTATGAATCAGTTGCATGGTCTTAATCTGTGAAATCCTTTGGAAATCACAAATTCAGTCTTATATAAGGGTTGTTTGGATTTGCTGATAGATTAGCATTCCAGTGTATGCTTGTTGTTGTTTGTGGTTGTTACATGTCATTTTAGTTCATAATAACTCAGTTCAACCATAAAAACCTGTCCTTTTTTGTTAAAAAGTCAAAATAGCTTTTAATTTTCATCTATGAGCTCACTGTTAGGATTTAGATTGTAAAATTCATCATAGTTGCTTATAACTTGTTAATCTAGCTTAATTTCATCTTAACTTAGCTTAATATAACATAATCAGTGAGTAGGATCAATCATAAGTTCATTTAAGTCAACTTTAGTGTTTATCTTAAAAAGTAAAATTTTCACTTAGTCAGTTTTTGAATAAAATAGATAATTTTCTATAGGATTTAATTTTGAGTTTCATGTTTTATGCTTTTGGGATATTACTATTTAGCTGCTCATCTTTATCATAGTAATTTTTATAATTTTTAGTTTGCTAGTTAAACTGCTTATTTCTTAGCTTCTTTTAAACACTTTTCTGAAAAAGTGCCCTGTGCACAGTTGAGTAAGCTCATTTCACAAGCTTGTATCTTGTTCATTAGAGAGGTTTAGCTTGTGTAATTTGTTGTTTTCATAAGCCCTTCTGGCTAGTTTGATGTGTGAATGCTTATTTTCCATTTATAGCTTATTTGGACTGCTTATCATGTTCATGTTCTTTTCTCAAAATCACTCAGTATACACTGAGTTATCAGTGTAGTTGAGCCTTTTTCACAAGCTCATCAAAAGCTCATTAGTGAGTCCCAGCTTGTGTATTTTAGCTTTTTGTGTAGCTTAACCACCCATCTCAAAGTTCTAGTGCTTATATTGTGCTTTCGCTTATTTAATAAGCCTGCTACTAGATTTTTGTTTGTCCCATTTCAGTGTACTTTGAATACTTTCGGTGTTTACAAGCTTTTCAAAAGCTTGTCATAAACCCAGTGGACCCTAGGGGTTGTTCTTGGTTCCTTTGAGCTCAAAACCAAGCTGGCTACTGTTTCACCAAGTTTGAGAGCTTAAGCTCTGTGGACCCCACTTGTTTTACCCTTTAAACTCTGTCCCATAACTGTCTTAGAACATAAAGAAGCCAAGTGCTTATTTTGATCCATCGGCTTATTCAGGAGCTAGTTTGGTTGTTTCTTGCTTGAACTTGTCCAAGTAACTTGTTTACACCTAAATCCATTCTTGTGGACCCCACATAAGCCATTTCAAGGTTGTTTCTAGCTGTGGTCAACAAAAGTCAACTGATAAGGGTTTTTGTGTCTAAACTGCTTATTGTTAAGTTCTAAAATTTTTGTTTTCATTAAAAGTTTGTATTATCATTAGTATAATAGGTTTAAACAATAAAAAACACAAAAACATCAATTTTAAAAATAGTGATAGCGTTTATTTAATATAATTTAGCTTTTTAATTTTCTTTTCAGCTTATTATTAAGCACTTATCTGTTTTATATTTTTCTTAAGTTTCTGTCATAATAAAGTATTTTTAGGAATTTTCTTAGATTTTTCCTTTGTCATCTAGTATTTTTAATAATTAATAATAGTTTTAATAATTAATTAATATTAAAGTATTAAGTAGTAAAATTAATTTTTATTAAGTAAAACCATGTTTTTATATTTTTCCTAGCTTTTTTAACTTAATTAGAACCTATAAAAATTAATCTTATAATTTTCCCTTTTAATTTCTAATTTTAATCCTTTAATTAGTTTAATTAGATTTAAATTATTAATTAAGTTTTTAATTTATAAAACCTTTGCTAAAAGACAAAAATATTTGTTTTTAATTTTTATAAATCCTTTAAGTTGTTCTAGATTTTTAGAAAATAAATTTGTAATTTTCTTAGTTAGTTTTGTATTATAAATCCTTTTTAGATTAATTAAACTAGATTTTAAATAAGTTTAAAATAGTTTTGATTAATTAATTAATATTAAATTAATATAATATTAGTAAAATATTTTCTTTTTAGATTTTAATTTTCTTTAAGTTTAAAAAAGTTTTAAATTTTCATTTTATACCCTTTAGTTTTAAACTTGTCATTTTAAGTCCATGTAGTTTCTAAATTTGCATGTTTTTTACTTGCAATACACATTTGTTTAATCTGATTGTTTACTTTATAGCTCTGTATCCAAATACAATTCCAAACAATCAGTAGTGTAATCATCAACCAAAATCCTTACAAATCATTATCCTTAGTGATCATTCTACGTCTGAACATTTTCATACACCATTCAACCTCCGTGGGATTTAACGACCCGGGAATCCACTAAATTCCAAGGGAAATTGTATTGAGTCCATAATAGTTGACTTTTGTTGACTAAAACCTTTGGTCAATATTTATTGACTGTTTTGGAAGCGATCAAAATTTTACGCTACGTAAGCGTGTTTTAAACATTTTCGACCCATACTTGTGCATATACCACCTTTTGTAAACAGTTTTTGTAAAGTTATCAAAATCAAAAAGTTCATTAACACTTTTCCTAAAGTGTTAAAAACACCAAAAAATATATAAAACAACAAAACAATCGTAACGTTTTCTATCCTGTATTTTTCTTTAAGGTGATTCTTAAAGAGGTACGATTTGGTTAAACGAGACGATACCAAAATATTGTCCAAAAGTATTTAAACCCTTAGCACAAATTCATACCTACGTCTTTTCAGTGGTACTTAATAAATACATAAAAATCAACCACCGCAAACCAAAGGCGAGAACACCTACCAACCTGGGGGTGTGAACATTAATAAGTTCCCAATCTTCAAGATCAAAACTTGCCTTTGTGTCCTTGTGATTTGGTGTACCTTTTTAAAGAAGCCATTTCATTTGTGATTATTGGTTTAAGTTCACTTGTCGTTTTGCCTCGCATTTGTTTTGAAAGATTTTTAAACTTAGTGCATGCGACTCGTTCTTCGACTCCACAAGTCCACTTTGAGCTTGCAAGTATTCCGCGTAGCGTAGAGGGCGTTATGCTCCTTCACCGTGGTGAGCGTCTAGCACCACCAGCCCCTGTCATAATGGCAGAAGATAAACCGATGAAAGAGCTTCTCCAAGCACCCATCGAGGGTTACGGAGATGCCATTGTTGTCCCAACCATCGTGGCTGATACCTTCGAGCTCAAAACCGGGTTGCTTAATCTTGTAACCCAAAGCCAATTTTATGGTTTTGGGCGGGACGACCCTCATGCACATATTCGATGGTTCAACAAGATTGCATCGACCATCAAATACAAAAATGTCCCACATGAAGCAATTAAGCTTCTTCTGTTCCCATTCTCTTTAGAGGACAAGCCCGTATTTGGCTTGAGAAACAACCCCCTCGTTCCATTGAGACATGGGAGGATTTAGTTACTAAGTTTGTTAACGAATTCTATCCTCTATCCTGAACTACAAGTCTTAAGAATGAGATAATGAAATTCACTCAAAGATTTGATGAATCATTCGGTGAGGCATGGGATCGTTATAAAGAGTAGCTCCAAAAGTGTCCACATCATGGTTTTTCCGAATTAATGCAAATGGATACTTTCTACAATGGTTTGAGCCAAGCTGACCAAGACTCTTTAAATGCCTCATGAGGTAATTTCTGAGCAAGACCACAAAAGAAGCCTTGCAAATCATAGAAAACAAGTCCCAGTCCGCCTGCACGAACAAAGACATATCAGTCTCAGTCTAATGCGGGACCTTCTACTTCATCTCACGTGAGTACATCTAGCACCGATGCTAAGATTGACAAACTCACGGATGCTATTAGAGCTTTGGTTCTTGCGAACCAAAAGAAAGTCACTTTCACCTGACACGACACCATCACATGGTCAAGTGAAGAAAGTCGAGGTCTGTGTCACTTGTGGTGGCCCTCATGCATACTACAACTGTCTTGCCACGGATGGTAGTCCGTTTGAAGCCAATGCTATAGCCGGTACTTCACATCAGGGAGGTAATCAATACCGTCCTCAAAATGAAACAAACTACCGTGCTAATACTTATCGGGGACCACCGGTTTTAACGAGAATCTAACATGCAAAACCGGAACCAACCTAGAATGAACCAAGGTTATCAAAACCAAGGTAATTTCTATCCCGGACCAAATCAAGGTTTCCAACATCAAGGAAACTTTAATCAAAAAAATTTCAATCGAGGGAATCAATTTCATGGAAATGTGAATCCTAACCAAGGAATTTCAACAACAAGGCTATAATCAAAACATACGGCCTCAAAATTTCCCTCCACCTCCTCCGGTATCAACATCGATGAGCTTTTGAAGCAATTCATGAAATCCCAAGAGGAAATGAACAGTTGTTGGTTAGCCGATTCGACATTAAGAAGTCTCTAAATGATCAACCCTCGGGCTCAGGAAAACTTCCGAGCAACACGATCGCTAACCCGAGGGCGATGCAAAGCGATCACAACCGAAGTGGTACTTCATATGATGGACCAGCTATTCCTACTACCTCTTCTTCTCCTTCTCCTAAGGTAGTGGAACATGAACATGAGGCGACAAAGGACAAGGAACTTCCTACTAATAGCGGAGGTACCAACGATGTCTAACCTCAAGTTGTCCGAAACCCAAGTCTAAGCGAGTTGTTTTGATTCACATGACATCTCGGTTGAAAACCAGAAACCCAAATCTTCTATTCCTTACCAATCACGTTTAAATGAGCAAAAGCTCCGCGAAAAAGCCAGTCATCAAATGGATAAATTTTTTCAAATTTTCCAAGAACTACATTTTGACATAAGCTTTGCGGATGCTATCATGCTAATGCCCAAGTTTGAATCAACTCTCAAACACATGTTAAGCAACAAGGAAAAGCTGTTTGAAATGGCTAAAACTCCTCTGAGAGAACTGCCTTTCATAAAGCAAGCTTCGAGAAGCTTGGAGATCCTGGAAAATTTCTCTTACCTTGTGTATTTACAGGAATGGTTGAATGCTTTGCCTTAGCCGATCTTGGTGCAAGCATTAACACGATGCCTCATTCAAGATATGGAAGAAACTTTCTCTTCCGGACCTTACTCCTACTGCATGACTCTTGAGCTTGCGAGATCGTACAATATCCCATCCTCTTGGCATCGCCGAGGATGTATTCGTGAAAGTAGGAAAGTTCCATTTTCCAGGTGACTTTGTGGTTGTTGACTTCGATGCCGATCATCGGGTTCCCCTCATTGTTGGGCGAGGATTCACGAGCGGGCCGTGCTCTCATTGATGTATTTGAGCAAGAAATCACATTACGTGTGGGTAATGAAGTTGTCACCTTTAACCTTGATCAAACTTCGAGGTACTCCACAAACTATGATTACGAGTCGGTTAACGAATAGATATCATTAATGTTGCTTCTGAAGAGTACTCTCAAGAAGTTCTCGGTTATGTTCATAATTCTTGAAGTGATAATCTCACTCATTCATCTCAACCCATCATTGCCAATTCTACTCCTTCTCTCACTCCGTTTGAGGAAAGTGACTTCATCTTGGAAGAGATTGAAGCATACTTGTCTAGTGATTGTTTCATGGGAAATTAATCACGCTCCAATTGACATCGAGGGAGATATTCTTCTCATCGAGAAGATGCTCAATGATGATCCTTCATGAATTCCTCCTCAAGAACTTCATAAAGAGGAAATCAAAACCATTGAAAAATCTAATGATCCTCCCAAGGTCGAACTTAAGGACTTACCACCTCATCTCGAGTATGCATTTCTTGAGGGTGATGATAAATTACCCGTCATTATTGCTCGAGATTTGAGTAAAGATGAAAAAGCCTTTCCGATAAAGGTCTTGAAGTCACACAAGCAAGCAATTGCTTGGAAACTCTCCAACATTAAGGGTATCAACCCTGAGTTTTGTACTCACAAAATCTTGATGGAGGATGACTTCAAGCCAGCAGTCCAACATCAGAGAAGGGTGAATCCTAAGATTCATGAGGTTATCAAACGGGAGGTTCTCAAACTTCTTGATGCAGGATTAATTTACCCAATCTCAGATAGTCCTTGGGTTAGCCCAATTCACTTTGTGTTCCCAAAAGGGTGGCATAACTGTTGTCACAAATGAAGAACTAGTTAATTCCAACTCGATTGGTTACGGGATGGCGTGTTTGCATTGACTATCGTAAGTTGAATGACGCCACCCGAAAAGACCATTTTCCCCTACCCTTCATGGACCAAATGCTTGAGAGATTAGCGGGAAACGAATACTATTGTTTCCTTGATGGTTTCTCGGGTTATTTTCAGATCCCCATTGATCCACGGATCAAGAAAGACCACATTCACCTGCCCATACGGAACTTTTGCCTCGAGGCGTATGCCTTTTGGCCTATGTAATGCTCTGCACGCTCCAACGATGTATGATGGCAATTTTCCACGACATGATCGGGGAAACAATGGAGGTGTTTATGGATGACTTCTGGGTCATTGGGGACTCGTTTCAAACATGCCTCTCCCATTTAGAAAAAATGCTAAAATGGTGTGAAGACATCAATCTTTGTCTAAATTGGGAGAAGAGCCACTTTATGGTCAAAGAAGGCATAGTCCTTGGCCATAAGATTTCAAAAACGGGATCGAGGTCGATAGAGCAAAAGTCGATGTTATTGCCAAATTGCCTCATCCTACTACCGTCAAAGGTATTAGGAGTTTTTAGGTCATGCCGGTTTTTATCGCAGATTCATACAAGATTTTTCTAAAATCGCCGGGCCTATGACTCATCTCCTTGAGAAGGATGCTCCTTTTATCTTCTCACCGGAGTGCATCGAAGCTTTTGAAACATTAAAGAAAAAGCTTACGGAAGCACCCATTCTCGTTGCCCCGACCGATTTACCCTTTGAACTCATGTGCGATGCAAGTGATTTTGCTATCGGTGCGCCCCTAGGCAACGTTTAACCAAGCATTTTCAGCCTATCCATTACATAGCAAGTAAAACTATGACGAGGCTCAAACCCATTACACCACTACAGAAAAAGCGCTACTAGCCGTGGTGTATGCGTTTGAGAAGTTTCGGCCATACCTAATCTTGACCAAATGTGTGGTGTATACGGATCACTCGGCTCTCAAATATCTCTTTGCAAAACAAGATGCAAAGCGAGATTGCCCGTTGGGTTCTCCTCCTACAAGAATTTGATATCATTATACTTGATAAAAAGGAGCTGAGAACCTAGTGGCGATCATCTGTTCCGATTAGAAAACCCACACCAAGATTTTTTCGAGAAAAAGGAAATAAATGAAACATTTCCTCTCGAGACACTCAATGCGGTTACTTTATTTCGGAAACTCTACTACCCCATGGTTTCTGACTTGCAAATTACCATGCGGGTAACTTCATAGTGAAAGGAATGTCAACCCAACAAAAGAACAAATTCTTCAAGGATGTTAAACATTACTTCTGGGACGACCCCTACTTATTCAAAATCTGATGCGGATCAAGTCATCGGAGATGTGTGTATGGAAGGACGAAAGCTATGGACATTGTCAAAGCTTGCCATGCTTTGGACCCACCGGGGGCCATCATAGTCCAAACTACACTGCCAAGAAGGTGTTTGATTCTGGATTTTATTGGCCCACTATTTATAAGGATGCCCACGATTTTGTCAAAGCATGTGACGCTTGTCAACGTCACGAAATATCTCTCAAAGAAATGAAATGCCGCAAAACGCCATTCAAGTGTGTGAGATCTTTGACATATGGGGCATTGACTTTATGGGGCCATTTCCATCATCTCGAGGAAACAAATACATACTTCGTGGCGTTGACTATTTGTCATAATGGGTTGAAGCGAAAGCTTTACCTACCAACGATGCCCGAGTTGTTGTGAAATTCTTAAAATCTCTTTTGCTAGGTTTGGAACTCCACGAGCTATAATCAGTGATCGTGGTACGCATTTCTGCAATGACCAGCTTGATAGAGTCATGCAAAAGTATGGTGTAACCCACCGTCTCTCTACTGCGTACCACCCCCAAACAAGTGGGCAAGTGGAAGTTTCTAACCGAGGTATAAAAGAATTCGAAAGGACAGAGGCGAAAACCGTGCCTCTTGGTCGGGATAAACTGGATGACGACTCTGGGCCTTCCAGCAACTTATAAAACACCCACCGGGTGTACTCCATACAAGCTTGTGTACGGAAAGGCGTGTCATCTGCCGATTGAGCTTGAGCACAAAGCATACTTGGCCTTGAAACATGCCAACTTCGATATTCAGACAGTTGGTGATCACCGGAAAGTTCAAATGAATGAATTAAATGAACTCCGTGATCAAGCATACGAGAACTCTTTGATCTACAAAGAAAAGACAAAGAAGATTCATGACTCCAAAATCAAGAACCGCGTTTTCAACGTCGGTGATCGAGTCCTTCTTTTCAATTCAAGATTGAAGATTTTCTCAGGAAAACTAAAATCCCGCTAGTCTGGACCATTCACCATCACTAAAGTATTTCCTTATGGTACCATTGAGTTATCTCAACCCGATGGTCCAAATTTTAAAGTGAATGGTCATCGGTTGAAGCACTATTTTGGAGAAGACATTCCACCTGTGGTTGTCCCGGATCTACAAACTTTCCCCATAAAACCAATAAATGCGGGGATCGAGTCAAGCTAGCGACTTCGGGAATCAAAACAAGTAGCACACCATATTGGTTTTCACCCATATTTCTGACTTCTTTCTACTTTCTACCACCCTAGTGTGGGGGAGTTGCCCCCCGCTGTTGTATATAAGTTTTCATCAGTTAAAAAATAATAATAAAATAAAAATAAAAAATAAAAAATAAAAAATGTGTATATATAAAAAATAAAATAATGGCCGTAGTATTTCCCTTTTACGTTCTAAGTTTCGGCATAACAGCCGGTACTTTGAATATTGAGGGCAATATTCATTTCTAGTGTGGGGGAATTCTCACGAATTTTATCATGTAATTATACCACCCAATTCCCCATTTTTGGCCAAAATTTTTTTTGGAGTAAGTGTTTTGCACTTACTCGCTTACGGTTATCAGTCCACCATGTCTAATAAACAAAAGGATTGGCTAATCCAAGAGCAAACGGCTCTTGGTAAAGATATCTCAAATCCGTTGGCGGCTTGCAATTTGCCCAAAATTGTATGGTGCTCAACTCACCATATCTTTAATTAGTGAAGAGTTGGCTAGCCCGCAAGTTTATGGCTTGTGGTAAAGGCATTGGAAAAACCATAATTGGTAATCGACTCACCAAAGATAATATTGATAATTTATCTAAGAGTTGGCTAGTCCAGAAGCAAACGGCTTCGGGTAAAGACAAATCAAAACCATTGGGCTGGTGATTTGCTCAAAATCATTTGATTATCATTGTACCAAGGTTCTTACTTGAAATGAAACAATTGGCTACCGAAGTAATGGCTTTTGGTAAAGAGATGAAATCCATTAAAGTTTCAAAAGATTGCTAGGGACTAGCAATATCTTAGTGTGGGGGATTGATGAGTATGCAAATACTCATCATTCTTGTACCTTTTAGATGCCAAAACATCCAAAAACTCCTGTCAAAGCATCAAAATGATAAAAATATCACAAATAAGTGTTTTATGTGTTTCAAATGCAAAAATACCAAAAGCGGTGAAAAACGCATATCAAGTTTGCATAATTGGCGTTTTAGTCCCCAAGTTTCAAAAGTTATCAAAACTAGTCCCTGGTAAATCAAAATAAAGCAAATTATCATTTAAGGTCCATGGGATTCAAAAGTTGTCAAAACAAACCCTTCAAAGTTTAAAATTACAAAATGACAACTTTAGTCCCTAAAGTTTAAAAATTGTCAAAAATAGTCCTTGGTAAATTTAAAAAGTGAAAATAATCAAAAGTAAACCTTGTACTATTCATATATGGCATAATCGGTCCTTGTGTTAACTTTGGAATATTGGCACGTCCAGCCCCTCATTTTCAGAATATTACAAAATTGGTCCTTATGATTTATTAGCTACAAACCAAACCGGACCCAAAATAAAAATAAACCCAAACCCAAGCCCAATACCCAACCCAGCCCAATCCCCTATTAATAAAACCAGGGTCAACCCCGGTCAAACCTCCTCTCTTCTCCTTCCTCACAACCCCGCCAAAACCAAACCAGGGTGGTTTTCACCACCACCTGTCCACCACTTGCAACCACCTGTCTCCCAGCTGTCTACCCACTCCCTTCCACCTCTACAATCTCCCAAGAAGCATTAAATGCTTTAAACCTGCTTTTGATATTTTTGGCACCAAAATGCCAAGTGCACGATTATGATGAGATTGATGAATTCAATGGCCAGGATCAAGTGGGAAACATTCAGAGGTCGACAAGGAGCTCAAAAAGATCAATATAAAGGAAGAAAGGGAGCAATGTGAAATATATCTAGTGTAATTTTTAATTTTCTTAGTCGTTTTAATTAATTTAAGCTTTCCAGTGTATGTCTTAGCTTTCAAGTACTGTCTTTATCAATTTCAGTGTATTTTAAAACCTTTTTCAATAAGCAATTTCAAGTTTCAGTTTATGCAATTTTTCAAGCTTAAATTCTCATATTAGCTTAATGTTGTTATTAGTTGTTATTATGGACTCATAAGCTCATGTAAGCTCCTTATAAAGCTTTTTAAAGCTTTTAGAAACTTTCAAACTCAGTTTAGAATTAAAAATCAAAAATACAAAAAAATTAGTTATAAATCAAAAAATAAAAAAAAATAAAAAATGATGAAGAAAAGCATTGGAGCAAGGTGAATTCGGATTGCCTTGGGTTTAGAAGCTTATTGGGAAATGTAGGTTGTGTTCTCAGTTCTTGGTTCTCAGTTGTGAGCTTGGAAGCAATTTGTAAGCTTATTTCTTAAATTTGGCCATTTACTGTAGAAGTGCTTATCTCTGCTTTTCTCTGTGTTTTTTATGCTTATTTGGTGTATGTTAGTGATATTATTGCTTAATATTGCATGCTTGTTCATTAATTTTCTTAGTTGCTTAGTTTTCACTTTTTCACTTTTATTGCATAACAGTAATTTATAGGTCTTTGATGTTATTGTTGGTGTTTATGTGCTTAAATCACGGCTTTTATATCATCAAATGTTCTTATGAATCAGTTGCATGGTCTTAATCTGTGAAATCCTTTGGAAATCACAAATTCAGTCTTATATAAGGGTTGTTTGGATTTGCTAATAGATTAGCATTCCAGTGTATGCTTGTTGTTGTTTGTGGTTGTTACATGTCATTTTAGTTCATAATAACTCAATTCAACCATAAAAACCTGTCCTTTTTTGTTAAAAAGTCAAAATAGCTTTTAATTTTCATCTATGAGCTCACTGTTAGGATTTAGATTGTAAAATTCATCATAGTTGCTTATAACTTGTTAATCTAGCTTAATTTCATCTTAACTTAGCTTAATATAACATAATCAGTGAGTAGGATCAATCATAAGTTCATTTAAGTCAACTTTAGTGTTTATCTTAAAAAGTAAAATTTTCACTTAGTCAGTTTTTGAATAAAATAGATAATTTTCTATAGGATTTAATTTTGAGTTTCATGTTTTATGCTTTTGGGATATTACTATTTAGCTGCTCATCTTTATCATAGTAATTTTTATAATTTTTAGTTTGCTAGTTAAACTGCTTATTTCTTAGCTTCTTTTAAACACTTTTCTGAAAAAGTGCCCTGTGCACAGTTGAGTAAGCTCATTTCACAAGCTTGTATCTTGTTCATTAGAGAGGTTTAGCTTGTGTAATTTGTTGTTTTCATAAGCCCTTCTGGCTTGTTTGATGTGTGAATGCTTATTTTCCATTTATAGCTTATTTGGACTGCTTATCATGTTCATGTTCTTCTCAAAATCACTCAAGATATACCGAGTTATCGTAGTTGAGCCTTTTTCACAAGCTCATCAAAAGCTCATTAGTGAGTCTCAGCTTGTGTATTTTAGCTTTTTGTGTAGCTTAACCACCCATCTCAAAGTTCTAGTGCTTATATTGTGCTTTACAGCTTATTTAATAAGCCTGCTACTAGATTTTTGTTTGTCCCATTTCCTGTGTACACTAATCGAATACTCAAGGTTTTACAAGCTTTTCAAAAGCTTGTCATAAGCTCACCAGTGGACCCTAGGGGTTGTTCTTGGTTCCTTTGAGCTCAAAACCAAGTCAAGTACTGTTTCAGCCAAGTTTGAGAGCTTAAGCTCTGTGGACCCCACTTGTTTTACCCTTTAAACTCTGGCCCCATAACCGCGTTTAGAACATAAAGAAGCCAAGTGCTTATTTTGATCCATCGCCTTATTCAAAGAGCTAGTTTGGTTGTTTCTTGCTTGAACATGTCCAAGTAACTTGTTTACACCTAAATCCATTACTGTGGACCCCACATAAGCCATATCAAGCTTGTTTCTAGCTGTGGTCAACAAAAGTCAACTGATAAGGGTTTTTGTGTCTAAACTGCTTATTGTTAAGTTCTAAAATTTTTGTTTTCATTAAAAGTTTGTATTATCATTAGTATAATAGGTTTAAACAATAAAAACACAAAACATCAATTTTGAAAATAGTGATAGCGTTTATTTAATATAATTTTGCTTTTAATTTTCTTTTCACTTATTATTAAGCACTTATCATTTTTATATTTTTCTTAAGTTTCTATCATATTAAAGTATTTTTAGGAATTTTCTTAGATTTTTCCTTTGTCATCTAGTATTTTTAATAATTAATAATAGTTTTAATAATTAATTAATATTAAAGTAATAAGTAGTAAAATTAATTTTTATTAAGTGAAACCATGTTTTCATATTTTTCCTAGCTTTTTTAACTTAATTAGAACCTATAAAAATTAATCTTATAATTTTCCCTTTTTATTTTCTAATTTTAATCCTTTAATTAGTTTAATTAGATTTAAATTATTAATTAAGTTTTTAATTTATAAAACCTTTGCTAAAAGACAAAAATATTTGTTTTTAATTTTTATAAATCCTTTAAGTTGTTCTAGATTTTTAGAAAATAAATTTGTAATTTTCTTAGTTAGTTTTGTATTATAAATCCTTTTTAGATTAATTAAACTAGATTTTAAATAAGTTTAAAATAGTTTTGATTAATTAATTAATATTAAATTCATAAAATATTAGTAAAATATTTTCTTTTTAGATTTTAATTTTCTTTAAGTTTAAAAAAGTTTTAAATTTTCATTTTATACCATTTAGTTTTAAACTTGTCATTTTAAGTCCCTGTAGTTTTTAAATTTGCATTTTTTTTACTTGCAATACACATTTGTTTAATCTGATTGTTATACTTTATAGCTCTGTATCCAAATACAATTCCAAACAATCAGTAGTGTAATTATCAACCAAAATCCTTACAGATCATTATCCATAGTGATCATTCTACGTCTGAACATTTTCATACACCATTCAACCTCCGTGGGATTTAACGACCCGGGAATCCACTAAATTCCAAGGGAAATTGTATTGAGTCCATAATAGTTGACTTTTGTTGACTAAAACCTTTGGTCAATATTTCTTTACTGTTTTGGAAGCGATCAGGAGGATTACACACGTTTTCAAAAGAAATGTAAACATGAGAATAACAATTAACTAAAAGATATATATGTGTGTTTGTTCGAGTCAAATTCTTGTATCGAGTCATAATGGATGTTTTGCAAAAATTTTTCCAGATTCTAAAGATGTAAATTTTCCAATTTTTTTCCGCAAAATCATCGCACCGGTTTTGTCGGGATAACTACGGCCAGATCGCATGACGGCCGTGAAGGAGTAAAAACATCGATTACTTTTTCTCGTTTTCGAGCTACTTATAAATTTTTGGAATTTTCCAGTCTTAATTTTCCAAAATTGTAAACATCCATTCCAAAAGCATTATATCCTAGTTTAAATCAAGTCTTATATATATTATTACCGCCGATTTTACGCGAAGGTTTCGTTTGTTTTCTTCAAATGTGCAGTTTAATTTATCAAGAAGAAGTTACATAAGATTGGAAGGAGCTTTTCACGCATAAACTCTTCTTGGAAAGGATTTAACCACTACTTTACACGGATCCTACCGAGCTAATCAGGGGAGTACTAGTTTCTTTAGTTTTTAATTACCTTCCATTATCATAACTTTGATACTTTTGGGGAACATTGGGGACAATGTTTAGTTTAAGTGTAGGGAGGGAAAATAAACGGGAACTTTGAAACTATGCTTATCCTTGATTATTTGCTTTGTCCAAGTATATTTGTGTAATAAACCATGAGAAAATGTCGGTTAGGGTAATTTTGGCACCAAATTTTTAATTTTTCATGACATATAGGAGTGGGCCATTAGTCTTAACAAAAGCGTCTCATGGATAGGAAGTTATATGACTAGCACAAAAAAACCCTTTACCACCTAAATTCCACCCAAAATGTGAGGATCGCCCTTAGATTAGTAGGAATTAAAGCATTCATCTTTAATGCTTAGAGTGTGAACTGGTAGTATATTAGATTCTAGAACTTGTTTTGTGATGCATTCTGAGACCACTAGTAAGACTACACTTGTGTAGTTAGGAATAACTAAATGATAAGAGGCATTAGGATAACCCTTGTTTGATACCCGTAATATAATTACTTCTTCCACATCGGTTGAGTAATTCCCCACACCCTTTGCGTTGTACTCATCTTTAGTACACGATACCCCTAGTTAACCCCTCGGAGCCTATCCTTTTCGCGGTTCTCGTGATGTTTCGGTTTTCCGAATATCAATGAAGAGCATTGTTTACACCCCACCCCAAATATACACCCAAATCGCCTTAGCCTACCCTTTATGCACTCACTTTTAGTGCATTATTGTTATCACCCTAAAACCTTAGTTCAATTATCCGTTGCTTGCATGAGTTGCTAAGTCGAGTCATATCCTTTGTGTAGCTTTTGGGACGATTGGGATTCATGGGGAAAGTTAAAGTTTATGAGATGACGGGAAGGGAACGTTAAATTCAAATTCCCTTTGTTTGCGTAATAATGTACCCCAAGTGTTTTGATCTTTTCAATTCGGGTCAAATTAGTGTTAGAATAATAAAACTCAAGTGTAGGGATGTGCCTATAAATCCCTATCATTTTGATGTTACCGTAGAGGATGGTAGAGTAAAACTGTATGAAAAAAAAAATAGAAAAAGAGAAAAGAAAAAAAAATAGAGTGAAAAAAAAAACAACATACGGGGCTACCATCCTACATCTATCCTTTAAATTTATGTTTGTTTGTTTGCTTAGCTAAAGTCTAGAATTTCGAGTCTTGGCTTAGCAACGCCATTCTTCGTATGCATTTAACATAGAGATTTTTGACTTGCCACCACTAAATAGCCTATCCCACCAAACCCTTTGTTTCCCTACCGTAAGCCTAACGTTACAACCCTTTAAAGACCTCTTTGATAGTCTTTTCTAGGTGCTTACACCAAAGCGATGGAGGTTTGATCTATTTTCAAGCCTATGGTAATCTATGTACTAGGACCGGTTAATGAGGGTTTATCTTCCATTTCCAACTTGTTATATTTCATATACACCCGAGAGAGATGTGAGTATCCAAACACCCCATGTGAGGTGCTAGTATGTAATTTCCGTGCTTGTTATGACTTTTGCGGGGCTTATATGTGTTGTGGACTGTTTTAAACCAATGCTTCATGACCCCTAACTTATAAATTAATTGGCTAAAAGCACATTTTCTTGAGGACAAGCAAATACCAAGTGTAGGGATATTTGATAAGGTTTTAAAAGGTACCTTTTGAGGGGTCATTTAAGCCCTTATTTGATCACTTTTGTATCCGTTATTACTTAATATCGCTCCTTTTCACTTTTTAGGTCTCGTGAAGGCAAATTGCTGTAATGGCACTTATTTGGACGAAAGGCGCGGATATATGAAGAAAATGGCCAAAGTCAAGAATCGAGACACCCAAATGCTACCGGAAAATACAAGGTGACGGCGCCATCTTATCTGCGCGACGCCGGAGGATTTTGTGACGGATGAAGCCAAAACTCCTATTTTCAAGTGACGACGTCAATTTATAAAAGAGGAGGCCTTCGCAACTCGACGCCTAGATTCAATCCGACGCGCCGGCTAAAGAAGGGCGGCGTCACAAGCACATGGTGACGCCGTCGCAAGTCTAACGTGGCCAAGACGAAACCCTAATGACGGCGACACACGGCGTCCACAAAACATAAGGTGATGCCATCGCATGTGTAATCTTATATATAGAATCCGAATTTTTCAGTTTTAGTGTGTAGTCTTTTGGAGTAAAACCTAAACCGAACCAAGGCTGTCTTGTACAGTATTTTAGGGTTCCAAACCCTATCTTACACCAAGATAAGTGTTTTACTTCATTAATTCAATTATGTCTTTGATTATTTGTGTGTATGCTTGCATGTTCTCCATGTCCGGCTAATTTACTTGTGTGTTTGCTTAGGGAATATGAAACTTAATTATTGAATATTGATTGGTTGTCTCTTATCTTAGTTGATTAATGATCTAGCAATGCGATAGGTCATTCGTTGTGTACTTAATGCTTGATTAAATCTTTGTGAACCTTAGAATATAGCTCCTTGAGTAGTTGTGTGAACCATCCAAAGAGTTTCTTAGAGTAAGAGTTTATTATCCCTAGTGGGTTTTGTAGACGAGACCCTTTGGTAAGTTCAAAGAGTTAGGGAACATACGCATACCCTACGACTTTAGACACACAACGCAACTATGAATAAGGACGTGACAATTCAACCGCCAATAGGAGATAATTAAGGAGTAGTAAAACCTAAGTAAACACATCTTTAAACTATCATACAAGCACACAATAATTAGACATCGACTACATACACCCTAGGTTAGATAATTAGATAAGTAGAGTAATCGGTAGCAATACCAACCCCCAAATCCAAACCCCGAGATTCGTACCTTTCAATTTCCTAAAAAACAAAAAAAAAAGATAAAAAATAATCTTCCTCAACCCCAACCTTAGCGTAGTAACTTCTTACTAGCATTCCTATTCCCCTAGAGAACGATATTATAATACCCGTGGCTTACCCTAATTACTACACTACAACGATTAGGTTCATTGCCTAGGGTGTTGAAAAACTTGCTCGACGAAAAGGAAGTTCCTTTGACCCCGAACGACGCGTGTAGCGTTATCAAGGAACAATATTGAGAAAAAGATTCTCGACCACATCAAAGAATCAAGAGAGCGCGACGATAGGATAGAAAAGAGGATGAAAGCATTCATGTATAATACAGTCTCTTCTATTAAAGTTCACGAAGATAGGATAACAAGATTAGAGAAAAGTGTTAGTTCATGTTCAGAAGCCATCTCTGATTACCTAGCAGCTCAGGAGGAAGAAGTTGTCCACACGGTAGAAACTATCCTCGAAGAACCTTTGACATTTTCAAAAAAAGTTAACGGATCAGATGGAGAAACAATCACTTTTGGACCAAACTTTGGCTGGTAAACCCTCCTAATGATACTAATCGCATGATACTACGCTGAATTAAGTTATGATGAGACTATTTGCCTTAACGAAAGATGCTCAAATTTGTTTTGAGGAACGAGCTACCACAAAAGGAAAAAGATCGGGGATGCTTTACTATCCCTTGCTATATCGGAGCCTAAACATGTAACGCCGGAAGATCTTGGAGCTAGTATTAGTATAATGCCTGTTCGATGTTTTTGAATGGGAATTGACAACTTAAAACCGGCCAAGATGAAAATTAAAATGGCCGATCGATCTATGCAATCACCATTAGAAATTGTTGAAAATGTATTAGTGAAGATAAAGAGATTCCTTTTCCCAGTAGATTTTGTGATTCTAGATATCCCAGAAGACAACAGGATACCTGTCATTTTAGGAAGACCCATGCTTGCTACTGCTCACACTAAAGTGGATGTCTTTGTCGGGAAATTAACTCTGGAAGCGAATGGAGAGATCGCCACATTCGGACCTAATGAACATTTGTCCACCCCGGAGAAGATGTGTGCAATTGACCCAGTGGGGGATTTTGGTGAAGCCCTTGAAAAGTTTCTTAGCGACCCCCCGGATCCTGGAGAGGTTGACTCGGGGAAGGATTTTGATGTTTTCGTGAATTTTGAGGAAGAAGATAACTTAGGATTAAGTGTTGAAGACCTCTCTAGTGATGTCGAGATGACACATTGGCAAGACAACTTTGATAAAACTTTCTTGCAATCGGACCAACCGCAGTTTTATGGGATGGGGGCACGTATCCATCATAGGAATCCCCACTATCTGAAGATCTCATGCAAAATTGGGTTCATTGATTTTCACCCATTTATAGACACAGATTCCCCAGTCAACATTATCTCTAAGGAATGCTACAACCAGGTTATGGAAAAGGAGCTTGATTTCAAAGGAAACAACTTCCTTGGGATAGCAACAAATATACGAGTTTTTGTATGAACACACTCGTTTCTAGTCGACTTTTGTGGTTTTGGATGAAGCGTAATCGTGCAAGGGCGTGTATAATGATGGTAGGGTGATTTTCGAAAACCCTTTAAAGAAATATCTAGGCTTGATAAAAACGCAGGGAAGGACCGGTTGGCTAAAGATTGGCGATGATAAACTGCTTTCAAAATGCCAAGGATTTGCAAAAAATTTAAAATTGGACTAAAAGACAGTTGAGTTATGCTAGACTGCTGCTTGGTATTAGTGAAGAAGATAAGGCCAAAGGTTTTGAGCACCCCTACCAAAAGATCAATTTTTTTTACTTAGGGTGTTTAGAACTTGGAGAAGGATACAAATGTGATGAGAATTTGATGAGCTGGCTTCAACATGGTGATTTCCCAGTCCACGAGGTGACGGACAAACACTGGTAGCCCACGACTAAGAGTCTAACTTAAAGACTCGTAAATAAAGAAAAGTGCTCTTTCGGGAGACAACCCGAATTATCTCTTTCTTTTGTTTTTATTTCATTTCTGTTGGGTTTTATGTTTCTAACCATTTTTACAGGAAACAATCAAGTAATTACTGCTGCAGTTGCTAATCTGAACAGAGTTACGGCGTAACTCATCTTGGTGATTACGCCGTAACCAACATTTTAGCAAAGCGAATTCTTGTCGCATTACCAATTACTTAGTAATACCATCTCAATCGTTACGCTGTAACTATTCGCCGATGACTCATACCATGTTTTGCCATTTACAGTAATCTCTCATAGGAGTTACGACGTAACTCTCCTCTCTCGCTTAATTCTTTCGTTTTAAAACACTGTAACCTTGTATTAGTTTTTAAATGAACTTTGTGGGTGTGTTCCTGAAACCCTCAAGACTCAGAGACTTCACTCGTCCACTTGGGACACCATGTGGTTTAAAAGGCTTGTTGCATTCGCTAAATGCAACCGTGATTCCTATGAAAGTGAGTTAGGTTTGTTTTTCATTTTATTTTTTTTCTTTTTAGAATTATGCTTGTCGGTATTGTGATTTAGTGGATTGAAGTTTGTTCATGACACTTATAATGAGGCACGATCCTTTCTCGGGCCTTCTTCTTTATGGAGCAAATTTCGGGAAGTTCTACTCGCCTAATTCTACCTTTCTATTCACCTTTATTTTAATGCCTAGTACAAAAGGGACTTTGTACAATTCAAGTGGGGGGACGGCAGTAGAATTATCTCTTGAACTTTATTTCGCCCTCATTTTTCTAGTTTATTTTGAAAAATTATGCCAATTTTAATATTTTGACATGTTTTTCCAAACCTAACTAGATTAGACCTTAGCCGAGCACATACAACCCTTGATATTACATGGTGAGATTAGCCTTATCCGTTTCCAATATTTTACCCCAAATCCACCAAATTATGAGTGCGTCGGTAGCTTGTAAACTTTAGAACTTGGCCTTTGCATCATTTGGAGACCATAGACGAGGTATGTTGAGTTAGCTCGATGTATTTGGACTTTATAGTTTTAGAAAGCGATATAGGATTATCACCCCAAACAGCCTACCATTGTGAGTCTATCGATTAGTCACCTCGACTTTTCGACCCCATGTGAAACCCTTTTGTTGCACTCCCCTTTAGTGCAAGATACCCCTAGATACACCCTTTTGAGCCATTCCTTTCATTTTGTCACCCCAATATATTGTTTCGTTACACCTTTACACCTTAGCCTACCCCTTATTTGTAACCGGGAAGTCATCATTTGCCTAAGTTCAAGGTTCAAGTGGAAAGGTTTGGAAATCGCGCTTTCATCGACAACAATTATGAAGATCATTGAAGACCCCCAATTGTTGTTCATCTCAAGTGAGGGGATGTTATGTTATCATGTTATGTTCAAAAAAAAGGTTGATTGAGTTATGATTTTTAGCATGTTATGTTATAAGCACTAGTATGAGCTTTATTGTTTAGTATCGAGGAGGCCACCTCGGTCACATTGGAAGATTGGAGTTGGAGTTATACCAACTAAAGAAGAAAAGGTAGTGTGCCCATCACGACGCCCCTCTAATGACACATCTACCTTACATTTCATGATTCGGTCTCTAGACTTCTAAGCTTGAACTTTGGGCGGACGGTAAGTGGTGATGACTTAGTTGTAGATATAGACTACCTACTTGTTTTTCATTTTACACCAATTATATATCCCATGTCTTATCCTACCCTTTAGTCATGAAGGCGGTCTAGGTGATGCAACGAGCAATCTTTGGTGTCTTGGCCATGGATTTGGTCATGTATTATTGATTTTGTCCACTTCGCCATGACATTTTAGTAATGACGAGTCACCTCTAACCTTGTCGTTCTACCATATTGCATTACTCGAGAATTATTTAGTCTTTAACTCTAGTGGTGGAGATTTGTGTAACCGCCAAGCTTATGATAGAATACATGCTATGATCATGCGATTGAGTGATCACCCAAATTGACACTTAGTTGAGGAGAGATTTGAGTGTTTGTTCCCTTCTGGTATTGGTTTGTTTTATTCTAGCATAAGGGATTTGTAAACTCATATTTTCCGTGTTTGGGAGATATCTATTTAGGAATCTATCTAATAAGGTCTACTTGAGGGCAAGTAGAGTTCAAGTGGGGATATTTGATAACATCAAATAGTCCTGAATATTAAGTGTCAATTTCCTCCGTTAATGCTCGTTATTTATATCATTTATATGGATTTATGATTGTTTTCCATTGCACTTTCGTGGTACGAGCATTGGAGCTAAAGAGACGCGGAAATGGAAACGTTACTAAAGATTTATCACATTATGCTTATTTTGGAGAAGTTACGGCGTAACTCATCTCTCATATAGCCGTAACTATGCGTGACCCGAAGTCCAACTTATCAAGAGGTTACGGCGTATCCTCCCAAAGGTTATGGCGTAACTCCATTAGGTCAAAAGAGGTTCCACGCGCTGATACTTACGCCAACATCGTGATCACTTACGACGAACCGAGCTTATTGAAGACTACGACTTAATGATATGGTTTTCTTGCGTCTTAATATTTATAGTGTCTCGCTATACCTATGGTCACCCTAATGCACTAACGGACAAGTAGTACCCGGCCGTGTGTAGTGTAGTAAATGGTAAAGCCGAGGTCGTCCCAAGAGCTATGTGTGTGGATAATTACTAAGTCTAATTGTCACAGAATATTAATGGTTTGATAGGGCTTTAATTAATTAAACTACTAATGCAGAATATAAAAGCAATTAAATGGTAGAAAAGAAATCAATAGAGGAATAGTGGTGCTAACCTAGTTAATCATCCTAACTAGTTATGTCTACGTCTACCTACTTCCAATTACTTCAAGTGGGGTCAAATTCGAGAGGACATTTGGTCGGCCGCCCTAACCTATCGCAAAGATGCCACCACAGAGAAATCGGCACACCGTCATAAGTCCTGTTGATCCTGGTCCCCTAAGCCGAGTCATTAAGTACCGCTACATGCTAGATTCTAAATAGTGAATTTCCGGCCATTAGGAACTTAGACACTACACCCCCAATTCTTAAGTTCATCCAAATGATAGGTGATCGGTTGGTCAAATCGCACAAGTAGAAAGGGTCGTGGTTGGTCATATCTTACCCTTTCTGTCTCAGTCCGCTCACCTAGGGTCCGTTGGTCATATCTCCTAGGAAATTGGCCTCTACCGCCATTCAAAACTACCGAACCAGGGTGACTACCAAAGAACTATGCATGCATACACTTAGAAATAACTGTACGGAAGTAAAGGTAAACGCAAACAAAACAATTAAGGAATCATAACTAGGCTAGCACCAAAGGGTGCCTAGCCACTCATATTAATCATGCACATCAATTCAATATTCAAAGGTACAAAATACATGAATTGAAAGTAAAAGAAATAATAAACGCTAAAGCTTATCGTAATGGTGTGACTTCTCCCTTGAAATACTCCGTATGCTTCCCTGACCTTCCTTGAGTATTTTCCCACCTTCCAGTATTGTGTGTGGAATGGGATGATTAGAAATGCCGGAATTCATGGGTATTTATGGTTGTGTCCGGGTTATTACAGAACCAAAAGATGAGTTACGCCGTAACCTCCGTAAATGCACTAGACTGCTAGTTACGGCAGAACCTTATAAGTGCTTATGCCGTAGTCTTCAATAAACCTCGTTACGTCGTAGTGATGCAAGAGTTACGGCAGAAGTATCACGCGTGGAACCTCTTTTGACCTAATGGAGTTACGCCGTAATCTTTGGAAGGAGTTACGCCGTAACCTCTTGATGAGTTGGACTTTGTGGTCAGCAATAGTTAAGGCGTAATGTGAGACGAGTTACGCCTGCTCTTCTTCAAAATAAACATACTTGTGATAAATCCTTAGTAACGTTTCCATTTCCGCTCTCTTTACTCCAATGCTCGCAATCTACCTAAAAGTGTAAAATAATGGAAAACAAGCGTAAATCCATATAAATTATATAAATAACGAGCATTAACGGGGGAAATTGACACTTAATATTCAAGACTATTTGATGTTATCAAATATCCCCCCACTTGAACTCTACTTGTCCTCAAGTAGACCTTATTAGATAGATTCCTAAAAAGATATCTTCCAAAACCCGAAAATATGAATTTACTGAATCCCTTTATAGAATAAAACAAAGCGAATACCTCGCGAAAGGGAACAAACACTAAATCTCTCTCAATCCTATTCCAAGTGTCAATTTCACCAATTGATACAAATCATAGCATGTATTCTATCATAAGGTGGCGGTTACACAAATCTCCACCACCTGGAGTTAAGTAATAACAATTCTCAAGGCAATATGGGTAGACACGCTACAAAGGTTAAGGGTGACTCGCCATTACTACATGTCATACTGGTGGACAAAATCAATGGTACATGACCAAATCCATGGCCAAGACACCAAAGATTGCTCATTTCATCACCTAGACACGCTTCATGACTAAAGGGTAGGATAAGACATGGGATGTATAATTGGTGTAAAATGAAAAACAAGCGGTGAGTCTATATCTATAACTAAGTCATCACCACTCACCGTCCGCCCAAAGTTCAAGCTTAGAAGTCTAGAGACCGGATCATGAAATGCAAGGTAGATGTGTCATTAGAGGGCGTCGTGATGGGCACACTACCTTTTCTTCTTCAGGTTAATATTACTCAACTCCAATCTTCAAATTTGACCGAGGTGGCCTCCTCGATACTAAACAATAAAGCTCATACTATAGTACTTATAACATTGCACTTTACAAAATCATAACTATTTTTTTGAATCATAGCGTGCCGATAACTTATATCCCCACTTGAGATGAACAATGGGAATTCAAGGGGTCTTCAATGATCTTCATAATTGTTGTCGATGAAAGCGTGATTTCCAAACCTTTCCACTCGAACCTTGAACTTAGGCAAATGATGACTTCTCAATTACAAATAAAGACTACAGGGTAGGCTAAGGTGTAAGGGTGTAATGAAACAATATATTGGGGTGACAAAATGAAAGGAATGGCTCATAAGGGTGTATCTAGGGGTATCTTGCACTAAAGGGGAGTGCAACAAAAGGTTTCACATGGGGGTCGAAAAGTCGAGGTGACTAATCAATGACTCACAATGGTAGGTCGTTTGGGTGATAATCCTATAATATTGCCTTCTAAAACTGAAATGTCCAAATACATCGAGCTAACTCAACATACCTCGTCTATGGTCTCGAAATGATGCAAAGGCCAAGTTCTAAAGTTTACAAGCTACGGCACACTCATAATTTGGTGGATTTGGGTAAAATATAGGAAACGGATAAGGCTAATCTCACCATGTAATATCAAGGGTTGTATGTGCTTGGCTAAGGTCTAATCTAGTTAGGTTCGGAAAAACATGTCAAAATATAAAAAATGGCATAATTTTTCAAAATAAACTAGAAAAATGAGGGTGAAATAAAGTTCAAGAGATAATTCTACTCCCGTCCCCCCACTTGAATTGCACAAAGTCCCTTTTGTACTAGGCATTAAAATAAAGGTGAAGAGAAAGGTAGAATTAGAGCGAGAACTTCCCTAAAATTTGCTCCAAAAAAGAAGAAGGCCCACGAGAAAGGATCGTGCCTTCGTTAAAGTGTCAAGAGCAAACTTCAATCCCTGAAATCACAATACCGACAAGCATAATTCTGAAAAGAAAAAAATAAAATGAAAGACAAACCTAACTCACTTTCGTAGGAATCGCGGTTGCATTTAGCGAATGCAACAAGCCTTTTAAACCACTTGGTGCCCGAAGTGGACGAGTGAAGTCTCGTGAGGGTTTAAAGGAACACACCACAAAGTTCATTTAAAACCAATTACAAGGTTCTTGTGTTTAAAATGAAAGAATTAAAGCAGAGGAGAGTTACGTCGTAACTCCATAAGAGAGTTATACCATAACTTGCAAAACCCGGTATGAGCCGAGAAGCGAATGGTTACTGCGTAACCACGAGATGGTATTACGCGTAGTTGGTAATGCATCAAGAATTCTCACGCTAAAATGTTGGTTACGGCGTAATCACCAAGATGAGTTACGCGGTAACTCTGTTTAGGTCCCAGCTGAACGCAGCAGAATTACTTCATTGTCTCCTGCCAAAACGGTTAGAAAACACAAAACCCAACAGAAAGGAAATAAAAACAAAAGAAAGGGATAATTCGGTTGTCTCCCGAAGAGCACCTTTCTTTATTAACGAAGTCTTTAAGTTAGACTGTGAGCAGCGGTGTTCCTATGGGGGCCTTTGAGCATCCCCAACTTCCTCAATATCTTTGGTCGAATAAGGCTGGTCCCAAACATGTGGCGAAACATACCGAGTCATGGCGCATCTTTTTCGCAGAAAATTAGCTTGTGCCCACTGAAACGAAACCGGCCTTTTTCTCCTCATCAATTTTATCATACCCAAACTTTACTTGTAACCAATTCTCAAATGAGATCCCTCTGTACCCTACATTGCTCCTTTTATCTTTGTCAAAACATGCCCACCTCATACGTTCGAGCCATTTAGGTTCGTGGTATTCTCCTTCATCGAGAATCTTGCGATTTGGGTTGCATGTAGGCCA
Organism: Chrysanthemum makinoi; assembly: GCA_910596185.1. Lineage (NCBI taxonomy): Eukaryota > Viridiplantae > Streptophyta > Magnoliopsida > Asterales > Asteraceae > Chrysanthemum > Chrysanthemum makinoi. Next base: position 86,137,253 of record OU343224.1, on the reverse strand, counting down.
TGCTATGGTGTAATCGTCGTGCATCATGGTGGTTCACAAAATGAATTGTCCGTCAATATGGGAGAACCATTCGCTAAAAACACTATGTTGTTGTAACCACTTTTGTTTGACATCCTCATCTTTTCCCGACCACCAGACTTTTGCAGCTTTATCAATCCTCCGAATGAAATACTTCCCCCCTCCATTACATCCTTTTTGGAATGGGGAACATGTGGGAAATATCACTCTGGTTTCCTCAACCAAAGGAGCACAGCAGTGAACTCTTCCTTTTACAAGCGTGGGATGGAAAACGGGGGTTTCTTCCTCATCATTTTCATTGTCACTAGATTCGGAGTCCTGCAAATGTCTAAAATCCGAAGGTGGAAATCTATCGGAGTCATCAAGTTCTATCTTTGGTGGTTCCTTTATAACAATTTCGTCAGGCTCAAGGCTCAAGGTTTTATCTAACTTGAATTCCACTATATCTCCATAGACTCCTCCGTAGCGTGCTAACGTTTCAAGGAATGGTAAACCAAGAATCAAATGTTCCTTTTTGCCTTTTATACCATCTACTACCACAAACTCAGGGGCTGAAGTAAATTTATCGACTTTAACACACCTCATTCTCTCTGTAATACCTAACGGGGTAGTCATAGTTTCAGTAGTGGATGCAATCTTTAAATCTGTTTCCCAAAGGTGGACAATTCGCAGTTTTAGGAATATGGATAGAGGCATGATGTTTACAATAGCCCCAAAATCAACTATCCCCAACATATCAATATTATCAGCAGAACACGGAATGACTAACCCTCTAGCACTAATATCCTTAACAAAGAATAAACTCGATCCTAACTGGGCCTACTCGGGGCATGGTTACGCCGAACTCAGGGAAGTAGTTACAGGTAAATCTTCCTGTTGGTCGATATTCATGAGTTCTAATTTGTCGATTACACATTCCTCAATCACCTCACGAGAATCATTGGTGAAAACAGATTGCATTCCTCCTACGCTTTGGCTTCGTTAAGTTCGATCCCATCAATCTCGTGATCGAGTTTTCCAATCATTACTTCAAGATTTTTTAGGGTTTCGTCGTGACTTGAAAGATTTTTATTAGTGTTTTTCTGGAAACCCTTCAACCAAATATTTTGTTCTTCTTGTTTCTGGGCCGAAGTTTCCAGGAATTTATAAATTGTATCCTCAAGATTGGGCCTTCTTTCTCCATTAGGCCCACGATTGTAATTTCCCCGATAACTGCTATTATTTCGACTATCTCCGTAAAAGGGTCGATTCTCCCCATATTTAGCTTCCTCAATTATTTCTGTGTCCGTATGAGGACAATTTTTTGTCAAATGTCCCCTACCACATTTTTCACACTCCACTTGAATTGCATGAACGGTTTCTCTGACTTTCAGCATATCTCAACTGAGGCTTTCAATTCTACTAGCAATCGCTGCAATTCCGTCGAAACTTCCGCCTAGGTTTCTTTTACTTCCACCGTCGTGCCATTTTTGAGAATGGTCCGCCATTTTTTGAATGGTTTCTATTGCAGTAGTAGGAGTCATATTCGGGATAGGTCCTTGATAATCCAGCATCTGTCTTGTAGTTACATTTATTCCTTTGTAGAAAATATTGACCTTCGCTGGTTATTAAGGTCATTGGTAGGACATTTGTAAAGAAGATCGTTGTATCTGTCCCAATCTTGATACAGAGTTTCGTCGTCTTCTTGTTTGAAATTGTGGATCTCCAAGAGTTGATTAGAAATCTTTGATGGTGGGCAATATCTTTGGATAAAGTGTTTCTTAAGTAGTGCCCAAGTATTAAGCTGCCCACGTGGGTCAATCTTCGATCCATCTTACTGGCCGCTCAAGTTAGAGTCATAGGGAAGACCACCGAGCATAACAGACATCATGAGACACGCCCAGGAATGTTGAAAAGGCTAGCGATGTATAGGACATTTTCAACGCGTGCTCATATCGTCTTTGTCCTGTTTCTGAAAAAGGGTTAGCGTGAAGCTCCCTCATAAATTGGTCTTTAATCTCAAAACGAACATCCGCTCCGATTGCCGGTCTTACGAGACCCCCTTGATCGACTCTAGTCAGCGCCAAGTATTCCTCAATAGTGAGGTCATCGATGTTAACCACTTCCATGGTACCTGAAAACTTGAAATATGATGGTGAGAAAAGTTTAAATATGAAATGAAAGACTTAATATTAATCCTAATATAGCTCCCGGTAGCGGCGCCAAAAACTTGATGCATGTTTTCTTGACGGTCTTAATATTTATAGTGTCTCGCTATACCTATGGTCTACCCTAATGCACTAACGCAAAACCCGTGTGTGTAGTGTAGTAAATGGTAAAGCCGAGGTCGTCCCAAGAGCTATGTGTGTCGAATAATTACTAAGTCTAATTGTCACAGAATATAAATGGTTTGATAGGGGTTTTAATTAATTAAACTACTAATGCAGAATATAAAAGCAATTAAATGGTAGAAAAGAAATCAATAGAGGAATAGTGGTGCTAACCTAGTTAATCCTCCTAACTAGTTATGTCTACGTCTACCTACTTCCAATTACTTGTGGGGTCAAATTAGAGAGGACAACATTTGGTCAATTCCCTAACATATCAAAGAAAGATGCCACCATAGGAGAAATCAAGCGCACCGTCATAAGTCCTGTTGTTCCTGCTCCCCTAAGCCGAGTCATTAAGTACCGCTACATGATAGATTCTAAATAGTGAGTGCCCGACCGTTAGGAACTTAGACACTACACCTCCCAATTCTTAAGTTCATCCAAACGATAGGTGATCAGTTGGTCAAATCGCACAAGTAGAAAGGGTCGTCGGTTGGTCATATCTTACCCTTCCGTCTCAGTCCGGCTCACCTAGGGTCAGTTGCTCATATCTTCTAGGCAATTGGCCTCTACCGCCATTCAAAACTACCGAACCAGGGGTGACTACCAAAGAACTATGCATGCATACACTTAGAAATAATTATGCGGAAGTAAAGGTAAACGCAAACACAACAATTAAGGAATCATAACTAGGCTAGCACCAAAGGGTGCTTAGCCGCTCATATTAATCATGCACATCAATTGAATATTCAAAGGTACGAAATACATAAATTGAAAGTAAAAGAAATAATAAACGCTAAAGCTTATCGTAATGGTGTGACTTCTCCCTTGGAAATAGCTCCGTATGCTTCCCTAGACCTTCCTTGAGTATTTTCCCACGTTCTCGGAGTATTGTGTGTGGAATGGGATGATTAGAAATGCTAGAATTCGTGGGGTATTTATAGGCCAGGTATGGGTTACGGCGTAACCAAAAGATGAGTTACGTCGTAACCTCCGTAAATTCACTAGATCGCTGAGTTACGGCGTAACCTTATAAGTGGTTACGCCGTAGTCTTCAATAAACTCAGTTACGTCGTAAGTGATGCAGAGTTACGGCGTAAGTATCAGCGGCGTGGAACCTCTTTTGACCTAATGGAGTTACGTCGTAATCTTTGGAAGGAGTTACGCCGTAACCTCTTGATGAGTTGGACTTGAGGGTCACGCAATAGTTACAGTAATGTGAGAGCGAGTTACGTCGTAACTTCTTCAAAATAAGCATACTGTGATAAATCCTTAGTAACGTTTCCATTTCCGCGTCTCTTTAGCTCCAATGCTCGCAATCTACCTGAAAGTGTAAAATAATGGAAAACAAGCGTAAATCCATATAAATGATATAAATAACGAGCATTAACGGGGGAAATTGACACTTAATATTCAGGACTATTTGATGTTATCACGTAACCACTTATAAGGTTACGCCGTAACTAGCAGATCTAGTGCATTTACCAAGAAATAGAAGGTTACGGCGTAACTCATTTATTGGTTACGCCGTAACCCAGACCTGGCCTATAAATACCCCACGAATTCCAGCATTTCAAATCATCCCATTCCGCACACAACACTCTGAGAACGTGGGAAAAAGCTCAAAGGAGGTCTAGGGAAGCATACAGAGCTGTTTCCAAGGGAGAAGTCACACCATTACGATAAGCTTTAGCGTTTATTATTTCTTTTACTTTCAATTCATGTATTTCGTACCTTTAAATATTGAATTGATGTGCATGATTAATATGAGCTGCTAAGCACCCTTTGGTGCTAGCCTAGTTATGATTCCTTAATTGTTTTGTTTCGTTCACCTTTACTTCCAAATTATTTCTAAGTGTATGCATGCATAGTTCTTTGTAGTCACCCCGGTTCGGTAGTTTTGAATGGCGATAGAGGCCAATTGCCTAGGAGATATGACCAAGCTGACCACAGGTGAGCGGTGAGACGGAAGGGTAAGATATGACCTCTTGGCGACCCTTTCTACTTGTGCGATTTGACCTCACCTATCGTTTGGATGAACTTAAGAATTGGGGGTGTAGTGTCTAAGTTCCTAACGGCCGGACACTCACTATTTAGAATCTAGCATGTAGCGGTACTTAATGACTTGGCTTAGGGTACCAGGAACAACAGGACTTATGGCCGGTCGCTTTGATTTCTCTGTGGTGGCATCTTTGCTGATAGGTTAGGGCGAATTGACAAAATATTGTCCTCTCGAATTTGACCCCACCTGAAGTAATTGGAAGTAGGTAGACGTAGACATAACTAGTTAGGAGGATTAACTAGGTTAGCACCACTATTTCTCTATTGATTTCCCTTCTACTATTTATTTGCTTTTATATTCTGCATTAGTAGTTTAATTAATTAAAACCCTATCAAACCATTAATATTCTGTGACAATTAGACTTAGTAATTATCCGACACACATAGCTCTTGGGACGACCTCGGCTTTACCATTTACTACACTACACACGACCGGGTACACTGCCCGTTAGTGCATTAGGGTAGACCATAGGTATAACGAGACACTATAAATATTAAGACCTGGTCAGTAAAAACCTGCATCAGTCGAATATATTATTTTGGACGCAAAAATGGCTGCCATACTTAGAAGACTTTTATATCCGACAACCGCGAGGTCCTTTTTCTTCCACTTCCTTAGTCTAAGATTTTATTAGAAATGGTACATGGGACATGTTGAAGCTTCAATCAGTTGTTTATCCGGAAGAGGCTAAATTTATCTCTCAAATTCCCATATCTTGCACAAGAACCTTAGAGAAAATCGTTTGGCACTATGAATCCAAAGGGGCCTACACTGTGAAATCAGGCTACTGTCAAGCACTCATTCAATACAAAATGTGCCCGAGCACCTTGGCTTCTTCATCATCGACACCAAACAGAAGTTTCTGAAAACAAATTTGGAACCTAAAGACACTTCCAAAAATTAAGTATTTCTGGTGGAAAGCTTGTTCGAATGTTCTTGCCACATACGAAAATTTAGCACGTCGAGGTTGCTATTGTTTACCAAAATGTCGGATGTCCTATTTGTTTACTACATGTTGAAATTGTTGAGCACATGTTATTTTAGTGTGAATGGACGAAAGTGGTGTGGTTTGGTTCGGCTCTTAGTCTTCGCCTTGACATCATAAATGGCCCCTTCATTTCGCGTGTTCAAAATTTGTTAGATATGGTACCTTCTACCTCGGAGCGTTTGAAATTTCATACTTCACTGGCCAACATTGCATGGAATATTTGGAAATGCCAAAATGAATATGTATTCAACGAAATTCGGCCTTGTCCATTACGTACGATATCATCGATGAATTGTATCGAAAGGGATCTAATTTCGGTGTTTTCTACGTCATTGTTCAAGTCTAGTGTTTCGGTTGCTTTTGATGAATCTCATGAGAGTTCACTAAGGTGGATCCCCCCCATCAATAACCGCGTGAAGCTCAATTGTGATGCATCTTATAAACCAAACCGAGCATCTTCTGGGATTTTTGTTCGTAACTCTACAGTAGGGCTGAGCATCGGGCCGATCTCGACCCGGCCCGACCCGAATCCCGACAAGCCGGCAAACACAAACCGACTCCCAACCCCGACAAGCCCGACTAACATGATTCGGGACTCGGGATCGGTACGGGATTCGGGATTTGATTGGTTTTGTTTGTTGTTTTGGTTTTCGGCCGTCCGGCCCGATCCGACAAGCCCGAAACCCAACTAACCGGAAAACATAAACCGACTCCCGACCCCGACAAGCCCGACTAACATGATTCGGGACTCGTGATCGGGACGGGATTCGGTCGGTTTTGCTCACCCCTACTCTACAGGAGCTATAATCTTATGTTCAAGTGAAATCTTTCCTGCTTCTGACCCTCTTATGGCTGAGCTTTTGGCTATTCGGAGTGCTTGTCGTCTTGCATTTACATATGGGTGGCAAAATGCAATGGTCGAGTCAGATTCGCGTATAGCCATTTCTCTTGCTTCTTCCGAAGTCGAGCCTCCTTGGGCCTTAGCCACAATTGAGGTAGACATCAAAGTTTGGGCATCCCAACTTGTTATTTCTTTTTCATTGGCTAAATGTGAATGTAATTTAATGGCACATCGTGTTGCTAAAATAGCTTTAAGATCTCTTGATAACTTTTTATAGGATGTCAGTATTCCTGATGAATTTACCTTGACTGCGAGGAGTGATATTATTTAATATATTTTGTGGGGCTTTTGCCATTCTTTCGTTCAAAAAAATATATTATGGTTTTCTTTCTTTTCTTTTTTTAGGAGTGAAATTCTACACGAGTCATATTTGGTGACAATATAGGTAAACCTCGAAATCCACATACTACCCGTAAATTTCATGAAGCATGATAAATCACTAGTAGTTCAAAATTGTACTTCCTTCGTCCCATAATTATTGTCTAGTGTTAACTTTTGAGGTTTTTATTTTGCAACTTTGACCTTAATTATTAATATTTGTGACTTGATGAAAAATATATGAACGGATTGGATTGTATTTTCATTGATATAATTTTTATCAAATATTACATAACACAAACAAAAATACTTATGGTCAATAGTGGACAATAATTATGGGACGGAATGTGAACATTTATTATGGGACGGAATGTCTACGATTATACTCCAAATAATAAGGTGAACATTTATTATGAGACGAATAAAGTTATATATCTAAAATTTGATTTTAAGAAGCTCATGTTAAAAGAAAAGAATTTTGATTGAATTGCAATTTTTTTTTTTTTCAGGAATGTAAACCAACCCATGTACTACGATACTATTACAGTATTACTACACTAGTGTTCAGAAGAACATCTAACCTCGTTACTTTCTCCGTCCCAAATAAATGTCAACATTCTATTTTGAATCATTTAGTTAATTTAGTTAAACAAGTGAATGGCATTTTTTTTCCCCTTATCGGTTGACTGGGCTTCCCCAATGACCCATTTCAACAAATCAAAATGTGTTTTTAATAATTAAATGAAAATTTTCTAGCTGCACATTGTGATAATACACTTTACATTGTTCTTGTGTAAAATAAAATAGTTTCTTACGTTGGTGTGACAATGTGAAACTATGTTCTTAAGAATAAGAATATTACCATTAGTTATGTAGAAGATGGTTACCTTTTACGGGATTTGCATCATATGGAAAAGCAACCATTTTATGTACTTTTAGTAATCAAAACCGTACACAAATGACAAATGCAAGATCGCATGGTGAATTCGTGATTGATTGATCAAGAAGCAACTACTATATACATTAGAGTCAGGACGTTTTGAAATTTAAACATAAAATCTAAAGGTTGACGTAAGAAATTATGTAAGTGATTCATACGAAAATTATCCCACAAATACGGAATTATACTATTGAGTAGCCAAAGGATAACATAAGATCAACCCCAACTTTATGTCCACAATTTTCATCAACTTTAAACACATATAATTACAAACTTGACTGTTCCATATTGATGACATTTTATTAGGGTACATGCTCCTCCAAGAGAGCTTAGTAAAGATATATAGCTTGTCAAAAACGGAGCTGGTGTAAATGCAATATTGAGTCTACAAAAAAAAGTGTTGGGAGATGAAACTTAATACAAGAAAAGTGGGTTGAGTTAGTCCCACATTGATAGATGAATAAACTTTTGATATGTTTATAAGTAAGAATGTAGAATTTTCAGCCATAACTCGTTTATAATCTTGCACAAATGACATCTCAATTTGCACCAGAGAGTTTCATGTAAGGCTTTACATGGTCGAACTCTACGGTGTAAGTTGGCATTGTTGTTTCTGCCACATTATGGGTAACTTTTTGGCATCTAATCATATCTATATTTTTGTTTATTGGATGATCCTTGACTAAAACATATTTACTTTCCAAAATGTGGATTTAAAACATAACTCGTTTATAATCTTGCACAAATGACATCTCAATTTGCACCAGAGAGTTTCATGTAAGGCTTTACATGGTCGAACTCTACGGTGTAAGTTGGCATTGTTGTTTCTGCCACATTATGGGTAACTTTTTGGCATCTAATCATATCTATATTTTTGTTTATTGGATGATCCTTGACTAAAACATATTTACTTTCCAAAATGTGGATTTGAAACAGGATGCAAGTTCCTTATTTATTTACAACGGCCATCACAATTCCAAAGTTTAAATTCAAACAACAACTGACCAATTATTTTTAAAGATATCTGGTATACATTTTCTTAACAAAGTTTTACATAAGTAACACCCATGTCTCAATTCATCACATACTCCAATAGCCAAAACTAGGGTTAATATACAAAAAAGTTACTAAACTTTCAAAAAAATGTGTCCTAAGTCACTAATGTTTATCTTCTGTCATCTAGGTTACTATACTTCACGGGTTTTTCACATATGTTACTAAACCTTTTTATATGTGCCACCCTAGTCACTACATGGAAGGGCAACCGGTTGTAGTTTGCCATGTAGGATACCTATACAAACAAGTCACTAAACTTTGCGAAAAATTTGTCCCAAGTCACTAAAGTTTCATTTCTGTCATCTAAGGTACTCAACTACACGAGTTGTTAAATATGTTACTGAACCTTTAAAATATGTTTTCGTCCGTTTTTTTTTACGGTTTCGTCCGTTTTCATCCCCTTTTTACGTTTTTATTCATTTTCAACCGTTTTTTTACGTTTTCATCTTTTTTATACGTTTTCGTCCGTCATTATACGTTTTTGTCCGTTCTTATACGTTTTTATATGTTTTATACAAATTTTATAAGTTTTTATTCGTTTTCATCCGTTTTATACATTTTCATACGTTTTTATCCGTTTTTATACGTTTTCGTCCGTTTTTGTCCCATTTTTTACGTCCGTTTTTATATGTTTTTATGTTTTCATCCGTTTTTATATGTTTTTGTCCGTTTTTATATGCTTTTATACATTTTATATCGTTTTTATTAGTTTTCATCGTTTTATTCGTTTTCATCCGTTTTATACGTTTTTAGTCTTTTTTCGTTTTCGTCCATTTTCTTATGTTTTTGCCCGTTTTTCTATGTTTCATTCGTTTTCGTCCCTTTTTATGTTTGAAAACATAAGAAAATAGGCGAAAACGTAAGAAAATTGGACGAAAACGTAAGAAAGCGGACGAAAATGTATAAAACGGATGAAAACGAATAAAACGTATAAAAAATGTATAAAACCATATAAAACGGACAAAATATAAAAACGGATGAACATAAAACGTATAAAACGGACATAAAAATGGGACAAAAACGGACAACGTATAAAACGGACAAAACGTAAAAAAACAAACAAAAACGTATAAAAACGAATGAAAATGAATAAAAACGTATAAAAGGTGTATAAAATCGTATAAAACGTATAATTTTAAAGGTTCAGTAACATGTTTAAACAACTCCGTGACACCCGACTAACCACAAGGACCGTTTTGTACTAAAAAAATGTGCAATGTCATCATTTTAAAGGTTCAGTAACATGTGCCACAACTCGTGAAGTTTAGTACCTTAGATGACATGAATGAAACATTAGTGACTTAGGACAAATTTTTCGCAAAGTTTAGTACCTTAGATAACATGTGCCACAACTCGGTGTGTATACACGTCAGCTTCTTAACCGGTAACAATAGGTTGTCTGACTATTAGTATCCAAGATAACCGGTTACGTGAAGTATAGTAACCTAGATGACAGAAGATAAACATTAGTGACTTAGGACAATTTTTTTTTGAAAGTTTAGTAACTTTTTTGTATATTAACCCGCCAAAACTACAACATAATCAAAAACACATTAACCAAATAAACTACCTTTTTTTTTTTTTTTTTTTTTTTTTTTTTTTTATCAAAACCTTTTCTTTACGCAACGACTACTACACAAAGGAATCAAGGTACCCGTACTTGTGTCATTTGTTATATTGTAATGAACTAAGGGCATCCACAATGGAACCTTACTGTTTGATAAATAGCATGGTAACTCATCATGCAATGCATTGTAGAATTACATGTCATCCATATATTGAAACCTCACTCAATACTGTACAACCGACTATTAAACTACATGTAGTGGGCCTCATTGATCATTTTACATTTAAATAATACATATAAACTAAATATCTTGTACTTTGTGTTTTGTACTATACATATACAGTATTTTGTAAGTAATAAAAATAATATGCTATGAAAACTCATTAAACTATAACACTACAACAATCGTGGCTTTCGCAGGCGAATTATCAGGGCTTTCGCCGGGGACATGTCCCCTGCGAAACCTATTACCGGGGACATGTCCCCGGCAAAAGACCCCCGGCAGTACCCTCTCGGGAATACTTTCCCCGGGGACTAAAACCTACTTTTACCGGGGACATGTGGGTCCCGCACCAATTCTACGCTGGTCAAACACGTCCGACGTGGCACTTTCTTTTGCCGTGGACTGTTCCCGGGGAAAAGGGTAAATAAAGATTATCTTTAACTCCTTCGCCGGGGACAAGTTCCCGGGAAAAATGAAAAACTAATATTATCTATAACACTTTCGCCGGGGACATGTCCCTGGTGAAAGCCTTTGACCCATTTTGCAGAAAATTGCTGCAAAATGGGTAATTTCCAGATTTTTTCGAATTTTTCGGAAAAATCTACAATGTATCAACCTGTTTTCAGAACCTATTTTATGCTACAACAACACAAATTCGCTAAACATAATATCATATATAACCAAATGGTCCAAATTCGCTACAACACAATCGATAACATAAAATGTGTTTCCAAAATCCCCAACAACAACAACAACAACAACAAACCCAATCCCGCCGTGGCAGGGTATGGGGGAGGTAGAATGTAGACAGATCCTACCCCTACCCCAAGGATAAACCCGGGAGTAAGGAGCCTGCTTCCAATGAGACCTCCGGCTTGTGCACGTGTGCGGGGGAGAAAGAAAGGAAGAGAGAGCAAAAGGAAGCAAAAGGACATCAAGCAAAAGCGGCGAAAAAGGCAGACCAAACACACACAAACGCAAAACAAAAGCACAGAGCATACCAGAAAACAAAACAAAACGCAAAGGCAGTTAAACCTAAGGGAGCAAAACAAAGGCAACCTAAGAGGGCAACAAAGCAAGGGCAAAAGGCAACCTAAGGAAGGCAGAACAACCCACGGGACCTAAAGCAAGGGCAAAAGGCAACCTAAGGGGGCAACAAAGAGCAAGGAACGAGACCTAAGGCAAGGGCAAAAAGGCAACCTAAAGGGGCAACAAAGAGCAAGGCCAAAAACACTCAAATGGTCCAAAACTATACATAAGCTACCTATACGCAAATGGTCCAAAACTATACGTATAATCCATTTAGCGGGAATGCTAACCATATTATTCTCTACAAACATATCCTAACCCATAAGGCTGGAACTCGTGTTCACCAAGCGGTTTTGTCAGTTGACTTCCGATATCTTCTGCTTCTTCGACTTTTTCCAAAGCTTAACCTGCGTATTTTAAATAGTTTGGGGTTTTAGGTAATGAGAACTATCCAAGCATCGGGTATCAAAAAGACCCTTTAAACCATTAGGGTTGAATTGGTCATTTTAACAATTAGGGTAGGAGGGTAGGATGGTGGATTTTGGGACCTAAACCAAGATCTTGGCAGGGTGTTCGGGTCCACCCCCTTTCATGTGTAATAGCACTTTAACTATGTTAATGAGATCATGTTTTTTCATCTGCTTGTGATTCAAAAGATTTGATCATGTTTGCGTACGACTTTTTGAATAGTGTATCTAGGGTTGAGGGTTGGTGAAAACATGAGAATGGTGTTAGTGTGTCTAGTTAAAGTGCTATTACACCATTTCCCGACATCATTTCATTCTCCTTTTTACAATGATATTCCCAAAAACTCACCAACAATTCTCTCCTATATTATCAACCAACAAAATTGAAGTTAGCGGCGGTGACACATGGCTTCTCTGATGGTTTACGGCGAGAAGGTACACGGTTTCTTGGTCCAGTAGTGTCACACCCCCAAATTACCTGTTTTGCAGCGGAATGGAATTCCTAGGGGTTGACTGTCATAGCATCACAATCACAGTTATATTGAATGACCTAAAGTGTCGTTTGGAAAATACATCGTTTGATTTAATAAAACATTAAAAGTTTACAAAGTGTAGGTCCCAAATGAAAATCAACATGTACGGAAATAATTTTGATACAAGCCAAACGATGTTTTTAAAGTGCATAAATCCCATGTGAGACGCGTCGTCACCGCGACTCTATGATAAGTCCACATGCATGCCATGAAGTGTATACCTTAGATACCTGAGATAAAACATGCTTAAAACAGTCAACACAAAGGTTGAGTGAAATCCATAGGTTTAATTAATTCGTTTGAACACAATATTCGTAGTGTGAGTTACATTAATTCACCCTCATCGTTAAAAACAAAACAACATTTATTTCACTAAGTTCATGACAACCAAAGCGTAAACCTCCTACCAATAGAAATTGGTAAAATCGTTTCATCGCAGCCCTAATAGGTAAACTTGCCAATTTACCTTAATGAATCAAATATAGTGCGTTCGATTTCCCCTAACTGGGTCAATAAGAACGGGAGTGTTAATTCCAATAGGCCTATTCACAATATTCGCGCTCACTCGCAAGTGACTAATGGTGCATGATGTATGGACTTCAAACATGGCAATTGATTACTTAGTGACAATAAAACATTTGGATATAGCATACAGTTCAAAGCATTTGTGTTCGATTAAAAATATAGCATGTATCTCCTCCAAGAGTTTGTAAAACAATTAAGTAATAGAAAGTGGGGCTATGAACTCACTTGGTACAATGATGCGATGGCAAAAGTGAGTACACTGAAATGAGGCGCAATCTCTAACTGCGACCTATTATGAATGATATGATATATAATAAGTTATAATGTAATGTTATGCATGAAGCTCATATGATATCTATACCACTTGTGAATTTTTGAAAATAAAGTTCATCGTCGAAAAATAATCTTATAACGTCTTGACAATTTATAAATTACTTTACAAGTATTTTCGTTGAAATAATATCCTACGATAATCATTTGGTGATTTATTATGAAATTATAGCTTTTCGTCGCAAAATAATATAATTTGACAATTCATGAAAGTGACTAAATGGCCTCGAAAAGCTAGTCGTAAAATGATGAATATTGAGTGTTAGGAAACAAACTCAACGGTTTTGGAAAGTTTGTAGCATTATCTCAAAGTTTTAGCTTTTAAGTTTTTATCATAGAGGTCTCGATTATGGAGAAAAACATAGGTAAAGTAGGGTACTTGTACCAAAAATATTGTTTAAGGGTAACTTTCGTCAAAGTTTGAGTGACCGTATTTTATTCGTTACAACTCCGCTTGACAAACGGTTGGACATTTTGGAAAATAGGCTAGGCGAACTTACTTTTACTAGAAGACATCATTTTGTAAAAAGTATTCTATCAATGTTAAAAACGACCCTCAACATGGTCATTAGCGGCAACTAGTTTTTGTCTAATAGGAAAAATATATGTTTTATACTTGTAATAAAAGTTACGACAACCTTGTTTAAAATGTGAATAACTTAGTCGTTATATGTCCGTTTTCTACGTTTTATATGCCCTTAGCTTCGTGTTAAAGTATATTAATATATTTTTGATAAATCGACTCATTTGATAACGCTTAAGACTTATTTTTGACTCGTAAACATTTGGGACAGCATGCTGAATTTTCCGGAAAATATAGTTTTCGTCGTTAAACTTGAAAATAGCATAACTTCTTCGTTATAACTCCTTTTTAACCCGTTCAAGCGGCCACGTTTTCGTTTTAAAGTATATTTTCTGAACATCTAGTCCAAAATATTTTGTAAACTGTAGAAATTTCCAGACTTAGCAAAATTGATCAGACTCTTATTTATTGTTGTCGAAAGTGATTTTTCTCGCGTAATACTTATTCTAACCACTTCAAATCCATGCCAAAGCTATTCTAAACCTACCATACACCTTCTTAGGGTGTCATGGGTTCCTAGACATCATCAAAAATGATATGTTTCAAGGGATAATTTATAGGATGATATATATTCATTATAAGTACTAAAAACAAATAAAGTGGTATAAATACTCATATAACTTGCATGTTTTCTTCAAGCATGATAAAAATGAACAAAGTATGAATATGAAAGAATAAAAATGATCATGAAATGCTTACTAGTGTAGTGATGAGGTTTAAAGAACAAGGGTTTTTTCCTAATACCCTAGGTTTTTATTTCAAAACCTTGATTAAGAGTATGCTAGTATTGTATAAATAACTTGTCTTGAAAAAAATTTGGCTTCCTTGCTTCTTTCTTCCTATTGCCGGTTTCAATGAATGAAAAGGGAGAGAGTCTTTGATTTTCACCTTAGGATATTACGTTATGTATGTGTTAGTAGTAGTATAATATTAAAACATGTAAGTATAATTGTATACATTAGATATTTTGTACTCAAAGAGTGTGTGTCATCCTATATGTGTCTACACACATAAAACAAAGCAAGATTTATTGTATTTTGTTTAACTAAATGTATAAGTATATTAGTAAATGTGTAATTGTTTAAGTATAGTTGTAATTTGTGTATATAATTAGTTATTTAGAATAGCGTTAGCCAAAAATAAATTTTTAACGGAACAAAGTAAAATATATCAAAGTCATGAAAATTATAAAAATACATTTCTTACAAAAATCGAGTGAAATAATAATTATCGAGTAGTATTTATGAAAACCGTCGTAATTATATATATATAACAATTTATATACAAAATAAATTTAAAACACCGGGTAAACTAATATTATAATTTTTATATTCTTAATATGAGTATAAAAATATATTAGGATAATTTTTGGAAGTGTCGGATAAATTTTCAAAATAATTGATTACGCGATAGCATTTATTTAATAGGAAATTATACGTTTAATGTAAAATGCAAAATCATGCATGAACTAATATGATGATAATGTTACTAATGATATGTAGACTAATCCTAGTCTATATGAAATGTCCTCGATGATTGCTCATGAATTCGCAGCTAAACCATTAAGGTTACGCGAATTTGATACTCGTAAACCTAGTTTACGAAAAATGATGAATAGTGAAGCATGAATAGTGATTTTTCTCCGGGAATGAATAGTGTTTCGTGAATAGTAAAATTTTGAAATACGTTCTCAGAATATCAAATCGACTTCTAAAACGATGAATAGTAAAATGATGAATAGTAAATTCCCGAGATGAATAGTAAAATTTTCAAAGTTTGTTAATGACCTGAAAGTACGAGTTGTCACAAGTAGATACTGGAAAAGTGTACAGCCTATTTCTTGTTACGGTTTGTTATGGTTACCTGATGATGACGGTTGAATCTTGACGGGTAGAAAGGTGGTGCAAAAGGGTTTAGCTTGCTTTGAGAGTTCATAACTGTGTGTGTGTTTTTAGATGTGAAACTCTGTGTGTGTGTGTGTGTGTGTGAGAGAGAGAGAGATGATAAGAAGAGAGATCAAAGGGTTTGTAATGATAGTCTTTGGAATGGTGCCGAGTAAAGTGGGGTTAATGAGGCACCCTCACAAACCCTTTCATCTCTCGCCACCATACCATCACTATCTTTACCAACCCATTCATCTCTCTTCTTATCATCTCGGCTCTCTCTCTCACACACACACACAGAGTTTCACACCCAAAAACACACACTAAAAACACACACAGAGTTATTGTTAGGAACATGTTTTATTATCAAGTGTAGGTCATTTCATTTGTAATAGGTCATTAATAATTATGGTTTATAAATGTTTGTAATTAGTTTCACAGCTCATGTAGTAAGCCCATGAGCTGTGATAGAAGGTTCTTCTAGAACCAAGGGGAAACACCCCTACTTATGTAAACACTATAAATACCCCCTCCCTAGAAGGGAGAGGGTTGTTGGTTCTAATTGCAATTATCATTTTCATTAATCATTCATTAGTTCCTTCCACTTTCTCTCACTAAAACTTTCTCTCTCTAGAAATACATATTGTTGTGATAATATGGTGACCTAACAAGTGGTATCAAGAGCCAAGGGATAATTAAGGTTAATATTGATTAGATTTAATAGAAATCCGTACTTAAAAACGTGTTTTAGATTGAAATTTATGGACTTTTTGGACTGAATACGTGTTTTTGCGAGTTTCTACGCGTTTCTCATGAGTTTTGGCGAGTTTGGCGAGTTAGCCATGAAGATTGGCGAGTTTCTTATGAGTTTATGCGAGTTTCTCCTTGCAGTTTGGCGAGTTTCTGCTTGAATTTTTGCGAGTTTGCAGTTTTGGCGAGTTTCTGTCTTGAATTTCTGCGAGTTTGCATTTTTGGCGAGTTTCAATGCGAATTTCGCGAGTTTGCAGTTTTGGCGAGTTTCTCGAATTTCGCGAGTTTGCGTTTGGCGAGTTTCTTCCTGCGAGTTTGCAATTCTGCGAGTTTCTTTCTGCAAGTTTCTTGTCTGCGAGTTTCTTGCTAGCAAGTTTGGATTTCTGCAAGTTTGGTTTTCTTCTACTCATCTACCTAAGTCTAAACAACCTCAACCTTAATTATCCTTAACGATCAACATCAGTTCACAAATATGTCTCAACCACCATCATCCAACTATTTTCCTTACACTCATAATCAACAACAACAACAACAACAACTCAGTCCACAACATCAACAATGGAATCAACAACAAGCAATTTATCAACAACAATTTAATCAACAATATACTCCAAACCATCCTCAACAAGGACCACAACGAACGTCAATGGTTCCACAAATCCCTCAACAACAAACTTGGTTTTCTCAAATGTGCGAAGCTGTTACAAGTCAGCAATCGATTCATGAAGCTGGTTCGGATACTCGTCCTCCAATGCTTACACCAGGAAATTATGTGCAATGGTCAAGTAGATTTCTAAGGTATATGGAACTCAGGAAACCTCATGGTAAGTATCTAAAGAAGGTGATATTAGAAGGACCGTTTCAAATGCCAACTGAAACTGTTCCCGGCGACCCTACAGCTGTTCCACCGAGACCCGATACTATCACAATTGTTCCACTTAGTCGTTTAACACCAGAACAACTACTTCATCTTGAAGCTGATGAGCTTGCTATGCAACAAATACTTCTTGGAATTCCTAATCCGATTTACAAAAGTATTGATTCACGAGATAACGCAAAAGCTATGTGGGAACAAATTCATCTTTTAATGGAAGGCCTGAATAATAAGATCGACATGGAGTCTAAGCTATATCACAACTTTTATGTGTTTACCATTGAGCACGGGAATCACTTGAATCATACGATCATCGTTTCACAAATGTGGTCAATGATTTGCATCGACATAAGATTGATCTTCCAACAATTGCTATTAACACCAAGTTTCGAACTCATTAGGACGGATTGGCATAAGTATGCTACGTTTGTTCGACAAGTCAAGGATCTTCATGAAGTCAAGCATGGATTATTGTATGATTATCTGAAACATCATCAATATGAAGTTATCAAAGATAAAGAAGCTCGTGGCACACATGGTTTCCCCACACCACCAATTGCTGATCAGATTGCTCTCATGGCACATGGTTATCCAACTCCTTACCCAAAGTCAAATCATGCTTTCGATCAACAACAACGTCACTTTAGTTATGCTCCACCTACACCTTCTCATCAACTCACACCCGCAGAGATTCTAACACGCATACTCTGCTCAAATAAATGATGATCAAGTTGATGCCTTTGAAGCATTAAATCATGGAATGGCCTTTATTGCTAAAGCCTTCTCCAAGTTCTCTACTCAGTCAAACAATCGTCTTCGTTCATCATCAAATCCCAAAAGTCATCTTTGTTATACAAGGTGGCAAAGTTGAGGTTCAGAACCGAACTAGTGGTCGTCGTATGATTACAAGTGGGTATTCGGTAATTCGGGAATGGTCAAACATCAGCTGGGGGATCGGGTAATACTTTCAAGAGAAATGTTCAAGTTGTGGAAACAGGAATTCACCGGCTTCGGGATCTACTATTCGCTGCTATAATTGCAAAAAGCAAGGACATCTTGCTAATGCTTGTCCTGAACCACTAACAAGAGGAGGAGATTACTATAAGCAAGTCATGCTGATGGCATACAAGGATGAAGCAGGAGGAGAACTCAGTGAAACTCAGCAAGGTTTTATGGCGATACTCTCTCGGATGATGAATATGAAGAATTGGAAGCAAATGCTGCAGTTATTTTGATGGCAAATATGCAAGAACATCACATCAGTCAAACAGAGAATGGACCAGTCTATGACACGCAGCGGTCTATCTCGTACGACACCGATATATGTCTCATAAATGCAATTGTGTCTGCGCATCGCATCGATGAGCAGCAATCTATTCAACATGAATCATCATTTAATCATAATGAAGTTGATCAAATTAACCCCGTGGTTACATTTGATGACTTAAGTGATGATGAAAATAATGAGCATATTGAACAGAGTGAAGCAATTCATGGTCCGGATTCGAATATCGACTTCATTACTTCTGCCATTTCAAACTCAAACTGCAAAATGTAATGAAATAAATCATAACCTTAGGGCTGAGATTACCTCCTTGACTGCTGAACTTGAGAGTTGTCGAAAGCGGATAAATGATTTTAAAACTAAAACCACCCGAGAAACAAGTTTTGAAGTGGCCTTTCAAAAATCTTACGTTAACGAACAAAATCTTCAACATCAAATGCATGAAATTGTTGCGTCAAATAATGAAAAGATTTCTAAAATTGAACAAGAAAAGTCTGAACTTCAGAAAAACATTGACAATCTTCAAACGGAACTTTCAAATACTAAACAAGATTTTTCAAAAAGTCGGTCAAATTTTTCTGAATTCAAGAAGAAATCTAAGAAGCGCATTGATGATCAAATCGAGGAAATTCTTCGATTGGAAAGACGGTTAAAAGATTTTGGTACTGTTGTATATAAGATTGGCCACTCAGGAAAACAGTTGAAATGTCAACTTTATTTCCGAGTCCTGATGACTCAAAACGTTTTGCTCTTGGGTATAATCACCCGCGTTTTCTTCACACAGCTCTCAAGGAAATGCCCAAATTGTATAGTGCTCAATGTCTTTTAGATCCAAGCATGCAACTTGTTGTATTTGATTGTGAGGAACAATGGGCACAAGATGATCGAAGTCGCTTAAACATGCGACAAAATGGAATTTTACTATATGATTATAAAAGAGAAAATGCTTCGTACAACCTGAATGTCATTTCAACACCATCGTATAATCTTTCTGAAAAAACTGAGGCATCTAGTGTAGAAGGCCCCGTTCACAGTGTTGCACAAATAAATGGTCCTTTACCGTCCTCTTGCAAAAGCAACTCATTGCCAAAAACTCCTAAATCTTGTTTAGTATTACGATACTTTCAAACGTTTATGGAAGATATTTCATTTTTAGAAACGGCAATTGAGAAAAATTCTGAGCTAAAAGCATCTAATTTTCAATCTGCTTATGCACGAGAGCAAAGACAAATGTTTCAAACTCAAATCTCACCTCATGTCGCACATTTGCATCTGTGTGCAACACACCGGAAAGGAACTTCAACAAGAGGTGACTTCAATGATTGAAGCTTTTAACACACTTGAAAAATCTGTTTCACAAGAACAATGCAAAAACCAAGATCTTCAAAATGCCTTTGATCAATTGTTAGAAGATGCTCTTTCTGCTAATATTGCTTTTGTGGTTATCTATTGTGAATTTGCTTCTGTGAATGATACTGTGTTAACTGCTGAGAATCTCAATATGATTCAAATGTTGGAAATGGACAATCAGATGTTAAGGCATGAAATTGAGAAATTAAAAGAGGAAAATGAAAAAATGCTTTCACAAAATGATGATGTCAAATCTACACTTTCAATGGAGATTTATGCACTTAAACGAAGACTTCAATGGTGTCAGTCTAAGACAATTGAATCTGAACTTGCTTTACAAAATCACATGGAAAAGGTGTTTTTGGATCAGTCGCGAATTTCAAAAGTCGAATTTCTTGATGATGAAAATGCATCGTTAAAATGTCAAATTTTCAAATATGAACAAGAGATTGCACAAGTCAAACAGTAATATAAAACGATTTTTGATTCTCTTAAAACTGTTCGTTCGAGCGTCAAAAGAACTTGATTACCATGTTGAATACACTCGACAAATGTTGGGTGAACAAGGAAGATTAAATTCCATAATTCAGGATCAAAAACACATCATCATTGAGCTTAAAGAAATGCTAGCTAAACAAGAATCTAGCAAGTCTAGTAACACAAACGTGATTTCTCCTGGCATGTATATAATTGATAAAACTCAGGGAACTAATTTGCTTTCTTCCACTTCTACAGGAATAGTTGCGTCTACTAATGTTAGCAGATCCGAGAATAAGAGACACCAAGAAAATACTAGGATCTCGCAACATAGGAAGAGCACTCGTCCGACATCAAGTAGAAGTTCATCGTAGGAAATCGAATAAAAATCATGTTGCATCTGCTTTAGATTCAAATTTGGCAAATTGTAATTCTAATGTCAGTGTAACGAATGATAAGTCTGTAAACGTTTCAAACGTTAATGCCTCCTGTGTTTTTGTCGTAAAAGTATGATGTCTGGTAATCATGATAAATGTGTTGCAAACTCTCTGTTAGCTCGTTCTAAGAAATCTATAATTGGCTCTCCTTCTAGGTCCCCAATAGTTGCAAAATCGAATTTAGGAAGGTGCACAATGTAGTTTTCGAGAAATCAGACACACCCATTCTTTGCAAAAACATCTCCTAAGAAAGTGTACTCACCTAGTGACTTCACTAAGACCAAAGCGAAACATAATTGGTTATGGAAACAATGGTTGCAGCGTACCTCAAGTTTTAAATGGATTCCTAAATGTGCAAATGTGTGTAACACTAACATAATGGAACCCACTAACTCTTTGGGTTCCACGGCTTCTATCATACCACCCTCGTTGTCTTCGTATGTTGCGGTGATTCAACTCGTTCTGTGGATTGTTGATAGCGGATGTACCCGGCATATGACAGGAAATCTAAAGTCATTAATAAAATTTGTTTCAAAGTTCATCGGCTGTCCGATTCGGGAATGATCATTTTGATGCAATAATGGGATATGGAGATTATGTCAATGGAAACATCGAGATCAGTCGGGTTTATTATGTTGAAGGTCATGGACACAATCTTTTCTCAGTTGGACAATTCTGTGATGATGATTTGGAAGTTGCGTTTCGCTCCAAAACATGTTACGTACGTGACTTGGAAGGACATGATTTACTCACCGCAATCGAGCACAAATCTTTATACGATTCCTATGTACGATATGATTGCATCTTCACCGATTTGTCTTCTCTCCAAAGCAACTTCGACTAAATCATGGTTATGGCACAAAAGGCTTTCACATTTAAACTTCAAAACCATGACTGAACTCGCTCGTCATAAGTTAGTTGATGGTCTTCCAAGGTTCCGATACACCAAAGATCATTTATGTTCAGCTTGTGAACAAGGCAAGAGCAAGAGATCTAACTTTCCCTCAAAACCCGAACCAAGTTCTCAACATGTTCTTAATTTGCTTCATATGGATTTATGTGGCCCTATGCGTGTACAAAGTGTGAATGGAAAACGATACATTCTGGTTATTGTTGATGATTATTCACGATGGACTTGGGTCTATTTTCTCCGCCCTAAAGATCAAGCTCCAACAATGATTATCACCTTTCTCACAAGATTCGAGGTTCAACTTCGAAACACCGTCCGCATTATAAGAACAGACAATGGGCTGAATTCAAAAATCAAAGACTTCGTGCTTATTTTGAGAAAGTTGGAATCACACATCAAACCTCGATTGCCCGTACTCCTGAACAAAATGGTGTTGTTGAAAGATGAAACCGAACGTTAGTGGAGGCTGCTCGAACGATGTTGATTTTCTCACAATTACCGGATTTCTTGTGGGCTAAAGTTGTCTCAACTGCATGCTTTACTCAAAACCGTTCCATCATTCATACATGTCATAATAAAACTCCATATGAGATTGTTCACAACCGCAAACCGGATATCGATATTTTCATGTTTTCTGCAGCGTGCTATTCGAAAAATGATCGTGATGATATTGGTAAACTTCACCGAAAGTCGACATTGGAGTGTTCATTGGTTATTGTGAAAATTCGAAAGGATTTAAAATTTGGAATCGTCGAACTCGACAAATGATGGAAACCGTTCATGTCAACTTTGATGAGCTTACGATATGGCTTCGAGCAAAACCGCTTAGGACCCGCATCCAATCGTCTAAACTTTCCTTCTTCATCAGCCGTTCCACCCATGGAATTCACTCGTCAACAATTGGAAACTTTGTTTGCTCCTTTGTTTGATGAGATTCCCGAAAGTAGTGCTCCGGATGTATCGATTTCAAGCGCACACACCCCGATCATACTCCAATACCCGATACACTGCTCCAACAACAACAAGCTGTTGCACCGGATGCACCGCTGAATGATTCTCAATCAACAGAAGAACACATTGCATCCAACACCGACACGGTGATGAATCACATAATCAAGAAGTACCCGCACCCGCAGATTATGACGGAAATGCTTTCTTCAATCCCTTTGCTCCGGCTCCAACCATTCCGGACATTGGTGAGTCGTCTTCACGCAATTTGGAACCGTCTAATATGCATGCAACCTTCAATCACCATCCTTCGACACATAAATGGACGAAAGATCATCCCTTAGTAAATGTGATTGGCGATCCTTCTAACCCAGTTATGACGAGACAACGACTTCATCGCGATGAAACTTGTGTTTATGCGCTCACCGTTTGTCAAGATGAACCACGAAACATCAAAGAAGCTATGACATATGACAATTGGATTGAATCAATGCAAGAAGAGTTGAATCAGTTCAAACGTCTCGAAGTCACGGGAACTTGTTCCAAGACCGGATGGGATTTATGTCATTGGACTAAAGTGGATCCGAAAAACAAACTGGATGATGAAGGCAATGTTATTCGCAACAAATCTCGTCTTGTGGCTAAAGGGTATTCTCAAGAAGAAGGAATCGATTATGAAGAATCGTTTGCACCAGTGGCTCGACTTGAAGTTGTACGGATATTTCTGGCATATGCTGCACACAAGAATATCACGGTTTATCATTGATGATGAACGCAATATTGCGCTTTCAAACTCTCGTATTGATTTCGAACAACTTCTATGCCATCCCACGTGTCAGATTATAGTGGAAATTCTTAAGAAGCACTTCGCATCTTCTCGACTTTATCTCGCAAGTGTCCCGAGATCTACTTACATCAATTCGGCATTCACTCAAGATAAGTAACGATTCCAACATCATGACAAATTCGCATTGACGTAACTCCATTCAATTTGATGTTAGCATTCTTTGTCATGTTCTTCATCTTCCTCTTGAAGAAACAAAGACTAACACTTCGTTCATACCATCTCCATCGTTTTCACAAATTGCATTATCTCTTAGAAAAATGGGTTATGATGAGTCTTCTCAACCGCCAACCGTTCGATGTAAACCGAAATTCATTCCCCAACCATGGTTATCATTGTATACCATACTCAGTCATTGTGTTACGGGAAAAGCTATCGGCCATGAACACCCTCGCTTGGAACTACTTCAAATCTTTTGGGGTATCATTAATACACAACACCTTGATTATGCACAACTAATGCGGAATGATATGATCTATCAAGCACGACAGTTTACCAATAAGAAAGGGTATAAAATTCCATTTGCTCGTTACACCAAGCTTCTTATTGAATACTTCATGCAAGTAGATCCAAGCATCGACAAACGAATAGCAAGTGGTGATCGATCATACTACTCACATGGATCATGTGCTTAAAACTGTTAAAGTTCAAAGCACTAGCACAACAAACAAAGGCTTAAGAATTCCTGACCGTCTCTTTAATGATGGCATCAAGTCAATACCGCTACAGGGGACTATGATCAAGCGTAAAAAGCGGGAATAGTTGGAATTATTTCGACAAACCTAAAGGTAGAGGAAGGAGATCCACGCAAAACACAAGCAAACCTTGCCGATTGATGAAGTTGTTGCAGCAGAAGAACAAGTTAGTCATCACGACAAAGTTGATAACCCAGCAGACACTCAAAGACTTATCCAGGTGAAACAAGATACAGCTGCGAGTAGTAAAACTATTATTCATCAAACTCAATTACTTCAATCTCCTCGCACTCACAAAGAAGAACGAGCAATCTTGAAGAAAACATTGGCTATCACCAAACGTCATCACCAAGCTGATCTTGAAAGGTTGCGGCGGGGTGAAGGATCGGGTTCTAAGGTGATTACTAAACAACTTCAACAACCTATGAATGAATCAGAATCTTCCGAATCGGATAACTCAATTCTGCGGCACACTCTTCATCCCAAGATGAATCGATCAATTCATTCGCTTCGATAATGAAGAATCTGTCAACAATGATGAATCTGAGAATGATGATTTTGATGATGTTTTCGCTGATAAACCACATTTGGAAGGTGACGCTCATAACCAACAACCACTTACAAAACCACCTCCAAAGATCCTCGGATCAACAAATAAAGACGAATGTTCCTTCCAAAACCACCTTTAAGATCGGGCTCCCTTCTCGACAAACATCTCAAAACCGAGAAAGATAAATTTCAAGACATTCAAGCACGACTCACTTCTCTTCAAATCCAAGTTCAGACACAACAAAAGCAACTTCAAGAACAACATCAACAGATTCGAAGTTTCCATTACGAGCAGATTGAGGAAATCCTTAAACAGGTTCTTCCTACAGAGATCAAGAGTTGCATTAATGAAGTTCTACCATCGGCATTACGCACATATGTTAAAAACAAGCTTCAAGGTGTTGTAGCAACTCATCTTCAAACACACCCGATAACCCTTGAAACAAAACCTTCAACGTTGCACGCCGTTGATCTCAAATGTCAACTTCTGGAGAAGATAATTGATGATGATGAAGAAGTGGAACTTCGAGATGCTCTACTCAAATCCATTAAGAGGGCGATAAGAAAAGTGCATCGCATCGTGCAAAGATATCCCGCCAAACGCAGCACCGATGATAAAGATGATGAGTCACGCCCACGCGACAAACGCGTTCCAAATTCACCGCACCGTCATCTTCGGTTTTCAAACCACTTCCCATGATATTTCACCTGAAGATGAAATTCAACCACAATCTTCCAATCAACCTCCACAACAGAATGTCTCTCAAGTCATATCCCGCCCACCATTCAACATGCAACAAGATGATGCCCCGAATGGATTGACTCTTCCACGACTCAGTTTGACTGGTTTGAAGATATGGTTGATGCTCATCCACAAGATCTTCCTAATGAAGCTTCCATTGTGGGTTTCACAAAGAATTTGAAAAAGATCATGAAGGTGAAGAAACTTCAATTGTCTCACATTGCCACTATTCGCCGAAAGGTGGTTTACACAATTTAAGAATTCCACCACTTCAAGGCTTCAATTTGAATACAATCTTGAGGAAGTTGCACGAGCAATGTCCGAGAACATTACTTGGGATGTTTCACTGCCCTCCAGTGCTCCCAAAACGTTCAAGTTTCATGACTATTCTCAACCGTTACCACTCATGGGTCATACTCACAATCTCAAGGTACCCACACCTTATTTCTTTAATCATGATTTAGAATATCGATGTATGGAAACACGATCCGAGAAACGGTATGCAACATCATTGTCTAAGTTTCATGATGCGGTTTACACTCAAGAGGGAATGGAGGAAGAAGTTGTTGACTTGTTTAGTTCTTCGGTTGTTACTTATAATGATGAGGCGTAACTTGGCATCTTCCACTGACCTAATATGCGTAAATGGTTTTACAAATGGCGGCTCACATTCACCTCTAAACACAAAGTGTGCTATAACCACCGGATCTTGTCCATTAAAAGTGCAGAGATTATGGATAAATACGGGTACAATTTTTTAACTAACATCAAGGTTCGCAGAGCTAACGACAACGAGTACACTTTCAACGAAGCTGACTACCGGTTTCTGAATCTCAATGATATCGAAGATATGTATCTTCTCAAAGTTCAAGGAAAACTTGAGAATCTTCCTGGAAGCTTACAATATGATATCTTCAACTCAATCCTCATTTTTATCCGCAATCTTGTCATTAAGTCAAGAGTTGAAGATCTTCATCTTGGTGTTGAAAGTTATCGAAACGTCAATCTTACCAAACCTGATCTCCAACCACCCGCATTTATGACCGAAACCGTATTCATTCACCACAACACCATTTGGATTACACTTCATCAGGAACAACATTGTCAAATTCATGGGATACTAAGAAATTCACAAGTTCAGTGATGATACGTTGACACAGGTAAAGGTTGAGCTTGTCAACATTCTTGAAGATCCGGCGAAAACAACGTTGGTTGCGGTACATGACATGGAAGAGAAGCGATGTTAAGCAAGCTGAAAAGTTTGTCAAGAAAATTGATTCACGACTCAAGTTCAGAGTTCAAATGCGACGACTTGAAGGCTATGTTGGAGGAAGAGCAAGGGTTCCGAATATCTTGACGTTTCGTCGACCAATGAAGTACTTGCAGTTAGTTAGTTTATTTGGAATATTACTGAAACATTTAAACATCCATGCTGTAATAACTCTAACTCTTTACTTTCATTAGTATGCTTATCTTAATTGATTATGTTTTTCAGTTAAACCTTGAGCTCGAATTTTTCACAAGCACAACAAATCTGATAATATGTTTTTACAACCTGTAATAAACTGTTTCAAATTCGACTCAAGAAGGCTATCTCTCGAATATACTTCCATATTTGAGGGGAGTACTTTTGTTCAACGAAAACAAAATCTGATTCCACGAAAGGACCCTATGGTACGTTTGCTGCCTCAATCCTAATTAAAGGAGCGAAAGCTTCTTAACCGCTTTGAAACAAAATCTTTGATCAAAATCAAATGTTCTTGAAATCCGTTTCTTCCCAAAAGAATTTCAAACACCTCAAAAAGCATATTTTTAATCACCATGTTTTCAAAAACAACATACATATGCTATTTTTGAGGGGGAGAAATGTGATTAAAATTGTTGATCGGGAAGTTATGGAATCTCATAACGTGCTCGACTCAGATATCACCAATGAATTGACGATCTTTGAATGTCGGTAATCGAAAAGATTTGTCTTTCAAGACTTATCTTAGTAGAATGTACCAATCCGAGACACTCTTGATTGACATGAACTTTGATGGGTCTAACCTCCTTTTCAAGGAGAGTTTACATCTTCAAGGTAGTTATTAGAGCTAGTTGTCACCTAAAAGCGGATAATGGAACTCTTTAACTATACAACGTAACCGTGTCTCGCGGGGAATTGTGTATCAAGAGTCGATCAATTCAAAAGTGCGAACTTTTCCCTCTCTCGCATTTCACCAAAACTCATAAGCACATGTGGAGGGGAGTATTTCGAAAAACCAAAACTCTCAAGGTGTTGGCAAAACATGTTTTTCATCATAAACATATTGAGAGATTTTTCAAGAAAAGGTTTTGTGGCAACATAGGATAGTCATGGAGTTAAAAGGTGACTAAGTTTAGGAATAACCGTCCTATGATCCGCCAGAGCCGGAGGGATCTACCCAAGGACATAACAAATAGTTAGTATCTAGAAGTCCTTAGGTATGATTGAAAAAGGAGAAAATGAGAATCGGAGAAAGAAGGAGTTGAAGAATTAAAAAGAAAAGTTAAAGAAAAGGGTGAAAAGAAATAGCCCTCCAAATTATTCAACTTAGAGGCGACACGGGTTCAATTCATATGCTCTTGGTTGTCACAAGATGACACCGGTATTGAAGACAAAGTCGTCATGGACCCAGTGGCGCAATGCACTAAACCTTCTAAGCCACTCAAGTTCTCTCAAAAGAGCTTGTTTTATTCTCACAGGGAACCCTACGTAATCTATCGACCCTCTCTTAGAGATTGTTGGTATTGAAGAAGGAGACCCTCTCCCTAGTCTCCGCTTAGGAAAATCAAAAGCGCACTAATCGAGTCTAGAGCCATGAGATTCATCAAAAGATCTCTTAGGAACACTTAAATATTTCATCACTTGTTGTTCAAACAATAAGAACACAAGTGACACTTTTCCAGAGTCCTACGCAGATCTTAGCAATCGCGGAACATTTATGAGGGATTCACAATTGTGATCCTCGGTGATTGAATGGAAATTCTGCCGGGGTCAATATCAAACGACAGCAGGTCACTTCGGTAACTCCTTGTGGGTTACGCTTAGTGTGTCTCAAACGGTCTACATCATGGGGTGATGCTTCGGTATACCTCTGACTCATCCGAACTGTAGGTGTATTTCGGTACATCGCGTTATCTCACTTGTGGGACTCCGCTTCGAGAACGGCCTTTGTGAGAATTAGAGATGTGCTTTCACACTATCTTTGTTAACACTCTCGACGTTCAAACTTGTAAGCGTTGGATTATTTCTAACCCATGTTTTATGTTTTCTTCTTATGGATGCTCACGGGTGGAAAAGATCGTGCAGACTCTTCACATGCTCATACCAACATCAACACTAATTGAAGTTCTCTCAAAAGAAAAGAAAATTTCAGAAAGATTCTACGTCAAAGTCAAAGAATCTGCAAAGTTATGAGATAGAGATCAAAGTTAAAGAATGAGAGCTTCAAATATATGAATCACAAACTTCACGGAAGTATGAGCATGCTTTGGAAATGACTTTCATCACTAACAACAAAGATGCTGATGATAGGCGTAATTCACAACCGATCACAATAACAAGAACAAAGAACAAAGATGCAAAGAATCAAAGACGTCACAAGCTATGAACGCCAAAGAAGTTCAAGACGTCAAACGACCTAAGCAAGACAACAAATGATGACCAACCCTTAGGGGAGATTGTTAGGAACATGTTTTATTATCAAGTGTAGGTCATTTCATTTGTAATAGGTCGTTAATAATTATGGTTTATAAATGTTTGTAATTAGTTTCACAGCTCATGTAGTAAGCCCATGAGTTGTGATAGAAGGTTCTTCTAGAACCAAGGGGAAACACCCCTACTTATGTAAACACTATAAATACCCCCTCCCTATAAGGGAGAGGGTTGTTGGTTCTAATTGCAATTATCATTTTCATTAATCATTCATTAGTTCCTTCCACTTTCTCTCACTAAAACTTTCTCGCTCTAGAAATACATATTGTTGTGATAATATGGTGACCTAACAGTTATGAACTCTCAAAGCAAGCTAAACCCTTTTGCACCACATTTCTACCCGTCAAGATTCAACCCTCATCATCAGGTAACCATAACAAACCGTAACAAGAAATGGGCTGTACACTTTTCCCTGTATCTCTTGGACCAAAAAACCGTGTACCTCCTCGTCGTAAACCATCGGAGAAGCCACGTGTCACAGCCGCTAATTTCATTTTTGTTGTTTGATAATATAGGAGAGAATTGTTGGTGAGTTTTTGGGAAGATCATTGTAAAAAGGAGAATGAAATGATGTCGGGAAATTGTGTAATAGCACTTTAACTAGACACACTAACACCATTCTCATGTTTTCACCAACCCTCAACCCTAGACACAATGTTCAAATAGTCGTAAGCAAACATGATCAAATCTTTTGTATCGCAAGCAGATGAAACAACATGATCTCATTAACCTAGTTAAAGTGCTATTGCACATGAAAGGGGGTGGACCCCAACACCTTGCCAAGATCTTGGTTTAGGTCCCAAAATCCACCATCCTACTCTCCTACCCTAATTGTTAAAATGGCCAATTCAATCCTAAGGGTTTAAAGGGTCTTTTTGATACCCGATGCTTGGATAGTTCTCATTACCTAAAACCCTAAACTATTTAAAATACGCAATGACATATCTTACCTTTTGGTCTCGGCTGTGGTCGCGGCTTGGCCTCGGCTTGGCACCCGTGACACCCTATATTCCTACAAGTATACAAGCAAAGCACATAATAAGCGGTTACAGATACATTAAATTGATTTCTATCTTCATAACACCCTATATTCCTACAAGTATAAAAGCAAAGCACATAATAAGCTATGATAAAACTTAATTAAGCTACAACAACTACTAATGGCTACTAAATGTCAATATCTAACTACTAATGGCTACTAAATGTAATATCTCCAGCGGCACTTTCATGAGATATCCACAAACAAATGTAAAAACTATCACAATTTCACTTTCAAATAAATTAATGAGCGATTAGAGGTCTACGAATATGCTTCAAGAATCAAACTATAACTTGTAGCAAGACTGAAACACAATCTTCAAAGGTATAGAACCAAGATCCAAAAAACAAATGTAAAGGCCACCAAATTCTCGATTTAAAACTAAAAAAAACTACCATAACTATAAGATAAAGGTTGGTTAATTTTGTTAATATTATTAGTTATGTTATTAATATAATCAATTTTTTTCCAGTTATCTCAAGCTTCTTGGTACTTATGCCAATATGCTAGAGACATAAGTATAACAGAATGTGATGCATTGTCAAGTGTGGTTCCATGGTATGTTGTAGGACAAATGCAAAAGCTTCAAGTGCTGAAAATAAGAAATTGCAAATCGATGACAGAGGTGTTTGAAACTCAAGAGATCAACAACAAGAGTGATACTGAGTGATACTGGTACTGGAAAGTCACTTCCAAGGCTAGAATATATTATGATGCTTAAACTAACAAAACTAAAAATCTTGAAAATTGAAGGGTGTAACCTTTTGAAACATATATTCACATTTTCAACAATATTGAAACAAGAATAAATACTTTCAAATAAAGTGTATAGCGACATTGCATCTTACAACCATGGAGCCAAAAATAAATACTTTCAACAATATTGAAACAAGAATATATGAAAGAAATTGAAGTACCTCATCGATCAACATATGGTGCGTGGTGGAGATGGACATGGTGGTGGAGATGGTGAGGAAGTGGTGGTGTTGTGGTGGTTGCAAACAGCAGCTGAGATAAGTGGTGAGGAGATAGATTTTTTTTTATCTCACACTGATAACAGATCTGTTAATAATTGAGGTGTTTTTTACGCCTAACTTTTCCTAGGGACAGGTCCCCGGCGAAAGTATCGTTTGTCTTCTAGCGACACCTTTGGCGGGGACTAGTCCCCGGGGAAAGTAATGGCGGGATAAAGTAAAAGAAAGGAGGGAAAATGAAAAGTTTTGCCAAAACTATCCGCGGGGACATGTCCTCGGAAAAAGTTTTAATTATTTAATTATCTTTTTGAAAAAACTCTTTATTATCATTTTAAATAATTAAAATTAATAATAAATCAGTTTAAATTTAACCTAAAAATTATAAAATTAATTTAAGTATAAGTGCTATGGTATACGTATCATGTTAAACGACTAAGTATAGGCACTATTGGTATACGTATCATGTTAAACGACCAAGTATAGGTACTATGATATACGTATCATGTTAAATGACCAAGTATAGGTACTATTGGTATACGTATCATGTTAAACGACCAAGTATAGGTACTATTGGTATACGTATCATGTTAAACGACCAAGTATAGGTACTATGGTATACGTATCATGTTAAACGACCAACTATAGGTGATATGATATACGTATCATGTTAAATGACCAAGTATAGGTGCTATGGTATACGTATCATGTTAAACGACCAACTATAGGTGTTATGGTATACGTATCATGTTAAACGGCCAACTATAGGTGCTATGGTATACGTATCATGTTAAACGAAAGCTGACATTTGTTTATTGTGAAAACCTTTCCTCAAGAAGGGTTCTTAGCTGAAATTAAAGAAATGTTTATTGTGAAAAAAAAGTAATCTAACAAAAGCTGACATTTGTTAGTAAAAAAGATGTATCAAAAAGGAAAGAATTACTACCATTGTTGTTACATTGGACACCATGAATGCCCTCTGTTATACGATCAAATGTTGTACTCAGTAAACCACAAAACTTTTGGTACACTGTAACTTTTAACCATTTTTTTTGTTTAACTATCTTTTATTAATCGGGACATGAAGCTAGTCTGTTTCAATTTAACGACCAACTATAAGTGCTATGGTATACGTATCATGTTAAACGGCCGAGTATAAGTGTTATGGTATACGTATCATGTTAAACGACCAAGTATAGGTACTATGGTATACGTATCATGTTAAACGGCCGAGTATAGGTGTTATGGTATACGTATCATGTTAAACGGCCGAGTATAGGTGCTATTGTATACGTATCATGTTAAACGACCGAGCATAGGTGCTATGGTATACGTATCATGTTAAATGACCAAGTATAGGTGTTATGGTATACGTATCTGTAACACCCCCAAAAATGGTTTGCAGCGGAAGAAAAGGTTTTTGGGATGCTACTCAATTGGATCATAACACAAAGTGAAAAATATAGATTTTTCGTAAAATATTTCATTTATTGTAGTAAAACAAAGTTTACAAATTTGAATTGTTGCGGAAAAATGGCTCATTAACAAAATGTGGTCCCCATTCGTAAATCAGAGTCATCTATGACCATGCCATGCCAATGCCCAAGCGCCTCCAGAGTTAGCTATCGCCTTTATAATACCTGAGATAAACATGCTTAAAAAGATCAACACAACGGTTGAGTGATATTCTTAGGTTTAGTAAATACTAACTACATACACCTAATTATGCACTAAGCTCATGACACCAATACTAACTGCATACACCTAATTACTGGTGTAAGTAATAAAATTGCCCCCAGATGTAATAGCCAATTACATAGAGATAATCAAATATGGTTCGGCCCGGTTATTTCCGATAACCGAGTCGGGGTCGTCAATTCCCATAGTACTATCCACAATATTTGCGTTCACTCGCAAGTGATTAATAGTTCATAATGAAGGGGACTTTTGGCTGGCAACTTAGGCTATAATAATAATAATCAGGCAAGCATACCTTTTAAGAAAAGACTTGTGTTCTAGTTTTTAGCATGTATCTCCCCCAAAGAGTTTATAAAACAGTTAAAAGAGTAAAAGTGGGGCTATGAACTCACCTTAGTTGAAGAAATCCGAAATAGCGTAAATTCAAATAGTATGAGTGCGCAGTACCGACACGCGACCTATAATAGTATGGCAATTCTTAGTTTATAGTAATGTGTACTTACGACTCAAAGTGGGTAAATAAGTTTAAGTGTTTACGAGTGGTTGTGTTTAATGTTTCTTGTGTGGCAGAGTTTATGTTTAAATCATTTTCAAGTGTTTGTAAATATTGATTCTCGGAATCATTTTCAAGTGTTTGTAAATATTGATTCTCGGAAGAAGTGTAAAATAAATGTATACGAAACCTTCGTATGATAGTTGGCTCGAATGCTGGCTCAAGTATGTCAAAGTGGGAATAAATACAAATAAGTTTGTATTTATTAGATTTGTTTAGTTTCGAGGGGTATAAATATATATACAATATATATTTATCGGAGCTGTGAGAAAATATAATATTTATGGTTTATGCGGATGGAGTCGTTAAAAATATGTGTTAAATGTATTTATTTAACAAAAGTGGTAAAATAATATAAATTTATTATCTCCCAAAAGTTTTAGGATGAGAAGTGTTAAGTTTACAACTTAAAAGGACTAATGCTATAAAGAAAATTACAAGTTTGTAAAACTTATGAAAGTCTTGATAAAGATATAAAAGTATTCAAAGTTGAGGCTTAAAGTTGTAATTACAAAATTTATTAGAGTGTTTAGAGAAAGTGTCAACTGTTTGGAAGTTGAGGGGTTGAATCTGTCAATGTACGAAAGTTAAAAATAAGAAAGGGAGTAAAAATTGCCGCTGCCCAGGTTCGACCTCTAGACCTCTCGCTTGACAGGGCAGCGCCAGAACCATCAGACAATCCCATGTTTCGAGTTACTTTACTCAATTGTTTGTTTATATGAGATTTAATTCTGTGTTATATCCTTGCATGAACAAAGACAGTGTGCGTGCATGGATATGCATTTCTATGTTTCAGTTTCAATTCAATTTATATGTCAAGATTTCAATGAGTTATCTTAAGCTTATTAATTAACACAAGTTAACGCAAGAAGGACCAAAACAAGCTCACATAAGTCATCCGACTTATGTGAGTTTTCCGACTCAAAATCCACACGGAAACCCACTCATTTTAAAATCTTTAACTGAAGTTTTAATAAGCTTTTTGAAGTCACAAATAGGTATTTAATCCAAATAGGTTGGACCTTATGGTCCGATATGTGTTCGAAACGGGTTTACAGTTTTAGCCCGAAGAGTAAATAAGCACATAAGCTAGTGACAAAAAAAGTAAGTCAACTTTGAAAGATAAGTTATATAAGTTTCGAAATGCTTCGCATAGCTTACTTTGATTCCGTATGGGTCGAGTGAAGTATCCAAAAACACTAGTTTGTAAGGTTTGTTAAGGTTACGTTTATTCAAGTAGCCACACAAGCTTTTGACCACAACCTAGTTATATGCTTATGAGAATGTCGTGTGTAAATATGTGGGAGAGTGTCGACTGTGAACGTATAATCCAAGTGATACATTTTGTTTTCAAAGCTAAGCATGTTAACACATATTTAATAAGACTAATTTAGACTTTCGTAACCTAGCATATACATGGAACTTAGGTTCAAAATGAAGTGTTGTAACAAGTTTTGAAACACAAGATCCTTACAGTGGGGTTGGGAGATGGTTCGAATGAATGAGGAAGTCGAACAAGAACACAAAAGAGTCCGATCAATTCTTGAACCAAGAAGACGATTACAAGGAAGTTAAGAAACCAAATACAACCCAATCCGAATTCGAATCCAAGTGAGACCCCAGCCTAATCTTCGCATAACCCTTAGAAAACTTTTCTTGGTGATAAGATTTTGGTGTGACCTTTCCTTGTGGTTGTGATCAGTATAAATAGGAAGGGAAGGAGAGGGCTTTGACCAATATTTCTCGTTGTGGACCTTGTGATGCCCCGTTTTGAGCAAAGGTCACCTTTCCTTGGTGGCATCCTCGGGGATCTTGTGGTCCTTGCGTGGGAAGAGGGGAACTGCACAGAAAATGATGGGTCGATTCATCTTTTGACTTCAAATGGTGCAGGAAGTTAATCACAGAAAAGGGAGGTGATGGTTTTAAGGACAACAAAGGTGAAGGAGCAGTATACTAGAAGAAGAAGAGGCATGCGCCTGGTTTTTCAGAAAAAAAAAGAAAAGGAACTGAAAAGATAATTAGGTGGGCGGCGAGGGAAAAGGGTAGGGTATATTAGGTTTATTTTTATTATTATTATTATTAATTGTGTACTGTTTACCCCGTACTGTATAATTTGTTCCGTACATGATAACGTTTATTTATGTAGAATAGTTTTCGGGTAGCCGTAAATTAAAGTTTTTATATTTTCGGAGACGTTTTGACGAGCGAAATAATATGGTATTATTATTATCTTGATATTATAACATAAACTTCGTGCCAATTTTATTAGGTGTCGGTACGGGTCGAGTGTCGGATTCGAGAAAATCTATCATTCTTGATTTAAATGGGCTCGGAAAAATCCAGGAGTGAAATTTAGTTATAAAATTACTATTAGTTTACTTTTAAAATTTGATTGAAATTTTACGGGTTGTTATAGTATCATTTTAAACGACCAACTATAGGTGCTATGGAATACGTATCATGTTAAACGGCCGAGTATAGGTGCTATGGTATACGTATCATGTTAAACGACCGAGTATAGGTGCTATGGTATACGTATCATGTTAAATGACCAAGTATATGTGTTATGGTATACGTATCATGTTAACAAGATTATGGTTTCTAAACACCCCTTTTCCAATACTAAATTACACATGAATAAAGAAACAACTTGACAACAAAACGAAACAGATCAAACGAAACAACTCGGCAAGCAAACGAAACAACTCAAACGATATGATACACACGACATAGACCATAACAAACATCGCCCATTCAATTTTTTTCCCAACTACTTCCCGCTCTGCTAGAACCTGCACCATCTTTTCCCTTCCTTTGCTTGACGAACTGTTCAAACAATGCTTCAAGATTTGTTACCCTATTTCCCGCATCATCAAATGTGTAATCGAACGGGCTTTTTCGCTTCATTTTTTCCTTCCTTTGCTTGACGAACTGCTCAAACATTGCTTCAACTTCCAGCGTGTTTTCTCCTCCAACACCATTAGCTTCACAGTCCAAATACACCCTGTAGAATGCCTCTTTCCTTAACCATTCCAGAATGCGGTCTCTCATCAACGGGTCTATGTTCTTATAAGAACCATATTCATCATAAATTTCTGACCCATACGTATCAAGAACTCGAGTAAAGAGATATATCGACGATAAAACCAGTGACCACTCTTTTTCCGGCGTGTAATCAGCCATTATATTGTTACGTGTGTTTTGTGAGAATTGACGATTGGGTTATTTATGTTTTTCCAAGCATCGGGGTTTTAGTTATGTATTAATAGTTGCAATAAAGTGTATTTTTGTAAATATTACTTTTGCCGGGGACATGTCTTCGGGGAAAGGTTTGGCGGGAATTTTCCCGCGCACAATTAGCATGCTTTGGACTTTGGTCAAATTTTGGTAAACGTAAAATACACTTTCGGCGGGGACAAGTCCCCGGAGAAAGGTACCGTTGAATTTTTGACTAGCTAGTCAAAGTTTGATAAAAATCAAACTTACTTTCGCCGGGGACATGTCCCCGCCGAAAGGTACCGTTGAATTTTCCATAACAAGTCAGCGTATTTATGTGCCACGTCAGATTTTATTTTGTCGTTTAGTGACTTTCGCCAGGGACATGGTGTCCCCGGCGAAAGTCTCCTCGCCCGTCCATCCGATTGTTGTAGTGTATATAAAGTTCAATGCATTGGAAGTGTTTTGTATAAATTAATAAGATGCTGACATGTCACTGATATGACATTGTATTGAACTCAAAATAATATAATGCATTGGAGGTGCCTTAAAATAAGCCCGATCCCACATTCCAATGTAAAGGGTTACGTCATCTGGGCTAATAAGTGAAACTCCCGCTATATCACCAAATAAATCAATTTTTTTGCCTCTTATCAGAGTTTAAGTTGGTTTCATAAACATAAGATTATGTGGGTGATTCATAGGCAAATTATCTAACGAATCTGGAATATTATGGCTAAATTTATGATTGATAAGCCAAAGGTTAACATAAGATCAATCTTAACTTATAGGTCCCATAATTTTCATCAACTTTGAACACATATAATTATAAACTTGTGTGCTCTATATTGACGACATTTTATTGGGTTACATGCTCCTCGAAGTGAGTTTCGTAAAGATCTTTGTAAATGCAATATTGAGTCCCCAAACGCCAAAAGAAGTGTTCGGATATGAAACTTAATGAAAGAAAAATGAGTTGAGTTTGTCCCACATTGATGGATGGACAAACTTTTGATATGTTTATAAATAAGAATGTAGATGCGCAGTTATAATTCCTTTATAATTATGCACAAATGAAAATGCTGCCTGATGTAAGACTCGATGGCAAGGGATCCGTGAGAGGGTCACCTTGCATCCCACTCACTCGCTAGTCCATGCCCAGCCTCTCCACTCACACGCTACTCACACACTTCTAGGCAAATTAAGGTGAGTTGCCCACCTTATTGATTTGTGTGAAGCAAGTATTTTTTTGTGTTAAAAAGGAAAAAAGAAAAGAAAAGTTAAGGTGAGTGGGAGTGAATGGAAGAGAGAAGAGAGAGAAAGCTGATGTGGCGCTGAGGTGTAAGGTGAGTGGGTACTCTCTTTGCCTTCCAGCCAAAGAGCACAAGGTATGGGGTGCCATTGTTGAGCCATTGGTGAGCCATTAGTGAGCCAACCTTACCAGCCAACATGCCAAACTTGTGCCAAATGCACTCATTTGTGTTTTGAGTCACTCCACTAGCTCAAGCCAAATGTACCTTTTGTGTGTATATTTTTTTTTTATTGTGAGTGAGTGATATATTTGGTAGGGTATTTTGCAGGACCTACATGTGATGTTAGTGGTGTGTTATGATGGAGGGTTGTTTGAGTTATTGGTGTGTTATTAGGAGGTGTATGATGTGGCGCTGATGTGACATACCAATAACGTGTTATTGAGTCCTTGCATACCTTGTGCTCTAAGATACGATCGAACTCTTACATGCAGGTTGACATTGTCGTTTCTGCCACATTATGGGCAATTTTTTGGCATCTTATCATCTACAATATTTTTTCCCTTGTGTGTGTTTGAGTTCCAATATTTTTGTTCATGCACCAAAATCTTGTATCAAGGATTTTCCCAACTTTTAACCTTAACTACTTGTGATGCATCATTGTGTTTGCTTGGGAAATTTTTTCTATGAATCTTCAAAGATAACGTCTGAGTAAAATATATGTATAAAGAAATTTTAAAAGCAGTCTTTCAAACAATCTCCACAATGTAGAGATGTGTTAGAGATTATTTTTCCTCTTTTAATATTTAATATATCATATCATTACTACTTATAATAATAGCATATCTCCAAAGAAACTTAAATCCGCAGGCTATATAGTCGGTGCCATTTAAATTGTGAAACATACATAAAAGCCATGTTGAACAAATCATTTTCCGCTGTTTCAAGATTCGTGAGCCGATCTTCAAACCAAATTCGAGACTAGTGTCAAATCGGACCAATCTATCGAATGATCATTGATTTACAATGGCCATCACAATTCCAAAGTTTAATTCAAACAACTGACCAGCATATAGTTTTAAAAGTAACTGCTATAGATTTTCTTAACAAAGTTTTACATAACACCCATGTCTCAATTTGTCATATACTCCAATAGCCAAAACTACAGCAGAATAAGGAACAAACTGGCACAATTAAACTGTAACAAACTGGCATAAGGCCGGCCCTGTACACTCTAACGTAAAGGATTTTGTCATCTGGACTAAGTGATACTCATGATATTTCACCAAAGAAATCAATTTCTTGCCTCTTTTCAGAATTTATGTTGGTTTCATAAACATGCACCAAACCCGCAGGTTCAGCAACCACCAAAAACTGTCTGTATCTAGAAAAACAAACTGACCAGACTGGCCCCACGTTTCCTTTGACACCTGAAACCGGGTTAGGAAGGTTTTGTAGGACCCACACTTTGCAGAAAGTAAACTGTGAACAGAAAGAAATTGTTGGTAATAATCCCAATAGATTCAGCCCAAGCAGTCGCATACTTGATTATTTGAGATATGCAGAGAAGTAAACATAATTCTGCAAACTAGAGGCTTGCTGGTTGTTTTTTGGCTTCTTTTTTAGCAACGTAATGCTTAAGGGTTTACTAGACATTGCAAGTAACAACGGGATAACCAAGTAATATAAATATTCTATAGGTAAACATATCCAAAGGAACATTATATAACGAAGTAACAAGGAATAGCATGACTGAATTTAGCCGTGACTAAGTTGAAATTCCACAAACTTCAGTACTCAATTACTCATAGTGATTCATATATCATGATTAACAATCTATAGTTAATCTTAACTACCAATACTTAACCCCTATATAAAGCGCGCCCATATACATAAACCTCTAACATAAAACTATTAACGGCCAAATTATACTAAACCAACATAGTAACCATTTCTCAATGCGTGTTTAAACTTAAAAACTAACTTAACCCGTAAGATATATATAGCGTGCCCATATACAAATGCCCTACAACATTAAATAACCACTAGCCAGAAGATACTAAACCAGCATGTTACCAATTCTAAATTAACTCAAACACCGCCTCGTTCGAGATCATCAAAACCATCATTCTCATCAACACCAGTACCATCTTTCTTACCTTTCGCCTCACCGACAACCATCTTCCAAACACGGCTAACAAACCCCTTAACAACTTCATACTTAGAACACTTTTCACCTTCACGCATTTCATCAAACACGTTGTGTGCCTCTTTTTTCTCTTCAGTAACCGTAGTTATCGCCAGCATCGGACCATTCGCTACTCCATTAACCTTTTCGGGCGGCTTGAAAGCTGATTTGGTGCCTGAGTCAGCAATGAGGGAGGTGAAGTGTAGGTTTTCCACTTGATCGGCGGGGATTTTGCAGTTTGGTATGATTAACCAGTCGGATTTTTCGCCGTTGGTGTTATCGGGATTCTTCATTGCTGTGTTTTGGTTTGAGGTTTTGATGTGTGTGTGTGTGTGAGAAAAAAATTTGCTTATAATGGTTTTGGTGTGTGTTTGGTTAAGGGTTTAGTTTTCCCGCCTTTTTTTAGAGTAATTTTCCCGCCTTTTTTGTAACTTTCACTTTATGAAATAGAAGATGTCACGATTTAAATCGTTTACATCATATCATACTACAAGGGCAATTTTGCTCAAGGGGCATACTTTAATAATTTT
Organism: Chrysanthemum makinoi; assembly: GCA_910596185.1. NCBI lineage: Eukaryota > Viridiplantae > Streptophyta > Magnoliopsida > Asterales > Asteraceae > Chrysanthemum > Chrysanthemum makinoi. The sequence continues at coordinate 86,096,479 of OU343224.1, read as the reverse complement.
TAGTAACTACACAACAAATTGGTTTTTTTTTTTTTTTTTTTTTTTTACTAGATATTTTAAAAAATCTAATCTACAAAATTTTTCGCTAGGGCGCACGTGCCCCTTGTGTACGTTTACTAATTAAAACCGTACACAAATTAAATGACAAATGTGGGAGACAATAGTTGCTCGAAAGGTTATGTTTGATAATACTATTTCAAGTTACACATAATGTACATTGTGAAATTACAACTAACCGATTGCGGTGCTAATCTGCGTATAGTATTCTTTGTTGAAACACTTTAATGGTCTCGATAAAAGTATTTTGATGACGTATGGTCCGGGAAGGAGTCTGGGCTGGAGCAAGACCCTTCCGGGGCTGGAGCAAGTCTCTTCCCATCCGGGGCTGGAGCAAGTCCCTTCCGGGGCTCGAGCAAGTCCCATCCGGGGCTGAAGTAAGTCCCTTCCGGGCTGGATCTATCCGGGCCGGACATCACAGTTTCCTGCCTAAACGTTTCCCGCTTAAATATGTCGCTATCACCGGATAAGGACAAGGAAACCCACCTATAAATAAAGAGCATTTACACTCTACAGGGCATGATATTCTCTCTCACTAAACACACACATACTTCTCTACATAATCTAACTTGACCGTCGGAGGGTGGTTTCGGAGCTTCGGCCTCGGACCCCTTCTAATCGGTTTCTTTCTTGTACTGTAGCAGATATCCATGCTCAGAATGACGTGATCTATCGTCAAGACTAGCCCGATGGATTTATGCTTCAACAAGTGGCGCCATCCGTGCTTCAACAAGATGATGGATTGTGGTTGCCTATACTTGTGCAGTTATTGACTTGAACCATTGGGATGCCGGATCACACAAGTCTAGCTTTACTAAAGCATTTACATTTATAAATGATCCATAGAAATTACAAGTAAGAATTATCCTATGCTACTAACTTGTTTCTTATTGAACAACCTGCCCTTCGATTAAATTTACTTCGTTTTATGTCATGACCTAGTGATTCTATAGTGTTTTTCTTATTGTTGCAAGTGTTACTTTTTGTGTTCGTTTGATCAAATATCTATATGCTACGTATTTGTGACAACAATATGAATAAAATAAGAGAGAATTTGATACGATATACAACTAACCAATCTCAATACGATGTCATATGTAGATTTGAATACTTCTTTAGTACCTGGATACCACATGTCATATGTAGATTTGAATACTTCTTTAGTACCTGGATACCACAGTCGAGATATAGTGAGTGGTTGGTTGTTTTGTATGATGCTTCTTCAAATAAAATTACGAGAATTCGGTCAATATCTTGAAACATTGTTGTCGTGTGATATGTGCTTAAACACATATCTTTTCATTAGCAAATCTGACCCAAATTAACCAAGAAAAAGCCGTTTATTGCTAATATATGTGGTTTTCTTGAGTTTGTGCTTGTGCAGGTACGGATATGTAAAAACACACAAAAAGGATCCAAATCAGATGAAAATCCGAGCACGAGAGATCAAGAGAGTTTAAGCTGAGCCGGAAGGTCGGGATTGTGCATTTTGGAAGATTTTATTCTCTAAAGATGATTTTTGAAGTTTCAGTCAAGTTTGAAGAAATGTCAAGATTAGTCCCTGCACTTTAAATATTTGGCAGAAATAATCCCTCAAGTTTCAGAATCTACAGATTTCACCCTTGGATTATTTGAGATTGACAAGAAAGGTCCTTGATGAGCAATTTCAGATTTTACACCTTTGGTCCTTTATAAACCTAATGAATCCATTTCATGTCTATTAATACTAAACCTTGGTCCATATTACAATAGCTTGGCCCAAAACAAATCAAAAGCCCAAACACTTACCCGGTACCCAATATACCTACACCCGTTTAAACCAATACCCGGTTTAATATCTAAACCCGTTTTACCCATCTTGGACCCGGATCAACACTTACTAAAACCCGGTCAAATGATACTTGAAATATATTATAAAAAACCAAACTCACCCCGCGCCTTTTCCCCCAAAACTGCTACTACCCAAGAACCCTAGAATGCCCTTTATCCCAATTGAGCCAATTCACTATCATTAAGGGTAATATTGTCCTTTCCCTGACATCACCTGACATCACCTGACACACGTGATTGCCAGGTCATCAATCCGTGTGCATTCTCTTCTCTGATTGGCTGTTGATACGTGGTGAGAGTGATCTAAAGGCTATGATTAATGGGATGACAAGAGACTATGATCCAAGGGCTGTAAACTCTCAAGAGAAAGCACAGATGGGACTTCTAGATGATTCCAAGGCTCAAGCAGCTGGCTATTTAAACCCTTCATTTCTCTGTTGTATTTGTAATGTAGATATAGTGAGAGAAAGTAGTATAATAGTAGTATTAGGAGTAGAACAGTAGAATAGATTTAAATGCTTTCAAGTTTAATTTCAGTCATTTAATCTTTGTACTCAAATTTCATTATCAATATAATCATTTAGCTTGAATTCTTAATTTGAATCTAAATTCTGTTTTTTAGCTATTATAAACTCATTTTAATCTTAAACACTCTCATTATTAAATTCTTCTCTTAATTGCTACTCAAAATTTCACTTTAGTCAATTTAAGTCAAATTACAGGTGTTAGTTAGATTGATTGCTGTATGGTGATAAATATGGGATGATGTTGTTTCTCAGTTGGATTTGGGTTTGATATCAGATTTAGATAGTGGTTACATTGATCTCATAAGCATGCTATTGTGGCTTGGACAAATGTAAGTCCAAATCTGTCTCAACAATTGTCAGTAGTGTATTTTGATTTAATATTGCTTCTTATTGCTTAATTTTGTTTAAAATTGTGAAGTTAGTAACTCTGTTGCTTAGTTAGCCATTGTAAGCATCTGATTAAAGTTTCTGTCATGAATCTGCATAACTAACATAGGATTGCATTGGTTTGATTATGATTGAATCTAAGGTCATAGATGAGTTAGAGCTTTGCATTTAGGTGTAATTAAGCATATTAGGTTTAGGACTAGTGATAAGATTTACTAGTCGGATAGATTGCTGTTTAAATTTGCCTTTCAGTAGAGTAACATAGTGTTTGGTATTAGTTAGCTTTTAAAGTTCTAGTGCTTATTTGTGGTAGGACTCAGCTGCTTTAGTTTCCATAGGTCTTAACTCAGTCATGTAGTCACTTATTTGCAAAATAAAACAGCTCTTAGTCAAAATGAACTTTAATCAGTCCTTGTGATTGTATCAGATAGGTATAGTTGCAAATTAGGTTAGCATTAGGTCTAGATATCTTCACACTAGCTTAATCAAGTTTTATTGTAGCTCATTTCATAATGTAGATCAAATTAGAATCACTAGAATTTCATAAAAGTCAAACATCTCTTCTGTCTTTAAAAGTCAAATCCCATTTCTGTTCTGTGCATTAGCAGCTCATGTCCAATTGTCCATTTTGATTTTGATCTATAACTTCTTGATTACTAGTCATATTTAGCTGTAATTTTGGACATAGCATCTTTGACTGGTTACCTTGAGACCCACACTTTTGGTTTGCTCTTTAGCTTATTAAATAAGCTGGTGCAACTGCTTAAAGTAGGGGTCATATTCCCTGTTTTGCTGTAGAATCAGTTTTCATCAATTTGTTTAGGCCTTGTTTTAGTTTCAATTGAGCTTGTTATGATCTGAAACTTGGCACATTTGCTCCTTGCTTGGTGGACTTGAGTTCCAAATATCTGTTTTGCACTTAAGCCCTCCTGATAAGCAGTTGCAACAGCTTAATAAGTAGGGGTCAGTTAGCTATTTTACTTTAGTAGCAGTTAGCTCATCAACTTTGTAATCTGCTGATTAGGTATTAGGAGTAGTTGCATTTAGTTGATTTCAAGTAGTCATAGTATATATTAGCTTCTGTGATCAGTTGATACATTCTTGTGCTTATTTGCTTATTGAAAAGTGCTTATTTCATACTAGTTTACACTACAGCTTTTATTTCACTCACATAAGCCCATGTTTTGATATTTTTATAGACTTAGATTAATATTTTAGAATTTCCCTGAATTTTTCATAATTTTTAGCTACTGTTTAGTATTTTTCTTATTTAAATTCAGTTTTTAATCATTTTTTAAAATAGCTTTTATTGCAAATAATTGAGAAAAAGTTCCAAAAAATAATTTTTCAATTTTCTTAGTTTAAGATAAATATAAAAAGCATAAAAAATATTTTTCCTTATTTTTCCACTTTTATTTAGTATTTTTTACAATTTAAATTAGATTTAAATAGTATTAAATTTGTAGAAAATAGAAAATTAATCTGAAAAATCAAAAAATTAGTTTTAAAAAGTCTTTTGAGTTATTTTAGATTTTTAGAAAATAGATTCATATTTTTCTCTTTGATTTTTATAATCTTTAGTATTTTAAATTAGATTTTAATAGTTAAAAATTAGATTTTAATTCTAAAAAAATCAAGAAAAATCCTAAAAAAATAGTTTTAATTCTAAAATAGTTTTCTTATATCATTTCTAGAGTAAAAGTAATTGTAGGTTATTTTTAGGATTTAGAATAGACGTAATTGCTTTTTATTCACGTTTCGTTTTAATCCCGTTTTGCGTTTTAGTGTAGAATTGCATAGTTTGCCATAATTCTTAGGTTTTTCCCATAGATTTTAGTTCCTTATGCTTTCCTTATCCCGTAGTTTAGATAATATCATTTTACCCCCTTCTCTTATTCAAATCACAAAATTCGAGACGTGAGTTGGAAATTTCATTCAACCCTCGTTCGGAACGATCTCGGTGCTCAAACCTAACACGTTTGAGTTACCCATATACTACACTTCTCATCTATTATTGGTCAGTGTCCGAACCGTTTTAAGTTTCATACGGTTAGTCATTCACAAGTGGCTAGCTTGTGTGAGCAAACTTGACGTGTTTCTGGCACCGTATCATCGTGTAATCTCCCTTAGTTCATTAAGAGAGAATTTGATACGATAGTGATTGATCGATCAAGAAGCAACGTAACTAGTATTTACATAAGAGACTGGACGGATGAAAATTAAGTTTTAAAGCCAAAGGTTGACGCAAGCAATTATGTGAGTGATTCGTAGGCAAATTATCCCACAAATGAGGAATATTATGGCTTATATATGATTGATAAGCTAATGTTTACATAAGATCAGCCCTAACTTTTTGGTCTTATAACTTTTACTAACTTTGAACACATATAATTATAAACTTGTGTTTTACATGTTCCTAGAAGAGAGCTTCGTAAAGACATATTACCTGTCAAAAACAAAGATGGTGTAAATGCATACTGAGTCACCAAAATAAGTGTTTGGAGATGAAACTTAATGAAAGAAAAGTGGGCTGAGTTTGTCCCTCATTGATGGATGGACAAAATTTTGATATGTTTATAACTAAGAATGTAGATGTGCAGTTATAATTCCTTAATAATCTTGCACAAATATCAACTTCAACTCATATGTGGATTAATATTCTCTCGTGTAAGTTGGGGCTTGATGTTTCTGCCACATTATGGGTATGTTTTTGGCATCTTCTAATAAACATTTTTGTTTGTGTTTTCTTTCTTATTACTCTTGTGTGTTATTGAGTTCCAATAATTTTCATGCACCACAATTGTGTATCAAGGATTTTCCCAACTTTAACCTTAACTATTTGTGATGCATCATGTTGTTTGCTTTACCCGATGTAGCCACACTACCCTTCCTAAAAAAATAGGAGGGCTTCACCCGGTCCGTCTTGGTATAAATGCTAGGTTTAAACCCCGTGAATTAGTCGCTCAAACGGTTGAAAACTATGACTACCAAAAAAAATAGTATATTACAAGTTAAACATAATGTACATTATGAAATTAAACCAAACATACAGCTAGTCGTACCAATTTACCTTGATCGTTGTTTGTTAAAATTTACGCTCTAATGATCGCGAAACAAAGTATGTGTTAATGATGAATTCTGGTAGGTGACACTTGTGCTATTAATGACTTTGAACCATTGGGAAGCCGGATCACACAAGTCTTTACTTAAGCATTTACATTTATTAGTAACAATTGTATACTCAGAGTCTATATCAAGGCAAACCATAGTTCCATCGTTAATCTTGGTTGAAAGGTGCATTTTAGAGGCTGAAATGGCTTCCCAAGCTGAAGAAACATCTTCACACACGGTATCTACTTTCACCGGCATATGCACCCCATCAGCTTGTAAGCAATAGCCCGTACTCTTTATGGTTAACATGTTTTGTGGAGTGTAGTCCCACGCCTCAGCGTTAGAACATGGACCTAATGTCAATGATTGGCTTTGCACACAAAGCCCTGTCGATGGATGAAAGATAACTTTATGCTGACCATTTGTTGATAAAAACGGAGCTGCAAATCACAACAAAATTGGTTAATGTACAATAATATATTTCTAAAATGACGACCTTTTAAGTTTTAACCATTTACTTAACGTTGAATGTATATAGGATATGCTAATGTGTTCACTCGCGTAAAAGTTATTGAGCTAGTCTCGACTCTTTTTAAAGTCGTTCAAAAGCTGTATATCACAACAACAATACCCAATCCCGTCTAAACCAGGTATGGGGGGTTCAAAAGCTCTATATAGTATAGGTAAAAAGGTAAAAATGGACTTCATATACCTTGAAAGGGAGATTGAAGAGGTGAAATCTTTTTCAAGAAACTTGAATTTCTTGTCTCGTGCCAATTCCAGTTCAAAACACCATAAAACTCTTCCATACCGACAACACCTTCTCTATAATAATAACTACCAACAAGACTCCATAATGCCCAATCAAGATCATGTTCAGCAGCCCAACCCAAGAAACAATTCAAATACCTATTGTCATTCTCATTTGTACCCCTTTGATCCACTCCCCACTCACTAATAAACAAAGGGTAACCTTGGTCCAACAAAAAGATTGCATTCGTTTTCATCGTGTCAGTGACCCGGCCACATACTTCGTTTGAGTTGCCCGTGACCCAATCGTCGCCATCTGAGAAACCATACCAATGAGCCTCGAAAACTAGCTTGTCGTTGAAAGATAACTTTACAGGGTTCTTTTGCAAAAAAGATAAATCAAGATCGTAGTTTAAACCAGATAGAATAACCAACACATCAGGGTTTGCTACATGAACCCTTTCCGCACATATTTGCATGTACTTGTACCAGGTATTGACATCTTGTCTGCGTCCACGAAGTTCGTTCCTCAAACTCATGCCGACCACATTGGTATAACCTCTAAACATGGTGGCAACTCGAGTGACACCCTTAATCCAAATTTGAGGATCAAAGTAGAGGTCACCAAAGAAACCATTTCCATCATTATCATTACAACACCATCCTGGCTTGCTTAGATGATTGTCTAATATTATCATGACGTTGTTGTCGTTGAGACTCGAAACAACTTCCTGTTGTGAATATCAATAGATGTTTATGTAAGTAACTTGAGAAAAAAAGTATATATAATCATATAGGAAGTCTAGCTTAAACATTAAAAATAGAGGAGTTCTAGGCTCACTCACACTTTACAAAAACTTTCCCACCCAATGAGGTGGCTTTTTACATGTCACTAGGTGATTGGTTTGATAAGAGAGAGGAGAGAGAAGCTCAAATAAAATGCACCCATTAGTGAGTGCCACGTTAGCGAGTGTGTTTTGCGAGTGGGTTTCTTGAGTGGTTCTAGCATACCTCTTAAAAATAATTCTTTCTATAATCAATGAAATCGTGCTCTTGGCATCTTTAGTACTTTTAATTATTCAATCAAATACCAAAGTCAAGTGTTGCTGCTCAAAGCTCACGTTCATGAGCCTACTAAATGACCATAACCCCTTTTATATACTTTACTAATCTTTATGAATCATGATACATGAGCACAACTACATTATTAAACTAAAGTATATCAAAATTTTGTTTCTATTAAACGTTCTAATCCTTCATTTTGAGAAGTATGACATTAACAAGCAGATGATTGTGATCTTGGATACTGAATTCAGATAAAACTTTTTACTACGAGCTAGCTCAAAGTCTTTGATCTAATGGTATGTGTGAGTTGATCACCGACCAAGAAGTTTATGAGAATTATTCTGAGATAAGTGGTATAAAATGCGAAAAAATTACCTTTCAAAAAAAGTAAAAAGATCTTTTTACTACAAAAATGTAACATAACTCAGCTTAAAATGTTGATACGTTTAAAACTTTTTATTTATTTGATAAAGACTAGCATAACGTCGTTACTTTATAAGTTGCAAGTCATTATCAACAAAAGTCTTTTCTTAGACGATTTTTCTCGAGCATTGGCAGCTAATGTGTAGTTAATGTCAAAGTGTACAACTAATCATGTTTACCAAAATAGATTATGAGTCTCATAAAAACCTTTCAATATTTTTCAAAGATATTACCTTAGGTTAAGTAGATAATTAATCACTACTAGAAAAAACGATTGATCAAGCCTTCGGTGCGTTGAATTTTTATGAACAAATTATACCGACGACATGTCGTCGGCAACATATTGGTCAAATTTGACTTTTCCCCTCGCCTCTCAATAATTGCGAATAGTTGGGCGGGAATTAACCCCGCCAAGTGGTACCGACGATATGCCGTCGGGAACATATATAATAGAAAAATTATCCCACTTAGCGTTTGATTAGCGTTATTCCTTGTAATTAGTGTTTAAATCCCGACGACATGTCGTCCGGATGTATTTATGCTAAATTCCCCGCTTGTAAATAATAGAGAATAATTGGGCGGGATTTTTTCCCGCTAGTTTTTTACCGACAACATGTCGTCGGGATTTTTCCCCGCCTTATTGCACCTTTATCCCGACAATTTTTTACTTATATATAACCAATCATCCTCAATACAACAAAACGCACACATAACTCAATCGTCAATTCTCACAAAACACATATAACAATGGCTGATTACTCGCCGGAAGAGGAGTGATCAAAGGTTTTATCGAATCTACCACTCTTTGATAAAGTTATTAATACATATGGCGATGAAATTATTGATGAATATGGTTCTTATAAGAACATTAGCCCGTGGATGAGAGAAGTTATTCTGAAATGGTTGAGGAAAAAGTCATACGACAGACAGTTTTTGGCCGAAGCTGATAGTGAAGAATGGAGGCAAAAGTCGATGAACTGGGAATGAGGATAACAAATCTTGAAGCTTTGTTTGAACATTTCATAATGCAAGGGAGGGAAAAGGTGGTGAAGGTTCTAGCAAAGCAGGTTCTATCAAAGTGGGAAAAGTTGGTGCAGGTTCTAGCAAAGGGAAAAATCGATGATCTGCGATGTTTGTTATGGTCTATGCCGTGTGTTTCGTTTGCTTGTCGAGTTATTTTGTTTGAGTTATTTCGTTTGCTTGTCGAGTTGTTTCATTTGAGTTGTTTCGTTTGCTTGTCTAATAGTTTCGTTTGAGTCTGTATGAAATGTATGTGGTTGAGAACTCATGCGTGTTGAATAAAAGGTTTGCCTTCGTGTTTGTTAATTGTGATATTGTTCCTTCAATTCCAGTCTTTATGCATGTTAATTGGTTTTGTGCCGACGACATGTCGTCGGCATCATATAAACCAACCAGTATTAGTAGTTTTGTACCGACGACATGTCGTCGGGAAAATTGCCATTTAAATTTGACTTTCGTTGACTTTATATTAAATAAGTAATATTAGTTCTTATTTTGCCGACGACATGTCGTCGGCAACATAACTAATTATGTTTGACTTTCGTTGACCTTTTGCTAATTAAGAAGTAGATTAGTATTATGATGTCGTCGGCACCATACATTCCCAACTGCTACAAAAATCTTTGACCAGAAGACGTGTGGGACCCACATCGTCGTCGGCATGGTTATTACTTTGTCGTCGGGACAGTAACTCACGACGGGGCAATTACGACTAACTGTGGCCTACGCCATGTCATTGGGATCATATCGTGCCGATGACATGGCGTCGGCATAGTTAAAAAAATATCACCGAAAGAAGTGGCGATTGTACTAGTAAATCCTGTAGGCCTTCGTTAAGTTTTTCAAGAAAGTAATACATGTAATATATTTTTTTCATTGCCTTGGACAAATTCATACCAAAATCAATATGTTTGACGTACCAAAAGCCATTGGTTCGGCATACCAATATACTGGGTACAATGATTTGCATAAATAATCGGTCATAGCCGGCTGATTTTGATCAAATCAAAATATAAAAGATGATGGAAAGTGTTTTAATATGTTTCGAAAGAAGTATATATTGATCCAGTTGAAAAGTGTTTTAACGAGATACAAGTACTTCTTATCATTTGTAAATTTAATATATAAAACATATTTACCTAGTAAAACTAATATTGATATCTATACATGTTCAAGTATAATGTGGTACATTGTATCAAATTGAGTACATCATACCAAATTTTATGATACATCGAATCGAAGCAAACTTAAAACAAACCCAAAATGAACCGAAATGAGCCTACCCCTTAGTACCAAATTACAAGGACTTAACGAGCCACGATTCTGTACCAAAAAGAACCGTATTCCATGCGACTATGGTACAAACCTTACTAACTTTAGTTTTAAACTCACTCAACAAAAAGTTTAGCTCCACACCTCTTCATTCTCAATAAGTTTCTATTATGCTAAAGGTACATTTAAAATATGATGTACTCAATGATATGTTCTTAGGATTAGGATTCTCTCAACTTTAGTCAAACACTAGGAAGCACGGACACGCCTGAAAGTAAGGAGTGGCAGTGTCGGACACGGACACGGCTCGGACACGCACGTGCCGTGTCCCACGTGATGTTTGGGCCGGACACGGATTTGGACACGGCTTGGACACGGATTTTGATTTTTTTTTTTTTTCTGAAAAATAAAAATAAAAAAAGAATGTTTTCAAAATTTATAAAGAAGTAGAAGAAATGTTTTTTTTTTAAATTAAAAAAGAGGAGAAGAAAAGTGTTTACGTGGTGGTGTGGTGGATGGCGTAAGCACAAAGATGCTGAGAGAGAGGGAGAAGAGAAAGAGATTAGTTGTGTTTCTTTATTATTAAGATATTTCATTTGATTTTAAGGTTTTATACATGTTTTTTATATATATATATATATATATATATATATATAGAGTTAGGATCAAATAAGAAGATTACTTAAAATAAGAAGAAATAAGAAGAACTACAACCGCAAATCCGAGATGCACCGACCTAAATTAGATGCATCTCTATAATCTTAGATGCATTATAACGCACCATAGTGTGTTTTCTAGCTTTTAATCAGATGCATATACGTATATTAGATGCATTTCATGATTTCTCTTGTTTTTTGTTCCTCTACATGTGCCGAAATCATCAAAATCAATTTGCACCATCTATACATCAAATTAACTTTCGAAACTCAAGATGTTGCATCTATATGAATAGAAATGCATCTAATGCAAGTCGTTGCATCTCAAATGCGTGGTTTTGGTCACTTCTCACCACTTCTTATTTTAATTTACTTCTCACTGGATCCCATATATATATATATATATATATATATATATATATATATATATATATATATATATATATATATATATATATATATATATATATATATATATATATATATATATATATATATATATATATATATATATATATATATATATATATATATATAAATTCTCGTGTTCACGCCGTGTCCGTGTCCTATATTTTTAGATTTTTCCGTATCCCCGTGTTCGTGTCCGTGTCGGACACTGTGTCCGTGTCCGTGCAACCTAGGTCAAACATGATATATGATGTTCATCAATCACAAATAAGTTAAATGTATAAAACTTTTTCTTTTAATAAAAATCAAAGGCTCACTTGTTCATTTTCACTCACAACCAAATTCAAATGATCAATCTTGTTCGACCACAACTTGAGAATATCGTAATCCTATCTAAAATAACTTACCTAATTGTTAGCTATCTTTAAGGCTAGCCCCAATAGAACCAATCGAGTGTCGATCGAGTGCTCATGGCGATCGAGTTCAAGTCGATCGACTTGTTGTGGAGCTTGTCGATCGCCTCATGTTTACACCCAATTCAATCGTCTGCAAGATCGAGTTAATTACTTGTATCCGTTGCATATGAAACCAAAAAAAAAAAAAGAATCCTACCGTTTAAACTAAATATTTCAAATGTTTTAGGCTAAAAAAAAAAAAAAAAAAACCTACCCTATAAATACACAACATATTTACACACTAAACTCACAAATCTCATTTCACACATTCTCTATATTCTTTCCACACTATAAGTTTTAATTCTTACGAGCTATTCATTGCCGATTCGTCATCGGATGATGAAAATGAAGTCAATACCGAGTTTATGATGTTTGCGGAAGAGTGTTGGGAGGCTTTTCAAGCCTCACAAAAACTCTCACGAAACACTGTTACTATGGATCGTTTGGGTGCTCATAATCGTTTAGTGGATGCTTACTTCAGCGAGACCCCAACATACGGCGATACAGCATTCCATGATCGTTTCCGTATGAGCCGACGACTATTCACACGAATTGTCCGAGATATAACCGATCATTCACCTTATTTCCAACAAACTCCTAATTGTACCGGCGTACTTGGTATTTCTCCATTGATAAAGTGTACTTCGTCAATCCGTCAATTGGCATATGGAGTCAAAGCTGATGCTCTAGACGAATACGTGCAAATGGGTGCGTCAACAATTCGTGAGTGTCTTCAAAAAATTTGTGAGCTCATAATGGAGTTATATGGTGCAGAGTATTTGCGAAAGCCGGCGGTTAGTGACATTGACAAACTCTATGCTCATCACTACCAAAGTCATGGGTTTCCTGGGATGATAGGAAGCATCGATTGCACAGATTGGCCGTGGGAGAATTGCCCACATGCTTTAAAAGCTCAATTTTGTAGGGGTGATCACGGGCAAAGTCCTTTCATTTTATTGGAAGCGATCGCGTCCCAAGATTTATGGATTTGGCATGCGTTCTTTGGTGTCGCCAGGATGAATAACGACGTAAATGTTTTACGTGCATCGCCTCTTTTCAATGATCTCAAAACGGGGAGAGCACCGGATGTGGAATTCGTTGCTAACGGCGTGCCTTATAAACGCGGATATTATCTTGCTGATGGGATATATCCGGAATGGTCGGTTATTATGAAGTCCATTAAAAATCCAGGGACGAATGATCACAAACGAATATTGTATAAGACGATGCACGAAGCAGCAAGAAAAGATGTGGAACGTGCTTTTGGTGTACTAAAGAAGAAGTGGCTAATGATTAAACATCCGGCTAGAGGGTTTGACAAAGAGCGGCTATCGCATATAATGTACACATGCATCATATTACATAATATGATAATTCAGGACGAAGAGCGGGCGATATCTCCCGTATTCTTTCCAGTAGAGCATCACCATTCTTATGATCCCATAAGAACGCATGTGGAATCGTTGAAAATTACCAAGGAGATATGCAAATGTAACGTACTCATCTTAGCCTCAAAGTTGATTTGGTGGAAGACATTTGGCATCGTCATAATCAAAACTAGTTTAGTCGTTGTATTGTCGTAATGTTTTAATTTTATTTGAATTATTATGTAACGTTTTAATTATTAATGAAATTTTATTTTGTGTTAAAAATGTTTTTTTTGAAAAAAAAATAAAAAATAAAAATAAAAAATTGGTCGCCCTTACTGGGGCACCTAATCGCCTGAAGGTCGCTAGAGAGAAAAAGCTGGTGTGACAGTGAAAAGTAAAGGGATTGAATCCCGCTACTGGGGCAGCCTAAGCATAAACTAGTTCATATATTCATCTTCACGCATTTAAAATGTCAAAGGAAATAAAAGCTTTATAGATAAGAAGGACATATCAAATGCGCCGTCATTATTATTAATTTATTAGCTATGCTTTTCATAATTTTATTTATATTCCGGTATGGAAATATTTTATGGACTAATAAAATTATACCTTAACGAATTGTTTTTCAAAAAGTAAAGTAAAGTTTGAAGTAGCTTTTCGTTCCATAGTATTGTAGTATTCTATTTTTTTCTTTGATCAACTGTGGTTTTTAATTTTTTGACCAATTAATACATGAGATTTAAATTCATCATCACACAAACTCAAATTAAATAAAAAATTCTTTATTTCAAAAAGCTTAGCTTAACCACTTAAAATTATTTGTACCTAATAAAAAATGAACTTGAGATTTTTTAATAATTACTACAAGCTTTTACTGCAGTATTATTTGATGATCATATTAAAAGTAATAACATATTGACTAAAGGTTCAGTGTTTTATACTGTATTGTTCTTGGAAGAAAAACGCATTAAAACTTGTCCAACAGCCAAGCCAATTAGCAATTGTATCGAAATATAAAATTTATAAATGAAGTCTCTACATCCTATCACCATCAAAGCAATTTATTTTCTTTTCCATCTCATGAAAGATATATTTGTCCTAAAACACCTATTTCTGACTCTACATTTAACCAACATGAACACATGCATGTTTTAAGTAACTTTTAGATGCATGTTTTTTATTGACTAAAGTTTATATAATTGGTCTTATACACATAGACATGAATCCAACAAAGTATATTGTACAAACAATAAGCAAATAACAAAAACATATTTAACACAAATCATATTATACATATCTAATCTGTTTTAGTTTGAAATTTTCTATCTTAGAAAACACTTTTCTAACACGTACGCACACTAGTTATTTATTTGAATAAACTACAATTAGAACAAGTCAACTAATTATATTAGCCATTGCATTATTGTCATATCGTGTGTCATTAGCTAAGAACTTACCTGGAAAGCATCAATGAGAGGAAGGTCAATGATAGATGGATTATTAGCTTGAACTCCAGCAATAGAACCCGTTAATCCCAACGCCAGCAACGACTGTCTAACAGTCGTTGCACTTAACGTATCATCTGTAAACAGATACAGAGGATACGTTAACCTAACACAATTAAAACCCATGTCCAATATTTTCTTAGAGATAACATCTACGGGTTGCTTGCTTAGTCCCTCGGCTAAGGCTGCATCTAGGTGGCTAACCCAATTTACGCATGATAATTTAACTCTTTGGCCATTGTTTCTTTCGTCGATGATCCAACGTGAGTTGGTTGATAGTGCGAGTGATGAGGGGATGGTGTCGTGGTGACGGTGGTTGTGGTGGTGGAGAGTGATTGTGGTTACGAGGAGGAGGGGGAGAAGGATGAATACGAGAGTTGATTGGAATGACTCTCTCATGGTTTTGTGTTTTGTATGTTATCAAAGGTTATTAGTCTTGTTTATATAGTGTCAACCTTTTATTTTTGCTGTTTAGACTTTTTGTCACATGATTTCATTTTTATATTGTTGCATAAATCATGATACATGAATGAGGAACTTAATTGAATATTATTGTTGTAGGTCCAAATTATATTAAAGAGGCATGTTCTATTAAGTCTACGTATATATACCAACAAATGTGATATGCATTGATAATTATAATTTTTGCTAACGGTGAAATATACAATATATGTAATAGTTAGAAGTTAGAACAAATAACAAAGTTAATCAACAATCATGTCAAGATGATTTAGTGATTAAACACTTAATTTTTTATCTTTACAAGAGTTTTTAGGTTCAAATCTCATCAGATACACATCTTAAGATGGTAGGTTAAATTGTCATAGGATACCGCAGTTGGGCCGAGTACATATAAATTAAAGATTTGTCTTCCGAATAATCTTTACATGAAAAAGTCTCGTTACGATGATAAACCTGATTAGATCACATGCTTCTTAATTGAAAGACTTGTTCTCTCCAAATAAACCTTATCCGTTTAACTCCTCCTTTTCTAACATGGTAAATCAACTTACTTTGGTAGGAATGTTTACACACCAAACGTTACTTTAAACGGACAATATATGCTTAAGATTCCCAAATTTCTAGCAACTAAGAAACAATGTTACATCTTTATCCAACCTCATCCACATATAGTGGAAAGTGTAAACAACACATATCACTATTTAAATGTTTGTGGTGTTGTTTTGGTGACGTGGTACAACAAATGTGACTTCCATGTAATTTTTCTATCAATGTCATTGTCGTAGACTACCCTTGTTCAAACGTTATGCCAACTTTTGTCATTTACTCACGTTTACAAAAAGTAATTTATACTGGATCATTGGAGAAATTTTGACATTTGTTTTGACTTTTGATCATTGTGCTTTACCTCCCAGATGTAGATAAACAAAATCGAGTTATTTTTGTTCGTCGATAATTTGAAGTTAAGATAAAAAGATATACCTTGTCGTAATTCTTCATTTAAACTATGGAAGAATGACACTTGAATACAATTTTCCACTTTTCTCATTTCGAGACATTTTTCTTTTTTTCTTTTTTTTTTAAGTTATTTTATTTTTACGGACTAATACAATTATACTTTTAAAAGGATAAGTGGATTTATTTTTGAGAAAATAGTAGATATCATTACTCAAAAACATTAAAGATTAATATACGTCGTAGTCAAACAAACAGGGGTATTAACTCTTCACTTAATTAGTAGGTTCAATCCTTTATTGTATCTTAATAGCGAGGTTCACAAAATTCTCTCTTTCAATTAAGTAGCTAATGTGGCAATATCTTCAAGCCACTTAATTTAGTAAACAACTTATTTCCTTGCATCAATTTTTCTTGATTAAATTCAGTTTAACATTCTTTTCTTTTTTTCAACTATGGTTTTTGACCTTTTGATCGACGCTAGATCACGGAGTTTGAACTCATCATCACACAAATTTAAACCGGGTAAAGACGTCTTTCATTTCAAAAACGTTAGTGTGGTCATTTCAGGATTGCATCAAAAAATAATTGAACTTGAAAACTCACAATTTAATCATGATAGTTACAAATCTTTTGCTACTAAATTACCTTTTGTAATTTCACTAAAAAATGTTATGTAAACCAAGAGAATAATGTACAACTACAATACCAATTAACCTTTAGTTATAACAAGAGCACAACTATATTAAAAGATTTAAAATTAAATGAAAATTTTAATTAAGATAAGAAGAAACCACAATCACAAATTCAAGATGCATATATTATTTTTTTTTTTTTTGAAATATGTGGCTAGAATTTCTTATCACTAGATTTATTCAATATATTACTAAAATAGTACTCCATTCGTCTTAAAATTATTGTCATGAGAGAGAAATTACCAAGTTTAATAAAAATGTGGCCACTATAAATCTCAATCACTCAAAGAGAATATTCCGCTAACATATTCTTTAGTTTTTACTAAAAATAAAAAATGGACAATCTTTTTGAGATATCACAAAATGAAAATATGGACAATTATATTGAGACGGAGGGAGTAATAATTAAGATACATTATGTTTTTCATCATGTGTCATATATACATGAAAAGTTATGTAACAAATGTAAGGTATAGTGATGAAATTACATTTCATGGGCCATGATGACGTATAGTCTATATCCGGGTTACGGACCCGACTAAAGTCCAATACTAGCTTGGCCCGGTACGAACTGGGCTAAGCGGACTAAACATTTGGGCTCATGAAGGCCCAAGCCCGAATCTATTGATGGAATAGATATCCGATATCTTCTAAATAGGAAGATAATCATTCCCAACCGATTAAGGTGGAATACGCCGAAGGTTGAGGAACACGGAACCAACAAGGATTCTGTGTGTATATAAAGGGAATCACATCCCTCGTTTAAGGTACGATCTCAGAACCCTAATTCACCTTAAACCCTAAACCGATTACTTACTCTCACGCCGGAGGATAATCGTGGGAAACAATCCCACGGTAAGCCTAACGGTGTCTTTTGTCTTTTAGTGCGCAGGTCTCAAGCAACAATTCTCAATTGGTACGAGAGCTGGAGCTCCAAACAAGGAACGCCCAACTTTTGTATCAACAAGTGGCGCCATCCGTGGGACCTTACACTAAGAACCAAAGACTAGAATGACGAAGCATGGAAATCAGCGATCGCAGTCAGACCTTATGGGAAAGAAGTCGCAAAGCGGACTAACTCCCAAGCAGACCTCTGGGACAACCAGCCGCTAAAAATAAAGGATCAGGCCAAGACTTGATCTTCCCTCTGGTGGAACCGCGCTCAGGAACAACCCAAGCCACTGCAACCACTGCGAGTGGAATAGACCCGCTGCGCACCATCCTTACTACTCCTTTTCAATCGGTGCTAGAAACTGACTGAAAAAGGTACCGCACCAAAATAAGGGTGTAGTAATAGAAACAAACACACTCGCTCTTGAGGGGGTCGCACTGAATCGGCACCGAAGATTTCGTATCCCAAAATTACGAAACATTAACGGCCCTAATGCAAGAGGAAGAGAAGAAGAGATCAGGTCGGAACTTGAAAGCCCGACTCAATTTCGATTCTGAATACGAGACTTCCCCACCGCGCCATCAGAAAGAGAAGCGCGGGAGAGACAGCCGCCGACCCCAGTATTCAACAGAATCGGGAGGAGAGTCGAGGATGATGAGACATCTCACTCGCACCATCTGAATGAGAGTGATGAAGATGAAAAGCGTACCAATGTCCACACCAGACTGGGTAGTCGCAGAATCCAAGACAGACTGGGACGACGCTATTCCCCAAGTGAAAGTCCCCCGAGTACAAACTCAGAGGACAGTTGGCGCAAGCGCCGAAAGAGGGAAAATTCGTCCTCTGAAAATTCCTCGGACAACGGGGATGGCGAAACTGGACACCGGAAGTCCAAAAACAGATATAATGACCAGGAGGACTAAGATATATCCCTCCCTTGGCGCCGTCATAAGGTGGATGCGTTTACTCGGCGCATCGCTGACTTCTCGAAAGCAAAAGAAGGCGCATGCCCGCCAACGTGAAGAAATATGATGGAACAGTGACCCGATGATCACCTCAAAATTTTTGAATCAGCAGCGACAATTGAAAATTGGCCACAACCAGTGTGGTGCCACATGTTCAACTCCACACTAGTGGGAAACGCGCGGAACTGGTTCAACAAGCTTCCACGCAGAAGCATCAATGGCTTTGAGGAATTGAGAAAGGCGTTTCGCCTCAATTTTACTCAACGAAAAAAGTGCGCTAAAAACCCTGTCGAACTTGCCAGGGTAAAGCAGCGCCAAGGAGAATCTACAAGCACATTCATGGAACGCTTCAAAGATGAATGCATGCAAGTCAAAGCATGCCCCGAAGTGTTGAAGATCTCTGGTTTCATGAACGGGATTAATAATCCAGAACTCATCAAGAGGTTGAATGACAAGATTCCTGAAACCTTCGATGAACTCATGAAACGCTCTCGGTCCTTCGTCCAGGGAGAAGCCGCCGCGGCGGATAGCAAAAGGAACCATTCGAACTACCGGTCACAGGAACAACCTGGGAGACAATCCAATGACCGGAGTAGTAACCGTAATAGGAGCTATCGCAGCCAGGGGAGCGGGAGGGACAATGATAGATATACCCCGCTGATCAAGACCCCAAAGGAAATACTCGCAACAGAAGGTGCGAATTTTCCAAGACCGCCGCAGATGCGCACCCCAGAGGATCGGCGTACTGGCAATGGATACTGTGATTACCACGCGCAGAAGGGCCACACCACTAACAAATGTGTCCAACTACGCCAACTCATTGACAAGATGGTCAAAGAGGGCAGATTGGACCATTTAGTCAAGAATATCAAGGAAGGAAAGGACAAACAGAAGAGTGGCAATAAGAAAGAGACACCTAAAGACAAGCCCGACACCATTTACATGATACAATCATGGCGGGGTCACAAGGCGTAAGGTCAGCCAGATTTTTCACGTGGAAAGGGGATCTCTTTCCCCACCTTAACCGCGAACAACGCAGTAGTGGAACCACTCACTATAGAGATAAGCGCGGGGGGTCACGACATCCACCGCATGTATGTTGATGGGGAGCTTCGCCGATATCATGTATGAGCACTGTTTCAAACGATTGCGTCCCCGAAATACGCAATCGTTAATCCCGGTCCGAACAACGTTGACTGGTTTTACAGGTGAGAAGATATGGCTTATGGGGCAAATACGATTACCTGTCAGCATTGGAAACGAAGAACACTCCGCAACGGCCTGGATGGAATTCATGGAGATTAAATCTCCCTCGCCATACAATGGCATTATTGGAAGACCGGAATATCACTATGCGAGCAGTGCCATCAACAGCGCATGGGATGCTTAAATTCCTAGTGGAAGGTGGTATTGTTACTCTTTACAACGCCACTGTACCACATAGAAATGCAACACGATTGCATGCGAGACGGTACCAACCCCAGACAGCAGACAACCGAATCCCGAATCCGAAAGTAGCAATTCACCCCGAATACCCGGAACACGAAATATCCATAGGAGGTTCATTGTCGGACAACGGCAAAACAACTGTATGTGCACTCCTGCAGAAGAATTTAGATATTTTCGCATGGGAGCCTAAACACATGACAGGAGTACCACGCTCTATCACAGAGCATAAACTGCAAATCCGACAGGGATACTCACCCATACGCCAGAAGAAGCGCGGTCAAGCCCCGAGCGCCGCAAGCAATCTTGGCAGAGGTACATAAACCGGTAGAGGCAGGGATCATGCGGGAAGTTTACTACCACGACGGCTTTCCAATCCGGTCATGGTAAAGAAAAGCGACGGAAGATGGCGAATGTGCGTAGACTTTACCGACCTTAACAAAGCATGTCCACAAGACTGCTATCCTTTACCAGAGATAGACTGGAAAATAGAGTCTCTGTGCGGTTACCCATTAAAGTGCTTCCTCGACGCGTACAAGGGATATCATCAAATCCAAATGGCTATGGAGGACGAGGAAAAAACGGCCTTTCACACAAGCCAAGGCGTCTACTGTTACACAAAAATGCCCTTTGGCTTGAAAAATGCAGGCGCCACCTACCAGAGGTTAGTAGATAATGCTTTCGAAAAACAGGTGGGCCGCAACCTAGAGGTCTATGTTGATGATCTGGTCATAAAGAGCCATACTGAAGAGGAGCTAGTGCGCGACATGGAGGAAACGTTTAAGACTCTACGCGAAATTAACATGAAGCTAAATCCGAAGAAGTGCACCTTCGGCGCTACTGAAGGTATGTTCCTAGGATACTTAATCGAGCCTGACGGTATAAAACCTTGTCCAGAAAAAACAAAGGCGGTCATCGAACTTTCTTCACCGCGCCGGAAGGAAGTACAATCTCTCAACGGAAAGCGGGCCGGCTTAAACAGGTTCTTATCCAATCGCCAGAAAAATCACTACCCCTTTTCAAAACACTCAAGAAGTGTATCAAGAAGGGTGATTTCAGATGGACTACGGAGGCAGAAGAGGCCTTCACTCAGCTTAAACAACATCTGGCAACGCTCCCAACACTGGTCGCACCCGACCGGGGAAGAGCTGATCATATATTTGTCTGCAACTGAAGGCGCAGTAAGTGCAGTGCTACTAACAGATAGGGACTCAATACAAACCCCTATCTACTTCGTAAGCAAGGCACTCAAGAAGACGGAGATGAACTATAGCGCCATGGAAAAATTAGTTCTGGCATTGGTATTTGCTGCTAAACGGCTGCGCAGGTACTTCCAAGCACACCCAATCGCAGTGATCACGGACCAACCAATTAAGCAGATCATCTCCAAACCTCGACGCATCGCGCATCGCAGAAGTGGAGTGTATTGCTAGGTGAGCACAACATCTCTTACGCACCACGTACCGCAATCAAGGGACGATTCTGGCGACTTCATCATTGAAAATCCAGACACCGACGAGGTACCCACACCAAGTAAGAATGAACTACAAGATCCATGGATCTTGTTTACAGATGGATCCTCATGCATCGATGGCTCAGGAGCAGGCCTCATTCTCACAAATCCAGAGGGAATGGAATTCACTTACGCACTGCGCTTTGAATTCACAGCTACAAACAATGAGGCAGAATACGAAGCCCCTCGCCACTGGACTACGCATTGCAACTCGAATGGGTGTACGTAACCTAGAGGCAAATGTGGATTCCCGACTAGTGGCCAACCACGTGTTGGGCGAATACGTGGCCAAAGAAGATAATATGATCCAGTACCTTGATAAAACCAAGACACGATAAAAGCTTTGATAGGTTCACTATCAAGCAAGTTCCTAGAGGGGAAAATCGCAAGGTGGATGCACTAAGAAAGATTGCCTCGACAAGCTTTGCACACCTGTCAAAGCAAGTGCTGGTGGAAACACTAAAAAGTAAGTCAATTTCGGAGATGGAAATCTCCACGATAATAGAAGAGGAAGGTCCTACATGGATGACACCGATAACGGACTTCCTAAGCAAGGGAACGTTACCCCAAGAGCAGAAGGAAGCTCGTAGGATAAGGCGCACAGCGCAAAGATTCGAGCTGTGAGAGAAAATATTGTACCGACGCTCGTTCCTGCAACCATGGCTCCGTTGTGTCGGCCCCTTACAAGCAAATTACGTACTGCGAGAAATCCATGAAGGTTCATGCAGTATGCACTCAGGACCACGGTCCGTTGTGGCACGCGCCATGAGGTCGAGGATATTACCGGCCGACCATGCACCGTGACGCGCGGGATTTGATAAGAAAATGCAACGAGTGCCAAGTTCATAGACCCGTCCCGCGCCAACCACAACACGAGCTAACACCAATAACATCACCATGGCCATTCTACAAGTGGGGTATTGACATCGCAGGCCCCTTTCCTATCGCAGCGGGTGGACTAAAATTTCTCATAGTCGCCATAGACTACTTCACCAAGTGGATCGAAGCGAAGGCAGTGGTCACAATCACTGGCAACCAGGTGAAACGCTTCGTATGGGAAAATATCGTATGCCGCTTCGGTCTCCCTGGGAAATCATCTCGGATAACGGGAAGCAATTCTGTGATAACCCTTTCAGGGACTGGTGCGAGAAGCTTAACATTACACAACACTTCGCGTCAGTTAAACATCCACAAACCAACGGCCTAGTGGAACGAGCGAATCGAAGCTTAGGCGAAGGAATCAAGGCACGCCTAGAAAAGCACAAAGGACGATGGATAGAAGAACTATCACATGTCTTGTGGGCGCACCGCACCTCCATTAAGACCAGCACGGGCGACACTCCCTTCTCTTTAGTCTATGGGACGGAAGCCGTCATACCGGCTGAGATCGGCATGCCAACTATCCGCACTGCTGAAGTCAATGTGGCAACCAATGATGACGAGCGACGTATCGACTTAGATCTGCTAGAAGAAAGGCGTGAACGCCAGCCTATACGGGAAGCAAAGTCAAAGTCACGAATGAAAGGATACTATGATGCTAAAGTACGCAACGTTTCATTCGCACCAGTGTGATTTTGTATACCGCGCCAATGACGCGAGCTACGCAGAAGCCACAGGTAAGCTTGGACCAAAGTGGGAGGGACCCTATGAGGTTACCGAAGCAATTGGAACAGGCGCGTACAAGCTCAGAGGCCTGGACGGTCGTGAACTGCCACGCACATGGAACATCTGCAACCTCAAGAGGTGCTACCTATAGGAATGGCTACGGCCTAGCGCACAGACGCTCTCGCTTTCAGTGCCCAAGAAACATCTATGCATTTACTCTTTCTTTTACTTAGAATAATTGTCTTATTTACTTATTATAAAAACTTGCAAGTATCAATAAAACGCCGCGGTTTCTAGCTAACTCCGCGACATATTCCAATTTGTTATTTCCACATACTCTATGTCTTAATAACTTTTTATTTCTAGCCCACGATGGCGTGCATGCACCATAATACCCATGATGGTAAAAGGATAAGTTAACCTACTAAACAACTTGTTGAATAAGAGGGTTGCAAACCCATCAACACTGGATCACGTATCCTTGTTAAACACCTTATTTCCAAGACGTTGGAATAAGTTTTGTACACATCCTACGACGGATGCGCAACAACGCACACGTGCACGTTTAACAACTGTGGAACCAAAACACTGGATTCCTTAATTCGGTATGTACAATACGTTGCATATCATTACACATACACGATTATGATAATACTTGGAAGTTATTTTTAAAGTATCTCAGGATCTTCATACATGATTATGGATTCCCTATATTCTCACACTTGCATATACATGTAACGACGAATACGTGTTTTACGCAAAGACAATCAGATACGCTTGCAAAATATATTCACAAACACTTAACAAAAGAGGATTTGTTTCATAACCACGAGTTATTTCCCAAAGATAGTTACAGCACAGGATACATCTACAAACTATGACTACGCTTCAAGGAGGAACTACCCACGCGGCTAGCAGCATTACCAACCTTCTCCAGCTCCTCCAACAAATCCGCGTCTCGACGGGCCACAGTAGCAACACTCACAGGCACCCCGTCAGACCGAGGGAGGTGCGCAGCGCCGATACCACACATCACAGCCTTGCCCTTAATACCTTTCTTCCGAGCAAGCCTTGTCTCATGCGCTTCTAACACTTGCTTCAAGGGGACCTCTCTCTCCAGGACAAAAGGATTCAAGATATCCCCGGGCGCGAATATAGGCACGTGCAGTTGGGATGCATCGGGTTTAAGATAGTAGTCGGGCGCGAACGGCTTCTCCACCGTGATGACGTGCTAGAGTCGACACTGCAAAAATAACATCTATCGGATAATCCGATCACGCTCCAGGTTCAGCAATCTTGGGGAGCTCCAAGTCCCTCATCTTCTTCATGGCAGCGACCAGATTATCATAAGCCTTCGCGTCATAATTAGGTACCGCCAACGGGTACCTTTAGAAGCTCAGCCTCATGCAGCTTCTCAATGGCTTATGCTTTCCCACGCTCCAGCGCGCACTTAACTACATCCCCAAAGGAGTCAACGACCTCTTTCGACTCTAGGGTACTTAACGCAGCAAGACGACAGAAGTTGAGGATATAATTCCTCGTCATATTCCAGACTTAACTTGCGCAACTTCATCTCCTGAGTTTCAAGGGAGTTTTCCACAGTAGCGCCAAAACTTTCAAGCTGGGAGGTCAGTGCATTTTTACCATTCTCCAAATATTTCATGGCCCACTGACTGGAAGACTTATATCCCGCGGCCTCCGCACGCTCTTGATTTATTTGGCACATCAGGGCCATTTTCTCTTCAGCGAGCTTTGTAGCGTACGACCCCATAGTCTCCGCTTCACCCCTAGCACTAGCCAATTGCGCCTCCAGCAGCGCAATTCGTTGGTCTTTTTCAGTACCTTGGCTAGACTCTCCCGAATACTTCGCCTTTAGCCGCGAAGCAAGACAGACCGGATCCTCGACCGGTTGCCCCATGGGTGCATCCCCAGAGGACCCGGGCTCGGCGCTTTGGCTCCTCAGGCCGGATGATTCAAAGACAAATTGGACTTGATTGGGGGCGACCCTGCGGATGTTCAAACCTACAAACATGACGAGCAATTCACTGTTATTCAAGAAATATAATAAGGTATTTCGGTACATAATCTTATCCGGACACTTACGCAGGAATAGATGTGTCGGGTGAGGGTGGGCGCGACGCAACATCACTAGAGGATGACTCCACACTAACCACAACCGAGCGCTTCTTCCGAGAAGTGGCAGACTATCGCCATCAAGGCTTCCTTTTGCGCTAAAATCCTTGACTTTCTTCCTCCTCTTCCACTTCCTCCACATGCT
This sequence comes from Chrysanthemum makinoi, assembly GCA_910596185.1. Taxonomy (NCBI): domain Eukaryota; kingdom Viridiplantae; phylum Streptophyta; class Magnoliopsida; order Asterales; family Asteraceae; genus Chrysanthemum; species Chrysanthemum makinoi. The sequence continues at coordinate 86,070,833 of OU343224.1, read as the reverse complement.
CCACCGCTACGGGCGCAGGTTGCACTGGAGGGGGAGGGATTGTAGACCTAGGCACACTCTGTAACGGTGTCGCTTGGAGCGCAACGGATGAACTTTCTCCCGCATCGCCTATGTCCAACACTAGGGTACGCCCTGACGCCGCAACAAGCACGGGCTCTTCTCCCTCTTTCAGTGTTCGTGTTCCCACCTCTACATTGATAGGCTTCGTCAGGTGCACAACGCTGAACAGGTCCATCTCTACGCAACAACAAAGAAATACAAACAGTTCACGATAGGTACGAAGCACAAATAGTGAACAACTTACATTAATATAACTCAACGGGGTACGAAAGATGAGCACCCACCACGACCATCGGCGCCTACGAATATAGGAACTTCTTCGAATGCCAAAATAATTGCGACTCAGGCCAATATGCACCAAGAACTCCTCGAGGTAGGAGCTAATAGGGATGCGGTTCGCATTTATTGTTTCCGCATCCTCTGCATTGTATGATCCGGGGAGGGGCGCCATCCTTTGGTAGTGTCCCCTAAGAGTAAAAATCAAAACGAGACGGAAAGCATGCGTCGTCAACCCAGAAAAAGGTTTCTCTCCAATTTACGAGCGTCTAACTTTTCCGTATAACATTGGAGTGGCCCAGGCGCCAAGGAAACCCACCCGTTTGACCACGTGGTGTGGTAAAACGCGCGGAACAGGTGGATTGTGGGGTCAATGGCCAATAAATGGCAGTTCACCTCGAAATTAATTAGTTTTGCCGCACCTATACAGGTACTGGGACAAGTGTATACGGTAATACTTCAATACATCACTTAAGAATAACGATAGGGGTATGCGCTGATTTGCGAATTCAAAGAATCGCGTATATACCCCAATCTTCCCATCGGGGAAATCCGCTATCGACGCATTCGCAGCCGGAACTTCCGGATGTACTGCGCTGGGAATATAATACTCGACGCAAACCGTCGCAGCTCATCCTCCGTTATGTCTGACGTAAAATCCGATAATTCCTTAACCATGGTGTTGTCTATACTACAAAACAAAGGCGCAAGCGCAGTTACCTAGGGGATATTTTGGTATCAAGGCTTGGAAGTATTTGCAGCTATGGAAATGGCGGATGGCGTTTTGTTTTCTGTGTGTAGACACGGTGAAAATGAAGTGAAGGGATTATATAACCTTCCTCCTCCACACGATGATCGACACGTGGACTCTACCAACCCTAAATATGTGGTTAGGATTGTTTGATGGGACACGGGCATAACCTTTCCCCGATTTACGAGGTGACTGTTTCTGTTTTGTGGACGGATACAATGTCTCATGAGGATTTAATTTAGCTTCTTTGCTACGCTTTGTCTTTAATCGACTACAATAATTAGTCTAGCATCCGTAGTTACGCACTGCGCATACTAGACTGGGGGACATGATGACGTATAGTCTATATCCGGTTACGGACCGACTAAAGTCCAATACTAGCTTGGCCCGTACGAACGGGCTAAGCGGACTAAAAATTTGGGCTCATGAAGGCCCAAGCCCGAATCTATTGATGGAATAGATATCCGATATCTTCTAAATAGGAAGATAATCATTCCCAACCGATTAAGGTGGAATACGCCGAAGGTTGAGGAACACGGAACCAACAAGGATTCCGTGTGTATATAAAGGGAATCACATCCCTCGTTTAAGGTACGATCTCAGAACCCTAATTCACCTTAAACCCTAAACCGATTACTTACTCTCACGCCGGAGGATAATCGTGGGAAACAATCCCACGGTAAGCCTAACGGTGTCTTTTGTCTTTTAGTGCGCATGTCTCAAGCAACAATTCTCAATTGGTACGAGAGCTGGAGCTCCAAACAAGGAACGCCCAACTTTTGTATCAACAGGCCAAACACGAGCCGGACATATGACCAAAATGACACATTCTCAAAAAAGCAAAGGTGACCGTTATAGTGTTACAGTTAACAAGATTATCATAGTTGTGACTTGCTAGAATGATCGTGAGATTTTATAATTCTATCTAAAGATCAGCTAGGTCAATACACATCGTCGGTAATAAAACTAGGTTTTAAAAGGACCAGATGCACAAAAAAATTAAGCTATAATATAAGAATATACACTACGAAACATAATTTCATCAAGGTTTTTAACGAAAATTAACACTATGAAACATAATTTCATCAGTCCTGCGATACTGCGCACCCCTAATTGTCCATCACTACACATCATATAAAGTCGTTTTGAACCTATACAAGTTAGCAGTACATGCCTATTAAAATCTTGATCAAATAGACGGAAATTATCACAAACAAGGAGACTGATAAGTCTTTCTTAAACCGTGTTAATAATTTGAAACGAAAAAAAGAGTAAGATAAGAATTTTCTCATGTTCAGATTATACGTCATATTATCCGATGAACGTCTACTAAAAAAATAAAAATAGAGAGTCCATTTTTAGTAGAAATCAAAAGTCCACTTCATTATCTACTCTTATATTTTCCTCCAATATTATTTATCATAACATACCAAGTATATTCTTATCAATCTACATCATCTATTTTTATTATGAATGTGAATCATAATAATTTAAAAAACTCAATTTCTATCATTCTTTTCAAATATTAATATCTTTCATACCATTAATCGTTAAGCCAAAAAAATATATCATTACGACGACCACTTAATTATCTTTCTATAGATAGGCACTTTGATATACTTTCGACAATTTTTTTTTTTTTTTTTTTTTGCGTATTTTTCACCTTTTTTATGTTTTTTTTTTTCGTTACTAAAATTTGCGTGAAAAAGTCACATGTGATGTGATTAAACACTAATTTGAATATTCCAATAATATCACATGTGATATTAATATTAAATCACATACGATATGTAATATCATATGTGATTTAACACTAATAATATCATATGTGATTTAACACTAATATCACATGTGATATTACATATCATATGTAATTTAACACTAATATCAAATGTGATATTATTGAAATATTCAAATTAGTGTTTAATCACATTTGATTTTTTCATGCAAATTTCAGTAACGAAAAAAAATGAAAAAACGTTAAAAAACGAACAAAAAATGGTTGATTGTCGAAAGTATATCAAAGTGTCCGTCTATAGAAAGATAATTAAATGCTCGTCCCGATGGTGTAATTATTTTCGCTTAACGATTAACGGTTTAAAAGATATTTGATATGGTTGTAATTAGATGAAGGGTGGGGATGAGTCCTTTGGTATATGAGAAAAGTTTGATATGTAAAATAACTCTCCTCTTAAATATAAAGAGAAAAAAATATTTGATTAAAACTTAAAAACATAAATAATGAGTAATGTTGTTAGACTAAAATACTCTTACTTATAAAAGATAACGCAATCTATTAGGGGGGTGTTTGATATTGCTTATTGAAAATAGATTATTCATTTTGAAAACGTATAATCCGATAATCACCTGTTACAGAACGTGATTTTGAAATGTAATGTTTGGATTTGATTATGTTGTACGATAACACAATAATCAAATACTAAGTTTTTTGAGTGTTTGGTAAATTAAATTATTTGATGGTTTAATAAATGAAATGATCGAAAAGGACACTCAATTTATTAGGCCTTTGCACATATATCCCTTCAAAGATGTAACATTACATATATATTCTTTGCATACATAAAAACCATTGTACCATATGCATAAAAAACTTGTACCAAAGATATATATATGCAATTATTCACCTTTATTTTCGGTTCCTATGGTATTACCCGATTTGTGAACACCTTTAATTTTAAGGGTTTATAGCTTTATCTCTTTCAGATCTCCCATTTCATTTTGCTTCGCCGCCATAGTTACCTGCAACTCCATAACTCCAAAGTTGAGGTAAGTGTAAAAACACACCTAGTTGGTGAATGCACATATACTAGAAGGGTACCCGCGCAATGCGACAACGGGTACCTGGTGACTATTTTTGTGGCGACCAAATGTTTTTCAGGGATCCGGTGGTGGAGGGGTCTTGTGGTGGCGGCAATGACAGTGGTGGCGAAAGTAAGTGAGCCGAGAAAGAACATGCCAGTGGGCTGTGTGATTTTTTATGTGTTTGGTGTGTGATAGACTTATGTGCAATATGTATACTTAAGGTTGGGATAATGCTCGATTTTAATGAGCTGCTACAAGTTTTTAATGGGTTGTTACAAGTCTTCATATTGTTTAAATGAGATGCATTAACATTGGAGGATATTACAGGTATGATAATTTAAGACATTAATTATGTGTATGATGAATTTTATGCTTAGCAAAAGTAACTTCTTTTTTATATAAATGTTTTTTGTCTTAAAAATTTTAAGATTACTATATTTAGAATGTCCTAAAGTGATAGCTTATATAACTGCATTTTGATACTCCTCTTGACCGATTTCTCGGAGTTGGAGGAAGATCTCTCATTCCATCATCCTGAATACGAAGGAGCTGCTCTCGATGTGAGATCCGGCTTGTCCGTTATATGAGAATACCTTTGCTCGAAATGGATTCCGTTAGCGCCAAAGTGAATATGATGCTTGCTACTGTGACTTCCAGTGCTCTTGCCCTATTTTGGCCCATTTATAAAGGAGTATAAATATAGATAACAATAAAACACACTTCTTTTTGCAAGAAAAAAAAAAACGGTAAGCACAACAACAATAAAAGAAAAGGCTGAAATGAGGACAAATTCGCAAAATTGCTATGAAATGGATTATTGCGTTTTACTGCAGCATGTCCATAGCTGCTTTTACAAAACTGTGTTTCGTGACCCCCAAAACGCAAAAAATCACTTTTTATCTTTTGTTTCTCAAACACTCAAAACTGATTATTTGCGCTTTCAAAACGCAATAATCAAATAATTAGTATCAAAACGTAGGGTTGTAAACGAACTGAACGTTCAATGAACATTTCATGAACCGCTCGGTAAAAATTTTGTTCGTGTTCGTGTTCGTTTATTTATTAAATGAACAAACATGAACAATATTTTACGTTTATTTAGCTAAATGAACGAACATGAACAAAAGTCGCGTTCGTTCAATTATGTTCGTGAATGTCCGATTATGCGTTCGTTTATATTCATTTATTTATTTATGTTTGTATATCATATATTAATTGTATAATTTTAAAATTGGTTTGTTTAAACAAAACAACACTTATAAAATAATATATTTTGCATATTTAATAAAGTTTATTCTTGTTTGTCTAATTTCATTTATGTTCGATTATTTATGTTTGTTTAACGTTCGTTTAGTGTCTTAATAAACGAACATGAACAACTCATTTTCTTAATAAACGAACATGAACAAGAAAATTCGTCCGTTTAAGCGTTCGCGTCCGTTTATAAGTCTGGTTAAAGTTAAATAAACGGACATGAACAAAGCATCGTTCGTGTTCGTCCGGTTCGTTTACAGCCCTATATAAACGCAATGCCAAGCACCCTTTAAATATTCTAATAGAGTTAATGGTCTAGTTTATTTGAAGTAGGGGTGTTCATCGGTTCAGTTATCGGGTTATTCGGTTTATTCGGTTCGGTTAATTCGGTTAATTTTTTTTTTGGGTATAACCGAAAACCGAACCGAAATTAAATTTGATTCAACCGAACCGAATAACCGAAAACCGAACCCCTATAACCGAAAACCGAACCGAATAACCCGAATTACATAATTTTAATTATTATTTTTATTTAATTATATATATTTTTAGCACAAAATATTTTTTTCAAGCTTAAATCATGTTATATACGGAGTATATACTAAAAAAGAGTTTTAGTGATTTTTTTTCATATATATACATAGAAAAAATATATATTATGAATTCGGTTTTCGGTTTTCATTGCTAAAACCATATCCAACCCGATAACCAAATATTTAGTTCGGTTCGGTTCGGTTTTGACCAATTCAGTTCGGTCACAAATTCGGTTCGGTTCGGTTTCGGTTTTCGATTACTGTGAATATTACCCGATCCGTGATCACCCCTAATTTGAACATTAGATAATCAGGTGTGTGGACTTAACTAAGATAGCAACGGGCTTTCATTTAAATTTTAAAGCCCAACCCACATAATTCCTCAGTTTTAATTCTTTTCGTATTCCAAACCGTTGGAGAAAGAAAAAAAAGGCTCTTGTTCAACTGTTGAACAGCATTGCGTAAAACCAATGCAACATAACAAAAACCAGATTATTATAAATTCATAATAATCAATCGATTAATCAATCAAACCTATAACACTCTCCGTAAGTTCAATTTCATATCCATATCCATATCCAATCCATTATTTAATCGCTCGATTCTCGTTGTATAAATTTGACCTAACGAAAATTAGCGTTATTCATTTGTTGAATTATAATTTAGGGGGTATAGATATTGTTCATTATGCGTCACTTACTTGTACTGTAAAACTAATTAGGTTTTGTTAATTACAGAGGTGTAGAAATTGTTTATGCGTTAGATGCTTGTACTGTACAACTAACTGGTGTTGTTTAACTGAATATTTATTTGTACACTATTTGATGTGATTGTGAAAATAGCTAGTGGTGCGATAGGTGCGTAAGTAGGTGTTTTCGGTTTAGGTTCGTTAGGCGCGTCAATAAAAGCTGAATGTATGTGGAATCAGTTTTTAGCTAGCGGTGTGATAGGTGTGGTGGTCAAAGTTAAATTTGGAAGGTTTTGTATTGGAGGATAAATAGATATTGCAGTTTAGGTTTGATAAGAGGGTGAGTAAAAGCGGAATGTATATGGAATAAATGTTTAGCTAGTGGCGTGATAGGTGTGATCGCCGATATTAGATTTGGAAGGTCTTATATTGGAGGAGAAATAGATTTTTCGTTTTAGGTTTGATAGGAACGTCGATAGAGGCGGAATGGATAAATAAGTAGTGGTATTACGGTTGAGTTTTGTTAGGCTGTTATCTTATTCAAATATTTTGTTACTTTATGCGTTTGTTTTATAGGCATTTATGTTTTTAGATTTATAAGAATTTGGTGAAACTCGAGTATAAAAGATACGAAGTATATAGGATTGTATTGATAATACAATTTAATGTTGATGTTTTCAATGAGCGGCCAAAAAAGTGAAAATATGGTAGGGAGAGGCGGTTTATTATTATGTTGATGTTTTATTGTCGTGATTGTACAATAACAGTTTTTGGCTACTTTTATATCAATGGTGTGATAGTTAACTGTATTCAGTATTGGAATTTTAGGTGTGGTTGTTTGATGTGATTCTAACGCTTATTTGTATACTTTATGCGCAGATACATACATATATCTATACAACAAAGGAGAATCAAGTACTTTGATAGATAGACGATAGATTCACTCCTTATTTAATTCATGTAAGTCATTTTATCTGGCCCTTCTTGATTCCTTTGCTTGGGAGCAAAACGCTAATATGATAAAACCAGCATCTATATCATGTATTGTAACGGTTGGAATCTGTTTAGAGTTTTGCAATACCGCATGTCATTTATGGTACATGTGTCGATGAGGCTCATCAGTTTTTTGATAATTTAATGATTAGGGGAAGTGGTGTACGACTGGAACTCCATTGTCCCCAACGTGTTGGCGGGATTGTAGCTGATCCGCAAATTGATTGGAGTTTTGATGAACTCTTATTAGAGCTTAATTCCATAGATCACAAACTTCAAAAATCATCAGCAGCCCCTTTACAGTTTACGAAAAAACATTCAAGGTACAACTTGTAACCAATTTGTATAATTAGAAAGTCTGCATTATATCTCTTACTAATAATTTTAACTAAGGATCTACTGCTGCAGTGATCGTTCAGTTGTAAGACATGCTGAAAAAACCCGAAAGCCATTCGTGATGCACATATCGGATGATGACAGTGATGATAATGACGACGATGATGATGATGAGCAGAATAATAGTATGCATGTGGCCAGTGGTAATCGTTTTGCTTGCGAGGAGACTTATTTAAGGTGACAATTCTTGTTATCCATTGTTTAGTTATCTAAGTTTGTAATTACGAGAGGTGGCAATCTTAACACATTTACGTTATGAAAGGGTTAACAAAGGGGTTATGTATTATATTCAATAGATCAAATGGGTCGAAAGTTGGTTAAAGTGTATTTTTAATGTATAAAACCTTCTATATTAGTATAATATGTTTTTGCAATCATATTTGACACTTTTGTTCGAAGTTTTATATTTTTTATAAGTATTTTGGGTCAACCGGACATGACCTGTCCTGTTTCGACCCATCAATGAACCCGCCCATTTTGACGCCTGAACACCTCTAGTATATACTTTGTTCATCGAGATTCTGACGGGTAAATGTATTACAGTGATGGTGTAGATTCTGATATTGAGTCAACTAGTGGCAAGCAATTGTCCTTGATGGACAAAGGGGGAGTTATTGAAGGTGCTTTACTTGAGCTAAGCCATGAACACCAGCTTACTGTTGCGGTCTGTCATGCTGATCTTTGTTACTGCTTACCCATCTTAATTATTAATTTTTTTATTCGTCCTCTTTTATCAGTTTTCACAATAATAAGTTTGTTTTGTAATAAACAGGAAGAGATAAGAACTCAGTTATCTGCATTTGGAACTGATCTTACTAACGAAAAAGACAAACTTAGCCATGCCATTTCCCGAGCTGAAAAGAGCAAGGAGGCACGGCGTGAGCTGGATAGAAAACGTGATTTGCAATATCAACGTCAAATGTAAGACCATATACACGTTTTGTATAATTAATCCATGCTCAATTGGTTTGTTTTTCGAGGTTGTTAGTCTGTAATGATCTCCTTTTGACATTTGCAGTGCAGAAGCTCTTGATAATCATCTGACCGATGTTCAAAGGCATCATGAATACAAATCCCAAATAGAAGAAAAGAAGATAAGAGATGATGCTGCAATTGAAGAGGCAAAAAGAAAGCAAATCGCTCTTCAAGAAGAAAAATTTCGTCAAGAAAGAATGAAAGTAGAAGAGGTTTGTAAACGATTTTCATTGCAGCAATTTGTGGTTTTCTTCAATGTTGATTATGTTTCTTCTATCATAGCTTTATTTAAAATAATATTCATTAGATCTTGGACAATTTTGGCATCTTATGAAATTGAATAGAGTTGTGTAATTTTCATACTCCGTGTACAGGCAAAGCGTCAAGCCGAGAAGAAGAAAGAGGAAGAAGCAAAAGCTGCAGCATTGGAAGCTGAAAGAACTGCAAAAGAAGCAGCTGATGTGGCGGCAGCAGAAAGTAAAAAAAAGGCTGCTGAGGCTCTGACTGCTTCACAAAAAGTGGTTTCTAAAGGATCTAGTTCTGGTGGAGATAATAAAGCTACCGCAGGTTAATATATTTATGTGGAAAGATTACTTTTTTTTTACAAATATGCTGAATTATTTTCTTAGTCTGCGATTGGTTGAGTTGATTGCAGGAACTGTCTTCAAGGGTGCCGAGAGCGCTTTAAAACTGGAGGAGAGAAGGCTACAAATGTACAATGAAGTGGTTGGAGAAGATTTTGAGTTGAAAATGGCATCTCAAAGTGTAAGTCATAGATGGCATGCTTTGAATTCCCATTTTCTACGTGTTCATTTTTTGTGCATATTGTGTTATCTACTTTAGTTACTCTGATTTCCTTTCTTTAAGCTATGTGTCAAATTCTTATATTAACATTGGCTAATTTGGGTAATGATTGATGGGGCATAAGACACTGATAACTAACTCATTGCTTATAGCAATGAGGTATATTAGACTGATGGACTATGGTATTTCAACTTACATATGGAATAGACAAAAAACATAGTAGATGATCAAATATTCGTTTTCTGATGATTTATGGAGTGTAACTCTTTGATTTCATCTATATATCTTGCATGCATGCAGCATGTTTAATGAGTTTGATGTTTTTCCAATGGTTAATATATATCATTTTTCCAAAAGAAGAACATAATCATTGACGATGTGCATTTTTTCTGCAGGAATACCGCAGTCATGGTAATCAAATGGCTAGACGCATCAAAACTATAACAGGATCAAAAGAGAATGTGAGGTGTGTATATTCTTTTTATTTTCAACACAACCTTTTGCAAGCATGATTTATTGTGTAGCGCTTGAGTATCTGATTTCAATCAACATGCACTATATCTTCTGTAGTTCTACTGTGAAATGCATTTCAGATTATTGAATATAGCTCTAAGTTTCATTTGTGTAATTTGGCCAGATCAAAAGCAGATGAATTGTTGAAACTCATCAACTCAACATTACCTCAAGCCATCAATATCGGGATCTTTGCAGATAAAGTAAGTTACTTGTCGACTCAGAGACATTAGTATTTTTCAACTAGTGTTATTTATCTATGTATATAGAGATGATACACACATTAAACCAATCAAAGTGCTTAAAAAGTTCTTGTTTCAATATAACAGATCTCCTTCCATAGCGCGAATGCAACCAGCGACGGTGCTCTATATGCATATGGACATGTCATTGTTATGGTTACTTCACAGGTGAACCCTCTTATTCTTTTTAATGTGATATTTTCTTTTCTGGATGGGTTATGCAAGTTATGTGAATATTTGAATAAGTCAAGATCGGACAATCCAGAAGTAATAAATTGCGTTGTAAAAGATAGTGTTTGTCAGTTATTTTATCTTGTAGTTGTAATAATTACACAATCAGTTGTTTGGAGTTTTTGGCTAATTCTGAAAATTTTCATGATCAATAGATAAAATGACCAAAAAGGACATTTATTGAAAAAATAAGAGACGGCTAGTGATTTGGAAGTAGAAGTTTCTTGAATAAGCTAAAAAACTATGTTAAATGCTAAATAGGCCATCTTTTATCTCTGAAAGGATGAAATAGTTGGAACAAATTTACAAAGATATCCTTACACCTGCAGTGACATGCCTAAAGAAGAGTGGAGGATACAACATATAAAACCAACCATTACAGACTCAATACTAAGAAACTTTCCATACAAAGAGACTCCAGCCAAACACCCCTGTTTAGACCTGTCGTTTACTGAACCAAAGCAGTCTCATCTTTCATGATTCGCTAAGATCAACCTCATGATAGTTGATTATCTAAAAACTGTATAGTTGACGCCTACATAATAAGCTAATCATAAGAAGATTGTGTTTATTAAACGATCGAAACTGATCACTTCAATTGCAAATCACAATATTTAGATACTTTAGAGGGCAAGTCCAAACACTGCTGAAGATGTAGCCACACCATCTATTTTATACAGGGAAACTTATTATATGAGTAAATTACATAAATGGTCCCTGTGGTTTGGCGAAAATTTCACCTACCGTCCCTCAAACTTAAAAGTTGCATAAATCATCCCTATCGCTGCCAAAGAATAACATGAATGGTCCTTTTGAGGGACGGTAGGTGAAATTTTCGCCAAACCACAGGGATGATTTATGCAACTTTTATGCCTCAAAAGGACCATTCATGTTATTTTTTGGCAGCGATAAGGACTATTTATACAGCTTTTAAGTTTGAGGGATGGTAGGTGAAATTTTTGCCAAACCACAGGGACCATTTATGTAATTTACTCTATATTTATTTAGTCATACTTGTTTAATTGTGCAAGATCTGTATAAATGACATCTTTTAATTTTTCATCATTGATGTAGATTCCCCATGCCATGGATATTCTTATCGCCAAGTTAAACAGAGGATGCATCCTCACAGTTCCAAAATTTATAATTTACTCAGAGGTACTCGCCCTCCTGTTAATTTTTCCTCCAAGATTGCCATTATAATGTGGTTATAGTGTGATTTTCATTTTGTTTATTCATTTTTTTTTTCTCAAATTTTAAAGCATGAACTTGGCATAGGCGCGCATACCCAACGAGACTGCATAATTATCATTGTTCTATAAAATAAAGTATTTATCTACCAATATTACGTACTGCTGTTTATTAACTGTCATAAAAAATCTGAAAAAGGGGACTGAAATTCACATGGTTCACCACATATGACATTTTGAAGGGGAATTGCTGACCCATACCCAATCCAATCCTATAATGACATTGGATATGTTAGCCAGCCTATTTTTACCACCTATAATGACATTGGATATTTTAATCCAACCCAAATGATAAATTTGCTTGTTCTCCAGGCAGCATTTGAATCTACAGAGGCTTACTTTAAAGCCATTGGTTTCCAAGAAGAGGATGGAAAACTTGAAAGTGCCGATGCTTATCTAGGAAGATTAACCCGCCATATGAAACTTTATGGGGCTCTAATTCAGGTTTCCAACCGTTGATGGACATTGTTATTATTATAAATTCTCTCACACACGGCGCTCAAACAATAACAAAAATTCTTTTTTTATATTTCAGACTGAAGTTAACGGTATCCAGAATTTGCATGGAATTGAAGAGGGGTGGAAATGGCTTGCTAGGTTTCTAAATGCTATCCCAGCAACTTTATACACTGTAGCTGCACTTCAGGCATTCATTCAGGTGAGTTGATATCTGTGATTTTTTTGTTGCTATTTGATATGTTTATACCGTTATTAAACAAATTTTGACTTCTGCGTAGTCAAAAGAATGCTTTTGGAATTTTGAGCCAATTGATTGATTCCATGACATTTCTGTCAATTGTATGACTGTAAACCAAATGTGTAAAAATGCTCTTGAGTCGGTAATAACAAAAAATAAGGAGGAATGTATACTGATAGCTGGCATTTTTTTTGTTGTCTCAAAATAATTGCATTGGATGACTAATACACCCCTGAAGAATCAAAACATATAGCTAGAGGTGGCAAAATGTGCCCAAAAGCAAAATGATGGGCTAAATGGGCACATTTTAAAAAGATTTGGGCACATTTAGCCCCATCCTTTTTTTGGAATGGGCACATATAGCCCATTGAAAACTTAAATGGGCACTAACGGGCACATTTTTTTTTCTCAATTGTAGAACATTACGATCGTTTTAAAGATTTTTTTTTTATATAATATATTTAAGCTTTTTAATATAAATAAGATATTACGTTTAAGGAATTTATTTCGTCGTTTTAGGTCTTTTATTAAGCGATTTGTATAACATGTGCCCGTTTAAGCCCGTGCCCGCCCGTTTTGCCACCTCATATAGCCATATAGGATTTGTATGGACCAAAACCATTGGAACTGTAGGAGAAATATGCTCATCTAGTTTCTGTCCTTTTGTGCTCCATGCCATTTTACTTTTATTATGTCAAACACCAATGACCAAACAACCAATGAAACACAACTCAGGCACAAAAGGAGAAAATTTGACAACAGTTACCAATCCACAATGATTAGACTTAGCTATTTCAACCCATTTACTTTTGAATTGGTTGATTTTGGTTGTTTATAATAATGGTTTAACTTACTACAACTATCTTCAGAACTTAGCTAAAAGAGCAGTGGGTCAAACATTGTTTTTTAAGAAAGAAATTGACAAAAGATTGTTACTGGCTCAACCAAACCGCAGTAAAAAATGGCCTATTTCATTTTGACCTGTTACGCAACCCAACCCGCCATCTCACAACCTCAATAGTCCTGCTGTTTATTGATTTGCACAATGTAAAGCACCAAGCATTTTCATCGTAGAATATGCTGCATTTGTTTTGGTACAATTTTTGTCGATGCCTTTAGCTTTGAGTTTTCAAATAATCCAAACTTTAAAGTTCCAGTTTTTACGTGAAAATACGGATGAATTATTGTCAAAATTTTGACTTTTACTTCTCAGGTTGCAGGGTTTGCTCTATACAAAAGATACAAGAACCAGTTCAAGAAGTTATTAAACATCATATATGGCGACTTCCTTAAAAAATTGAGGGAAAAAGATGATACAAAAGTGAAACAAATTGTGATGAGTTTGGAGGATTACATTCAATCAAACCAGTTTCAAAAAGAACCCGAAGGATGGCGGCTGAAGGATGCTTTGCAATCAAATGAGTTTAACGCCAGTGAATCAAACCAATCCGATCATCATCAGCAGTACCAAAACTCGTCAAGAGGATATAATAGTGGGTACCAAGAACAATACAATTATAATTCAGGAAATAGGTACACTTACAGGCGATGACAAAATTCAAAGTTGACTTTTCATGGTGAATCCTTGGTCCTAAAAAACTGCAAAAACCGAACTATTTGTTGTTAGAATATTGAAGGTATAGCCAATGATGGTGATTGAGCATTTGGAAGAAAATGGGGATAAGCTAATGTTTGAAGGTCGATTGTTCTTTTCACCCTATATCTAGGTCATTTAAAGATATCATATGCAAGTATTCGGCATCCAAATGTAATTTTATTTGTGTTGATAGTGTACATTTAAACTGTGCCGTCTCTAATAGAATTTTTGAATATTCAAATTAGATTAACTACAAATATAAAAGTATGGTCTTGCATTCGGAAATTGGAATGCTATTGTTCTTGACTTTGAATAGCTAAATCGAACACAAGTTATATATGTTCGATCTCTTTAATGTATTAGCCAAAATGGTAAGAAGAGATGTTTGATCACTGTACCATAAGCACATATAGATTGATCATTGATCAATCAACTTCATTTTTAATGTTCCAAAATTCTAGTGTATGTGCAATTAGAGTTAACAAGTGAAATGACCAAAGTGAATGTTGCTTTCTGTTGTCGAAATTGTTAAGTTTAACAAACGATAATTCTCTCAAGAATTTTGAAAGTAAACCTTTATACAAAATGTTTACAGATGTAAGGTTTGGGAACTAAAATAATCAATCTTTGCTCTCGAGTCTTTGTTTTTCTCAATCTCATCGTTATTTTTAGATCCCTAATTTCACCGTTTTCTATCCTTTTCATCATCACGATCATCTTCAAATGTCTCTCATCACACAAAATAAATTCAACACCTTCAGTCACATTTATATATTCAAAAGATAATCGAAGTCTTACTCAGCTACACAATTTCAACTATCACAATTAACTTTGAAAATAAAAACATTTAACTTAAACTACTAACCACATTTAATTCATACTAGACGAGTATCCGTGCATAGATTCATGCATAGCGACAGAACTTTATAGCGGCAAATAATTATATTTGAGATATTTTGGTTAAGTGTTTCGGGTAACTTTATGCATACAACGTAAACTAATCAAATGTAATTGATTTTTTTTAACATAGATAATTCAACTGAAAATGAAATATGACAACAATTAGTTGAAACATTTATTGTCCCCTACAAAAAGATTTCTAGTTTATTCTACAAATGATGTATTATATACATAGTTGAAATAATAAATAAATATAGTACGTATTAAAGGTGATTGATAAACTTTTTAATAACATTTATAAGACATTATATTCAAAAACAAGTCAAACAATTTCTTGTGATAAAGTAATAATTAAATGGTATTTTAGGTATAACACATTACTCATTTTAATTTTTTTAAGTTTTAAGAAAAATTATTTACTTTTTATATTTAGTGTAGATAGAGCAACCGGATTTTATTTTTATATATTTTTATTTATTTATTTTTTTTTAATTGATAAACACGTAGAGATTGGTCAAAATATTAAAAACTTGTCTTTTAAAAATTTGACATTTTAAAAATAGTAAATTGGCATAGATAGAGCAATAGTGTTACTTAAACTTGTTTTGAAACGAAAAGTAAAATAGTAAAATTGGTCATTTAAGCATTTAAGTTTAAACGGTATTATAGGCAATCAACATTACTCAAATTCTAATCAGTTTAGTTTAAGTAATGCATATGCGAGTATTATAAGTAGTAGAGAGGATTTTTTTTTTTTTTTTTTTTTTTTTTTTTGAAGAACGATAACTAACTATCTTATACACAACACATATTATTTCTCATGTCTTAAACAGAACTTGAACCAACAGCCATTTGATTGGAAAACTTTTCACACAACAAAAAGTACCATTAAAACACAAACTCTTTGGTTAAAAGTAGTAGAGATATCTGACGCTCAAAACAAACACACTTATTTTTACAGAAGTTATGCATATTCACTAGTTAATAAAAACAATAATTATGACTTCGTACACTCAAACCAATCCATTTAAGATAATCAAAGTTGAAAAAGTTTTATTCGTTTTACTAGGGACATGTACAAATGTGTTGGTATATTTAAAGTTTTGTATACCACAACTACAAGGACTGTTTTCGTAACATATAAATTATAGGGACGATATCCAATATATTAACCAAACTACATGAACAAAAAATGTGACAAACACTAATGTTTAAACGAATTTTAAAAGGAAACAAACTAACATTCCTTATTTAAAACCTTTGCTTTAAAGTTAAGCACCGATTTAATAAACAAATCCCAGAATATAATCATGCTTCTTATTGCTTTCACATAACTTTATAAAACTCATTAACATTCATCTTATTCGATAATATACACCATTAACATCAAACTTTTAGTTTTTTCAATCTAGTATTAAATATTTTAAGTATGGAGAGGTAACTATTAACGATTTTTTTTGTATGCATGTATAATGAGTTCAATACTTTTGCTAGTCTTTGATTTATATACTTTTTCGTACAGAAACTTGATTAGTGACAATGTGTCTTTTCAGCAGGGATACATTATACCGTAGTCATAGTATGCAAATCGCTAGAAACATCAAGACCATAATTGGGACAAAAGACAATGTGAGGTGTGTGAGTTTCTTATTTTACATGTACCAACTAAAGTTTGCATGCCGAAACAGATTATTTTTTAGTATGGGTCAAAACGGTGTGGGGTGGGTTGGGTTGACCCGCAAAAACTTTTTGATTCACATTTGACTATTATGATAATCTAAACTCTATGAATGAAACAGTTTATGAGGTTGCATACTTGCATGCATTAAAGAATAAACAAGGGGCAACTTTAACTTATTTGACCCATTTAACCCGTTTTCACTTTAACTAATTTTTTTCATTTATGCTGATCAGAAAAAGAGCAGATGAACTGGTGAGACTTATGAATTCAACCCTTTGCCAATCTTTCAATATCGGGATCTTTGCAGATAAAGTAAGTAATTCTTTTATTCGGAAACATATATTGTACTTAGTGTTATGTCTGTATACGTAAATATAAGTCATATGCTGATATGCATTACATCAATCATGATAGGCTTATAATAATCTTGTTTTTGTTATAATAGGTTGTCTTGCTAAGCACAAATATATGTAGCAACCGTAATCTATATGCTTATGGCCATGTCATTGTTATGGTTACTTCACAGGTGAAACATCGTCAATCTTGCCAATGTTATGAATTACTACGATGAAAAAGTATTTATGTGTGTTTTTCATCATGAATGTAGATTCCCGTTGCTATGGAGGTTCTTATTGGCAGTTTAAACAAAGAATGCATCTTCACAGTGCCAAAATATATATGTTACTCCAAGGTACTCGTCTTTGTCTTATTAAAGTGTGCTACAAGATTGTCATTGCAATGTGGTTTACTGTCTGAGTTTTGCTAACATGACACTTATAAAGTTGTTTAATCTGTTATACTTTATTTTTTCTATGTAAGAAAAGTTAGATAACCCAAATGAATGATATCTTAATATTTATCAGGACGAGTTTGAATCAAGAGATACTTACTTGAGAGCCATTGGTTACCAAGAAGAAGATGGAAAGCTTGAAAGTATAGATACTTATCTAGCGCGATTAACCCAACATATGAAGCTATATGGTGCATTAATTCAGGTTTCCGACAGTTGATCAACTTCCTTATAAACTGAAATATTTCTTATACCCTTTCTTTAAATTCTAAAAAAACTTTACATCTTTTAGACTGAAGCAGATGGTTTTACAAATCTGCATGGAATTGAAGAGGGTTGGAACTGGCTTCTTAGGTTTTTATATGATCTACCCGCGAATATATACACTGCAGTTGCACTAGAGGCATTTATCGAGGTTAGCTGATATCATAACTTATTTTGCTCTTTGCATATGCTAATGGATAGTCATATGCAGCCTATAGATCATTTTGATCCATTCCCTTTTAATAGGTCCGTTTTGTGTTCTATCTCAAACGGGTTAAATGGTCAAATAAGTACTTCTACTAAAGAGTTAACATGTAAAATGGGTCAAAAGAATTGAAAGTCATGCAAACTCTACATTTAATGGGCTGAATTTGCAGCATCTAAATTGTCAATTTTCATATAACAGTTGGAGATGTAGTACTAATCATCAAATACGTCTTCGTTTTTCAGATGGCAGGGTTTGCTCTATACAAAAGATATAAAAACGAGTTCAAGAAACTACTAAACATCATATCGCATGACTTTCTAAAAGCATTGAAGGAAAAAGAAGACGCAAGAATGAGAAAAGTTGTTGTGTGTTTAGAGAACTACATTCAATCCAACCAGTTTCTCAAAGAACCTGAAGGATGGCGGCTTCGGGATTCTTTGCTATCAAAAGAGTTTAATTATGATGAATTTGATCATCAATATCAGCATCAAAATTTGTCTGGACGATACCAAGGGTGTCAGAAGTCAAAGTCCAACTCATTCCAAAAAGAGCCCGAAAAATGGCGGATGCAAGATTCTTCATCATCACTAGGATTGAACCCAAACGTATCCAATCATCAACAACGGTACCATTATACTTCACTAAAAATGTTTGTTACCAGCAATACATGATCCCAAAGTTTGACTTTAGAAGTTGACTTTGTTTTGTTATGTTTAGGTAACCATGAGAATCATAAGATTTCTATTTGTAGTACTAGTGTTTACTGTATAGTGTAAATTTATAATAGAGTTATTAAAACCTACCTATTTACTTTTTTTTTTTTTTTTTACTTTTTGTTTGATGTCATTCTTATTATGCAGGAGTACTTTAAGTCGTTGTCATGCTCAAGAAATAGCAAGACTAATCAGAACCATAGCCGGAACAAAAGAGAACACGAGGTGTGTGTGAGTGTGTGACTTCTATTATCAAAATATTAACAAAGGATTATCCAATTTGGCGATGATTTTGCGATTCATTTTAGACAGCAACTTCTAAAAAATCTTAAATTTTTTTTATGTTGAACAGAAAACGAGCAAATGATATGCTGAAACTAATGAATTCAACATATCCGCAATTCGTTTATACCAAGATCTTTGCAGATAATGTAAGTTACTCACAAATGGTTCACTTAGCTTTATGTATCAATTCTAACATGTCAAATGTGAAAAATTAACACTAACATACATACAAACTTCAGAACCCTTGTATTAAAAGTTTAATGGTATTATTTGAACACACTAATTATAATTAACAACTGTTCTTGCTCTAATGTTACAGATCGTCTCAAAAAGCAAAAACGCAGTGAGCAACAGTGTTCTATATGGTTATGGGCATGTCATTGTTATGGTTAGTTCAAAGGTGAAGCATCGTAATTAAGTATTCATCAAAGAGATTTCTTTCTTAGTTTAGAAGGATGCATGCTATTTCTCCAAGTTCTAATGAAAATATTAAACTTGCTTTGTTATTTCATAATTAATGTAGATTCCCCTTGCCATGAAAGATCTTCTTTCCAAATTAAACGAAGAATGCATGTTTACTGTTCCCAAGTATTTTGGCTACTCAAAGGTACTCATCTTAATCTTCTCGACTTCCTAGTTTATTTTTATTCGAAAAAACAATATTTCTCTTAATGTTTTGTAACTTGTTTAATGTAGTACTTAATTATGAGAAAATGAACTACAGGTTGTGTTTGGGTCAAAAGATGCTTACTTGAGAACTATTGGTTACCAAGAAGAAGATGGAAAGCTTGAAAGCATGGATAGTTATCTAGAAAGATTGACCCAGCAGATGAAACTATACGCCGCTCTAATTCAGGTTTCTAGTTTTTGAATAAGTAATAATACTCTTATAACGTTGATCAAGTTAGTAACAATAAGTCTTTTTTATGTTTTTAGACTGAAGTCGACGGGATCCAAAATTTGCATGGAATTGAAGAGGGATGGAAATGGCTTGCTAGGTTTTTAAATGATCTACCTGCAAATATATACACTGTAGTTGCACTTGCGGCATTCATTGAGGTGAGTTATTCATATTCAGAAACTGTTCGTGGGAATTCAACCGCTGAAAATGACATGTTTCAGCCCAACCCCATTTTGACCCGTTACCCAAAAACAGTTCATGGGACATGGAATTATACTAATTATCAAATACATGATTTTGCTTCTCAGATTGCTGGATTTGCTCTATACAAAAGATACACAAACCAATTCGAGAAGCTATTAAAAATCATACTGCGGGACTTCCTAGAAGAATTGAAGGAAAAAGACGATCCAAAAGTGAAAAAGGTTGTGATGACGTTAGAGAACTACATTCAATCAAGCCAGTTTCTGAAAGAGCCTGAAGGACGACGACTGTTGGATTCTTCTATATCACAAAAGTGCAACCCAACTGAGTTCCTTCATCAACAACATTATAACTCATCAGAAGAATACAATTATATGTCACCAAACAAGCTCGTTTTTGCGCGTTGACCAAATCAGGACTTTGACTTTTCAAGGTCAACTGATAACAATGGAGTTGCTAGAATTTGGAGGTGTTGATATTATCAAGAACATGAACATTGTGATAGCCTAATGATCAAGTGTCAGTGTCTAATGATGCTTTTTTTTTTCATCATATATTTTGATCAGAATATTCAAAAGCATGTATTAAATAGTTTCAAGTGATTTGTGTTGATGACAAATAGATGTTTGAATGCATGTCTAATAGAATTATTTGATTTCCATTTATTTTATTTTTTTTACTTCTTATAAAGTTTACAATTGATATAGTATTTACTTCTTATAAAGTTTATTTTCTATTATTTTCTTTTTTTTTTAAATTGTAGGAGTAAGGTTATGGTAGATTATACGTTTTAGATTTGGGACGTGATTTGCACTCTCTTCAAAGTTCAAATTGATTGGACACTCTAATTTAGAGTGTCTTGACATTTATACCCTTGCAGAATGAAAATGAGTAAAAATCATGTGAGGGTATAAGTGTCAATACACTCTAAATTAGAGTGTCCTAATCAATCAAGGGAGTGTGCAAATCACCACCCGATATATTTTGGTACTTGAGTATCTCTGAGATTGACTAAACTCAATATTATACTAGTTTTGGCTATGCAGAAGCCAACTTTGACCTTACAACAGGCACAAGACCTAGCAATTCAAAGTCAACACTATGTTTTTATAGCTCTAATATGTTGGCTTCTAGCAACTCTAATTTTACAACAGGCACAAGCTTGTTTTTGCGCGTTGACCAAATCAGCTCTAATTTTATAACAGGCACAAGACCTAGCAATTTACATAAGTTGAAGAAAAAGGCACCTCAAGAAAAGAGTAATCACGTGGTTGGATCACGGCACTTGCTAGTGCCCTTTAGGTGATCACTGATTCTGAGAGCATTATTTATGCCTAAGGAGCCGATTGTTGAACATTCGTTCAAATAAATTAACAGTACCCCAATTTTTATCCTTTGGAAACACAGAAAGTTAGAAAAAACGCTATAGCATAGTCTGGGACAGTGAAAATGCCAAAATCCATACATATTAAAAAAGAAAATACCACACTTTAGGTCATCATAACAAAAACATCAGCAAAATCTCAGCAACACATAAAGCATTTGCGTCTCTTTATAGAAGACTAACTAGCAAAGCCGATGACTCCACGTAGAAGCTCAGAGACTTGGGGTACCTAAAAAACAAAGAGATGTTCAGTGGTCATGGTTTCTGCAAAGATAAATCAAACCAAAATTCTGAAATTCATATAGACAATAAGCAGAAGAACGAGACAAACGGACCACTGAAATTCTGAAGAAATATCTCAATGGCAAAGCAATAAATGATAGATCTTTAAAGCATGAATACATTACTCACCAACTATATGTATATAAGAATACTATGCTGCAAAGAGTTCAGACCCATTCACATTCACATTCACTATAAGTAACAACTAACAACGCTCACATGCTTATTAGAAGCTTACTTAAAGCCGGGGTATCTTATTCAGCTTAAACCATTTTGTTTCACCTCTTTTTTTTAGTTACGCTCACTCATTGCCATCCACAGAGTCTTTTATAAGGGCAGAGAATGTATTTCTGTGACAACTTACTCTTGTGTAAGCACAGTGCAACTTTTGTTTGTTCTACACAAATCTTTTGAACATAAAAAACTTCTAATAAGAAAGATACATTTAAATGTATCTTATCCATACGCAGATCGGTCCACCTATCCAAGTAATGATCTATCTACAGTCTGATCTATTGGATCACCATAAGGGTCAAGTATCTTAATCAGTTAGAGAAACTAAATGAATCGAATCGAATCTCATCGTATCAGTTAAATAAATAAATGCCCCAAATAAATTTTAGCTAATCAGCTATATACTCACACTTGCAATACATGAGGCACAAATTTCATTCTATGCGTCCTACACACTTAACTTATCATCAAAACATTGCATAGTATCATCTTCTCCAATACAGTTGCAGTTCATATATTATAAAAAGCAAAGTAGCACATCTGAAGTTTCTTTTTATATACTGCTGAAACAGAAATCACATGTATTTGTATTGTAAAGGACTGAAGTTTTTGATACTTTACTTATTTGATAAGTTTTGATCCACTGATTGAACACCTAGAAGTGAAAAAACTTCAGCGCATCTACATATGAATGAATCAATTTGGGTTGTGTTGTTAGCAGGTCATATAGGTCATGCAGCTAAAATTAAAATCCTACAATGTCATAACTCATAACAAGAACTAAAGAAGACCCTTGGAACTTCAGAGGGTGACAAGAATAACTAGTGAAGCTTTAGCCGCCAACAATGTCAACGTGTCAATAGGTCCGCTTTGATGAGTATGAGAGATATGAATGTTTCTTTTACTTGCAAGTTTCATAAAATAAGATAAAGAGTGTGTTTCAATGAGCCTTTAAAGTGACCATGTTATAACAAATACAGTATTCAATTGTAATAAAACAGGTCGCCTGTCACTTCGCCTATTTTAGAGGTGTAATAGCCAAATAATTACTCGTTGATGTGGCAAGTTCTGATTATTTAAAATTCAAAAAATAAATGACTAACAAACACATTTTCATTAATAAGGAGAAATGTGTAATGAGATAGCACTGAAAGTCTCTCAAATCTCGTCAAAAGAACAACTTATAGATAAACTTTATTACACTTCAATAAGCAGGTTCAGGTTGTAGCTTGTGTGAAATTAATTAGTAACACAATCTATTCAAACATCAAGAGCTGATTATTGTGAATAATGAGTTTCAACGAAAACCCAAACGCACACTAATACAGTATTACTTTTTGGCATATCACATAAACATCTACCCAGGGCATTTTTGCAAGCAAGAGCTATGAACGGTAAGGAACAAAAACCAGCAAGTTGTGTTTGTTTCCTATACGCAATTTAGCAACTAACTACTACTCACAAATCCTTGCAAGCAACTAAACAACTGAAACATAAAAACAAAAAGCGATTCATAATAAAACAAGTAAGATGAGATAAGGTTATACCTTCTAAGCTTCAGGTTTAACTTCCTTGCCTTCCCCTTCATCTTTAGCCACATTTTCATCAACAGCATCACCATTTTCCGCTGGAGGCTGAACCTGTTCATCTTCGGGCAACGGCTCTTCCACATAGTCATTCTCAAAAGCATCAGCCGGGACCTCATAGATCCTCACTTGGGGCTTTTGTGGATCCTTAACCAGCACATACTTTCCTTCATTCAACTTCATACACAAGTCCACAATAGACTTAACAATTCCCCACATATTTGCGGTATTCAAATTAATCTGGCCAGCAAACTCCCTCGGCTTATACCCAACAACCGCCAATATCACATGATTAAAATGATCACGAGGGTGAACCCTAGTCACATAACCCAATTTCATCATATCAGCACTAGCCAAAATCGCCTGTGCAGTCCACTTAGCAATCTTATTAGCATTATTCTTCAACTCAGTTGCTAAAACCGCACCCCTTTGAGTATCCAACTTCCTCCTCCAATCCACACCCGAAAACTTGGGATCAAACTCATTCAAAGCATTCAAAGTCAAAAACGACTTCTTATCATTAACATCAATATAACTCTGAACCTCACACCTAACAACCAAATTGGTATCATTATCCAGCTTCCACCGCCTATACTTGTACCCAACCGACGCCACTTCATCTCCTTCACTAGCAAACGGATTCACCTCATCAAAGCTCACCTTCCCCCCATCCCCCCTAACCAAAACCTGCTGCGAGAAATTCTGATTAATAAACGCAGCCTCAACAGACAACGAATGCGCCGAGTTAATATCATCCTTAGCCTCAGGCAAAGGCTCCTGCGACGTCTCATTAACCGACAACAAATCCAACTGCGACCCATCCCTCTTATCAAAAAACAACTTATTCCCAACTCGCTGAATCACAATATCCCAACTATAAACAGACCTAGGCGCACACATCAAAGTAGACAAAATACTATCCGTAGCAAAAACCGTAGCCTTATCCTCATTCGCCAACCTACGAATAACAGGGTCATCAGTAGTGGTAACCTTAAAAAAGTTCCTATTCTTAAACCGCTCCAACCTACGCTCATTCTTAGGAGTAGTCCTATCATAAGTCTTATCATAACCCTCAACCACACCACAAGTAACCAAATCCTCAGGCTCACCCACATTATACGACAACTTACTAAACGCCGAAAAGGGAATCTGGTCAAGCATATTCCACTCAGGCTGAATATCAACAGACGATTTATAAACCGCAGACTCGCGCCTAGCAGCATTATAATTCCCTTGATTATTATTCCTGTTAGCATTATACTGCCTGTCCCTCCTGACCCTCTGCTTCTCAGCTTCGCGCTTTTTCGCCTCGACTTCCTCGTCTCTCCGCTGAGGGAGCTGGTTGCGGTTATTCTGGAACCTCCATTTAGGGCCGAATTTGGGCTTGGGGATGGGCTTACCGTCGACCAAGCGGAAAGAGTTGTCGTCTTCAGGGTTTAAGAGGCCGTCTTCGGTGGTGAAGTCGAAAGGGGAGTCGTGGGTTTTGTTGTTGGTGTTTTTGTTGTGGGTTTGGTAGTTGTTGGATCGGGTCCAGTCGGCGATACGGCCGAGCTTGTCGGAGCGGGAGAAGGGGGCGAAGGGGACGTTGGATGGGGATGTGGTTTCTGGTGGGCCCCATCCGTCTGGGTTGAATGGTACCTCGTTTATTAAGAATCCTACCATTGTTCTCTACTGATTTTTTTTGTTTTTGGTTTTTTGGATTTGAGAGAGAGGAGAAAACAAACGAGGTGGTTTTTCTGAGATTAGGAGGTGAAGAGAAGATAATGAAACCCTAGATGGATGTGTTTTTTTGGGGGTGGAGTCTACTTACTTTTACTATTATAGCCCTTTTGGTTTCACAGTTATACTATACGTTGTGACTTTTGCTACCTTTTTTTCTTTTCCTTGAATTGTAATAAAGACGCATGGTTTGTAACTTGTATGGGGCGCGAGAAGATTCTGATCTCGATTTTAGAATCTTACGATTTTACGATATTATAAAGTAAAAGCGATTCGGATCGTACGTAAGATCTTAGCAAGTGATGAGGTATGGTCTCCTCCAGATACTTTGGAGGAGATAATCACAATTAAGGTGTGTTTGTTTGATTAAGATGTTTCGCATCTGAATCTGACTACCACATCTTACTAGTAAGATGTGGCTATAATGTCTGAATCTGAATGAAAAAATGTTGTTTGTTTTTTTATAATTGTCTGAATGGTTTTAATTTTCCTTTTTTTAAGTATATATTAAACTATTGCAAATACGATTAATAAGTAGAAAGTGTAAACTTGAAACAAAACATTTTTTTCATAGATTTAAAACAATTATAAATCATTAAATAAATTATCTTAATACATATCCAAAACTTAACATAATAAAAACTATTACATAAATCGTCTTAAAATAAAACATAAGCTTAACGCTATGAAACAACAATTAAGTAACTTAACTAATATCAAATAATTTAAAATCTAGCTTTGCATAATTTGAAGATGAATGGGTTGAAGGGTTTTGAAGATAATTGAGTTGAAGGGATGTTAATAAGAAGTAGTAAGATCTTTTTGCCACCTCTTACCGAGTTAGACATATTAGCTCTTACCATGTCTGACTGGTGATGAAAAAACAAACAACTAAAACGCCTGCCCACCTCTTACTGGTAAGAGTAAGAGGGCTAATAAGACTTTTTCTTAAAAAACAAACACACCCTTAGTCTTTAATATCTCTAAGACAATTCCACTTAACAAGGGAGCAATGCTTGCTCAAGAAGCATAGTGACAGAGCAATGCCTGCTCGGGAAGTATAGTGACGGATGAGTGCCTGCTCAGAAAGCATAGTGACGGAACAGGCCCTGCATCGGAGCTAGTACATTGACAACTGACATACGTAGTACGATGATGTACGAATAGCACAGACGCTTGGTCCACAACTAGCATGGAGACAACCTTAACTCTAAAGATCAAGCCTGGTGCTTATCAGCGCTTTATGTGCTGCACCTAGAAGACAAATTAGCTTCTACAAAGAGTTTTGTCATGGAGCTAATCACAGGTAGTATAAAAGGAACCGTTCACACACATGAACAGACACACACTCCGATACAGACTTCTCTCTACCCTTACTCCACTTTACTTATCACTCACTTATACCAAGTACTTACTCTTACGCCGGAGCTTGGTCTCGGACTAAAAACCCGGGGTGAGCTAACGGTGTTTTCTCTTATTCCAGCCTACAAGAAAAAAGAGATGTCGCGGAGTCTCCTGAAGCTTAGGGTTGAAGAGCATCTACGAATATTTGCTCAAACATTGACGCCGTTCGTGGGACCCTTATACCAATCTATCATAGCTTTAAGCAATGGACGGTGGTATGGGAAGTCCTCGTCCGGAGGAAGGTGAAAACCTGAACACTGGTGTCGTAAGGACTGGGAGAACTCCCACAGGAGGACACTCCGCTCCCTCCGAACCAACTCAGGAAGGGCCTTCTCCGGCATATGTAAAAGAAAACATTAATGTGTTAAGAACCATGATCAAAGAACTTGACAACAATGGGAAAGAGAAGACAACCCCCTGCAAACTCTTATACATATGGTCAATGAGTAATGAGTCATAGAATTCCCAAAGGAGTCCGTCGGTGGAGGAGATCAGAGGATATCCTCCGACGGATCATCCAAGTATGGAAGGAGCAGGTCACGCTGTCACACCCCCAAATTACCTGTTTTGCAGCGGAATGGAATTCCTGGGGGTTGACTGTCATAGCATCACAATCACAGTTATATTGAACGACCTAAAGTATCGTTTGGAAAACACGTCGTTTGATTTAATAAAACAATCAGAGTTTACAAAGTATAGGTCCCAAATGAAAATTAACATGTACGGAAATAAGTTTGATACAAGCCAAACGATGTTTTAAAGTGCATAAAATCCCTGTGAGACGCGTCGTCACCGCGACTCTATGATAAGTCCACATGCATGCCATGAAGTGTATACCTTAGATACCTGAGATAAAACATGCTTAAAAGAGTCAACACAAAGGTTGAGTGAAATCCATAGGTTTAATTAATTCGTTTGAACACAATATTCGTAGTGTGAGTTACATTGTTACACACTCATCGTTGAAAACAAAACAGCATTTATTTCACTAAGTTCATGACAACCAAAGCGTAAACCTCGTACCAATAGAAATTGGTAAAATCGTTTCATCGCAGCCCTAATAGGTAAACTTGCCAATTTACCTTAATGATTCAAATATAGTGCGTTCGATTTCCCCTAACTGGGTCAATAAGAACGGGAGTGTTAATTCCAATAGGCCTATTCACAATATTCGCGCTCACTCGCAAGTGACTAATGGTGCATGATGTAGGGACTTCAAACATGGCAATAGAATACTTAGTGACAATAAAGCATTTGGATATAACGTACAGTTCAAAGCATTTGTGTTCGATTAAAAATATAGCATGTATCTCCCCCAAGAGTTTGTAAAACAATTAAGTAATAGAAAGTGGGGCTATGAACTCACTTGGTACAATGATGCAATGGCAAAAGTGAATACACTGAAATGAGGCGAAATCTCTAACTGTGACCTATTATGAATGATATGATATATAATAAGTCATGATGTAATGTTATGCATGCAATTCGTATGATATCTATACCACTTGTGAATTTTTGAAAATAACGTTTATCGTCGAAATATATGTTTATGACATCTCGTCATGTTATAAAATACTTTACAAGTATTTGCGTTGAAACAACATCCTACGATAGTCGTTTAATGATTTAATATGAAATTATAACTTTTCGTCGTAAAATAATGTCATTTGACAATTCATGAAAGTGACTAGATGGTCTCGAAAAGCTAGTCGTAATATAGTGAATATCGAGTGTTAGAAAACAAACTCAACGGTTTTGGGAAGCTTGTAGCATTATCTCAAAGTATTAGCTTTTAAGTTTTCATCATAGAGGTTTCGATCATGGAGAAAAACATAGGTAAAGTAGGGTACTTGTACCCAAAATATTGTTTAAGGGTAACTTTCGGCAAAGTTTGAGTGACCGTATTTTATTCGTTACAACTCCGTTTGACGAACGGTTGGACATTTTGGAAAATAGGCTAGGCGAACTTACTTTTACTAGAAGACATCATTTTATAAAAAGTATTCCATCAATGTTAAAAACGACCCTCAACATGGTCATTCGCGGCCGTGATTTTGGCTATTAGAAAATATATATGTGTTATGTTTATATGAAATAGTTATGACAACCTTGTTTAAACGCGTGTAATTTAGTCATTACAAGTCCGTTTTCTACGTTTTATATGTCCTTAGCTTCGTGTTAAAGTATACTAATATATTTTTGATAAATCGACTCATTTGATAACGCTTATGACCCATTTTTTACTCGTAAAAGTTTGGGACAGCATGCTGAAATTTTCTGAAAATATAGTTTTCGTCGTTAAACTTAAAAATAGCATAACTTCTTCGTTATAACTCCGTTTTAACCCATTCAAGCGGCCACGTTTTCGTTTTAAAATATATTTTATGAATATCTAGCCCAAAAATTTTTACAAGCTGTCGAAATTTCCAGAATTAACAAAAATGATCAGACCCTTATATATAGTTGTCGAAATGGATTTTTCTCGCGTAATACTTATTCTAACCACTTCAAACCAACGCCAAAGCTATTCTAAACCTACCATACACCTTCTTAGGGTGTCATGGGTTCCTAGACATCATCAAAAATGATATGTTTCAAGGGATAATTATAGGATGATATATATTCATTAATAGTACTTAAAAACAAATAAAGTGGTATAGATAATCATATAACTTGCATGTTTTTCTCAAGCATGATAAAATGACCAAAGTATGAATATGAAAAATTAAAAATGATCATGAGATGCTTACTAGTTAAGTGATGAGGTTTAAAGAACAAGGGTTTATCCTAATACCCTAGGTTTTTATCTCAAAACCTTGATTAAGAGTATACTAAAGGTGATAATTAAACTTGTTCTTGAAAAAATATGGATTCCTTGTTGCTTTCTTCCTATGGCCGGTTGATATGGATGAAAAAGAGAGAGTATTTGATTTTTTTACACCTTAGGATAATGTATGTATGTTTTTATATATTAGTATATAATAGATATAGGTAAGCATCATGTATACAATAGATATTTTGTAACCCCAAAAGTGTTGTGTCATGACTATATGTCGACTAACATATAAAAAAAATAAAGGCATTGTATTATAGATAATTAAATGCATTTTGTATAAGTAAATGTGTAGTGGTTTAAGTATAGTTGGTAATTTGTGTACATATTTAAGTATTTAGAGTAGCGTTAGCTAAAAATAAATTTTAACGGAACAAAATAAAATATATCAAAGTTATAAAAATTATAAAAATACATTTCTTACAAAAATTGAGTGAAATAATAATTATCGAGTAGTATTTACGAAAATCGTTGTAATTATATAAATATAACAATTTATATACAAAATAAATTGAAAACATCGGGTAAACTAATAATATAATTTTTATAATCTTAAAATGAGTATAAAAATATATCTGGACAATTTTTGAAAGTGTCGGATCAATGTTCAAAATAAATGATTACGCGATAACGTTTATTTAATAGGAAATTATGCGTTTAATGTAAAATGCAAAACCATGCATGAACTAATATGATGATGATGTTACTAATGATATGTAGACTAAATCTAGTCTATATGAAATGTCCTCGACGATTGCTCATGAATTCGCAGCTAAACCTTTAAGGTTACGCGAATTTGATACTCGTAAACCTAGTTTACGATAAATGATGAATAGTGAATCATAAATAGTGATTTTTCTCCGGGAATGAATAGTGTTTTGTGAATAGTAAAATTTTGAAATACATTCTCAGAATATCAAATCGACTTCGAAAACGATGAATAGTAAAATGATGAATTGTAACTGATAAATAGTAAATTCCCGAGATGAATAGTAAAATTTTAAAAGTTTGTTAATGACCTGAAAGTACGAGTTGTCACACACGCTCTGCTAGAAGGCATCAGAAGAGTGCCTACAAACGAGGGGCTTCTTCTAAGTCTCATCACTCAGATAGGTCAGAGGGACGAAGCAGGTCCAAGACCAAGAGGGTCAAGTCGAAGTCTCGTTCAGCAAGAGCCTCTAGGAGGAAGTCAAGTTCAGAGTCGGGGTATGACACTATGTCTGAAGATAGCTTAGAGGACCTGAGCACGCCTTACAAATGGCCTAAGCCAATGTCGCTCACCTATCAAATTACGCGCTTTAGGTATCATCGAAGGGCCAAGCTTACACCAAACATTCGGGTGTATGAAAGAAACAGGGATCTGGATGATCACCTCAGCATCTTCTCTGCTGTTGCTGAGCAAGAGGAGTGGCCTATGCCGGTGTGGTGCAAGATGTTTCGTCAGACTTTGAGTGGTTCAACGAGGAATTGGTTTGATAGCCTAGACCCAAAAAGTGTTGATGGGTTTGAGGAATTGAGCAACAAGCTTCTGGAAGAGTTCTTGCAACAGAAGAGGTACGATAAGGATCCGACAGAGATCCATGGGATCAAGCGAAAGCTGAACGAAAGACTTCAAGCGTTCATGGATCACTTTAAGGCAGAGAGCTCACACATCAAGGGAGTACCTCCGGTACTCAGAATATCCGCATTCATGCATGGTCACGGTCATAAAGAGTTAGCCAAGAAGCTTAACGACAAAATCCCTAAGACAATTGATGAGATGTGGGAAAGAGTCAGAGCCTTCATCAGAGGCGAGACTGCAGCTGATACCACAAAAGTCATTAAGGTTCCACATTGGGAGAAGAGGCCCGATAGGGATGCATGGTCTGATAGTCCAAACGGGCCTAGGAACCGAAACAACATAGGAGGTCAGGGTCGGAGCATGGGTGTAACACCCCCAAATCTCGATACAGCGGAAGACTTAATCAAGTTTTTGGGGCGTTACTATTGGATTGGTATCGCACACAAGTATAATAAAAAGATAGTCATTTAACATTCAAACCAATCCCAAATTTAAGTATTCAAAACATTTAATCCAAAAGTATAATTATTAGGCCCAAAACATGGTTTAATCGAATAGGTCCCCATAGTTTATCAGAGTCAGAAATGATCCTTGAACCCCGCCTTCTTGCCAAGCTTCCACCGATCACGTATTCCAAACATCTCTTAAATACCTGAGAAATCATGCTAAAAGGTCAGGTGAGTTCATAGGTTTAAGTTCAACAAAATCATAGTGGACCTGTAGGAGTTGATTTGCTATGCAAGACCTAAGATAGATAAATACCGTTTCACACACTGATCCTACCCGGATCTCCAATAATATCCCGCATCCAGGAATTACTCGGGCCCCGCGACTCTATTCCAGCACTGTCGTGGCAACCTCTAGAACAGTTGCTAACCCCGGACTAGGTCGATGTAGAAGTCTATTCTTAGCTAGGCAACGGTTCAACCTAGTCTAAGGCAACAACTACCGCACATCTTATCTAAACAGTCAGGCATATAAGCAAATCCAAATAGTTTTAACGGTCCAAAAATAGCAGCATGATTCTCACCCCAAAATAGTTCAAAACGTAGTTAAAACGTAGATAAAAGTAGGGCTATGAAACTCACCTCAAGCAATCAACGCAAGCAATCAACGCACAAATAAACACTAGCAGAAGATAACGGTATCACAGCACAGCAACTATTGACTCGGCACAACCTATTAATGTAGACCAACTTTAATATATATATTCCTCAAAATCAACGTTATCTACCCCAATATGTTCCATTTCTTTATTTCCAAAAACGTCTCGTTTCACCATTTAATCCTAGTGTTTGGTATTCCTCGTGTGGGTGTATCGACTCAATATGATGCCATGAATGCACTCAAACAACCAATATATAACTCAATGCGACACAATGAGACCTCTAAACGATAAGCTCCATAGTTCAATAAGTTTCGGAATAAATAGCAGACCTTATCGAATTCGTCAACTCGATAAACTCATTTATTTACTCGTGTCGCTTATCGACATTTTTGGTACAAAAATAGTAAATAACAAGATAAGACTTGTTATCGACATTTTTGGTACAAAAGCCCATTTATTATTTCTATTTCATAGTTTAATAGAATTTTCACACATATATATATATATATATATATATATATATATATATATATATATATATATATATATATATATATATATGTTTCGTCAAATTCCAATATTAATCTC
Organism: Chrysanthemum makinoi; assembly: GCA_910596185.1. NCBI lineage: Eukaryota > Viridiplantae > Streptophyta > Magnoliopsida > Asterales > Asteraceae > Chrysanthemum > Chrysanthemum makinoi. The sequence goes on along the minus strand of OU343224.1, from coordinate 86,038,105 downwards.
ATATCGTTATTCGTTTCGAGTCCATAAGCACGAGTCATAACTTCTCGGCTTTTAATCAATCGATAGTCCAAATTATACTAAAGTCCATGTTACGGCTTTGTCGGAGTCAACTATTGACTAAAAAGTCAAAGTAACGCCGACGTAGCTCAAAGTCAACAATATATATATCAAGTCCAAATTAAATGTCATAATAGCGCAATTCAATCCCAAACCAACTCAAAACAATCTCGCCAACCAATCAATCAACAAAAAGTACTCGAAACCAATGTTATGACCCTAATGGTCATGACACGGTCGCGGTTAAGACCACGTGAACCAAACAAGCTCTAGAAGCTTTTCGGCTCCACGCGTCTCATCCAAACCTCAACTGCATCAACCAACAAGCTACCAAATCGACCCGACCCGAACCCGTGGCCCAAGTGGGTCACGTACACCAACCATGAGCCACGTACGTGGCCTTGGTGGTTCGTACGTCCCATGTTTCACAACCAAACACAACCAAATCAATTCCACAACACCCAAATCCAATCATTCAAGCTCCAAACACTAACCAAACACAAAACCCATCATCTATCTTAACCAAAAATATGAACCTAAACCTAAAATGCACAAACCCATCAAATTGATACACCACACATTTACCAAACACTAATTACTTGTTTATTTAGTCACTAATTAGACTTAATTTCATGTTCCACCAAAAAGCCCCAAATTTCTTCATAGGGTCGAAACCATAATTTTCAATTCGTGGCTTATTATTGCCCAAACAACCTCAAAACTTGTTCCATTTACCTTATTCAATCACCAATTTCAAAACCCACTTGAAACCCTAAAAGTACGAATCTTGATTCGAAAATTTGAAGGTGTTATTGAAATCCAAATGAAGCGTGTAATATATGGTTGGAAAGAGGAGAAAGAGAGCTTCAATATGGTGGTGGAGGTGGGGGGTGACGTGCCGTCGGCAGGCCGTGGTGGCTGGAACAGTGGCCGGCGGTGGTGGGTTCTAGGGTTAGGGTTTTTAGAGAGAGAGTAGAGAGAGAAATGTATTAGTGTGTGTGTTTTAGAGAGAGAAATAAAGAGGTGAAATGGGGAATTGATGGGGTATATATACTAGGCCACTAGGGACCTCAAAATGAATATTTTTGTGGAGGGGGGCGCCGGCCATAGCAAGAAATGGGGGGGGGGTCAGAGTTGTAATTTTTCGTAACTATCCCGTTTACCCATTCCCGAGCTCATATATTGTCCCCCGAGTGTCTCACAATGTTTATTTAACTTTCTAACATCGTTATTTATGTTTTTCCACGAGTTTTGACTATTTATTTGTCAATTTTCGAGTTACGGTCTAAAAGTTACAATAATTCTTGTTTTAGGCTTTTCTAGTGCCGAATCGAATAGTTCCTACAAAATAGAGTTGAAACTCATACGATAACTCATTTAATAATGAAATAAATCATAAAAACCAATAGACGATATAAATCAAGTCATGGTTTATAAAAATAGTGATAAAGGCAAATGCTCGGTTTAGTTTAACGTAATGTGGTTACCTAAAATAAACTCCCTAAATTTGCCAGTTGTCACAGCCTCCCAGCCTCAAAAGAAACCCATCCCGGGTTTCACTCCGAGTTGCTTGATGTCATGAAAATTTTAGGATACTTTCTACGGAAAACGTCCTCACGTTCCCAAGTGAACTCCGGTCCATGCCAGGAGTTCCAACGAACCTTAATAATCGGAATACGACTATTCTTCAGCCTTTTGATATCACGGTCCATAATCTCAATCGGTTCTTCAACAAAATTCAATTTCTCATCAATACGAATATCTCTTAAAGGCATAATTATGTTTTCCTCCGAAAGACATTTCTTAAGATTACTAACATGAAAGACATTGTGTACACTACTCAGTTCCGATGGTAGCTCCAGGCGGTATGCTTCCGGTCCGATTCTTTCCAGGATTGGAAAGGGACCAATATATCGGGGATTGAGTTTTCCACGCTTTCCAAAACGAATCACTCCTTTCCAAGGAGAAACTTTCAACATAACACGATCTCCAACCTGAAATTCTAAAGGTTTATGTCTCTTATCGGCATAACTCTTTTGTCTATCACGAGCGGTTTGCAACCGATTACGAATCTGAACTATCTTCTCAGTGGTTTCTAGGACAAGTTCGGGACCTGTAAGTTGACTCTCGCCAACTTCAGCCCAACAAATAGGAGAACGACATTTTCGGCCATACAATGCCTCAAATGGGGCGGCCTTAATGCTAGAGTGATAACTATTGTTGTAAGAGAATTCGGCCAAAGGAAGGTGTCTCTCCCAGCCTTTGCCGAAATCAATAACACATGCTCTAAGCATGTCCTCTAAAGTCTGAATGGTTCTCTCGCTTTGACCATCGGTCTGTGGATGGTAAGCAGTACTCATGTAATGTTGTCTGTAACGACTTCCAAAAGTGGGATGTAAAACGACTATCCCTATCGGAAATGATAGATATCGGTACTCCGTGACGCGATACTATCTCCTTAAGATACAATCGAGAAAGCTTATCAAGACTATCGGTTTCACTAATAGCTAAGAAGTGAGCAAACTTAGTTAAACGATCAACTATTACCCATATAGCGTCATTGCCGCTAACTGTTCTCGGTAATTTAGTGATAAAGTCCATGGTTATTCGCCCCCATTTCCATTCTGGGAGTTCGGGTTGAATTAAAAGTCCTGATGGTTTCTGATGTTCGGCCTTAACTTTAGAACAAGTCGGGCACCTAATGACATCTTGAGCTATATCGGCTTTCATATTGGGCCACCAATAAAGTTTCTTAAGATCCCGATACATCTTATCGGCTCCGGGATGAATAGAGTATTTTGATTTATGCGACTCGTGCATAATCAACTCACGTATTCCACCATAAAATGGTATCCAGCTTCTGTCTTTGAAGCATAATGTTCCGTCGGAACGCTTCAAGAAGCCATTTTCACTTTCTACCATTCCATGAAGATTCTCATAAGGACGGTTCTCTTCCATCAATGCCTCTGCTTGGGCGGCTAAAATTTGAGACGGTAAGGGCGAAACAATGGTCATTCCTAAAGATCTAACGAGTAGGGGTGGAATGTCATCCTTACGACTAAGTGCATCAGCCACAACATTAGCCTTACCAGGATGATAACGAATCTCACAGTCGTAATCACTAAGCAATTCCAACCAACGACGTTGTCTCATGTTCAGTTCCTTCTGATCTAAGATATGCTTCAAACTCTTGTGGTCGGTAAATACTACACACTTGGTTCCATACAGGTAATGTCTCCAAATCCTAAGAGCAAACACTACAGCACCTAACTCAAGGTCATGAGTGGTGTAGTTTTTCTCATGCTTCTTAAGTTGTCGGGATGCATAAGCAATCACCTTCTCACGTTGCATCAAAATAGCACCTAAGCCTTTATGCGAAGCGTCGCAGTACACGACAAAATCTTCGCTTCCTTCAGGCAAAGCTAGGATGGGCGCACTACACAACTTCTCCTTCAGAAGTTGGAATGCTTTTTCTTCCTTTTCTCCCCATTCATACTTAACATCCTTCAGTGTTAGTTTGGTCAGCGACTTAGCTATCTTGGAAAATCCCTCAATGAATCTCCTATAATAGCCTGCTAACCTTAGAAACTGTCGGATTTCTGTTGGGTTCTTAGGAGCTGCCCATTCCTTAATGGCCTTAATCTTAGCTGGGTCAATATGAACACCTCGACTATCTATCACATGACCTAAGAATTGCACGGACGGAATCCAAAATTCACACTTAGAGAATTTGGCATACAACTTCTCCTCTATCAGCAATCCTAAAATGAGCCTCAAATGCTCTTCTTGCTCCTCACTACTCTTAGAGTATATCAAGATGTCGTCTATGAATACTATCACAAACTTATCCAGGTATGGCTTACACACTCGGTTTATGAGATCCATGAAAATCGCTGGCGCGTTGGTCAAACCAAATGACATCACTTGGAATTCATAGTGTCCATAACGAGTCCTAAACGTAGTCTTAGGGATATCCTCTTCTCGAACTCTAAGCTGGTGATAACCAGATCGTAAATCGATCTTAGAAAAGACACTAGCTCCTTGGAGTTAGTCAAATAGATCATCTATTCTAGGTAACGGATATCGGTTCTTCACTGTTAACTTATTCAATTCCCTATAATCAATACACATCCGAAACGATCCATCCTTATTCTTCACAAACAACACTGGTGCTCCCCACGGTGACGAACTTGGTCGAATGAATCCCTTCTCTGACAATTCTGCCAACTATTTAGACAGTTCCTCCAATTCTCTTGGAGCAAGTCGATAAGGTGACCGGGCTACGGGTGCCGCACCGGGTATCAACTCTATTTGGAATTCAACTTGTCGGACAGGTGGAATCCCTGGCAAATCGTCGGGAAACACATCCGGAAATTCTCTAACAACGGGTACATCGTTAAGGTGTCTTTCACTCTTCTCCTCATTTTTCTTTTCAGAATTTCGAGCCAAGAAAAGACAACCTCCTCTATCGATGTACTTCTGGGCCTTAATACAGGAGATGATGCTCAACCGGGAAGGACTTTCACAGTCGCTCAGATCTCCTTGTATGCTTAGAACTTTTCCGCCATACGGTAAACGCACAATCTTCTCATCACAAATGATGTGTGCACCGTTCTTCGATAACCAATCCATTCCGATAATGACGTCAAAACTTCCTAAGGTAACCGGCAATAAGTATATACTAAACGGGCGGTCTAGGAAACTTAAGGTACAACCTCGAACTACGGTGTCTATCTTCTCTCTATTCCCATTAGCTAATTCCACGTCGTAAATAAACCCTAGTGGTGTTTGGGAGATTCCTAGTAATGGCATAAAATTGGTGGATACGAAACTCATATTAGCACCAGTATCAAACAGTATGGAAGCATAGCCATTATTGAGAAGGAACGTACCCGTAACTACGTTAGGGTCCTCACCAGATTCCTTCCCAATAGCGTAAACACGTGTTGTTCCCATGTCTCTCTGCTGATTCCTAGCACCATGGTTTCCCTGATTTTCCACAACCTCACGCTTCACAGGGTTTAAGCCATTACCTCCTACACCTCGGTTAGCAAATCCTCCTACATTACCGGGATTTCCTCTCATCCACGGCTCTCGGCACTCATTCTTAAAGTGTCCCTTCTTTTCACATCTAAAACAGGTGACAGTGGCCTTCCAGTCCGCTCCTTGTGCGATTTCTTACGCAACAAGTGGTCGGGACCTACAGTCTTTGGCCAAATGTCCTACCTTAGAGCACTTCTTACATACATTCGGGCATAGTCCATGGTGGTGTCGGTTACAACGACCACACACAGGCTTACTACCTTCATAATCTTTCCTACCTCCATTTCCTATGGCGAACACTCGGCTCTCTTGCCGTTTGTTGCCATTCCCCTTTGCAACTTCGTTCCTCTTCCTCTTATCACTCCTATCATTCTTACCCTTATCTCCTAATTCTAGCACACAAGAGTCCATCAAACTCGAGCCACAAAGAATTGCTTCTTGCAAATTAACGGCTTTGCGCAATGACATCATTTCGAGTAGCCAAAGGCAATCCATCAAGATACCTTTTAATCTTAAGTTCTTCGGTGCGAACCATTTCAGGGAAAAGCAATGATAACTCTTGGAAACGACGAGTATAAGTTGCCATGTCAGTACCCTTAACCTTATGGTTCCAGAACTCACTCTCTAACTTCTTAACTTCATTCCTAGGACAGTAAGTCTTAATCGGAGAGTCTTAAACGAGTCCAAGTCATACTATAAGCTACATCAATTCCTACCGATCTGTGGTAGTTGTTCCACCATGTCAACGCCTCGTCCTTCAAGGTGAATGTTGCATACTTAACCTTACAATCCTCATCACGTTACTCACATCAAACACAGATTCAGTTTTCTCCAACCACCTAGTCGTAAACTACTCCTCGTTCCTCCAAACTCAATAGGACCACAGAATTGGAACTCTTTGTAGGTACAACCTCGAGTTCGATTCAAAGATGGGGTTCCACTAGAGGTGTTAGAAAGATTAGCCTCAGGCTAGCAGTTCAACACGCTGCGACACTAACTGGTCAATGTGGGTTGGGTTCACAGGTGGAGGGTTTTGTGGAACAGGACCATTCTCAGCACGGTCGTTCACATTCGGTTTTCTACACGGGTTATCAGTGTTCGGGTTCTCAACATGTGGTGTGGTCGGGGTCGGACGATGACCTCGACGACCAGGGGCAACAACAGCAGCAGGAGCTGCTCGGATGTTCCTACACGGGTTTCGTCTTGTTTCCACCATTCTGGAGGCAAGAAGAACAGTTTCATAAGTTCACAATTCACGTTCTAAAATAGAGTTGGGTTCCAAGGGTCACCCAATAACGCCTGAACACATAATCAAGGCCAACAGGGGTAACGTTATACCAAAGCGAAACAATCAAATACCGAATCATAACTAAGGATGCACGTTCCCATAACCATAACTCATAGGTTTCAAAAGTGGAAATACATGGAAGGATATGAAGAAATAAAAAACGATCCTAATAACGATACTAGTAAGACAACTAGGATAATCCTACATCTCGAACCAAGTACTACTTAGTTTCAAGATGGTACAAAACCATGAATCTAATACGATCTAGCCACGTCTACGAATACCACTCACTGACCTCCTAACATCGTCAACCTCTCTCTACAATGATGCTAACTCAACACGTCGAGCGTCGCGATCACTCTTAAGTTCTGCGACCTCTCTCTCCAACTCACCAATCCTACGCCAAATCGCTCTATCAGCATCACGAGCTGTCACGAACCCTCTCAGCAGGTCCCCAACCTGCTCCTGGAGCTCCGACATACCCTCACGCAAAACCCTAGTTATCCTGACTACAATACCCATATCAACTCTCAGATCCTCTATACTAGCCCTAGATACTCCAACCAATCGATCCGTCAACTGACTAAGCCTAGTACCCTGTGATGTAATCCTCTCCCACATCATACCCGTCTCACCATACTCCTCGGGGTCAGAAACAATCTCCGATGGTATCTCAGATCCTAACGGGCTACCTATATAAGGTGAGTAAAGTGGTGAGTCAATGTCTAACGGTACATCCGGGGACTCGTGCTCGAGCAAAGGAGAACCTGGTCTAGGAGAATGTGCAAGACTCTGCAATGGAGGAGTACCCCCTTCTGGGATATCCTCATCATCCTCCTCCTAAGGATCCTCATCCTCATCAACATATTGCTCCTCAATCTCATGCTCATCCTCAACCTCATGCTCCTCCTCTCCCTCATCCATAGGGGGAGAGTCCATGAGTCGGAGTCTCTATGCAGGTAAATCTTGAGGTGGTACACTAGGAGATCTAGGCCTCCTAAGACATGATGATGATGGTGGTGATGACAGAAGAGAGTGGGCTGCTAAGCGGATACGTGATGATGGTGGTCTCACGGACATGCGGGCAGTGCTATAAGCAAGCCTAGGAGTCTGTGCTCGCTAAGACCTGATGTAAAGTGAGCTTCCTAGATGAGCTAGGATGATCTGATGATGATGAACTAATGTGATGGGCAATCTCATAAGGATCACCCTGCGCAACCGTCATGAGAGTCAATGCTGGCGAACTAGCAACAGCAAGGACCTCCTAAGACACATCAAAAGTTAGTGAAGGCATAGTTTGTGACAATGGCATAGGGTAGGTATAAGTGTTCGAAACAACTAGTTTTAATAAGCGCATCGACTTAACCAAAACACATATCACATAATGAAAGCTTTAAAAGTAGAGGTACCGCATTACTCAAAACATGCCTTTAAGTAAAACACATAAGTTCCGTTCCATCACATAATCCCATATCAAATCAATCGAGTTCAAAATTCCAAAATCACAATATATCGTTTCCTCAAATCAAATTCCGTAATACCTCGATAATCACATCTCATTTTCTAAAACCAATAATCATATCTCATTTCCAAAATCGATAATCATATCTCATAATCATAATGTCTCCACAATCAGTTCACAATATCCCTTAACATATCATCTCATAATTCAAATCGCAGTTCATACCATAATCAAATAAGAAGCTTCGGCTTGGCAAGCGGGCGTGCGTCGGTCGAGGATCAATTTTTCTTAAAAGTGGTTATAGTTTAGGATTTATAAAATACCTAATTCTCTATAACCTGGCTCTGATACCAATCTGTAACACCCCCAAATCTCGGTACATCGGAAGACTTAATCAAGTTTTCGGGGCGTTACTATTGGATTGGTATCGCACACAAGTATAGTAAAAAGATAGTCATTTAACATTCAAACCAATCCCAAATTTAAGTATTCAAAACATTTAATCCAAAAGTATAATTATTAGGCCCAAAACATGGTTTAATCGAATAGGTCCCCATAGTTTATCAGAGTCAGAAATGATCCTTGAACCCCGCCTTCTTGCCAAGCTTCCACCGATCACGTATTCCAAACATCTCTTAAATACCTGAGAAATCATGCTAAAAGGTCAGCTTACGCTGGTGAGTTCATAGGTTTAAGTTCAACAAAATCATAGTGGACTTGTAGGAGTTGATTTGCTATGCAAGACCTAAGATAGATAAATACCGTTTCACACACTGATCCTACCGGGATCTCCAATCATATCCCACATCCAGGGATTACTCGGGCCCCGCGACTCTAGTCCAGCACTGTCGTGGCAACCTCTAGAACAGTTGCCAACCCCGGACTAGGTCGATGTAGAAGTCTATTCTTAGCTAGGCAACGGTTCAACCTAGTCTAAGGCAACAACTACCGCATATCTTATCTAAACAGTCAGGCATATAAGCAAATCCAAATAGTTTTAACGGTCCAAAAACAGTAGCATGATTCTCACCCCAAAATAGTTCAAAACGTAGTTAAAATGTAGATAAAAGTGGGGCTATGAAACTCACCTCAAGCAATCAACGCAAGCAATCAACGCACAAATAAACACTAGCAGAAGATAACGGTATCACAGCACATCAACTATTTACTCGGCACAACCTATTAATGTAGACCAACTTTAATATATATATTCCTCAAAATCAACATTATCTACCCCAATATGTTCCATTTCTTTATTTCCAAAAACGTCTCGTTTCACCATTTAATCCTAGTGTTTGGTATTCCTCGTGTGGGTGTATCGACTCAATATGATGCCATGAATGCACTCAAACAACCAATATATAACTCAATGCAACACGAGGAGGCACAGAGCTTCAGTCGGAATGCCCGAGTATCTGGTTCGAGTCTGCGACATACAACTTTGGGAATAACGGGTCTTGAGAGCTCGTCAATTCTGATGGAGATACAACCTCACGAAGAGGAACTCCACCCGCGCAGACCGGGAAAAGAACCAAGGCTGCTAGATAATGGTGGGGAGACCCCACTCACGAGACCTGGTAAGGGCCAGGATCTTCCAGATAATGCTAAGGAAAAGGCATCGAAACTAGAAGGGAAGGTTCCCCGAGCAAATCGTGACCATCGGTGGAAACCTGTCCACATAATGTAGGAGAGCTTTAATACAGACCCTCGGGAGGAATGCAGATGTGTTTCCATGGACTACATCAGACATGACTGACATCCCCTGAGCCACAACTGAGCATCGTTTGGACACTTACCCTCATGTTGAGCCAAAGGTGCAAAAGAAGCGTAGTCTAGCTCCAGACAGGAGAAAAGTAGTAACACGTGAAGTGAATGAATGGCTCAAGGCTGGGATTGTGAAACGGGTGCAATACCTCACTTGGGTCTCCAACCCGATGCTGGTAAAGAAAGTAGATGGGAGCTGGAGAATGTGCATAGATTTTAAAGATCTTAACAAGGCTTGCCCCAAAGACATTTATCCTCTCCCAGAGGTCGAATGAAAGATAGAGGCTCTTATGGGATTCAAGTACAAGTGCTTTCTAGACGCGTACAAGGGCTATCATCATATTCAAATGGCTAAGAAAGATGAAGAGAATATTGCCTTTCATACTAAGGAAGGAGTCTTTTGTTATATGAAAATGCCTTTTGGTCTAAAGAATGCTAGAGCAACATACCAGAGGCTTGTGGACTCTACATTCAAGGATCAGATCAGGGTCAACTTGGAAGCTTATGTCGATGATATGGTGATTAAAAGTCGCACATAGCAGGATATCATTAAGGATGTGGAAGAAACTATTGCTACTCTTCGGAAGATTAACATGAAACTCAACCCAAAGAAGTGCTTGTTCGGAATGGAAGAAGGGAAGTTCTTGAGGTATGTGGTTACTTCCAAAGGAATCAGAGCTAACCCTGGGAAGACAAAGGCGGTCATGGATGTGCATTCGCCCAAGAACCTCAAATAGATGCAGAGCCTAAGTGGGAAGTTAGTAGCACTCAATCGTTTCTTATCCAAATCTGCGAAAAGGTCTTTACCTTTCTTGGATACTGATAACATCAAATAGTCCTGACTTTTTAGTGTCAATTTCCCCCGATTATGCTCATATTTTATGTCATTTATATGGATTTACGCTTGTATTCCTTTATATTTCACTTTCAGGTAAATTACGAGCATTGGAGCTTAGAGACGCGGATTTGGAGATTTTCCTAACGGTTTATGATAGTATGCTACTTATGAAAAAGCTACGGCGTAATAACTCATTCTCTCACATTACGCCATAGCTAGTGTTTTATCTCAGATTGCCTACTCAACAACAATTACTACGTAACTCCCAACTAAGGTTACGTCGTAATCATCTAGGTCATGAAATATTTCGCACCTCCATCAACTACGTTGTAATTCCTCAACAAGTATTATGCCGTATTCCACTTAACGAGAGTTCTGTTTTAAAGTTAGTTAAGTTACGGCGTAACCCACATCCATTATACGGCGGAGCTGGTAACTACGATGTAACCTTTCCCTAGTGTTACGCCGTAGTCTAGTTAACGAGAATTACATTTGGAGGATAATTAAGTTACGGCGTAACTCTCAACTCAAGTTACGTCGTAACTATGATCGTACCTATAAATACAAGCCCTAAGTTCTGCATTTCATATCATTCACTCACAACTCAAAGGCAGAGAACGTGAACAGGGTTCCAATGGCAGACCATACAGAGCATACGGAGCCATCTCCAAGGGAGGAATCACTCCATATCGATAAGCATTAGCGATCATTTCTATCTTTTACTATTAATTCATGTCTTTCATAATGTTAAACATTGAATTCATTGTTTATTTTAATATGATCGGCTAAGCACATTTGGTGCTAGCATAGTTATGATTCATTGAATGTATTGTTTATGTTTTCATGCTTCCTTATAATTGTTTCTAGTGTATGCATGCATAGTTCGATGGTAGTTACCCTAGCTTCGGTAGTTTTGAAATGCGGTCGTATCTAGTTGCTTAGGAGAATTGACCAACTAGCCCTAAGTAGGTAGGTAGAGTTTGGAAGGGTAAGAATTAACCAACTGACGACCCTTCCTCTCATGTGCGAACTGACCAAATGATCATTGGTCGTTCGGATGAACTTAAGAAGTTAGGGATGAGTGTCTAAGATGCTAGCACCCGGACACTCATTATTTCGAATCTTGCAGGTAGGGTACTTAATGACTTGGCTTAGGTAACTTACGACCCTCGACTCCCTAAGGGGTAAACCTTTGACGTCGGGTAGGAGCCTTTATTGATAGGTTAGGACGAATTGACCAAATGTTTGTCCTAACAACTTAAACCCCCACTTGAATCAATTGGAAGTAATAAAACATGGACATTAAACGATAGGATTATTAATTAGGTTGGCACACTTTATCTCCATTGATCACAACCTCTATTTACTTTACGCGTTTTATTTCATTTCTTACTTTAATCATTTCAACCTCAAAACCAGTTAAAACAAGTGACACTTAGACTTAATAGGATCCTCATCTACATAGCTCTTGGGAACGACCTCGTCTTACCACCTTCTATACTACACATGATCAGGTTCATTGCTCGTTAGTGCATTAGGTAGACCTTAGGTAGAAGAGAAAATATAAATATTAAATTATGGTCGGAAATCCTGCATCAGATACATTGAAGAAATGCACCAACAAGAAAGATTTCAAGTGGACAGAGGCTGCTGAAACATAATTCCTGGAGATGAAAAGACTTGTGTCTGTACTACCAACTCTCACTACTCCAATGAAAGGTAAAACCTTGATGATATACTTATTCGCCGCGGGGGAGGCGGTTAGTGTAGTGCTCCTTACGAAGAGAAATGAGAGACAAATGCTCATACACTACGTCAGCAGATCATTGCAGGGAGTAGAAGCAAACTATGCTCTGATGGAGAAGCTCACCCTTGCACTTGTTCATGCAAGTAGAAGGTTGAGGAGATACTTCCAGGCCCATCTGATCAAAGTCATTATGGACAGACCTATCAAGCAAGTATTAAGCAGCACCGAAAGGCTAGCAAAGTGGGCAGTTGAGCTAGGAGTGTATGATATAGCATATGTCCCAAGGGTCTCGATAAAAGGCCAAGTCTTGGCAAACACTGTGGCAGAGTTACATGATGATCCTCCGACTGAGATCCGATGACAGAATAGTCGTCAAGGGCAAGGGAATATTTGACTCCAGGGCACAGGGCCTGGAGATTGTATATCGATGGTGCATCGAATGATAATGGCTCAGGAAATGGGCACATCCTCATTGCTCCAGATAATGTGGAATACTCTTATGCAATTTGCTTGAATTTCTCTAACTCAAATAACGACTCTGAGTATGAAGCTCTGCTTGTTGGGTTAAGGATAGCCAAAGAAATGCAAGTAAAAGACATACATGCCTTTGTAGACTCTAAGCTAGTAGCTAGTTAAGTGGAAGGGTCATATGAAGCCAAATGAGGAAAGATGAAAAATACCGAGAGAAGGTCATCGAGCTAGCTGGGTCATTCAATAGGTTCCGGATCAGTCACATACTTATAGCCTAGAACAAGAAGGTTGATGCTCTGAGCAAGTTAGCGGTTGTTCAGTTTGATCACTTGTCCAAGGAAGTCCTGGTAGAGGTGTTGAATGAATGCTTTGTTGAAGCAAGGGAGGTCAACATGGTAGTGAAAGAGGAAGGGCCTACTTGGATGACTCCCATTTATGACTACTTAGAGAAGGGAACGCTACCAGAAGATCCCGTGGAAACCAAAACCTTTAAGGAAAAAATTGGAAGTAACACCTTGGAAGATGGAGTCCAATATGAAAGTCCTATCTTGTACCACTAATGAGGTGCGTAGGACCTCCTCAATCCAATTACGTTATCAGGGAAGTGCACATGGGCTCCTGCGGAATGCATGATAGACCAAGGCGGGTGGTAGCTAAAATCATGAACTTAGGATACTATTGGCCTACAATGCACTGAGACACAAGAGAAGTGATCGAGAAGTGTGATAGTTGTCAAGCTCACGTGCCAATACCAAGACTCCCCAAGGCAGACATGATCTCAGTAACATCAAGTTGGCCATTCATGAAGTGGGGAATGGACATTATGGGGCCTCTGTCGAAAGGTACCGGAAGAGTCAAGTTCCTAATCGTGGCAATTGATTATTTCACAATGTGGATGGAGGCAAAGCTAATAACTACTATCATTGGAAAGAAGGTAGTGAACTTTGCATTTGACAACATCGTCTGCAGGTTTAGAATTCTAGCTTTCATCATCACAAACAATGGAACTCAGTTTGTGAATGATCCCTTTAAGTCAGGGGCGAAAAAGCTCAAGATTGAGTTAATCTCCACTTCAGTGTATCACCCTCAAGGTAACGGAGCGGTTGAAAGAGCAAACATAAGTCTCCTAGATGGGATAAAAACCAGATTGGAAAAAGGAGGATCAACTTGGGTTGAGGAAGTTCCAAATGTGTTGTGCGCACACTCGACAATGAAAAAGACTAGCAATGGCGTAACACCATTCAGTCTGACCTATGACATTGAAGCGGTCATTTCGGTGGAGATCGATATGCCAACACACCGAACTTCCAGATTGAGCCAGGAAACTAATGACCAAGAGCTCCGGTTGAACCTCGACCTGCTGGAAGAAATAAGGGAGATAACAACTATAAGGGAATCCAAGTACAAGCAACAGGTAGAAAAGTAATATAACAAAAGGGTACGTCATGTGCAGTTCAAGGTAGGAGAGTTTGTCATCAGAAAGAATGAAGCTTCAAAGGTATAAAGCACCAGCAAACTCGGTCCAAAGTGGGAGGGGCCTTACAGAGTGACCCAAGCATTCAAGAGTGGTGCCTACAAGCTAAGCGACATGAACAGGAAAGAACCTTCGAAAGTGCTACATGTAAACCACCGGAGCATTCTCATGATTATTATGTATTCCTTCCGGAGAAGCAATTTTCAAAGTGCAAGACTTCCTCGGGAGATTACTTTAGATATTATTGATATATTGTTTCTATCAGCATGATATGAATGAAATAAAAATTTCCAACAATTTTCTAAGTTATGAATTTGAAATTGTTCATCATAGTGCGACTATGAAACGACGGACGGCTCGCTACCTCTGTGCGAATAGGGTAACTCTGATAAGGATTTAAAACTTACATTTTTAGGGGGTCATTTAAGCCCTAAATCGTTACATTTTATATCCGTTATTGATTAAAATCGTTCTTTTTCACATTTTAGGTCTTTTGGAAGCAAAATCTTTGGAATGAAACATATTTGTACGAAAAGGAGCAAAAACATGAAGAAAATGACAAAGTCAAGAAAACAAGGCATTTTCTGAAGCCTGACGGTGTCCCGACTCAAAGGGCGACGCCGTCGCTCCAACTCTCAAGCGATGACTCAGAACATATTTTGGTCTTAACAAGTGACGGGGTCACGCCTTATTCCAAAAGGTCGTCACTATTTTTTTTTACACTAGATGACCAAGATTATCCCCAAACGACGTCCAGAAGCAACCCAGACGACGTCACTTCTTTCTACCCGATGTTATCGCAATGATGACTTGGTCAAGACAAAACCCTAATAACGGCGATCAGACGAAGTCACCATCAAAAGGCAACGCCGTCGCGAGTGTAAAATCTATATATAGACTTCGAATTTTCTATATTTTGTGTGCATTATTTTGGAGAGAAAACCCTAGTTCGTTTGAGGTCCGACTTGGACAGTATTTTAGGGTTCCAAACCCTCTTTTACACTTAAAGATAAGTTTGTTTATCCAATATATCACCATGTTTCATCTATGTTTGATTGCTTGTTTGTGTTCTTGCTTATCTATCATGCGTAATTAAATTAATTAGTGTTTGCTTAGATCCAATGAAACAAGTTATTGATTATTGTTAGTTTGTGTCTTGTTCTAATTGGTAGACGCTAGAATAAGGAAAACTGGCTTCTTCTTTAATTATTGCGAGCTTGAATGTCAAAAGCCTTAAGAGTACACTTTTGGCCCATCATTGTGTTTATTGCGTGAGTAAAAAATGCATACAATTTTATGACAATTGATGTTCACCAATATAACTTTTGACCATAAAATACAAGTAACTTGTAAAAATCTGTTAGCAAGTGATGTCCAGCTCAGTTGGATTGATGCATCCGGTTATAGTCTCCATGTATGGGGGGTTAAGAGTTCGACTCCTGCTATTCCCCATGTGGGATTTTCCTGAATTGGCGGTAGGGTTGAATCCCAAGACGATGCCTTGAAGCCCCTTAATGGGAAACTGGATGGTTAGGCTGGGGGCTGTAATTCTCTTCGTGAGATGATTGGAACTCAGGTCGAGATACTTGGTGCCTTGGTGGCACGCAAGATACTCCACTGCACCAAACTGCCGTTCAAAAAAAAACTTGTAAAAATCGGTTAAAAAACTAAAAAACATATGTGAAAGGTTGATACTTTGTTAAAAAACAGATTTTTAGACAAGACTTTGACAAGATACATCACCAAAAATCAACCACAAATGAAAAAACCGACCTTGCTCTTGATACCAATGTTAGGATCGTTTTTATGGGAGATTTGGTGAATCGGGAGGTCTTGGAAGATGGAAGAACATCTTCATCATGTTAGAGAGAGAAAGTATAGAGAGAAGGGAGAGAACTATGTGTTTTATTATAATGAAAGGTGAAATTACACTAAGAGTCTCACCTTCCTAGGAAAGTCTAGGAGCGTATTTATACCTAAACACATACAACTATGGCAAATTGACATAACAAGGCCATGTGTTTAAGCTAACAAAGATAGAAAATGTAATCCCGTCAACGGCGTTCCATTTACGAGTTAGGAGCGATTCCAACAGTAAGTTCTAATTTGCCGGCTTATTTTGAAAATTATGAGCTTATATAAGTTTATTACAGTGTGATAACCTTATATAACTTGGTAAATCTCAAAATAAGCAAAATAAATAAATAAATAAATAAATAAAGCTTATCAAATATAAGCTGAAATAAAATAAGCTCTTAAAAAAACACCCATATATTTACACTAGTTACCCTTGCTTCCAAAAGGTGTTTGTTTTGATGGAGTACCTAATAACTCCAACTCCAAAATCAATTCGGATTCCCCAATAAAATCCCCAAACCAAAGTTTACTTTTAAACCCTAACCCGCCCACTTCTTTAATCCTGGATATTATCAGGTATATTTATTCCTACTTTGTAATAATAATATTTGCGTAATTGATCGGTTAAATTCACACAATTCTGATCGTTTATTTAATTCACAAAGTTTAGCTGTATGATGCGTTATTCATGGGTTTGATTTATGGATACATCAGATCGTAGTTTTATTAAACAGTAACGATCTTGTGATTGATTGGCTTTATTTAGACGATACGTTCGGTTGTAGTTTGATTGATTGATATAGTTTATTATAATGGCGGATGGAGATGATAACGACGCTATGTTGAGTGACGTGGAAGATGAACAAGACAGTCCTCCAATGCCCATACTTATCGGAACTGGAAATTCGTCGGTTGGAGAGAATGTGTCGGTCGAGAGGTTTAGAGAAGTAGTAGCGGAGCTGGAACGTGAACGGAAAGCTCGTGAGGAAGTTGAGAAATCGAAATCTGAGTTACAAGGTGGGTTTAACAGGTTGAAAGCATTGGCGCAAGACGCGATTAAGAATTCGCGACAGAAGGACGAGGTTCTGAGGGCAAATGAGAAGTTGAGTGCGGATTTGGCGGAGGTTGTTAAGGAGAAAGATGAGTTGGTGAAGGAGAAAGATGAGTTGGTGAAGGAGAAAGTTGAGTTGGTTAAGCAGTTAGAGGAGTCGGTTAAGGCGAAGGATTCGTCTAAATCGGAGATTGAAACGGCTGCACATATGCTAGTTACCGGGATTGATAAGATATCGGGTAAGGTTAAGAATATTAAGAACTTTTCGGCTGGTGGGTTACCGAGGTCCCAAAAGTATACGGGTTTGGCAGCTGTTGCGTATGGGGTGATTAAGAGAACAAACGAGATCGTTGATGAGCTTGTTAGACAGATTGAATTGACTGCCAAGTCTAGGAATGAAGCTAGGGAGCAAATGGAGCATCGGAATTACGAAATCGCTATTGAAGTATCCGAGCTCGAGGCTAAAATCAGTGGACTTAGAGATGATGTATCAAAACGAGATTCTGTAGTTGAAGGTTTAGAGAAATTGGTAGATGAGAAAAATGGGATGATTGAAGAGATGGAACGAGAGTTGAATGAGAAGCGAGATTTAGTGAACGAGTATGGTAATAAGTTGAGGAATTTGGAGTCACGGATGGATTCACAAAGACCCTTACTTGTTGACCAACTTAGTCATGTTTCAAAGATACTTGTCCAGATGTGCGGTGTGATTAAGATAATCGATAATGATAAGAAAGAACAGTTGGATTTATCAGATTCCATGTTTCTCCCACAAGAAACGGATTTAGAGGATAATATACGAGCTTCTTTAGCTGGATTGGAGACGATAAATGAATTAAGTTCGACGGTTTTGGAAAAAACAAAGGATTTCGCAGCTGAAAAAAGTCGAGAAGTGAAAAGTCTAAACGAAACAGTTAGTCAGTTAATAAGGGAGAAGGAGCATATCGGGTCTTTACTAAGGAGTGCTTTGTCTAGAAGAATGTCATCCGATTTGTCTTCCAAAACTAATGAGCTGTTTAAAGTAGCAGAAAATGGATTGAGAGAGTCTGGGATCAATTATAAGTTTAGTAATCACAGTCGGGATGAAAAAGTTTCAGGTAATAAGGATGGTAATGCTGAATCAGAGGATGGCGAAATATCTACTTTGGTGCGTTTTTAGCAGTAATTTTACATAGACGATACTTTCACGAATTTAGTATTATTTGGCTGAGATGGTTATTTGCAATGTGCAGGCTGGTGCTCTTGAGAACATTATTAAACAGTCCCAGATTGAGATAATTGAACTGCAGCATACTGTTGATGAACTAAGGTATTTTGTGTGTAATATACCATCGCAATTGATTGTCTCATTGTAGCTTTTTGTTGATAATTGAACTGCGGTATACTGTTTTAGTGTTTATATATGTTTATGTGTGTATTTATGGAAATAGCTTCAGATATTTTGTTTGGATGGTACTTGTATTATAGGGCAGAGTCAGTTTCATTTAAGGAACATGCTGAAGCTCAATCGAAAGAGCTTTTGCAAAGGAAACAACAAGTGGAGGAACTCCAAGAAAAGGAGAGAGTGGCAAATGAAAACGTAAGCTACCGTTGCTATTATCTTATGTGTTGGAAAAACTACTTAAATCATGGATCAAGAAGTTATGGTCGAGAATTTGATGTTACAGTTTCTCTTTCATTAAGCCTTAGTAATTGTCCATGTGCAAAGCTCATTTGAATATGTAAGTACTTTATTATGGTGCAGGTTGAAGGTCTTATGATGGATATTGCTGCAGCTGAAGAGGAGATCACAAGATGGAAAGTTGCGGCACAGCAAGAAGCTGAAGCAGGAAAAGGTGTTGAACAAGAGTATATAACACAGGTATGCTCACATTAGTATCTTATATTTTATGTGATCAGTGGTTTATCTTTAAGATTATGACAGTTGATTGTGCACCCAATCCTGAAAGTTATTCCTGCTTGATTGTATAATTTAGCCCAAATGTAGCTTCACACATGTTCTAGAAGCTAGCTTGTATGCCACTCACAGATTTGTTAAAATAGCTTCTAGAAATCACTAAAATAACTCCACTCACCATATACATTTCATGAATAGTTTTTCGTAGATCAAATTAGATCATGTAATGCCTCAAACTTTTGTGAAAATGTTACACAAATATAATTGAAGTATACCCATGTTGCCTTTTACCAACAATCATTCGTTACAGCAATAAATTGACAGTAAGAGATCCAAGGTAAGTTATATAATATCTTACGAAAACTCTTTGAGTTGACCATGTGACTGTCATTTGGAGATATGTTGACTTTTCAGATATGGCTAAGGTTTTCTTCATATTCTTCATGAATTAGATTCAATCCTAGGTTTCTAATGTTGGGAATGCTTAACCAGTTAAAACACTTACAGTATGTTATATTTCCAAGTAAGATATCGTCTCTATTTAAAAAAGGTGGGAAAAATACCTATGTCTTTATGTTATCCTTCTTACTCTCGAAAGATTAAACATTACCAGAATCGATCCTTTTGTAACTAGATGGATCAAAATTGTCACCTCTATTGTGTGTGCATACATAGTAAAGTGATGATATTATAAAATGTTCATCAAGTGAGCGTCTACCATCCCTGCAGTTATCTACCATACGTCAAGAACTGGAAGAAGCAAAGCAGGCAGTGATAGAGTCAGAGAAGAAGTTAAAGTTCAAAGAGGAAATAGCAGCTGCTGCCATGGCAGCTAGAGACACAGCCGAGACATCATTGAGATTGGCAGACACGAGAGCTACCCGCTTGAGGGAACTGGTGGAAGAGTTGACTAAGCAACTAGAAGGACTCGATACACGGAAGATCTCAAGCAATGCACACAAGTCTAGATACGTATGCTGGCCTTGGCAATGGCTCGGTTTGGACCCTATAGGAGGACCCCGTCTACCAGACACACACCAGAATAGTTCAAATGAAATGGAGCTTTCTGAGCCTCTTATTTAACAGCAATTGTTGTTTTGGTTCAGTTTTCTTTTTTATCCATACGCTTATAATGATAGAGAGCTTAATTTTTTTTTCCGGAGGCTTCTTATAGACAATGTTCAGTGTTGTTAATCTATTGTACAGCAGATACAAAAAACTTTAGTTTTGGGCAGTTTATCTGAAAACTGGAAATTTCTAGTTAAGTGTGAATTGGTTTGCTTTTTCTTGTACTATAGACATTTGTCATATCAGTTGAATCTTATTGTGATAACCTCCCTATGTAAATGATTTGCTATTGAATTTTCTTACCGAGTGTAATGTGGTTTTTGTGTTTGCTTTTTTGTTGGGCAATTCTCAAATAGTTATAAACTTGCAATTCCCTTTCATTGTTTTATCCTATACTGTAACTCATTGTGAAAGAACCAAAGGGGTGTTTTATCCTATACTGTAACTCATTGTCCTTTTAAGTCCAAAAGCCCTGAGGATACGATTTGATTTAAACGATTTTATTATATCACAACATTTTGGACTTCCCAGGAAGTTTCTATTACTCAGAATTGTTTATCCAAGCATATATAATGAACAACAATTGTTCATATACCATTCATCGCAAACAAATCTTATTTACCAAGGCGCACACAGATTGTAATCATGAACTCAAATTCGAAATGAAGCCAACCAAAACCATGAAGACAATTATTACGCAAATGAAATCATGTAATTCACTTTTGTATAAAAGAATACAAGTACAATTGATCATTTTACAACACCTGCGACATTGCATCTACACCTGCGACATTACACCTACACCTAATCTACACCTTTGTCCCAATTGGGGACTCAAACCCTCAACCAAGTTTGGTTGAAAGGGCACCTTTCATTGCTTTCACAGTATACATATGTAACTGAAACTTATCCAAACATTACAGGTGAAGTATTGCTACCTCCCATCACCCATCCCGCACACCTTTATCAAAACCTTAGCAACTTACATTTTCACTATTTTCACAGCACCCTCTCAGGAGCACTCGCTGCAAATATGCAAATGACCATATAGCCGAATATGGTCTAAGATAACTTCCCAATTTTGGATATGATTAATTTGGTTTTCACTAGCTTCATAGAATGTTTGTATGCAAATTCGTGAATACAGTGGTTAATCAATAATCACCACATTAACATCCCCTTGATATTGATAGGATCCTTCAAAGTGATGATCAATAGTCATGTAAACGCTTGTGGTTCTGCCTGATAGTGGTAGTGTGAGTGATGACATTGTAGAACCCCAGATAGGATGAGAATAGTGGCAAAGGAGGGTCTAATATGTAGGCTTTATCATAGTGGTTCCGGCAAAACCATAGGAGGCGGTAACTGGAACAGAGAGAGTCTAAGCCACTACCATTTCATGAAGGAAACTCCCATTTTCAGAAAAGCCACCATTGCTTAATGGGCAACTGTTACAAATTGTATATAGTCAGAACTTGAAATATAGGTTGCTGTTGGTTCAAAATAAGCAGAGTTGAATCTATATAAAAGCATTACACATAAGAATCTTAATATATGAGAAAAATTCAACTTCAATAGACACTTAGGACAACAATCCAAAGCATATTCCCAAAACTAATAATTGATTTCCCTTAAAATTCTCATATATTCATGTATTCATATAAGATATGTTATATTGCATTGCATTGCATTACATTACATTTATAAAAAGGTTGGTTCGAATGCCACCCTTCCCCAAGGACCGCACCTCAGGCAGTTCAGTTGTTTCCTAAGAACCAGGGGGACTTGGGATCAAACCCCGGACCTATTTCACAAACAGCCTCCCTTTTCCCAGACCCACAGGAATGTATGCACTAGGGGAATAGGCGCCCGAAGGCTGGCTGCAAAGTTGTTGTCTGTGGGATTTAAACTTAAGACCTATACTAGAGAATCTCAAGCCCCCGCCACTAGCCTACACTTTGGGTTTGCATCACACTACACCTTTAGGGTTTGCATTGCTAAACATTACTTATGCACAGACTCATAAGTGTATATAATTCAATGATTGTGCTTAATTGATTTCTTAATGAAGAACTAGTGAAACTCTAATGTTCTATTATTTCCATGTACACTTGAATAGAAAAACTACATATATTTTGCAAGTAAGTTGATACAAATAATACAACCTGGTTGGCTGCTCAGCTTGAAGTTCAGTGGAATCTGTTGGTAGCAGCAAGGCCGTTTTCGAAGAGGCACATTTCAGCCAGTTCTTAACTCGTGTCAAAATTAATATCCCATAATTTAACCTGGAATTTCAAGTTAATAATTAACTGGAATAAATGTAGAATAAAATTAAATACGAATTCTTTGAGGCATATTTACAAACCTTTTCCATTACATACTCCAGATGAATCTATTGACTGTATGGCGTGAATAAGAGTCTCTGAAATATCCCTATCAAGAGTAAAACCCTTATCCATCATCTGATCCCACACCATACAAGCCAACGAGATCTTCTTTTCATGTATTAATCCTCCAATGATCAATCTAAAGGTCATTTCATCGGGATTCAAACCTTCCACTTTCATCTGCTCAAAAAGATTCATGGCTTCATCAACCTTAGAAGCCTTACAGAACCCACTAATTATAGCATTATAAGATACAACATCAGGGGAGATTTTATGCTCTACCATATCACAAAATATCGTGTGAGCCATCGATATCCTCCCAGTTTTACACATATGATCAACAATAGTTGTATACAATACACGATCAGGCAACAAACCCATATCTGTCATCTTGTCAAGAAGGGTTTTTGCCATATTAGAATCACCACTCCTAAGAAAAGATTTTATAAGAATAGTAAAAGTAACAATATCGGGTTGAATATCTTGACGGCCCATTTCTTCAAATAACTCATAGGCCCGTTTAACACGAGAGCCTCTACAAAGTGCTCTAATTATTGTATTATATGATACAACATCAACTACACCTTTAACCTCCATTTTTCTAACCATTAACATATAGGCTTTTTCTATAAGATTAGCTTTACAAAACCCTTTAATAATTTGGTTATAACTATAACTATCTAATTTCATCCCGTTTCTTTCCATCATCTTCATCAGCTTTTCAGCCTCATCCAACATAAAATTGTTACAACAATAATTTAACAAAATATTATAAGTAACTAAATCCGGTTGACACCCGTTTTTTCTCATAAAGCTCATAATCGCTTGCGCTTTATCAAGCCTACCCGCTTTACAAAACCCATGAATAAGAACATTATACACCGTCGTACTAAAATCAAGCTTCATCACACCAACCGTCAAATCATACGCCAAATCCACCTTCCCGACCTTACACAAACCCAACACAAACGCCCTACACGCATTAGCATCCGGTCTCAAACCTTTCTCAATCATCCCTTTCCACATCTCAACACCCTCATTAACCCGCCCTACCCTCATCAACCCGCTAATAACCGTCGTATAACTCACAACATCCGCCTCCCGCCCCTTCTCACCCATACTCGCCAAAACATCCAACGCTACATCCACCAAACACTCCCCACACAAAACATTCAAATACATATTATACGCCCATATATCCATCACATACCCCAACCTATCCATATCCTTAACAACCTTATCAATCAACCGAAAATCCTTAACTTTACACAATCCACAAATAAACCGCGAATAAGTAAACGAGTTTAACGAATACCCTTTTGGAAGCATGGCATCATAGTACATTTCCACTAACTCAAAACGAGCACCCTTGATTAAAACACCGATAATGCGATTGTAATCAACGCTGAAAACACGACAATCTGAGTGAGACATTTGGTCGAACACTTGGAGTGCAGAGTCAATTAAACCGGTTTTAACGTAGTTTGAAATGATGGAACGGTATATGAGCCGAGCTCTATACATATCCAAAATGGGTTTCTTCTCAAATTAAACATATCATCAGATTTAGTGAAATCTGATCATGGGTTTTTATTATATTTATAAAAAAATGGTTCTTTTTGGGTTTTAAGTGATTTTTGAATGTGGGTTTTTTTAAGGGGTGTTTTTGGATGAATGGATATAAAAAACACAGTGGGAGAAAGAAATGGAGGAGACCGGTTGAACAGACGGCGATGGAGAAGGAGAGTAGACTGTAGAAATGGAATTGGGCCTGGGTTTTAGTTATTTAAATTTTGTAATGGGTTATAAAATATGGGCTTTGGTTTTGGGTTTTTTAAATACTTTCTTAAAAGGGTGTTGATCGTTTCGATTATCGGGTTGTTTGGCCTATTCGGTTCGATTAGTTTGGTTAAAAAATATGAGTAAAACTAAAAACAGAACCGAACTAAATTCTGGATTAAACCGGATTTGAATTAGGTTTGATTTTCGGGTTGGCCCGAATAACCCAAATTACTTAATTTAATATATTTTTTCATTTAATTATATATATTTTTAGCACCGAAAAAAAAATTCAAGCTTAAACTATGTTATATTTATACTACTAAAGAGTTCCAATGGTTTTTTTTTTTATATAAATCTATCTATTCTAATAAACAAGAGTTTGTTACAACTCTTTAAAGCACATATTACAATTAATATTCTGATGTGTCACGAATGTTATTGGTCAATAATATAGGCAAGTACAAGTCGAATTCTTAATTCTTCAATCATAAAGCGTCTTCCATAAGATTCATCACAAAAAATCAATTTCTACAACACATTAATGATAATACACGTTATTCAAATCATCCCTAAAATAATGTATACAACATTCAAAGCATTCAAAAAAGCATCCCAAAATAAGTTACGAATTTTTATGATAAAAAATTTCTTATGTCGACAGTTACAATTTTTTGATTATCTCTTTGATTAAGCCATTCTTATAAAACCCTAACATCTCGAGTCGATGACATTTTTTCGTTGTTAGCCATATGCAAGTTTTGATTTATCTTCCTTTGTTTACTTTGATGTGTTAATTTGGTACTTCTAAATTTTATATTGATTATGAATATGAGGGTCGTTATATGTAGTAGATCTGAAGATTGGTTTCATTTTTTCTGTGATACATGTTTGTGCAGGAATTTCAAAATGAAAAATCAAAGGTTTGTAAGTGATTTAGAGAGTACATGGTGTTTGATGAAATGTTTGAAAGGAATTTTTAGTAGCACGGTATTATATCTTGTAAACCCCTTTCAAACAAAATTGATTTTTTTGTAAGCGAGGTTGTTTATATAGTGTGTACTAATTTTGAATGTCATAGATATTTAGTAATTCTCCTTGGTTATATGCCAGAGATACGAGTTTTGATTGTCAGTTTAATGGAACTAATCAGAGTGTGGCTACGGTTAATCAATCGTCTCGATTGCTTGACGAGGATACAAGTTTCGATTGGAGAGAAATGGCTCATCACGCCATAGTACATGTATTTTGATGAATTGGTTTTGTTTCGATTCAGCTTAATATATTTGTTTTGTTCCAATATAATTAAAAAAAAAATAAACGCTGATGTTACGCATAGATTTACTATGGTTTAACTTCAGTGATTTTTTGTAGGTCACAACTGAAACCCTTTTAATCAATAGGGAGTATATTGAAGTGAGTTTAGAGATCTATCACAAATATTGTTTACCATGTGATTTTTTATGATTACTGTGAGAATTTTTCTAATAACAGCATAAATATGTTGAGGAGGATCCTATCGTATATGCATTATGGCTTCGATGAAATGCGTGAATGAAAGAAAAGACCGGACGTCGTATAAAGAGGTATCTATGCTTCAGTTTTATAGCAATATAAATATACATTAACGAAACCATCAACAATGAACAATTAACATACTTTTGATTTTTTTTTTATCCATCACTTCTTATATTACTAAATAAGCCAATAGTATCTTTGATCATCAACATACTCTTGATTTTTTTTTCGGTATCAAAACATACTCTGTATTGGAAAGGGAAAGATTGGTAGGTTATAAAAAGGGTCACAATGGGATTCCAACTTTAACATGTTACTTTCAGATTCAGAAATATTGTTTCCACTCACAATTTTTATATTTAAGACATTGTGTTTTGGTAACTCATAACTCTATGAAAAATGTCAAACGTTTATTGAGTCATGTTTGAAGGCGGTTTTCCATATTGCTGTTGCATTCTTTCTTATTGATGACATAAATGGAGCCAATATGATTTACAATGTTGGATGACATGGGTGAAGCAATATGACAACATTACAGGTGATGTATGTTACTCTTCAAAGTCTTACAATTGCAAGTGGCCGGTTTATACTTCAAAGTTTTTTTTTTTTTTTTTTGTTAATAATATTACTGCTTCAAAAACAAGTATTATTGAATTAGTTAGAAATATATATTTGGTCAGTAATTTGGTTAACATATACTCCGTATATTTTTTATTGTTTTTGTTTGTTGTGTTGAGATGTGGGTCAAAATCACTAATTTTAGCTAGGATTTTTACCTTTTTTTATTATTCATGGAACTCATACTTCATTGAAAGATGAAGATAAAAAAAAATACAAAGGTAAAGCCCGTAAATGACTATACACTTAATTCATCTTTTAATGCTGATGCATAGTTTATTAATCTATGATGATCTATATACTTGGGTGACTAAATAACCACCATTTCATGTAAACTTGACCATTAAACTTTGATGTGCAGAATATAGTGGTTGGCATTTGCTCATAAGTGGGCCCTATTGCACAATGAAATTTTAATACTTTTTCAAGTTAGCTTTCTTCTAGACTTCTACTTATGATTTGTGTTAGTGTTTTATAATAAAAAATGAGTTATAGCTTAAACGAGCGGGGTGAGCCGTGCCTTGCTGCGGGAGTACTTGGTAATGAGTCAAAATGACTCATCCGTATTGGGTTATCGATATTGTCATTTTTTTTTCCGTGTGTATCGTTTGTTGTTGTTTAGGCGTCTTAAATATTGACTTCGATAAAGTTATGCGTATTTATATTCATTTTTATTGAAAAAATTATTTCGAGAATAATGGCGCAAGTTTCATAATTTTTTGAGTCCGTTTGGCATGTCGAATGAGTCCCGGAGCGTGTTTACTAAAAGTTTTGCTACTTGTCCCTTCTAGTCTTCCACCCTATTTTTAATAATAACCTTTGAGTTTTGATTGTACACATTTGATCCCTCAAATTTTTATAAAACAAATTTCTTAATCATATTATTCCTCCCACTCTCTCACTAAAAACACACCCACACACACTCTCTCTCTCACTTCGCCGGCCACCCCTCTACCTCCGGCAACCACCGTCATCTCCGGCCACCACCATCGCCGGAAAATTTTCCGGCGAGGTCTTTTTCCTTCCAAATCGTTAGATCGGCTCACCTAATTTCTTTCTGGAGCTTCTCGGCATGTGACTCGTCCCGTACCACCGCTCACGCGCCACCCACCACCACTGTCACCCGATCGTCGCCACATTCATCCCTCTCTTTTTCTCTCGACGGTAATATCACTCACGCGCTCCCCTTCCCCTTCTTTTTAATTTTAAGCGAAACCCTAATTCTATTTTTTTTTTAATAAAACCGATTTTATTTATAAAACTTTTAAAAACTATTAAAACTTGTGTGGATCTAAAAGTTTAGATACTCACCGAGTCAACTCGTTTGACTCGGGCGAGTTAATCCGTTTCCTTCTATTTTCTTTATTTTTACTAACTATTTTAACTTATTTTGTAGCATTTGGTGTTGTTTGGACTCGTTTTGGGTTGGTTGTTCTCGGCAGCCGCGTAACTCGTGGCCAAGGCGTGAGTCAGGCGAGCCGTGGGTCGGATTAGGATGTAGATTTGTTGGTGTTGTGATGTTTGGATATGTTTATGTTGTATATTCGGATTTGGGTTGTAGTTTATAGTAGTAATGAAATGAAATAATGGTGGGGACCTAGGTTGTAAAGACTCTTGCACCTTAGGGACTATTTTGGTTAATTTGATATAGATAGTAATTAATGCTAAACGTTTTACTGTAGCAAGTTTGCATTGCAAACACTATGTACGCCTTTTAGTATATAAGAAGAATTGGCGTTGTAAATTACACTCTAGGAGTTCCTAATGCTTATCATTTATCAATTATTTGGAGTTATAACGTAAATTGAGAAATGAATGTCGAGAGAATAAGTAACAAAAGTTTGTGTATGAAAATGATTGTTTTATAAGATCGTTATCTTTTTTTTGCAAGTGGAATATATTTTTTTGGCATAATCATGCAGTCTGTTTCACATGGTGTTAATGCATTCCTATTATATTGTTTGCTTATATTTTATATCTTCTTCAGTAAAATACAATTAGTAACTGAATATGATTTGTAGGTGTTGAGGTGTGTAGAAGACTGAAACAAAAAGTACTCATTTGTGAGGGTTAGAGATTTATTAGCTGCACAACTGTGTCACTTACGAATAAGGGAGGAAAAGTCATATACTCAAATTATCAGTTATGAATTTGTATAAACATTGTAAAATGTCATCATTTGACCTTTTCCTTTGTTTTACCATCATTAGTGTTATTTATTATCTATTTTATATTTATGCATATACAAAGTTGCGGTATAATATCAGTTAAATTTATAATTGTAAAAATAATCAATT
The DNA here is from genome assembly GCA_910596185.1 of Chrysanthemum makinoi. Classification (NCBI taxonomy): domain Eukaryota; kingdom Viridiplantae; phylum Streptophyta; class Magnoliopsida; order Asterales; family Asteraceae; genus Chrysanthemum; species Chrysanthemum makinoi. The sequence goes on along the minus strand of OU343224.1, from coordinate 86,009,489 downwards.
AGACCATTTATAAAGGGTTTAGAATTAAAACGCTGGTAATAATTCAATTTCGTTGAAATAAGCAACTTGTGCTTATCAAATCTAAAAAGTAAGCAGAAGCAACTTGGATAACACAAAATTGCTTGAAGCATAAAAGAAAAAATAGTAATTTTCAATATAATTGTTATTGTATAGGAGTATCTACTAATTGTGAAAAAACGAAAAGAAAAAAAAAGGTTCAAGTATGAGTGTAAGATGAATCTGGATTCGCATCTTGCTTTGTCTTTATTAATTGTACCCGCGAATGATATAAATTAACTGTTGCTTTTAGTTTACTCAAGTCCTTGGCGTATTTGTACGAGGGTTTATGTTTAATATGTATGTACAACTATTATAAATGATATGTTTTACATCATTTTTTTTACTTTATATATATTTTTATCAACAATTTCCTTTTAGTTGGATTTTTTTTTTTTTTTTTTTTTTTTTTTTTTAATTTTTAGGTGTCCATGGAATGAACATGGATTACTCAAGTGTTTGACGTTGACTGCATACCTTTGCTCTCAAGACTATCTACCAGTTTGAAAAGAGTTGAAGAAGATGATACTTGCATGTTTACTATTTTAATAGGTACAAACCAAATTAGTTATCTTATCATTGACATATTACTTATTATCTCCTAAAAAAATTGAACTCATTTACGTTCGTTGTTGTTTTTAATTTATTCACACACGTAACTCTTTAGTGAATAATTTCGTTCAAGATTCCTGTGATTTCAAAGGTCTATAATTGTTTATAGGACCGTTGACTTATTATTTATTATTCTTTAAAAAAAATGAAACTTATATCGTTCGTCGTTGTTTATTACTTTTTTCACACACTCAACTTCTTAATGAATCATTTCTTTAAAAATCCGTGAATTTCACGGGTTTATAAGCTAGTATATAAAAAATTACAGTATATATTTATGTGAATTCTGTTTCGGTTCGGTTCGGTTCGATTTTCATTTTGCCAAAACCATATCCAAACTGAAAACCGAATATTTGATTCTGTTCGGTTTGATTTTGGAAAATTTGGTTCGGTAACAAATGTGGTTCGGTTTTGTTCGATTGGGTTCGGTTTCAAGACATGTGGGTATTACCCGATTCGTGAACTTTCAAAAAAATTTGGATTATTTTCGAAAAACGTTGATAACCGGTAATAATGATTGGCCTATATGTCCAGCTTCAAGGATAATATACGGACACATTAATGTTCAAGCTGAATTAGTGGTTGCTAATGAGAGTGTTCGATGTTTTAATAAAAGTGATCATTTTTCTTGAAAATTCATCTCTTATTAACAAACTGCATTTTGCGATTGAAGATTGATATGAAAGTTAATTCTACAGAGGTTGAACTAGGGTCGTCAGTGAAGATTTCCAGGCTCTTCACTAAGCAATATCTTTAGAGTTAGATTTGCATTCATTCGACTTAGGTTGGTTTTTGGTGTTAATAATTTAAAAAGATAATTGAACTCAGTTTTGACTTTACTTAACTTGATGCTTTAAAACTTGTCTCAACTTGCTTGATTCAGTATTAAAATATGAGAATGCTAGTAATATTTAGAGAGTTAGATGTAGTAAGCGCATATAATTGTTATAGGTGTCGTCACATCAATTTTTTACCCTATAACATTTTTATAATACCCAAAACGATCGTCATCCCAATGACGATGCACCTATAGCACAGATGGCATGGTGCAGTATAACAAGTATAGCGGCGCCATAAGGTGCAAATTAGCACCGATAACATACCATAGGGTCATTGCACTATGCCCTCCACCTATAAAAAAAGCTCCACCTTTTTTGGGGAAATGTGAATAAAAAATGATAACTAATACTAGTGATTTTGTTTCAGCATTGTAACATTTTTTTAATTGAGACGTGGAAAGTGGTAGTTAACAATACCTTCAGGAATGTTATAAACGAGTGAAAGGAACCCGCCGCGTTGCGGCGGGGGTGTTTGCAATATTTTTTTAATCATCGTTCGAAAATAGACGATTACATTATGTCACGAAAGTAAATAGTTAGAACGCAGCAGCTGTTGTTTACAAACAGTACATATTTCAAGCCTAATGGCGTGAACCTGGGAAGTCTCAACCTGATGGATGTATGGTAGGAGCACCATACATACTACATTATACGTGTCCTAACAATTACTTTATATGTTAAAGGAATACACCTTTATGTGTGCACATTATAGTACCTGCGTGCCCATGATTTCCACAATTGTTGTTGATCTGAGTGTTGTGCTAGTTGTGCTTGGCCTTTTTAGCATTTGGTGTAGGTTCCTATTTGTCCGCCTTGCAAATACCTCCTTGTGAGTCATGTGGACACGTGAAAAAAGTTGATGTATGAAATCCGGATAATCCCGATGCACAAACAATTGGACCCTCCCGCCCAAACAACATCTATGATATAAAGGCCTTGAACGCTCTTTGGAACTGCTAAGTCTTCCTTTAAACAAACGCTAGAGGATGTAGGAGTGCGCTTGTGTAGCTGAGATTTCTTGTGTTATCTTGTTATCTGCAAAACTGTTGTCGTAGTTTCATTTCATGAGTCCAAAATGCGTACAATGACAATAATCTATGTGGTTTAATAAGGGTTCAATTGATAATGGATTGTCATTTTACAGTGTGGGTTAAGTTCACAGTAATCTAAAATTAATCGAAAATCTAGCGGATTCATGAGACTTAAGATATACACAGCTAACAACTGTTGTTTTAAAATGTTTACGGAGCAATGGAACGCATATGAAAACGTTTGAGACATCTGGAACACATTCGCAATCTACATATGCTAACAACCATGGAGGAAATCTTTGTCTATTGCTGATCTCGATTACCAGGTTGTTGACTAAGGTTAGGAAAGTTAAGTTACCAGTATGGAAATTATTAAAAGAGAAAGGGGCATCACTAACGTTGGCGTAACCGTGTTGGTACATCTGATGGTATATGATCTGTTGTTGGAACCCGGTCTTCTAAACCATGTCAGCCTATAATGATGGTAACCTGAAATGATTAACAAATTGTCATCCAAAGTTGCAATGAAATTTTAGAAATCTTTAATGTTAGCATATGAAAGAACCTGTGCATGTCTCGCCGAACCTCCTTTTCAGAGCATTGTACTAATTTTGGTGATTGGTCAGTAATTTGAAAGTTAAAATCATCATACAATTATACTGGACGAATCTGTTAAAAGTAATCGTAACTGCTAATGTCGAGAGGCTCGTACTGAGCATTTAGTGTAACTTGCTGCTGGGATAGTTCATTGGTCTAGTTATTTTTGTTGCTTATGGTTGATGGGAGCAGGAGTGGTCTAACAATTTTGACCATCTCGGGTATAATCTCTGGCTATAGTGACAAATGATATAGCAGATGACTTTGAAAGATCATACGCATATACGGTGTACCAACATATGATAACAGCCGAACCCGATCAAAGATATGCGAAAATCATTACCCGTCGAGGCTAGACCTTGTTGCCTTTTTCTTGGCATATAGCTTATGGTGTGTGGTACTTTTTCCAAATTTTGAACGGTTCTTGTAAGCTCTCGACCACCCGCTTTATCGCATGTTGGAATGGAAGAAAGTGGATGAGTACTCCGTATTATCCATGCCCCCAAATCCAACACAATCGGTCCATATCTTGCATACACAATCTAGTTAAATTATGCAGTTGCTAGTGGCAAACAATCGTGTTAGAAATTCCAATAGAAATCTAACCTTGCGATCGATGACAAGTGGAAAAGAATGTCCTACGCACGCGTCAACAGAAGGGTTGCAGGCAAAGTTGTTAGGGCCGCATTTCTGAACAATGGTACTTGTAACCTGATAGATACCACATTCAGCGTTTTGCGCCCGACAAATGCATAAGGAAGCTGAAACTTATGCAGTTGCTAGTGGCAAACAATCGTGTTAGAAATTCCAATAGAAATCTAACCTTGCGATACTGATGACAGTGGAAAAGAATGTCGTACGCACGCGTCAACAGAAGGGTTGCAGGCAAAGTTGTTAGGCCCGCATTTCTGAACAATGGTACTTGTAACCTGATAGATACCACATTCAGTGTTTTGCGCCCGACAAATGCATAAGGAAGCTGAAACTATTACGCATCGTTACCAGCAGAAAACCTATACCTGCAGCTGCGCCCCACTATAATCGCATTCCTTTTCATTCATTTGGACGCCATTGGTATTACCTGCATAGAAAAAAGAGACGACATTCAGTAACGACACAAATTTGAACAAAGATGACGAATGCTCAAAACATGACTGACCATTATATGCGTTGTCCAAATGCGGCGTCTGTCTAGTCCTTTTCTTTCAGACGCCGTTGGAGAGTAATGTGATTGAACCGACCACCTCTTTGAAGTATTTTTCCTGACTTGAATTCCCATGTTATTACCAACAGCCAAAGACTGTTGTCAGAGACCGAGTGTGACATCCTCAATTGTTGCAGCAGCCATAGGCTCTAGCTCGCCTTCTTCACTGTTTCATATCAGGGTGAAAAATAGTAACTTTAGTGCATAAAAGGTTATAAATAACAATGTCAACTACAACGTCTAAAACTTGGAAGTTCTCACCTAGTTCGATCTACATGAGATGTTTCTTGGACGCCACTATAGCTTTTTCGTGTGATTCATTTTCTGCATGTTTAGTCTGCATATTTAACGAAACTTTTCAATTATATCATTTGATCAAAAGGCTTGTAACAGTTTCCAATATATGTTTCATAAAAATATCTCACAGTGTAATGAGGCAATGTACCCAAGTGTGGGTAATGATGGGAGCAACAACAGTTTCTTGCTTTGAAAACTGAAGAAATGCAACAACGACATCATCACAATCACAGTTTTACAATAAAGTCTGATTTTCTACACTTTACATGATCACACTGTCACTGATTTACACTTACTACAGTTTTGTCAGCAAGAACAGCAATAAGGTCCAACAAAGTTTTTAGAAATGCAACAACAACTTCACCACGATCACATTTTTAAGCAGTTTACTTATACCTATAAGTTAACAAAACCTGGAATACCAGCACTATATAAATAGCCTAGTGTGTAAGCAAAATAATAATTTTAAATCCGTAAAATAATCCAAACGCACCCCCTAGGGCCCCTAATAAGCAAAACCAAACACACCGCTCCCTTTAGGATGGTTGTCGTCCTATTTAAGCCACAACGAATGGTCGTCCTATTTAAGCAACAACAAAAAGAACGATATCTAATTTTAGCAAGCATATAGCTCAATAACACAACTCAATCTACAACTCAATTTTCAACATTTACGTTTTCGATGACAGTGAAGAAAAGCAATAACCATACCAAATATGTTATTTAAGTATTAGTTTCGTTATCTAAATGTTTTTGCACATCACCAAACACCCGTCTTCCCCTACACAACCCCAAAATCCAAAATAAATTCTCATTATGTATATTCAGTAACTGATTTTGAGAGTTAGGGTTTGCAAAGTTACCTACATAGTATCTTAAACATCACGGAAACCATCTTGTAGCTGATGTATAAGAAAAGCAAATGATTTTGAAGAAGACGGTGGGTGGATGGGAGGGAAGAAGAAGCGTCAATGATCTCTGGAAAAGTATAGATTAGCCGATCAAAAAAACGATGCATAGTTATCTCGTAGGAAAGAAAAGAACAATAAAACGGTCTAAGACAGGGAGCCCAACGACACGCCCAAAAAAACTATATTTTTTTAGTGCAAATGAATAAGAAAATATAGTCTGTATAGACGCCGTGCTATTATACATATATATAATATAACCGTCCTGTTTTCGAAACAAATTCAACAGAAATCATTAAATTTAAAATAACATAAACCAATAAATGTAAAACTTACTTTTAGGATCAATAAAGATTAGAAGAAACCTAGTAATCCAACTGCAAATCCCCTTTTTTCAAATTCATTTTCTTCAAAGCATCATCAAGATCCTCAGACATGTCAGCAGACGACTTAGAACTCTATTTCGACTTTTTTCTTTTGGCTAATTTCAACTGATTACAGCAACGAAAACATTGGTTTTTCATTTCAACAAAAACCCATCAAGGATCTGTAAACAAAACACAAAAAAATTATACAAAAACCCTTTAAAGATCTGCGTTAAAACATATCTTTCGTTAATATTAATACAAATTTGAAAAAGGGTTTTAATAATCAAACAAAACCCATCAAGGATCTGTCAAAACAACACATAAATATAAAAAATATATAAAAAAAGCCAGGGTTTAATTTATGTTGCGTAAGTTTACCTGGAAGATAATGTTTCTCACAAAGGGTCCTACCTTCACTTCCGGCCATCGTTCCGGTTGCATTTTGGGGGTGAATCTGACATTTTTTGGATTTTTGAGATGGGTTTTGCTTAATTGAAAAGGTAACATCAAAACCATAGTTTAGCAACTTAACGATAATTAACCTAGCATGTAGAAACTGAAGAGGTAACATCAAAACCATAATGGATTTTTGAGATGCAGTGAATCTAACATAAACAAATACACTGTTGGAAGAATATAGAAATTGGAATTAGGGAGAGAGGCGGTGTGCCAATATTTTATCACTTTCCTCTATAAGGAAAAGTCATTTTTTATTACAAAAGGACACTCACACTGAGTACCCACAAAACGCCTCTAACAGAGTAGAAGGAAAAGTTATTTTTTATTAGAGCGAGACACTCACAGTGAGTAGCCAGGAAACGTTTATTTTAATAAAGTTTGTGAAAAGGTCCTCGTCCCATGTATTATAGCATAGAGAATAAAACCTTTAAAATATGATATCGATTTACACTAGATGCAAGAATGTGAAATGTCACAAATTCATTAAACTTTGCAATTCTTAACTAGAACGAGCTTAAAAGGATAAGTCAGGTTTATTTAAATACTTCTCGAGTTAATTTCAAGTAAATCAGCTCGATTTCACGCTTAATTAGTATTAGAATTATGTAAGTAGAGATATACTCATCAATAAAACACATTGTAAAAACTAACCGGGTATCCGCACATTATGACTGCGGGTACCCCTACAATTAAAATTTGTTTGCGATCAATGTTATGTGAAAAATAGTTAGGATATCAATATAATTACATAGCTTGACTCCTGACAAGTTAGTGAATTATCTCCTAGCAGTCCATTACAAACACAAAGATATTTAATGAAGTAAAAGAAAAACTCTTGATTTGCCGTAAAAAGTACCATGATGATTGAACCATGTGACTACTATATGTGAAAAGGTATTCCAGAAGATGTAAATTGTAATTTATATAAAATAGTTGATTGTTATAAAACGATATCAAGTTCGTCATTTCGGCTCTAACATGCTCATTTCTTACAACATTAGCAAATTATGCGTTCATGATAGATTGTCTCCTTAACATTGCATGTTCCGGCAAAAGACTCATTATGGTACCAAAAGCATCAATACTAAAAATGCATGTGAGCACAATCATAAACAAAACTTGCATCCATGGCAAAACTTAGTTTGAATTTAAGGGTAGATGTCACTTTCTACAAAGTAAAGAGAACTGAAGGTCTCAAAACTCAGATCTTCTGCAAAACTTGAATTAAACCAGCTGAATCGCCACATAAATATAAAACAGATTACAATAATTTTATACGTTGCCTGATCTTATCAAAGCCATTGTTGGACCAAGTGCGCTACTTTTTAAGGCTCTTAACGACCATTTGTTCCATTGAGAATCTCTCTTCGTCTCTTCACTCATTGTTTCCAACAGTTCTAATTTCTTTGCTCTTAATGCCTCAGCAACTTCATTCCACGTGTTACCTCCTTTGTTTGTTACCATTATACGAGAAATTAAGAAAGAAACGATTAATGGACAGATCATAAAGTCAACGTCTGACAAGTATATTGCCTTTTGTTAACACGAGTATACACACACTAGAGTTGGCTAAATGGGCGGGTTGGGTAGATTAGAATGAACATTGAAAAAGGTTAGTGTTGGGCCGACTTCAAGCACTTTTTTGTCTTTCTTTGTTGAGTTTTGCAAGTAACTTTGTGTTAAAAAATGTTATTATATCATTACAAAATTATATAAATTATTTTTTAAAGTTTTTTGCATTCGAACACACTTTAGGCAGCTTTTGACCAGTCTTTAGTCTAGCCACTTTCTGAAAATTTACCCATATGACCCATTAGAGAAAAAGCAATACCTGGAGTTCGATCTTTGGAGAGATTTGGCTTGTTATTGCTGCTTGATATCAAACTTGATGCAGTTTCCTTGCCATCAACCCAGAGAGTTTCATCAATTCCATTAGCGACTGCAGGCATAGCATCCGAGTTACTTTGCTTGACACAACAGACATCAACAAGAGCTGCAAATTTGATCTGCAAAATAACCATTTTTTAAGTGAGACAAAAAGATAAAGCACCTCATGTTCCTGTTATAAGACTAAAGTCTGTCAAAATCCGATTACAAAGATTATACAGTTTCAATGATTAATTTAATTAATCAAACAAAATGATTCCTAATATTTCATGAATTAAAAATACACTTATAGTGACTTTAAACCTGTTAACTCATTTTTACAGATTCCCTTTTTGGTTTTTTGGTAAAAACCCATTACAGATAAAACGTAAATGGGTCAAACTTGCATCTGAAAGCTTCTAACTACCTCTAAACTTCCATCTTCTTTATAAAGAGAGTCATCTGGAGTATCCTCATCCATCTTGTCCGAAACAATTGGATATTCTGGTACCGGCATCAGAACAACGATATCGCCATCATAATGTGATACTTTCCCGACCTGCAATAAAATATGATTGTTAACCACAAATTTAGAGCAGCGTAGCAATGACTTCTTTGTATAACTTTCAGTTGTGGTTGAAGCATACCCTAAAGGAAGTAAGCTCAGGGGTCCAAGAAGAAGTTAATTCGAGAACACGGTATGCAATGACATCACCTTCCTGCAAATTTAAAGAATAGCTTTAGTGAATATCAAGGTCAGCATTAAGTGCATATGTTCACTATTATGTGTGTCTGGAGAGACGAAGAGACCTTAGGTGAGCTGTACAGAGGGAGCTTGTCAAAGTCATTGAGGTCAACTACAGGTAATTCAGTCAGCATTGAGGAGGGTTCTTCAATTGCGTCTTGATAGGCATCCCTTTGAAAAGTTGAAGTCTTCTCTAAACCCCATTTTTGACCTTTTTTCTTGCTGGTGATACCATTCCATTGGAAAGATACCTGAATAAGAACCCAAAAATGGTAGGATCGATTTTAAACTTTAGAAATTTGACGACCATCTGTATGATTATATATAATTCAGGCCCGGTGAAAAGGTTGAGCAAGAGGGGCTGATGTCCAGGGCCCCAAATTTTGTTCAAGTCCATTTTTTAAGTAGAAAGAAAAGCCCATTTTCTGTATTTGCTAAGAGAGGCCCATTCGTTGGTATATATATGTATTTTGCACAAATTTTTGACACTGACAACAACTGTCGCAAAGTTTCAAACATACATGTAAAATCTTTTCGTCTTTAACGGCCTACTTTATATTTACGGCACAGGGCCGACGTTCCTGATATAATTATTACTAATCGAGCAGGTTCATAGACACTTTTTAGGGGAACAGTAAAATGAAATCCACTTGAGAAACTAGTCAATTGTGAAAGTCGATCAACAAGTTCACCAAAAAAAAAAAAAAACAAAATTGAAAGCAATTAATGCTGATCAATATGAAAGTAGTAAATATATAGATGATAAGCATGAGAAACATACATCTGATACATCAGTCCGCTTATTATCTTCATCTGCAAGAACCAAGAAACGTGTTATCTTTCTGTATACATTATCCCTACTTCCCTATGCATATGCCTATTAGACATTCATACCTTCATCAAGGGGTTCAAATCGGATATGTCCTGGCCTTACTACACACGGAACAAGTTCAGTTGCCACATTACCATTACATTTTCTTTCTTCTTTTTCTGTAACATCCTTATGCACATTTTTTGTAGGCACCTGGTCTTGCTTTAACTGCATATTAAGGGGAATATATACAATTATTATTATTATGAAATCACATATATTATTGCTTAAGTAGTAATTTCAATACAACATTTACTTACTAGTCCCTCCGGGTGGCCATTAGCTTCTTTGTTTTCAGCTTCTGGTACTTCTGGATCAAGATGGGTCACAGGCTCCTATATGTGTTACCAGCAATGACATTATAATCTATTTTTTACCAGTTTATTGACAAATTAATTTAAGATAAAAACTTACGTTCTGTGAAACATTAGCAAGTTCTCGCCTCCATCGCCTCTGAGCCTTTTTCCTTCTAGCACTTCTACTAGGTCCCTATTAATTCAAAGCAATAGGTTCACTGGTATCAAAAATGAGTACAACTACTAAAAAACCATTATAAAATTACTTTTACAAAACCTAAATGTTTTCTACTTTCTAGGATTGATATGTACTCACATATTTGTGTGCAACCAGTAACGTAGGAGCTAGGAACATTAATTTGCATCAAAAATCATATAAGAAGCAATAAATAATGCTTATGTCTTTGATGGGGCTAAATGAGAAATTCAAAACCAATTGACCACATGAAAAAACACTAATCGTATATCCCACAAGCTGAAATTTAATATGCAATCATCAGAATACCTTTTTAGCCTCATCAGGTGTCGTAGATGCTTGTTCAACTCCTTTGACATTGTCTTTAACATTATTGTCAAGTGTTTCAGCATTTTCCTTGTTGGTCTCCTCGTTTCTTTTACTCTTCTTCTTACTAGTAATTTTTTTATGAAGAGACTCGCCATTAATAGCATGGTCAATTTCATCTTCCACTACTTCATCTTCAGCGCCAGTGAGCACCTCGGAACGGTGTTTCTTCTTCCTGTGATTCACAAAAGCAAACTTGAGCAACCCCAAAAGAAAACAGAAAGAGTAAAAAATCAAATAAGAAAAATATGTAAACACAGCAGAAAAAATATGGATTATTACCTCTTGACCTTAGAAGGAGAGTTAACCTTTGCAATAATTGTTTCACTTTCACCACTCCTCTTCTCTTTGTTTGGTTTAGTCTTCTTGCTAATGATCTTAGTGGGATGACATTCACCATTACTGTTGGTGGTTTCGTCCTCTGACACAACTTTATCTTCATGATAATCCATCACCACCGATCTTTTTTTCTTCTTTCTATGATTCACATAAGTAAATTCAAGTAAGCATTAGACCAAAATGTGCACAAAACTTGATAAATGTCTTCAGCGATTAGTCAAGTGTGTTGCAATACTGACATCTAATCTTGTAGACCACAATACATGTAACAGAAATTTGCAATGTTTACTATCTGGCAAACACCTAATTTTACCTTAAAATTTCTAACACAGAAATGTAACAATTCTATATTAGATCACATTTAGATGTAGCACTTTCGACCGATTGACTAATGAATGAGTCCTTTTGGGTTATATTTCATCTCTAATGGGTCAAACATGCAAGTTAAAAAATATAGCATAAAAGAAACGAGTCGAATGGGTTTGCCCAAAGTGTATTTTTGACACATAAAACCTTCTGTTATATTATTGTAGATGTCTTATATCTAATGTTTCATATTTGACAATTTGTTTATTTCTAAAAAAACTGAACGCTTAGGACAAAACATCAAAAAGTGTTTTGGGTAAATCCAAGCGACCCATACCAAAATGTTATCCATTTCGGTCACTAACCAAACCTGCCAAACTTTATCACCTTAACTAGATTGCATTACTTACTTTGAGCTCCGAAGTTTTGTGGAGGCTTTCCTTTTCTTGGAAGCTGTTTCTTTAGGTGACGGTTCTTCTTCTGAAATCTCCTCCTCGGATTCACTTTGGTATCCTCCGTTTTCCTTATCAAATTCTCCATTTGCTAAAAGGAGCACGCCATTATCTATCGCTTCCCTCCTGTTAACTTCTCGCTCTATTGCTTCAGTCAAAGCCATCATTTTCCTTTTTACACTGAATCAACAAAAAAATGTGCCGACTTGTCAAACAGCTAGTTACATGCTCGTCAATAGATATGTACAAAGTTATGAATTTAGCTGACCATATAATATCATTATCCTTCAAGATACGAGTTGACTCAGATGGTGGTAACACATATCCTTCCATCTGCAAGAGGTAAAAATTTCTCATTTCAACAGCTATCATGAACAAAAAAGTATAAAAAACACTAAATGCTTAGAACTATCTTTGTTTTCACATTCATCATGTTAATAGTAACAGTTATCTGTTATGCTTATTTTCACAGTGTGTAGTAAGAAGTAAGAACAATCAAATGAACTCTCACACGAAGCTGACAAGCACTAAGGATCAAATAAATATAAGTATACTAAAAAATGATTACATATTTACTCAATGAAACTGCATAAGTTTGAAGCACAGAGTAGTGCCTCTAGCTTTGAAATCAAATGAATCGTTTCCAACCTCAAACTCAATGCAATTCATAAATTCCTCCGTATAACATTGTATACATATGTTAACCTTTATGACAAGCCGAACTATATAACTAAATTTGCTGTTGCAATTCATGACAAAGTCTTTAACAATCTCTGTTTGAGAAGCAGTGAATTGGACGTAAACATCACATCCCACATTGGTTATGACTTTAAACTCTCTGCCTTTCTTCTACCATTACTCTACATACGTCCTAACATCATATCCTAATTTTTCTACTATTTTAACTAGACTTATATGAGAAGCACTAGGTTCGATGTAACTTCACATCCCCATTAGTTGTGTGATATTAAATGGTCAGCCCTTCATATATCAATAGCCGTAGACAAATAATAACTTCAAATTATGCAAAATTCACATCAATGTTAGGTAAACGTATGATCGTATCAATATTTACCACTAAAACTACAGTATATAAAGATTAAAATCGTAAAGCCTAAAGAGATAACAAATTAACCATAACAAACCAGCTTGTAAGGTTTACATAATCAACCTATTACCGCTCTACATCAAAATTCACCAACAAATTAGCTTTCCAAAATCCACTCCATTAGACCATACACAGTCACGTCACTACACATATACACGCCACAAACTCGATAAGACTTGGCTCCTCTAGTACTTGAGCTCACTTAAACCGAGTCTATTTCAAATACTTTGTAATAACTAGATAATACGGATGTTACATAATTTATAAACAATAAATGCCACAAACTTTGCAACACTAAGCTCAATGACGATTAGATGGTATACAAAAACTATATGAAATCTAAAATGATAAGACTAAGCTAAGTATACTCTGTAACACCTAGGTTTTTGTACTCTACGACGCTTATATAAGTACACTAACAATACAAACGCAAAATATATTTCAACACTCGACCTCGACTAAACGATCTACTCTAGTAGCTCTAACTCAACTTAAACCGAATCACTTTCGCACACTTTATGAAATGGCTAGGTATTTGTCACTCTACGGGAACTGTATGGACTCGTATTCGACTTAAATCGAGTGAATTTCGCATAAGTTACAATAATTAGGTATATGCATAAAATTTAGGAGCAGATAATATATAAAGAGTTAAAGAGGTAGTTACAGATAGTAAGAGGCCGTTAGGACACGAAGCGTAAAGGTTGAAAAAGTGAAGGACGTGATTGATGACGTCAGAGATTGTGCGATGATGTTGTGGTTCGATTAGAAGCCAGGTGTTGTTCAATCCTTGCGATCGTTGCGAGTGGGAAAGGATTGAGGGGTCTGTGAAGGTTAATCGGATCCTTACAGTTGATGATGATTGTGTATCCATTTTTGGTGGTGTTTGGGTGGGTGTGTGAAGAAGGTGAGCGATTGTTCTAAAACCCTTTCTAAATCATAAACCTTACCTTGCTGACTGATACAAAGCTCCTCACCATTACCTCACTTTCCACGTGACATTCAAGTCAAAAGCTTTGGGGGTGTTACTAAGCTTATTTAGAGCTTATTAGCTTATACAAGCTCATAAGCCCAGACCAAGTGTTTGGCTAAGCTTATTTGAGCGGGCTTATGAGCTTATTTACGAGTGTTTTAATAAGCTTATGAGGTCTTGGGCTTATATAAACTCATCCTTTGTCGTTGTACATTTTTGCTCTCCTCTCTCCCCATATCATCACTACTACCTGTACATTTTTACCTCTCCTCCATTATTCTCCACAACTACATGTACCTTCTTTACCCTACTCTCATCAATAACTTTTCCATAAATATTGTGCACCAATACCTGTACCTCTTCATTTATAATCCTCTCCATTAAATAACTCCATCACATTCGTCTTTCATAACCAGATTCACGCACCCACTAGTTCATCTTTCTCTCCATTTTCCAACAGGTGCGCTTTAGTTTCTATATTCTTACTTTTGTTATATGGTCACTATTTTCTTTAATTTCTAATTGGTTGTATGTTTATTAATTTGTAAATTTTTATTGCTTGAGAATATAGAGATTGTGTACAGAGTGTGTATTTTGTGTTTTTCTTATCAAGGTCATTTACATGTTTGTTTAATATAATTATCACTTTTGTTTACTTTTTTTTTTAATATGATTTGAATAAATCTTTTGGTTATTCATGTTTAGTGCTTTCACTGACTGAAAATCTAGTTTTTTATTTGTTGTTTGTGAAGATGTTAAAGAACGTGTTTGTGGTTTCATTATTTTATTTTAGCCAAAATTTTGTGGAAAACTAACTACCAAACGGTTTTCTTGCCGGCTACCCAAATACTAAAGGTTATCTTGCTCCATATAAAGGAACACACGTTCGCTATCACTTACCTATTTTCGTCGTGGACGAACCACTGCAACACATGCTCCAAGAGGTTACAAAGATATATTTAACTACGCTCACTCGTCATTGAGAAATGTTATTGAACGAACTTTTGGTGTATGGAAGGCTAGGTAGGCGATATTAAAAGATATGCATATCAATTACCCTTATGAAACTGTCACACCCCGCCGAAGGCGGAAACACGAGGTGTAACTGGAAAGGAACACAAGCATAAGATAATAGAACATACCAACGTTTAAGATTTAAAGGAAATAATACATCATTACAATACTAGTTTAGCCGACATCGGCAATTAAAGTATAAAGTTTAGTTCCCAAAAGACTTCGATTTAATACATAATGATTAGTAGTGACATGTGAAAACTTCATTATGCAAAGACCTTGAAGAAAAGCTTTGACTCCCTCTCTTAAGAGTTTTCATATTATATAAATCGTGTACACTCACCAACTATTTTCATAGTTGACCCGTTTTCTCTCATGCATTTTGGGGAAGATACATGCTCAACTACTTGCTTTTACTTTACACTTATATGAACTTAAATAACTCTTGTTTCACTACTTATGCTAGTAAGTAGATTATGCCCGAACTAAATTGATCACTATGTTATGAACACTATTATTTGAACCTTTCGACATATATATTTGAACTCTTTAAAATTGATTTGGACCTTTTAACATATATTTGAACACTTTGAACTTGATTTGAACCTTTTGACATATAGTTGAACTCTTTTAACTTGTAAATGACCCTTTTGGTATATTTTGAACTTGTTTGACTTGATTTTGAACCCTTTGACTATTTTGAACCTTTTGATATATTTGAGCTCTTTGAGTGTTTTGAACTTTTGAACTCGACTTAAATTCTTGAACTTAATTACGAACTTTTGAATGGAACACTTGAACTTAATTATGAACTTATGATTTGTATTAATGAACCGTACTCACTTTATATTACGTCTCCCCATGTTACGGAGCGTTATCGACTTAAAGTCTCCCCTGTTCGGAGCAGTGCAAATTCTCCCATGTTCGGAGTGTTCTTAATTGTATATAATAGTTGTATGATGTACCGTTCGTACATTCGCATTGTTAGTCTCCTATTAGTAGGTAGTATGGATAGCGCTATTAGAGGTCGGCCAACCTCTCGTTCACTATGTTACGGGACGCATATTATTTATTCTAGGGGCTTTGCCTGGCATACATTATTATATACGTTGTGCTATATTGTGAACTTTTATGACAAAGTATACTTGACTACTAGACATACTACTTTTGGCAGTGGGTTGTGAACACACAGGTTGCAAGTTTTGTATGGGCGGAACTTGGAACTGAGTGGATTTACAATGCCTTTGCTTTGTGGACTATTCTCAATGACCAAAAACTTTGCCTTTGCTGCATGAACGTTCTTTAAAAGCTTTATATGTTAAGAAAACTCTATGAACTTACTCAACCATTGTGTTGACACTTTTAGCATGTTTTATCTCAGGTATCTAAAGCATTCACTTCATGGCATGCATGTGGACTTATCATAGAGTCGCGGTGACGACGCGTCTCACATATATTTTTATGCACTTAACTGTCGTTTGATTGTAACAAACTCATTTTGGTACTTTGGAAATCTTTTGGGACCTATGTTTTGTAAACTCTGATTATTTTACATAATCAAACGATATTTTCAAAACGACACTTTAGGTCGTTCGATATAACTGTAACTTTGATGTTATGACAGTCATCCCCCAGGTATTCCATTCCGCTGCAAAACAGATAATTTGGGGTGTGACAGAAACACAAGTGGACATTGTGATAGCATCTATGGCACTTCATAATTATACTAGCAGGGTACCCGCGCGTTGCGGCGGCGGGTACCCTGAAATAAATTTTTTTGGTGAATCATGTATTTTAGTTTATTATGTTCTTTTTGACAATAAATTTACGGATGTCAAGAATTTCGTTTAGCCCGTGCCCATTCGGGCTCGAGCCCGTTGGCCCGTGCCTATTTGGCCCATGCCCGTTCGGGCTCGAGCCCGTTTGGCCCGCACCAGTTCGGGCTTAAGCCCATTTTGCCCGTTGACCGTTCGGGCTTGAATATCTGTATAATGTGTTTTATTATTTGTATTAGCGACATTTAATGCAGGGTTCCCGCGCGTTGCGGCGGCGGATACCCTGAAATAAAATTTTCCGGTGAATCATGTATTTTAGTTTAGAGTAAAGTCCAAAATACATCCCTGTGGTTTGTCTCGTATCTCGCTTTACATCCCTAAACTTTTTTTTTGCACAAAATCATCCATCTGTTAGTAAAGTTGGCACAAATACATCTCTCTGTTAGTAAAATCAGTTAATGAGGACTAACGGTGCAAATATATCTCCGTTATCTCACATTTGTTAAGAGATATTTACGTAAATCGTCCTTGTGGCAAGGAACAAATTGCAACCAAAGTCCTTAAATTTATTTACAAATTCGTCCCTGTGGTTAGACCGGTCAACGTTTGGTCAACGCCACGTGTCACCACATGAGTGGTGCCACGTGTCATCAGGTCGGGTCGGGTCGGTAAATGGGTCGGGTCGGGTTGCCACATGGACCAATGAGGTGGTGCCACGTGGCATTGGTAATATAAACCATAATTTTGGCTCCCCCTGGATTCGAACCCGGACGTTTGATTGGGAAGCAATGCTTTGCCCAACTGGGCTAGGCATAGCTTCAAGTATATTTCCCTAAATTTAATACATAACCCTTTCTAAAAGTTAAAAGCCCAATTCATTATTATTAAAAAGTTCAATTTAGTTTTTGGCCTATCAATTTACTGAGTTTTATGGACTGTAAAAAAATAAATAAATATACCGTCGGACTCGTTTTTTCGTGCTCTTTCCAATTGTATGCTCGGGGAATTTTTTCGACTTCAAACGAACCTCGAAAAATGCGAAATATATTTATTTATTTTTTTACAGTCCATAAAACTCCGTAAATTGATAGGCCAAAAACTAAATTGAACCTTTTAATAATAATGAATTGGGCTTTTAACTTTTAGAAAGGGTTATGTATTAAATTTAGGGAAATATACTTGAAGCTATGCCTAGCCCAGTTGGGCAAAGCATTGCTTCCCAATCAAACGTCCCCGGGTTCGAATCCAGGGGGAGCCAAAATTGTGGTTTATATTACCAATGCCACGTGGCACCACCTCATTGGTCCACGTGGCAACCCGACCCGACCCATTTACCGACCCCGATGACACGTGGCACCACTCATGTGGTGACACGTGTCGTTGACCAAACGTTGACCAGTCTAACCACAGGGACGAATTTGTAAATAAATTTAAGGACTTTGGTTGCAATTTGTTCCTTGCCACAAGGATGATTTACGTAAATATCTCTTAACAAATGTGAGATAACGGAGATATATTTGCACCGTTAGTCCTCATTAACTGATTTTATTAACAGAGGGATGTATTTGTGCCAACTTTACTAACGGAGGGATGATTTTGTGCCAAAAAAAAGTTTAGGGATGTAAAGCGAGATACGAGACAAACCACAGGGATGTATTTTGGACTTTATTCTTTAGTTTATTATGTTCTTTTTTATAATAAATTTACGGATTTTAAGAATTTCGTTTAGCTCGTGCCCGTTCGGGCTCGAGCCCGTTTGGCCCGTCCCGTTTGGATCGTACCCATTCGGGCTCGGGCTCATTTGGACTGTTGCCCCTTCGGGCTTGAATATTTGTATAATGTTCTTTATTATTTGTATTAGTGACATTTTAATGCAGGACTTATGTTTAAGTTGGTTGTACAATATGCTTGATAATTTGTATTTCTTGTGTAAGAGGTGTTTTAATAACTGCATTAATTGTATTTATTAACCAGTTAATTAATTAACTACATTAAATATCTTGATTACATTAATAGTGCTTTGTATTTTGTACATTAAGCTTTAAGACTTGTAAGTCTTAAAATTAAGATTGATGAGAAAGATCATTAATAGTGCATTATGTATTGTACAATAGGCTTTGCATTTTGTAAGTCTTAATTTTAAGACAACAAGGAGAGAGATTCATTCCTCTATTATAAGTAGTATAGATTAGAATGAAAGACAGTAGTGACGATATTTTTCACACGGCACAACATGAAACGTACAACCCAAATCAAGATCGTGATACCGAAGGCTCTATTAATGAAATGACCGAAGACATAAGTTCGAGTCATAGAGACATCCAAAACGATCTTTATATGAGTGCAGTAAGAGACGTTATTGCGGATGACTTAGTAACTTTTAGTAGGTGAAAATTTTATATTGTGTCATGACATATGTATTTTTTTTTTTGAGACTATAACTTTGATGGATCTAAGTTAATTCATATGCATGACACAACTTTATAAGTATTTTAAATTGTAAATTATAGTTTTCAATTTCATATGTATATTTTTTAAAAGAAAAAAAAGCTTATCCAAACACTTTGAGCTTATAAGCTTATTAAACCATGTCATTTTTAGTCATTTACTAACATAAACCAACATAAGCCAAACCAAACACTTTTGAGCTTATTAGCTTATTTACCATGAGCTAATCCAAACACTAACATGGGCTTATAAGCTTAGCTTATATAAGCCATAAGCCAATAAGCTTAAGCCTACTAAATAAGCTTAGCCAAACAAGGCCAAATATATCATACAAAATATCTCACACATACTCAGAGAATGGGATGAGCATCGGTCTAAGACGGATCGGACCAGCCAAAACCGAGATTGAAATAGCCCAAAAACCTAGATCGAGGATCGGAGTAAATGTGTTCGGTCCGGTCCAAGAAGGCAAAATGGTCGGTTTGTACGCCGGACCAGACCGAGACCGAAAAAAAAATTGGGATCGAGACTGGAACGCTAGACCTTCGGTTCGGTCAGTTTTCGGTTGGTCTGGTCGGTTTTCTCGGTCGATCCGATCGATTTGCCCAGCCCTACTCACATACCAAAATAATAATAATAATAATGAGGGTGGTCACCATTATGTTTCCATAATAGAGGCAATGGGCTTCGTTCAATCGATGTCACACGCCATCAAATGGCAAGGAGTGATAATGGTGAGGGGTCACCCTATTATGACCAGTCCGACAAGTGGTGAGCAATTAGGAGGGTGTTTGGATGCAAAGTTAGCTATTCACTTGTTTTCATGGTTCAAACTTCGTTGGGTTTGTATATTTAAAAGTGAATAGGAAATGGTTGAAAACGGTTTTGGAATTAACTCGATAAAGTTGTGTACATCTTAGTCAAAAAAGTTAGCCCTTCGTGAGTAACTTGAATAGAAAAACAACATAGTGATCTTTTATAATAAGCAAGTTGATATGATAAGTTTTGTTTATTACACCAGTTTATAAAAGCTTTTATAAGTTATAAGCTATAAGTTTTATAAGCTTATGCTATTGGAAATGAGCTTTAAAAATGGGTAGAACTTATGTTTAGTTAACTTGAATACTGTTTAAAATATTAGGGATGAACAAGTATGAGCTTAAAATATATGTGAATTTTATTTGATATATATCTATAAAACTTTATAATAATAAGATTTAAGTACAACTAATTCGTTAAACACATTTATAAAAATAAAAACTTCAACTTTTAGCTTATAATATAAAGCCCAATCCAACTAATTTCTTCAAACTAACCGTTATCCTCTTTAGATATGCTACAACGTCGTATAGACTAATTACTTGTTGACCTAATTCATGAAAATTAAAATAATCACTATTTTCTCGTACAGTTTGAGTCGTGTGATATATTAGGTGCTAGATATTTGAAGTATATAACCTCAGCTCGTAATAGAAACTATTAAAATTAAACTCTAGTAACATCTCGCATATGTATGATTTTGCAAGAAATTAACCTTAACATGTAGGAGATTTTTTGAGCATTGGTGCAATGAATTGATTACTCGTGCGTGACAAAAAACAGGTGTAAGTTAACAAATATGGTTTGGTTAAATAAATGTCGGGGAAAAGGTGACTTTTCTCATTTTCATTAGTATTGACCCTTTATTTTTAGTGTGTAATGAATGATGAGAACAGTCAAATGAACTTACAAACGAAGCTAGCTAGTACTTAAGATCAAATACATATATATAATTGTGTATACTACTACGTAATACTTATGATCATACATAACTCAATAATAATACATAAGTTTGAAACCAAGAATAACAGTTTTAGCTCCGAGATTAAATGAATCATTTCCGGCCTCAAACAGTCAAACTCAATGCAATTCATATCTCTCACCAAGTAACATTTTATACACCTGTTAGCCTTTATAACAAGCAGGACTAATATAACTAGACGTGGTGTGACATTCACAACAGAATCATTACTATTATCAATTTGTGAGCACCAGGTTTGATATATTATCACATCCTCCATACGTTGTAATCTAAACTCTAAGCCTTTCATAATCTATTAGTGGTAGACCATAACTCCTTATCATGCAACACCTAATCCACAGTCAGAGCCGTCTCGTTGATTTTGGTGGCCATGTACCATAATTACAAATAGGCCCTTTTAAACACAAAAAATTTGAACACAGCTACAAATTTATATATTTCTGCGGGGATTATATTGATGTAAGATGTTATGGTTGTTTGTCATTTCAATAATGAACAAATTTATGTATGCTATCAGGTACTATTATGTTACTATTTTAAAACAAAATATCAAATGTTGATGATAATTTAATTGACAATTAAAATTTTAATCTTGAAAGACTTTTTAAGTTCAAAACCTCTGTTAAATATTCAAAATAACAAACTTTGGCTTCTTTTCTAAAAATATTTATATAAAATGATTGACTAGAATTTGGGCCTCCATAGGAGATTAGCAGCAAATAAATAAAACTGGATAAAACAAAGATACGAAATATTGGCTTTCAATTGTTTATATGCATAACAGATGACGTGAATTTTGTGGCCCTAGGTAAAAGGGGGCCCTGTGCCATTGCACAGGCTGCACACCCCTTGAGCCGGCCATGTCCACAGTATATCTACATTAGAAACCGAAACTGAGACGTGTAACAAATTAACCATAACTAAGCTTGTGCTAATCACATAATCGCTAAGCATCTCTTATACATCAAAGCTGTGCAACATGTCCCGAAATTGGCTCCCATATACACGAAGTATATAAATGTAGAATGACACTAAATAAGACTAAGATCTTTGGTACCCAAGCCAAGTCTACACTAGTAGCCCTAACTCAACTTAAACCAAGTCGATCTCTTCAGTCTTCAAGCCTTTCTTTTCTCAAGCCATTCTTTTCTCAACCGTTTCAATATCGGACCAAGTGCACTACCTTTTCCATGCACAACAAAGCCGTTGTTGGCCCATTTGTTCCATCCTCCACCTGTTATAACTGTCCACGCATTATCGTCTTTGTTTGCTGCAACTAGTTGAAGCAATAATAAGAAAGAATCAATAAATAGACATCGTATGTTGCTGTAGAATCCTCCACACTCCATAATCATAGCTTTTGCTAACATTTGATAAGTGCATTGCATTTCATTAACAGGATAACATGTGTATGCACAGTGGTGGCAAAATGGGTAACGGGTCAGAACAAGTAGTTTTAAGTTAGGGTTGAAATGGCTGGACCAGATTGGGTTGACCTGCCGATACTTATTTGTTTTTCCTTTTGGTCAGCGTTATAGAATAGTAGCATACTTTAGTGGTCCATTTTGGTAATCATACATTTTTTAAAATGGGTTAAGTTAGCGACTTGAATGGTTTCTTGCTTGTATGGCAGTTTTTCTTGCTAATGTGGCGCCTAATATTCTTAAGTGCCAAACTAGCCCATCGCAAAAAATATAATTACCAAACTAAAGTACTAGACCTTACATATAAAGTAAATTTGCCACATCAGAACATTGTTGAGTATAATTACTAAAACGGACCACCAACCTAAGTACGATGCCATTCTATGACATTAGCCCTTTTCCAGGTTTTATAACAATAACCAGATTCTTTGTTATTGGTTTGAGAGATTTTATGCATTTAATATACAGTTTTTAGGCAGCTTTCGACCCGTTTTCAGTTTAGCTACTTTTTTGTGTTCACCCATGTGACCTGTTATAGGAAGATAAAAATACCTGGACTTGGGTCTTTGGATATTTCCCTGTTTTCAGCGTTGGATACTTCTGTCTCAAGATTGACCTATTTGATATTGCAAGTAATAAGATATTAATCAAATATTTTATCAGTTAATTGGCAAAATTTTCAAAATAAAAACCTACGTTCAGTGAAATTTTAGCAAGTTCTCGCGTCCATTGTCTCTTAGCCTTTTTCAATCTAGCACTTCTACTTTTTTTTTTTTTTTTTTTGAACTTATCTAGCACTTCTACTAGGTTCTTATTAATTCATACCAAAAAGTTAATTTGTATCAACATGAGTACAACTACTAAAAAGCCACTATAAAATATACTTGCTGTTACTGATATGTACTCACACGTGTATGTATATACATCTAACCAGTCACAACAGTAACGTAGGACCATTAGTTTGCATCACAATCATATACGAAGCGATAAAAAATTTATATTTCGTTTATGGGACTAAATGAGAAATTTATTAACCAGTTGACCACACGAAATATAACTGTTCATTTATCTCACAAGCTGAAATTTAAATAGAGCATCACCAGAATACTGAATACCTTTTCAACTCCTTTGACATTTCTAGACAAAGATTCACCATTATTAACCATGTCAATGTCATCCGTCACAAATTCATCTTCGGCACCACTGAGCACCTCCGGATGGCGTTTCTTCTTCCTGTGATTCAAAAAAGCAAACGTGAGTAACCTTTAAAGAAAACCAAAGAGTAACGAGTTAAATAAGAACACTATGTATACACAGACACCTAACTATACCTTAAAAGAGTTTCTAAAACATGTTAACAAATTTCTTATACATTGTACATTTAAATTTGGCCCTTTCGACCCGTTGCCTTATGATTTATGAATGGGTCTATTCGGGTTATGTTTTATCTTTGATGGGTCAAACATGTAAAATACCAAAATACGAATATAGCATACAAGAAAACGGGTCGAATGGGTTGAGCAGGCGCCCAAAGTGTATTTTTAATGCATAAAACCTTTTATCAGATTACTGTCGATCTAATATACCTTCTGTAATCAAATTTGACAATTTGTAATTACTAGAAAACTTAAAAGCTTATGAAAAAATGTCAAAAAGTGTTCAAGGTAAATCCAACCTTCCCACATGTGGGGAATTTGTAGTAATAACGAACACCAACGGATATGCTTAGTCTCTGAAAGGCGTGTGAACACTTTCAGATCAAATCAATTTGGCGGTTCTACCAAATTATTCGATCGGATACAATTTCAGAGTTGAGAATTTTCTGTATGTTTGTGTATGAGATATAATGAACCGTTATTTTGATAATGACCAAACAAACCGTATATAACATGTTACGGGATAACTGCCAATGGCAGTTTTAGGGTTTCCAAGTTGTCAAGTTTTGTCCCTCAATTTCCGAAAATTAATCTGAGGAACAACACTTCAGCAGAATCAATGACTTCAGCAGAATCCATTGCATTTCAGCAGAATACAACTTCAGCAGAATCCATTGAATTCGGCAGAAACACAACTTCAGCAGCAATTTTTACATAGCAACTTCAGTGGAAATAAAACTCGCCCCTTGGACCTGCCAGGGCTGCCGCCTGGACCACAGGGCGCTGCCCCGGACCCCGTCCCTTAGGGGCTTCGCTCCTAAGATCATAATAAACTCAAGTAGATGTGCACTCCGCACCTCCAAACCTAAATGATGTATTATCATGATAAAATTGGTCAAACAAGTTAATCCAATTACACTAAAATATCCAACATTCCTCCCCTATTTTAGTGCAATCCTTGATTAACTAAAACAAGTAATCTCAAACAATCAAACTTTTGCATAAATGAAATGTCGTGACGATTGAATTTCACATTAGTACATTACACATTCCAAATATTCAAATTTCAGGGTGTCGCTTAGGATTGAACCCTGGGAATTCAATATGAATACACGAAGATAATGTACACAAAAGTTTACATACATAGTAGTTCTATCTTGACACATGTTTTACTAGCCTATGTCCTTATCCTTCATAAGCATGTCAAAGCCAAGTCCCAGCTTCTTGAAGCGGCTAAACATCATGCTCATATAGGCAACTCTTTTAGTCTTGCACCTACAATGCAATTTGTCAAAAGAGCTATTAAGAATATATTCATTCAACCTCCCTAACTTGTAGGTCTGAACACATACCTTGGGATGATTCTTCAAATGTGTTCCAATCTCTAAATATTAAGCCTTCCACATTGAATTCAGCACCTAGCGTCATACTAGATGGGAATTGGGTATCTTGATATCAGAGATTTCTGATGGACTTTAATCCCATCCCTATAGCCGAATTTTTCACGAGATCTCTATTCAACCCTTTGGTTAAATGATCGGCTAAATTGTGTTGTGTTTTCACAAACACCACAGATATCACACCATTCGTGATAAGATCACGTAATATGCTATGTCTAACACCTATGTGTCTAGACTTCCCATTATATACTTGACTGTATGCCTTAGCCAAAGTAGCTTGACTATCACATCTGATAGAAATGGATGATATCGGTTTAGGCCACAATGGAATTTCATAAATTAAGTTCCTTAGCCATTCAGCTTCTTTACCAGCTGCCGCTAATGCCACAAACTCAGATTCCATTGTTGAATCAGTTATGCAAGTTTGCTTCTTAGATGCCCAACAAATGGCACCACCTCCAAGTAGGTATACCCAACCAGTTGTGGAAGAATGATCTTCCGTATTGGAAATCCAACTTGCATCTGAATAACCTTCAAGAACAGAAGGGAATCCAGTATAAGTCAAACCATAATCCATTGTTCCTTTCAAGTACTAAAATACTCTATTAATTGCTCGCCAATGGATTAAACCTGGATTGTGAGTATATCTACTCAACTTTCCAACAGCAAAGGCTATATCAGGTCTAGTACTAATCATGGCATACATTAAAGATCCAATAGCCCTTGAATATTCAAGTTGATTCACAGTAACACCTTTATTAGGCACAAGTTTTGTTGTGGGATCCATAGGAGTACCTATAGGAGAACAATCTTTCAGATTAAATTTATCCAACATCTTCTCAATATAATGTGATTGAGAGATAGTAATGCCATGTTCTCCACGTATGATCTTAATGCCAAGAATCACATCAGCCTCCCCCATGTCCTTCATCTCAAATTTAGAGGACAAGAACTCCTTAGTTGTATCAACTTGATCTTGGTCAGTACCAAAGATCAACATGTCATCAACATACAAGCAAATGATTACTCCTTTACCAAAAGCATCAAACTTGCTGTATACACACTTGTCTGCTTGGTTTAATGCAAAACCATTAGACAAGATAACATCATCAAATTTCTGATGCCACTGCTTGGGAGCTTGCTTCAAGCCATAAAGAGATTTAACCAATTTACAAACCTTATTTTCGTTACTAGGCATGACAAAACCTTCAGGTTGTCTTATGTAAATCTCTTCATCCAATTCACCATTCAGAAAGGCTGTTTTAACATCCATTTGGTGAATTACAAGATTATGTATAGCCGCAAGAGCTAACAATAATCTAATGGTGGTAATCCTAGCAACAGGAGCATAAGTATCAAAGAAATCAATACCTTCCTTTTGTCTAAAGCCTTGGATAACCAATCTGGCTTTATACTTGTCTATGCTTCCATCCACCTTCATCTTCCTTTTGAAGATCCATTTACTATTCAATGGTTTAAAACCAGGTGGTAAATCAGACGGTTTCCAAGTATTATTGTGCATAATAGAGTCGATCTCATCTTGGATTGCTTCTTTCCAAAATGCAGCATCCCTTGAAGCCATAGCTTCACTGTAGGTCCTAGGATCTTCATCAACATTGAAACAATATTGATATTGAAATTGAATTTCATTCCTTGATCCTTCGACCAGATATAGTTGGAAATCGCCACCAAAAGATTTGGTTTTCCTTGCTCTTACACTCCTTCTAGGCTCAGAAGGCTCAGGAGGAGAAACAGTCACTTGGTCAGATGCACCAAAGTTACTAGAACTTGCAGTCATGTCTGCAGGTTTAGGTAAAGATGTAAACCTATCCTCATTGCCAAAATCAGCATCTCGTGACTCAATAACAGAGTGCACGGATACATAATCATTGGGTTCTATGACATAGAATCTATAGCACTTAGAATTCTCAGGATAGCCAGTGAAAACACAATCTATACCTCTTTGACCTATATTATTTATTTTAGGATCAGTCAATCTTACCACAGCTCTACAGCCCCAAACTCTGAGATAACTCAGCTTTGGTGCCTTTTTATACCAAAGTTCATAAGGGGTTATCTTGTTCCTTTTATTAGGAACTCTATTTAATAGATAACAGGCTATCAACATAGCCTCACCCCAAAATCCATCACTTAGGCCAGAATAGCATAACATGGAATTAACCATTTCTTTTAATGTCCTATTCTTTCTTTCAGATATACCATTTTGTTGTGGTGTATATGGAGCAGTGGTCTGATGTATTATACCAGTAGATTGAAAATATACTGGATCATAATATTCACCTCCCCTATCAGTGCGAAGTGTTTTAATCTTCACACCATGATAAAGCTCTACTTCCTCTTTATAAATTTTAAACTTATCAAGAGCTTCATCTTTTGTATGACACAAGTAAACATAACAGTATCTAGTGGCATCATCAATAAAAGTAACTACATACTTTTTATTACCAAGTGATGGAGTTGAATGAAAATCACACAAGTCACTGTGTACAAGTTCTAATACCTTAGAATCTCTAATGACATTCTTGGCGAAAGGTTGTCTAGTTATCTTAGTCAACACACAAGTTTTACACTTTTCACCATTCAATTCAAAAGCAGGTATTAGACTCATTTTTGACATGTCTATCATTCTCTTGTAATGTACGTGTCCTAGTCTAGCATGCCATAATTCAGATTTACCACAATTATTGCTAGAACTAGTAGAAGCCATGCAAACAGAATTATTAAGAAACGAAACATCCAAATTTAATTTAAACATGCCATTCAAATATCCAAAGCCAATAAAGGTTCCATGTCTAGACAATATGTACTTGTCGCTTTCCAAGACTTGCTTGTAGCCACAATTATTTAATACAATACCAGATACTAAGTTCTTACGAATTCCAGGTACATAAACAACATTGTTTAAAAGTAAAGAGTTTCCATAAGTAAAGACTAGATTAACAGATCCTAGTCCTTTAATCGGTTCAGTTGCAACATTGCCCATCTTTAATAAAGATCCATCTTCAATTGGCTTAAAGTCCTTGAACCATTGAAGATTTTTGCATACATGACATGTTGCTCCTGAATCCACCCACCATGATAAATCATCATCCTGTACATAGAATGTTTCAGAAATTATTGATACATAATAATTTTCAACAGAATGATCAGTAGGTACCAAAACAAACCTGATTGCTTTCCAGGATCCTTGGATCCACTAGCACCAACCTCGTTTTTCCTTTACCTCCACCCTTAGACCTGCAATCTTTCTTAAAGTGTCCGGGTTTCCCACACTTCCAACAGTCACCTTTGGTTTCTTATCAGAACCTTTGTTGTTATTGCTTTGCCACTTTCGTTTCCCTTTACCAGCCTTAGAGGATTCACCCTCCTCCACCATGTTCACAGAAGAACCAGCCATGGTTTTAGTACCACCAACAGAACCCCTTTCCATATCACGTATGGATTGTTCAATTTGGAAATGACTTCCAAGTTCAACCAGGTTCAATTCCTCTTTCTTATGTTTAAGATTGTTTTTAAAATCCTTCCAAGAGGGGGGTAGTTTATCTATGATACTAGAGACAGAAATTGATTCATCCATTTTCATATCATATTGTGCAAACTGTCCTAATATCCTTTGCAATTCGTGGTACTGTCCCATGACAGGCCTAGCGTCTACCATTTTATAGTTATTAAAATTACCAACTAGGAATTTCTTACTAGACGCATCTTCTGCCATGTATTTGGCTTCTAGGGTATCCCATAATTCTTTTGCAGACTCTACGTTTTGATAAACATCAAATAAGGAATCAGACATACCGTTAAGAATATGACCACGACATATGTAGTCTGCGTTTTCCCACTTAGAACGATTACGAGTCTGTTCGGCGTTTCATTCTCAACAGCCTCAGGGCACGGGGTACTCAGAACATATACCACTTTCAGATTCGTCAGATAAAAGTGCATCTTCTTTTTCCATCTACGAAAATCCTGCCTAGAAAACTTCTCCAACTTTGCAAACGTCTTGTTCAGATCTTTCACAGAATCAGGGTTCGTCATCTAAATTGATTTGATCTTTGTGGGGAATTTGTAGTAATAACGAACACCAACGGATATGCTTAGTCTCTGAAAGGCGTGTGAACACTTTCAGATCAAATCAATTTGGCGGTTCTACCAAATTATTCAATCGGATACAATTCAGAGTTGAGAATTTTCTATATGTTTGTGTATGAGATATAATGAACCGTTATTTTGATAATGACCAAACAAACCGTATATAACATGTTACGGGATAACTGCCAATGGCAGTTTTAGGGTTTCCAAGTTGTCAAGTTTTGTCCCTCAATTTCCGAAAATTAATCTGAGGAACAACACTTCAGCAGAATCAATGACTTCAGCAGAATCCATTGCATTTCAGCAGAAATACAACTTCAGCAGAATCCATTGAATTCGGCAGAAACACAACTTCAGCAGCAATTTTTACATAGCAACTTCAGTGGAAATAAAACTCTGCCCCTTGGACCCTGCCAGGGGCTGCCGCCCCTTGGACCCTGCTACCAGGGGCGCTGCCCCCGGACCCCCGTCCCTTAGGGGCTTCGCCCCTAAGATCATAATAAACTCAAGTAGATGTGCACTCCACACCTCCAAACCTAAATGATGTATTATCATGATAAAATTGGTCAAACAAGTTAATCCAATTACACTAAAATATCCAACACCACATACAAAAAAGTTACCCATTTCGCTCACTAACCAAACCTGACGACCCGCTCACTTTGTCACCTCTAATTATATTGCATTATTTACTTTGAGCTTTGAAGTTTTGTGGAGGCTTTTGTTTTCTTCGAAGCTGATCTTATAGGTGAAAGTTCTTTTTCAGAGATTTCCTCCTCAGCCTCCTCGGATTCACTTTTGTATCCTCCGATTTCCTTATTAAACTTTTCATTTGCTAAAAGTAGCATCCGAGTATCAGCATCTTCCCTCCTGTCAACTTCTCGCTCCATTGCTTCAGTCAAAGCCATCACTTTCCGTTTTACACTGACATAGCAAAATGTGTTGACTTGTGAAATAACTATTATCACAGTGTGCATCGAGAACAATCAAATGAACTTACAAACGAAGCTAAATAGCACAGTAGCACTAAATATAAAATACATAATTCTATGTAATAATTATCATATACAATAAAATAATACCATATATGTTTAAGATGAAAAGATCAAATGAATCATATCCAACCTCAAACTCAATGCAATTAACAAATCTCCCCAAATAACGTTTTACACATCTGTTAACCTTTATAACAAGCTGGACTTGTAAAACTAAGCTTGGTGTCAAAATTCATAACAGATCGAATTGTTTTGTTACACATCTGTTAAATTTTAAGCGTTTCAGTAGTAGACTACTAACAAGTGCTAATTATGTAACCTTTACTGTATTTCATAGTTCAGTATGCATCCATATCAATGCTTTCGCTTCAAAACTATTAACAGTAACAGGCTAACTGCAACAAATTAGCTTGCATCATTTACATGATTATTAGGGTTGTAACAAACGTTGTAACAAAAAAATTAGCTTTTTAAAATCCACCCGATTAGAAATGAAAGTATCTTGTAATCGCACATATACACAAAAAAATATATATGTAAAATGCCACAAACTCAATAACACCAGGCTCTTCTAATACTCGAGCTTGTCTAGAAAGCCAACTCGAGGAACTATAGCTCGACTTAAAACGAGTCCATTACAAAAACTGAATAATAATAACAATAATAAGCTTTTTGTACTGTTTCACATAAAAATTCTGTAACTAATAATTAGCTTTCCAAAATCGTCTTAGATTAGATATCACAGAATTATGCAAACATCCAGTACACTGCATATAAATGTTACAACTAACAAGCTCGACAAGACTAAGCTAGTGTAATACTTAAAAAAATCTACTCGAGTAGCTCTAGCTCGACTTAAATCAAGTCAACCCTATAAAGTTTATAGTAATCAGGTTTCTGTACTGTTTTGCATCAACATTCTATAACAAATTAGCTATTTGCCTATTTGAAGGCGACTCGGTATATACACAAATAATACTAATGTAAAATACTGCAAACTATTCTAATACTCGAGCTCGACTCAAAAATTTACTCTATTAGCTCAAGCTCAACAAAAATCGTTTCTATCAGATAGTAAGAAAAGTATGTAAAAGACGTAAAAGCTCCTTGAGTATTCTAAAACTCGAGCTCGATCTCCACTTAAACCAAGCACTCTTGGAATGTTTATAAAAAATAAGTAATTTTACATATACACAAAGAATATAAATGTGAAAGGCAATAAACTCGATAGACTAAGCTCTTCTAACATTTCACAAACACGTGTTATTTGGATCAGATTCATTTAGTAACAAACGATGTCTGTTACAAAAGTTAACACTACGCAGCAAAAAAAAACATGTAAAATGCCTAGGTGTTTGGGAAAATTTATGCAAATACACAAAGAATAAAAATGTAAAATGTAAATAGTTTATAGCATAAAAGTATTAGGGTAAATGTAGTTACAGAGAAGAGGATGATGACAGGAAAATGTGATGGTGATGGGTGATGACGTCACCAATCGTTGTGAATGATCAAGTTAAAACCCTCGCGCCATAAACCTTTTTATCACGGGTGGTGGACAGCTGGGATGTCTTTTATTTCGGAGGTGTTTGTTAGCTTATAGTTCATGATAAGCTTATTATATTTTTTAAGCGTGTGTTTAGCTTAGCTTATTATAACCGATTGTGTGTAAAGTTACACAGCAAAACTTGCAACCGATTTTAGAAAAAGTGATATAAATTTTGAATTTCATTACAGTCATATTTCTTTAAAGACTCATCCATATACAAATTAATAATGCACATAGTAAAAAAAATATAGACAATCACATGCACAATGTTTACCCATTTGTAAATATTTATCAAATGCATCAGGTGTTGTGTCATATGCCAATTGGCGTATGGTGGAAGTGCGTTTTATATTAACACAAAAACTCATTTGACTCGTAGCATTAGGTCGGACATTAAAGAATTCATAATGCTCGGGAAGAGGATCGTAACTATAAGTAGATATACCTTTGAAGATTTCTAAAAATAGTTTCCTACTCGTATGACATTGACGTCTAATATAGTACTCCGGATATTTTGGATTATCACACAATAGTCGGCCTACAAACGTGCTTCAGCAACATCATGTTCACGGATGTGAGGTTTGAGCTTCTTGTTGTTGCAACTATTGGTAATACTGATAAGCTTGCGTCAAAAAGAAATTGCCACTTTCATCATCAACATCGGAATGGTTAACATCATCGTTTGGATTATTTTTTGTAGAGAGAATGTGTTTTTTTGGTAAATAAAATTAAGATTGTTGTGTGAAAAATGGTTTAATTGTAGCATATATATATTTATAGGTGGGATAGAAAAAACTATTGAATTTTCAACGTTGCATGCTTTTCGGAAAAAAAAAGAACAAAGAAAAAAAATCGTGCGCTTAACCGGCTTGGTAAACGGCGCGGGGGCGGGGATGGTGTCATCACTTAGCAACGGCGACGCCAAAAAGCCTTCCACGTTGGAATGGCGCCGGATGCACGCTACCATACCCCTTGATCTTCTATAAACACGTCCTTCTCAAATAAGCTACAAAATTTGGGCTTATCAAAACCTCTAATATAAGCTCATAAGTCCAACTATATAAACTTGCCAGGCGCTTAATTAACCTTAGTTTTGTTATATAAGCTAATAAGCTCCCTAACAAGCTTAAACAAACGCCCCCTCATTTACACTACATATGTTAGGGAGTCGTATAAGATTAGTTTCTTACCTCTTGAGATAATTAGTGAGATATTTGAGTTTGATTTGTAATAACTCGAGCTTGAGCTACTTAAGTTTTCAGGTAATGTTTGTAGCAGCAGATGAGACTCGTAAGCCGTTCCAAGTTTACGTTAGGTTATATGATAGTCTTTTATATACATTTAATTATATAATTATTATTTACTAGATGAAAGAAGACGAGTCAAGCTTGATATAATAATTATGTATCGAACTCAAACTTGAAATGTAGACTTGAACAAGCTCAAGGAGAGTTTCAAGCTCCGTTTGAAGTTGAAAGCTTGAGTCAAGTTATGAGCCCAAGTTTTAGTAGTGGGCGAGTTCGGCATTACTTGGCTTAACTCGATTCAGTTACACCCTTGATTTTGATGCAGTGGACTACTAGTTTAGTAGATAATTTAACTTTGATTATGTAGTGGAAAACCAAGTTTACGAATATCATAGAGTTTTAGTGGTGTTATCATTTTCAAAGTCTAATCATTCAAATTATACATGCTAGTCTAATTAGTAATCACCACTACGCTTTTATAAGTTTTGAATAACTAGAATGTCGATGTAGGGATTAGTCAGATCGCAATGTCGAGTTGGATACCCCATATTACTCAACCAAAAAAAAAAGAAAAATAAAACAAAAAATGAATAACTAGAAATGTGAATCAGACAAGCAACTTAAAAGGAAACCCAAACAATATCCTGTGCATTACAACTCATTTAGAAAGGCGTAAATAAATTTTGATAAGCAACACCAACAATGTTTTTGAATGCCTGGGGTACATTACACCGGGATTTAAATTTGTCATGAACCTGAAACGTGATAAATTTGGTGGAGGATGCCAAAACCACTGATATTTGCTCACAAGATGTGAAAAAATTACTCAAAATAACTGTCAGATGCACACTACTGGGCAATTTTCAAGTAGGTGATCGGTTCTAAAAAAAAGTAAGTACTATTATTGAAGATGAACAAACGAAGCAATAAAGGTGATGTCAGCATTTGTTCTCAAAATCCAGCAACACTTATAAATTATGAATGTAAGTTCATGTACTGTTGAATAGATGGCCTCAAAGTTTTGCCATGAAACAAGAATTTCAAATGGAGACCAACTAACTCTAAAAAACTTATGAACCATATAGTTGTAGCAGATCAAAGAAACATAACATCTCCCTTTGTGCGTTGTACCATAAGCTGTTATCCAAGATTATTCTCAATAACCCCTGCATGAATCAAGTAAAGCATGTCATCAGATAATGCTAAGCATAATAGATGATATGAAAAATAGCAATGACAGTGTGTGATCCAACAGTAATGCTACCGCTGTTCCAAATCCACAAAAGTGACTTGGTTTATGGTTTCGACCAAACATAGAAAGAAGCATTTTCATACATCCTTTTGTACTTCTTTCTTTAATATGTTTGATTCAAATCAAATATAGCATTTAAAGAAACCAAACAGGACGAAACGCAAAATGTGGTTTAGTTGAAATTCACACTTGGGAGTTGGGTACTTGTTTTTTCTAACAAAACCCATCCCTTTGTATCTACCTTCGAGGCTTCAAAGTATTTCACTGTTTATATCTAACATTCAAAGCAAAATGATGAGTCTGAAAGCACAGATGTGTTCGACATGGCCTGGGTCCGATGAGCATTTTCAAGTCCTATTCTTTATGTGGTTGCTAGTTTAATTGAGTGGTTATGCATTAATAACAATTTAGCCATCCATTAGTTTGAATATGGCTTGGCTCTATCCCATCAAATGTTCAATGCTAGTATACAAACACTTAAGTCCCAACAGAAATGATCAACCATTTCTACTAAGCTAGTTGTCTGTCATGTTTGCAACAGTAATGATCAACCATTCCTAAGCTAGTTGTCTGTCATGTTAGCTTATGCTTTTAAGTAACTCATATGTAAAACTATCATGTCTTAATAGTCACAAGCCACCTTGCAGAGCTATCTTCTCTTGAGAAAAACAATGCATTAAAGTTGTATTAGTGATTGATTATTACTCAGTAAACTACATATACACAATCATCAGAGATTAGTCCAGTATATAGTAAACAGCACCCTCAAAGCCCTCTTTTTGCTACTATCAACAGTCTCAATGGTTCACTGATAAGACCTGCAAGGTAATCTCATAGCATACATAACCGAACTGTTAAGTACGGTGAGCCAATAACTCTATAACTAGTTCTCATCAATTCACTGCCATCAACAATCATAACTATTTATCACTCCATTAATAAAGCATATCAAGTTCGCAAATTCCTATTAACTCTTATTTCTCTATCCATATTTTCTGTAGTTGTTTATAAATAGATCTTAACTGCTTCTGGGAAACTGTATTTTCTGATCCTGCAGATGATTTGAACACCATTGTAAAACCATCTGTTACATTATGCTGATACTTGATTCAAAAGCTAATAGCCTAAATGCTTTGGAGGCATGTACAGTTTCCAGTGTTGTATTGTACCCGTCGGGTTACGTTCAAGTACTAAAGTATCTATCAGGTGCTTGAGATCACATACAAAGTCGACTATTTTATTGACAACATAGCAGATGACGTGCAAATTGTGAGCGATAATCAGTCCTGGTTTAACGACAAAGTAGAGCTGCTCAAAACTGTGGTTATTTCTCGGGTTTACCCTGGGGTAGGTATATGATCAGTCTACATTCTACCTCCCACATGCACCGCTCCAACAGGATTGGGTATTGTTGTTGTATGCACACACACCGAATATCGCAAATGTGCCTTTATGTTTAGTCTTTTTCATGCTAGTGAACTTGAAATAATCATGCATCATCTGAACTAAGTATCATACTATAGTACTAATTTTTTTTACAGATCTATTGGAATATACTTTCAAGGTCTTCACATGATCACATCATCACAGTAATCTAAACTCCACCACTGAATTCGCCAGTCTTTATGAATTTCAGATTTTTTTATCAAGTTTCCTTGGACAACACAAGTTTGGTGCATCTATGGATCTCTCTCTAACAAGTATTCTGATGATGCAGAAATGCAGAATAGACAAACAGATAGAAACATCACTAAGGGGGTGCTTAAGATTCCTTATCAATTCTTCTAATTGCATTTTAGTTAAAAAGATAAGCAGTTTTGAAAATGTTTTGAGATTGCTCATCCAATCATTTCAGTGAGAAATAAGCAGTTTTGAATAATCAGTTTGAAAATTGTGTACAACCTTATCCCAAACTCCTTATCTGATTATTTCAAAAGCATAAGCACTTATAATGAAAAATCCCAAACACCCCCCGTAAGTACACTCCATCACAATCCTAGAGCAACAAAATCTCACTCAAAGTCAAGAACAATAAGATAACATCCTTATAACCATTTCTAAATCAGCTTGCGCACAACATATGCAAGATCTCTTTTTTACGTTCAATCAATAATCAGCCTAACTCGTACACAAAAGATCCCTTAAAAAATTCATGTTGACTCGTTTAATCTCGTTCCTCCATCATAAACTATCTACACACATAGAGAAAGTGAGTAACCATCTTGCAAACTGCTTATCTGATTATTTCAAGCGCATACACAGTTTTTATCAGCAATCCCAAAAACCCCCCAAGTGCACTCTAGCGCAATTCTACATCGACAACGTAAAGTTAACATCTTGCAATACATCACATTGCTATCCATCACAAACCAACCTACACACATAAAGTTATCGTCTTGCAACTTTATTAACCATTTTAACTAAACCAACACGCATAAATTTACCATCTTGCAACAATATTAACCATTTTTTATATATAAAAAATCTCGCAAAAATACAAGCACTTTAATTATAAAATCCCAAACACCCCCCTGAGCACATTATCACAATCCTATATCAACACCTCACCCAAAATCAAGGACCACAAGATAAGATCCTTAAAACCATTTCTAAATCAATTTGCACGCAACATAGACGAAATTCGCTTTCGTTCAACAAAATTTTACTCACTAAATACTTCACATTTCCAATACTCAACCTCACTCGCATACAAAACGTCCTACCAGAATTCACGTTAACTAGTTTAAACGCGCTCACAAAATAACTTAACACATATAAACTAACCATCTGGCAATCTACTTATCTCAAATTACATTAACAATTTTTATTAGCAACCCCACACACCCCAAACGGGAGGGCTATAAGATAACATCCTTATAACGATTTCTAAATCAACTTACGCACAACATAGTTCAAGCGATGCTTACTCATTATATTCTTCACATTTCCAATATGTAACTTTATTTATTCCCGAGTTCAGGGGATGCTTGTTTAAACTTATATGTGGGCTTATGAGCTTAAATGTTTTCGGCTTATGTTTCATAAGCCTCCGTTTTTTGTCTTATTTTAGGACTTGTGGCTTTTATCATAACAAACTTATATAAGGCAACAAATATAAGCTTGTAAGCCCATAAAAAACACAAGTCTCAAAATAAGCCGGAAAATTTAGGCTTAAGAAATATAAGCCGAAACCAAATAAGCTCATAAGCCCACAATACTAACTTTAAAAAAAAACCCAAACCAATCAGTAAAAATAACGCGTAAACGCAAACCGAATATCGCGATACCTGACTTTGCGAACAAGGATGGACTTAAGCTTCCTAGCCAAGTCCTGACTCTTCAACCTCCTTTCCATATTCTTCCTAGCCAAAACCCTCTTCTCACTATTCTTAACATGATATATCTGCTCATTTTTAATCATCCTTTCAATCCCACTTGACTGCATTATCCTCTGCATATAAGTTAACCCTCTTTCTAAGTTATTGTTCAGGATCTTCACGCGAATTGATCTCCATTGCTGTGAATTGGAGGTTAGGGTTGTGTTTGGATGAGTGAATATTGATTTGAAAGTGTTCATTTTTTTTTCTAGGGTTAGGGTTTTGGATTTTTTGAATTTGGGGGTTTATCTGTGGATTTATGAAATGGGTTTTGTTGAAAACTTGAAATGAAACGGCCAAACGGGTATTTAGGAGACCCGGTTGAAATAAAAGATTCATGAACCTCTTTTTTTCCCCGGGGTTGTTTACAAAAGGCCCGTTTGGCTGGTGGCTTTTTGGATTTGTATTTGGGATTGATGGAAAAAGTTGTTGTTTGGTATGTAGGTTTAATATTTAAATAGTAAAAAAGAGCTATAAAAATATGGGTGTATTTGGATCGAGGGTTTTTGGAATGAGGAATGGGAATGAAATTGATTAAGGGTGTTTAGTTAGGGCACGTTTGGTTTGTAAATGGGTTTAAGATTAAGATTTGGATTTGGATTTGAATATTGAATTAAATGAAGAGAGAGAAAAAAAATAATTGATAAATACATTTTATATATATTTTTTAAATAAAAAAGAAAAAGAATAAGAAAAATAATAAAATTATTTGTGGCTCACAAAAACGTGTCATATACTAAAACAAATATGATTGGTCCACATTTATGAAACCCAACAAAACCCCATCAAATTTTAGTAGATTGAAATTTTGGAGTCAAAGTTGTGTGTCATGGGTGTGGAATTGAACCAAACAATGTTTTTAAAGAATCCTAAATCCAAACCCGGTAAAAACCTTATACCAAACAGGCCCTTAGTTTACATGGGTTCCAAATGTTGGAATAATACCTTAAATAAATAAAGGTTTGGCCATACCTACCTTAAATGGTGGGTTTAGAATTTGATTCCCAATGAAACAACGTTTTCACAATTAAAAATCCAAACTCACCTAATAAACCAAACAATAATATCTATACTACATAAAATGGAAAAACAGTCAAAGTGGAAAAGTGAAAAAGTTTAATGGTCAAATGAGAGATAAATATATTTGTGTAATTAATACTCTTATTAAAACACCCCATTACTTAAAAGTACAATAATTTATTCACATTGTACAACCAATTAAAAGCATATATACCAAATAAAAAACAACCAATTAAAACACCCTTTATTAAAAAGTACAATGAAATTTTCACAATGTACAATTTAAACAAGCTACAACATAATTCTAAATATAAAATAATTAAACACACTAATTAATGTTATTTTTAAAACACCATAAAATGAAAAGTACATGTTATTATACACATTATACAAATTAATAAAACACACAAAGCTTCATACAAGCTAACAAGTTGATGGTACATATAGTTTTAAAAATCGGACCGGACCAACGGGTTCAACCGAAAACCGGTGTCGCCATCGGTTCGGCTAACCAATAACAGCCATCCGGAAACGAACTAGAGATGACCCGTTAAAACCGATACAAACTGGTGAATCAGGTCTCATCGAGATCTATTTATCCGGTTAATCGTCACAGGTACTTCGCCGCCGCAACGCTGGGTACCCCGCCAGTATTATATATAAACGAAAACCAAAAGTAAAAAGTAAAAATTTGAAACTATTAACACATATCGAAAACCGGGTTGACCAGTACACTTCAAACCCGGTGGGTTGACCCTGTTTAATTTGACCCGTTTTGACCCAACCTGTCATATTGACTCGGTTTAAATCGACCCGTTTTTTGACGGGAACGGTTCAACCGGTTGAACCACCCGGGTCGAACCGGGTTTCAAAACGTTATGTTTAATCCCCAAATCTTCAAACTTTTATTATTTTTCGTTTAGAACTCATAAACTTTTTTTTAACACAAAACAATCTGTCGCTATATAAATATATTATCTATAAGTTTTTCTTCAAAAACGATTATAATGTTTTACAATTATGAGAAAATATGTGCCCGTTAATGCACATTTAACTTTTCAATAGGCTAAATACGCTCATATCAACAAAAAAAAGATGGGGCTAAATGTGCCCAAATCTTTTACAAAATAGCCGAAATTAGCCAATTTTTATTTTATTTTGGGCTAATCATATTCACGCTAATTTTGGCCACCATTAATCTCATCCTTGTTAGTTTTTACGCGACAAGTAACGTTTGTTGTTAGTTTTTATCCCATAACTGATGTAATGTTTACTTTCATTTTCATTAAATGATTTTATATGTTGTTTGATAGATGTTAAGAATTTTGTCTAGACTTTAATTATCGTATAGTACAACCGTTTTCAATTGCATTTTTATCGGTTCACGTTCTATTTTAAACGCTACACAAAACACTCACCACAATATCACAAATCATTAATTATCTGACGCTAGAAACAGCTGCCGCTAGGCGCGAGTACTCGCCTAGTTAGATATAATATCTAAGCTCATACCTATTTCTATTCCATCTTATAATCAAACCAATACCCAAACTCATTTCTAAAATAATAATAATAATAATAATAAATAACTTCTATTACAATATGTCACTCTTTCTCTCTCACACGTATATACTTTCTTTTATTTTTAAATAATATTTACTAAATTAGATTTTATTATGTAACATATTGGCTATCATAACACTACATGTAATCATGGTATGAAATGTGTGATGTTCTAGAGAGAGAAAGAAAGATGGGAAGTTCTAGAGAGATAAAATTAAATGAAATGTTAGATTACAAAATGAACATCCAACCCTCTCCCCCAAGGGAGAAGGCTATTTATACATATGTTTACGCCTTCTTTCAAGCTGTAGATGAGGCATACAGTGGGTAAAGACCCGTCCTTCTTCCACAGTGTTACTTATACTACTTGTAAACTAACTAATATAAGGTTATGTCTACGAGCTATAATATGCTAGACTATTGTTGGGGTGACCGACACTTCAACATGGATTTTCCAAATCCTAACATATTATTAAGTTAATAAAACAAATATAGATTCTCTCTCCTAAACTTACACCAAACCCAAATCCAAACTCATTTATAAACCAAACGCACCCTAAATTAAATGGTTTGAAGACACGTCTAGATTAGCAACTTAGTTGAGAAAGATGGGTTTTTGTGGACCTTCCTTTTAAGATGAAACAAAGGTTTGGGTTCACTTATAAAATGGAAAAGAAGTACTTTAATAAAGTATAATCTACAAACCATTCAAACGCAAAAACAATAAATTAAGAAAGACAAATAATAAAACTAAAGGTACAAATTCTATAATTAATG
This sequence comes from Chrysanthemum makinoi, assembly GCA_910596185.1. Classification (NCBI taxonomy): domain Eukaryota; kingdom Viridiplantae; phylum Streptophyta; class Magnoliopsida; order Asterales; family Asteraceae; genus Chrysanthemum; species Chrysanthemum makinoi. Next base: position 85,968,471 of record OU343224.1, on the reverse strand, counting down.
TTAGTCTTAAAATATCATTCATTTAAAAATACAAGTTCTAAACATATGTTTACAATTATTTAATGCAATAACACATTTATACAACACATATACTTAATGTTAGCCTTAAAATACCCTCTCATTCAACAATACAATTAATATACCACAATGTACAAACCGAATAAGCTACTAATGTGGTCATCATAACCCACGCACTTAAATTCAATTGAAAAGAATCGTACATATCAAAGTACGAAAAATTTCAGGTAATTTATATGGTATGAAAGATGTGTACCTTTTGAATATCATAATTCATATTTTGTTAAGCAATTGTCATATATAGATTGACTAATCATGTATTTGCACGAACTAATGTATATAACTTTAGGTTTTCACATTATATAATATTGTGACGAATATTACTATATTATACATTAAGCGCCCGCACTGCGTCGTTTTGATGAAAAGAAAAACAAATTCACAACAACCCCTGCTATGTGACTAATTAAGAAAATCACCTTGTGCTTTTAGCTTTTTACGGCTTTTTTATATAAAAACTTTATTTATCAAATATCTAGCGATTTCTTTATAAAAAAAAATATACCGAAGAAAAAGCCTTTAAATTACGAATAAAATGAGCCAAATATTGCAATACTTTTTTATACAAGTACGATTTTATAAAAAAATATTGAAGTTTAATATATATTTTTTGTAAAATAAAATAAAATTCACATACCCTTAAACTATCTAACAATTTACAAAAACTATCTTTGATTTTATTTAAAAAAAATAAATTCGCAACACCCCCTGGACGATGTGACGATTACAAAAACTACCCTGCTTTTAACTATTTACTTTTTTTATATAACAAACTTTAATTATCAAATATCTAACATCATGTGGTCAGGGTTTTGGTTTTAATCCTCTACTCATCTCCTCTTGTAGATCATGACTAGGTAAACGCATTTCGGGTTATCCTACTAGCATCGGTTGGTACACGAGGACGTGTAGTGTGCACTAACATAGATGTGGTCTCATTTGATCACTAAGGTTTCGTGTGGTATTCTTGGGTTGAAGAAGGTGATAGTCTCCGTTCAAAAGGTATGCATTTACATGTTATTTACGATTAATCATATGGCACTATAGATCCATCTTTGGACCTTTTCCGCTGCATTATTTGTGTATTTATATGAATTATATATAAAGTTACCAACACATCTTTCATTATGTTTGACAGGTTTATCAGTTAATCAATAAAAGTGCTCAAAATTTGCTACATAAACAAGAACACGTGGTTCTTCATAACTATAACAATAAAACATCAATCATTATTTAGATTCTTAATTACTTATTATGTATTGTGACAACCGGCAATTTAGGGAGTCTATTTTAGGTAACTGCATTACGTTAAATTAAACTGATATTTGCCTTTAACACTATTTTATAAACCGCGACTTGATTTTATATCGTCGATTGGTTTTTACGGTTTATTTCATTATTAAATGAGTTATCGTATGCGTTTTAACTCTTTTTGGTAGGCACTATTCGATTCGGCACTAGAAAAGCCTAAAACAAGAGTTATTGTAACTTTTAGACCGTAACTCGGAAATTGACAAATAAATAGTCAAAACTTGTGGAAAAACATGAGTAACGATGTTGGGAAGTTAAATAAATGTAGTGGGACACTCGGGGGACGATATGTGAGCTCGGGAATGGGTAAACGAGATAGATACGAAAAGTTTCAACCCGAACCCTCCCCTTTTTAATTGTAGCCCCCCCTCCTAATTAATTATTTTGAGGTCCCTAGTTCATGAGTATATATACCCAACCCAAGCCACACTTCCACCTTTCATTTCTCTCACTAGAAAACACACACAACACTATTTCTCTCTCTAGTTTCTCACTCTAAAAACCCTAAACCACCACCTTCATAAAATCCGGCCACTTTCCGGCCACCACCGCCGCCACTCCGGCGCGTCACTATTCACCTCCACCACCAAAAGATAGATCTCTTTCTCCTTTTTCCAACCATATATCATACACTCAATTTGGACTTCATTAACACCTCCAAATTCAAGAATTAAGATTCGTACTTTTAGGGTTTCTAAATATTTCAAAGGGCTTTTGCAATTGGTGATTAGAGAAGGTAAATAGAACATGTTTTAAGCTTGGTTAGGCAATAAAAAGTCACGAATTGGATTCTAGGGTTTCGACCCATGAACAATTTTTAGGGCTTTTGGGTGGAACATGAAATTAAAGCTAATTAGTGATGAAATAAACAAGTAATTAGTTTTGGTACATGTGTGGTGCATTAATTTGATGGGTTTTGCATTTTAGGGTTTAGTTGCATGTTCTTGGTTAATGATAGTTGATGGGTTTTGTATTTAGATAGTGTTTGGAGCTTGAATGATTGGATTTGAGTGTTGTAGATTGGATTTGGTTGTGTTTGGTTGGACAACATGGGGCGTACGAACCACCATGGTCACGTACGTGACCCATGGGTTGGTGTACGTGACCCACATAGAAAGTGAGTTCTGGAACCATAAGGTTAAGGGTACTGACATGGCGACTTACACTCGTCGTTTTCAAGAGTTATCCTTGCTTTGCCCTGAGATGGTTCGTACCGAAGAACTTAAGATTGAAAGGTATACTGATGGATTGTCTTTAGCTACTCGAAATGATGTCATCGCTGCAAAGCCAGTTAGTTTGCATGAGGCAATTGCTGTGGCTCAAAGTCTGATGGACTCTTGTGTGTTAGAATTAGGATATAAGGGTAAGAGTGATAGGAACGATAAGAGGAAGAGGAATGAAGTTGTAAAAGGGAATGGCAAGAAACAGCCAGAGTGTTCGCCATAGGAAATGAAGATAAGAAAGGTTACGAAGGTAGTAAACCTGTGTGTGGTCGTTGTAACCGACACCACCATGGACCGTGCCCGATTGTGTGTAGGAAGTGCTCTAAGGTAGGACACATGGCCAAAGACTGTAGGTCCCGACCACTTGCTGCAGCTCAAACTGCACAAGGAGCGGACTGGAAGGCCACTATCACCTGTTTTGGATGTGGAAAGAAGGGACACTTTCAGAATGAGTGCCGAGAGCCGTGGATGAGAGGAAATCCCGGTAATGTAGGAGGATTTGCTAACCGAGGTGTAGGAGGTAATGGCTTAAACCCTGTGAAGCGTGAGGTTGTGGAAAACCAGGGAAACAATGGTGTTAGGAATCAGCAGAGAGACATGGGAACAACGCGTGTTTACGCTATTGGGAAGGAAGCGGTGAGGACCCTAATGTAGTTACAGGTACGTTCCTTCTCAATAATCGCTATGCTTCCATACTGTTTGATACTGGTGCGGATATGAGTTTCGTATCCACCAACTTTATGCCATTACTAGGAATCTCCCAAACACCACTAGGGTTTAGTTACGATGTGGAATTAGCGAATGGGAATATAGAGAAGATAGACACTGTAGTTTGAGGTTGTACCTTGAGTTTCCTAGACCGCCCGTTTAGTATAGATCTGTTGCCAGTTACCTTAGGAAGTTTTGACGTCATTATCGGAATGGATTGGTTATCGAAGAACGGTGCACACATCATTTGTGATGAGAAAATTATGCGTTTACCGTATGGAGGAAAAGTTCTGAGCATACAAGGAGATTGCAGCGACCGTGGAAGTCCTTCCCGGTTGGGAATCATCTCTTGTATTAAGGCTCAAAAGTACATCGATAGAGGAGGTTGTCTTTTCTTAGCTCGAATTTCTGAAAAGAAAAACGAGGAGAAGAATGAAAGAAACCTTAATGATGTACCCGTCGTTAGAGAATTTCTGGATGTGTTTCCGACGATCGCCGGGATTCCACCTGTCCAACAAGTGGAATTCCAAATAGAGTTGATACCCGGTGCGGCACCCGTAGCCCGGGCACCTTATCGACTTGCTCCAAAAGAATTGGAGGAACTGTCTAAACAGTTGGCAAAATTGTCAGAGAAGGGATTCATTCGATCAAGTTCGTCACCGTGGGGAGCACCAGTGTTGTTTGTGAAGAAGAAGGATGGATCGTTTCGGATGTGTATAGATTATAGGGAGTTGAATAAGTTGACAGTGAAGAACCGATATCCGTTACCTAGAATAGATGATCTATTCGACCAACTCCAAGGAGCTAGTGTCTTTTCTAAGATCGATTTACGATCTGGATATCACCAGCTTAGAGTTCGTGTAACACCCCAACCCGACAAGGGTAGAAGTGTCACATTCTGGTGTCATATCAGAACATACAAATAAAATATTTACAAAGGAAAACCTTAAAATGAAGTATCAAATCATATAAACAATTGACTGACAAGGAAAATACAATATCTAAAATGAAATAAAATCTCAAAACAAAAGCTCTTCAAAATAAGTCCAAAATAATAAGGTAACTAGGGTCGGTCCACTCAGATAATCCAACTCTCAGCCCATCAAAGCCCATCTTCAATGCTAAAACCTGCCGCAGGAAAAGAAATGCGGCTGAGCTTAAAAAGCCCAGTGAACAGATATAACGAAACGAAAACTAAATAAAATCAGAAATGCGAAATGAAATAAGGAAGCTGATAACAAGGTCTCAACGAAAGGGAAACAATGAGTCAAGGAGGATCCTGCGGAACACAATTATACAGATATCCAAACAGAACAGATAACAAGTAGAACGAAGCAAAGCAAAGCATCGATGACATATATACAAGCACATACAAACCAGGCATACAAGTACTGAAACATATACAAACATAGCAGACGTCGTATCTACACAACACATATATATGGCTAACAATAAATTCAGGAAATCAGAAAACATACAAGTCAAACCGAAATCTAAAGGAAAGCGGAAGCAATTAATTAATAAGTAAGCATTGAAATCATACAGGTCAAAAACCCTTAGTTGAAAACATAACCAATATCATAACAGCGGAAGTACTAACAGCAGTCAAAACATGGCAGCTACGCGTAACAAGTAGGAATACAGTATGAACATTATAATTAAATGAACTAGGAATATAGCAGGGTAATTAAATAAGTTAACAAGCCAAACGTCATAAGTGGAAACGTTTACCCAATCAATCTATAGCATAGACAGAAATGTAAACATGGCAGGTCAACAATAAGCAGATAAGGATACAACGGATAGTCATAGTCCACGAGATTAACTGAACGAAGTACACATGATGAACAGACAAATCAGAGGGTCACATAACAAGTAAGATCACATATCATCACCGACAACAGGTAAATCAGATAACCGTATATAAATCATATCATAGCAGGGTAATTAGTAGTCGCATAAAACATGAATATCATAATCAAATCCAATAAACATATAATAACCCGGTACGTGAATGGAACGATAGTCCAAGTAACGGAATGAGAGTATATATATCTTGGTAGTAGAGTGAGTCATATAAGGGTACTGAGTAATGAACAATTAATACAGAATATGGTGTGTTGGGGAATACGAAAGTACAAGATAGGTATATCAAAAGGGTAAGGGTTGTCAGAAATCTACCACGAGCTCGGAACATATCATATCATATCATATCATAAGTAACCATTGTATTCGGAGGGTTGACCTCGGAATACCATACATAATAGGAGGGGAGACCTCAGTAACCAATGGAGTAGCTAGCTCCCAGACTGTGAAGACGCGTATTGCACACGACATCATTCACCATATAAATCATATCATATCAAATCATATCCTCTCATATCATATCATATCATATCTAGGATGCATCCATACGCCCCCCGGAAACATAGTGGCCAAATCATATACATATAGTGAGCTCATAATCATATCATAATGGGGACGGTGTGCAACATCACTCGTACACACTGGAGTCATGCCATTGGTGCATCAATGACACGGTCATGTTACCTTCATGACTAGGATCACATATTTGGCTCGGGTATCAAACTGAAGGGTCAAAGCATAATCATATCATAAGGGTTCATATCAAAGGTTCAGAAGTCAAAGGTTCATATCGGATTTCCATAACATAAGTTCATAATCAGAGGTTCATAATCAGATGGTTCATAATCATAAGGTTCATAATCAGAAGTTCATAATCACAACAAACGAATATCATAGCGAACAGAATCATATCAAAGGATTATGTCGGAATCATATCAAAAGGATCATAGCAAAGGAATATCATACGTGAAGTAAAGTCAAGGATCGAAAAGTCAGGAGAAATCCCTACTGAGAAGGGATAGAATATCTGTACCTTAACGCCGATGAAAGGAAAGCAAACGAATGAATGAACACAACGATACAACGTCACGTCTCCTTCAACGAATCTACACGGATTACGGTTCGTATAATACTTATTAGTTCATTTGAATCATAACGGATTTATTGCTTATATAAATCGTATTAATATTCTTTTTAGAGTTATTAAGCGTATTCTTATTTTTAGTAATGGACCGAAATAAATACTTTAAGGTAATAATTATTAATTGGCAAAACATATGGGGTTATAAATGATAAATGGTAAAATTTAAAGGTTTAATATGACAATATAGCAAATTTAGAGGTCAAATATGATAGATTCCAAAGATTAGGGTCAAAATGACAACTTGCCAAAGTTTAGGGTTTGCATGGGTCCATGACCAAAGTCTAAGGTTTAAAATGTAAAATAAATTTACTATTTAATATATTTCAATTTTTTTTGTTTAAAATTCTCAATTTAAATGTTAACATGCTCGATCAATATTCAAGCTCGCTCGTGGTTCAAACAATCAACATTCACGACTTAGTAAAAATATATTATGATTAACCCCCGGCTTGACTACCCCGAGGCCCTTTCAAAACACTAAACGACCCGACCGTTAATCTCGCGATCACCCTTAAACTTACCCCTCCACAAGACCAAAAGTACGCTATTTGACCACACTTTAACTGAACAGAAATATGTTTTTATAAATTCCAAAACAAACGTGACTCCTTTATTCCATGTACTAGTTGTTAACCCTATTACCTTGCATATACACGTATGATTCAATTCATTCAAACTCAACACAAACAAAAAGATGGCATGTCGTGTGATTTCAGGTTGTAACAGATTTAATGCCAACATATTATGCTTATTTTCATTCGACATACTTAGCACCAACACCATGATTTCATGAGACAATGATTTAACGAGAGCATGCATTCGCAGAGGGAAGGTCCAAAACGACTTAAACAAAAGCATAGGGTCGACATTCATTTTACCTTTAAAGATTTTACGTAGCTTTGATATAACATTTTATAAGACATGTTAACTTGTATAAATGTGTGCGCATGGAGGGACAAACACAACGTCACAAAGCAGGAAGCAAAGACGGACAAGACGTGATTACCTTGCAGCGTGAGAGAGGAAGAAACATGACCAAAACAAAGCAACCCGAGCCTCCTTTCGTCTAGCAAAACCCACGACCAGATTTCAGCCAAAGCCTACGACCACCAAGCAAGACCTTCGCACCAATACTCATGATTACATCGGCTGTACGACCACGTACTAATCTCCCTTGGAACCACTTTGTTGTCGACAGAAAAATGGAGAAGAAAGGGAGTGTTTGCCGTCACTTTTTTGTGGAGGAGTATTAGGGTTTTCTTGTGATTTATATTGAATAGGTAAGTGGTAATTATAATTATGAGACTAATGAAAATTAAATGGGATAACTTGGAGCGTGACTTAGGGCCGAACAAAAGGGGACGTTTCATTTGGACGAGTTTCAAGGAGTGTATCAAAGATTGATTTAATTTCCTTAATTACCATATGTTAGTTATGATTTGGTTTAATTATTTGCAATATGTACATAAAAGGCTCCAATTAACTTCATGTTGTGTTATATTTATTTTATTATGTAAGTGGAAGTTTTATTCTCAAGGTCTTGTGTAAACATTTAAGTGATTAACGAAATTAACGAGCTTTCTTATATTTTACGGATTTATAATGAGGGCATTAGGGTCATTTAACACGTTTACGAATTTTAGGGTTTTACAGTTCGAGAGGAGGATATCCCTAAGACTGCGTTTAGGACTCGTTATGGACACTATGAATTCCAAGTGATGTCGTTTGGCTTAACCAACGCACCAGCGGTTTTCATGGACCTCATGAACCGAGTGTGTAAGCCATACCTAGATAAGTTTGTGATAGTATTCATAGACGATATCTTGATATACTCTAAGAGTAGTGAGGAGCACGAAGAGCATTTGAGGCTCATTTTAGGATTGCTAAGAGAGGAGAAGTTGCATGCCAAATTCTCTAAGTGTGAATTTTGGATTCCGTCCGTGCAATTCTTAGGTCATGTGATAGATAGTCGAGGTGTTCATGTTTACCCAGCTAAGATTAAGGCCATTAAGGAATGGGCAGCTCCTAAGAACCCATCAGAAATCCGACAGTTTCTAGGTTTAGCAGGCTATTATAGGAGATTCATTGAGGGATTTTCCAAGATAGCTAAACCGCACCAAACTAACCCGAAGGATGTTAAGTATGAATGGGGAGAAAAGGAAGAAGAAGCATTCCAACTTCGAAGGGGAAGTTGTGTAGTGTGCCCATCCTAGCTTTGCCTGAAGGAAGTGAAGATTTTGTCGTGTACTGCGACGCTTCGCATAAAGGCTTAGGTGCTGTTTTGATGCAACGTGAGAAGGTGATTGCTTATGCATCCTGACAACTCAAGAAGCATGAGAAAAACTACACTACCCATGACCTTGAGTTAGGTGCTGTAGTGTTTGCTCTTAGGATCTGGAGACATTACTTGTATGGAACTAAGTGTGTAGTATTTACCGACCATAAGAGTTTGAAGCATATCTTAGATCAGAAGGAACTGAACATGAGACAACGTCGTTGGTTGGAATTGCTTAGTGATTATGACTGTGAGATTCGTTATCATCCTGGTAAGGCTAATGTTGTGGCTGATGCCCTTAGTCGTAAGGAGGACATTCCACCCCTACTCGTTAGATCTTTAGGAATGATCATTGTTTTGCCCTTACCATCCCAGATTTTAGCCGCCTAAGTAGAGGCATTGACGGAAGAGAACCGTCCTTATGAGAATCTTCATGGAATGGTAGAAAGTGAAAACGGCTTCTTGAAGCGTTCCGATGGAACATTATGCTTCAGAGACAGAAGCTGGATACCATTTTATGGTGGAATCCGTGAGTTGATTATGCATGAGTCGCATAAATCAAAATACTCTATTCATCTCGGAGTTGATAAGATGTATCAGGATCTTAAGAAACTTTATTGGTGGCCCAATATGAAAGCCGAGATAGCTCAGTATGTTAATAGGTGCCTGACTTGTTCTAAAGTTAAGGCCGAACATCAGAAACCATCAGGACTTTTAGTTCAACCCGAACTTCCAGAATGGAAATGGGAGCGAATAACCATGGACTTTATCACTAAATTACCGAGAACAGTTAGCGGCAATGGCGCTATCTGGGTAATAGTTGATCGTTGAACTAAGTCTGCTCACTTCTTAGCTATTAGTGAAACAGATAGTCTTGATAAGCTTGCTCGATTGTATCTTAAGGAGATAGTATCGCGTCATGGAGTACCGATATCTATCATTTCTGATAGGGATAGTCGTTTTACATCCCACTTTTGGAAGTCTTTACAGACAGCGTTAGGAACGAATTTGGCTATGAGTACTGCTTACCATCCACATACCGATGGTCAAAGCGAGAGAAATATTCAGACTTTAAAGGATATGCTTAGAGCATGTGTTATTGATTTCGGCAAAGGCTAGGAGAGATACCTCCCTTTGGCCGAATTCTCTTACAACAATAGTTATCACTCTAGTATTAAGGCCGCCCCATTTGAGGCACTGTATGGCCGAAAATGCCGTTCACCTGTTTGTTGGCCTGAAGTTGGCGAGAGTCAACTTATAGGCCCCGAACTTGTCTTAGAAACCACTGAGAAGATAGTACAGATTAGAAACCGGTTGCAAACCGCTCGTGATAGACAAAAGAGTTATGCCGATTAGAGGCGGAAACCTTTAGAATTTCAGGTTGGAGATCGTGTTATGTTGAAAGTTTCTCCTTGGAAATGAGTGATTCGTTTTGGAAAGCGTGGAAAACTCAATCCCCGATATATTGGTCCCTTTCCAACTCGGAAAGAATCGGACCAGTAGCATACCGCTTGAGCTACCATCGAATCGAGTAGTGTACACAATATCTTTCATGTTAGTAATCTTAAGAAATGTCTTTCGGAGGAAAACATAGTTGTGCCATTAAGAGATATTCGTATTGATGAGAAATTGAATTTTGTTGAGGAACCGATTGAGATTATGGATCGTGAGATTAAGAGGCTGAAGAATAGCCGTATTCCGATTGTTAAGGTTCGTTGGAACTCCCGGCATGGACCGGAGTTCACTTGGGAATGTGAGGACGTTTTCCATAGGAAGTATCCTAAACTGTTTATGACACCAAGCAACTCGGAGTGAAACCCGAGACGGGTTTCTTCTGAGGCTGGGAGGCTGTGACAACCGGCAATTTAGGGAGTCTATTTTAGGTTACCGCATTACGTTAAATTAAACTGAGATTTGCCTTTAACACTATTTTATAAACCGTGACTTGATTTTATATCGTCGATTGGTTTTTACGGTTTATTTCATTATTAAATGAGTTATCGTATGCGTTTTAACTCTATTTGGTAGGCACTATTCGATTCGGCACTAGAAAAGCCTAAAACAAGAGTTATTGTAACTTTTAGACCGTAACTCGAAAATTGACAAATAAATAGTCAAAACTTGTGGAAAAACGTGAGTAACGATGTTGGGAAGTTAAATAAATGTAGTGGGACACTCGCGGGACGATATGTGAGCTCGGGAATGGGTAAACGAGATAGATACGAAAAGTTTCAACCCAAACCCTCCCCTTTTTAATTGTAGCCGGCGCCCCCCCCCCCCTCCTAATTAATTATTTTGAGGTCCCTAGTTCATGAGTATATATACCCAACCCAAGCCACACTTCCACCTTTCATTTCTCTCACTAGAAAACACACACAAACACTATTTCTCTCTCTAGTTTCTCACTCTAAAAACCCTAAACCACCACCTTCATAAAATCCGACCACTTTCCGGCCACCACCGCCGCCACTCCGGCGCGTCACTATTCACCTCCACCACCAAAAGATAGATCTCTTTCTCCTCTTTCCAACCATATATCATACACTCAATTTGGACTTCATTAACACCTCCAAATTCAAGAATTAAGATTCGTACTTTTAGAGTTTCTAAATATTTCAAAGGGCTTTTGCAATTGGTGATTAGAGAAGGTAAATAGAACATGTTTTGAGCTTGGTTAGGCAATAAAAAGTCACGAATTGGATTCTAGGGTTTCGACCCATGAACAATTTTTGGGGCTTTTGGGTGGAACATGAAATTAAAGCTAATTAGTGATGAAATAAACAAGTAATTAGTGTTTGGTACATGTGTGGTGCATTCATTTGATGGATTTTGCATTTTAGGGTTTAGTTGCATGTTCTTGGTTAATGATAGTTGATGGGTTTTGTGTTTAGATAGTGTTTGGAGCTTGAATGATTGGATTTGAGTGTTGTAGATTGGATTTGGTTGTGTTTGGTTGGACAACATGGGGCGTACAAACCACCATGGTCACGTACGTGACCCATGGGTTGGTGTACGTGACCCATGGGTTGGTGTACGTGACCCACTTGGGTCTTGGGTCCGAGTCGGGTCGATTTGGTAGCTTATTGATTGGTTTAGTTGAGGTTTGGATGAGACACGTGGAGCCGAAAAGCTTTAGAAGCTTGTTTGGTTCACGTGGTCTTGACCGCGACCGTGTCATGACCATTAGGGTCATAACATTGGTTTCGAGTATAATTGGTTGATTGATTGGTTGGCGAGATTGTTTTGAATTAGTTTGGGATTGAATTGCGACGTTATGACTTTTAATTATGGACTTGATATATATATTGTGACTTTGAGCTACGTTGGCGTCACTTTGACTTTTTAGTCAATAGTTGACTTTGACAAAGCCGTAACATGGACTTTAGTATAATTTGGACAATTGATTGATTAAAAGCCGAGAAGTTATGATTCATGCTTGTGGACTCGAAACGAATAACGTTATGAGATTTATAATGGGATTTGACGAAATATATATTATATATGAAAATGATAATAAAACTATGAAATGTAAATAATAATGGGCTTTTGTACCAAAAATATCAATAACAAGATTTATCTTGTTATTTACTAGTTTTAAATGAAACTAACGACTAAATTGGAGAGGTTTTGTAATAAATAGATAATTAACGTTTCGAGTACACGTTTATCAATAAATGTCAATTGTGGACATTTAATGTTGGATAAGTAACTATTTATTTGTGTTATATGTGCATGGGTTACGGATAACCTAACGTTAATATTGTTGATCCACGTGGGTAGCGGACTTATTAGGTTGACGAATCTAATAAGAGCCCGCTAGGTACGTTGGGGTAACCTTATTAATGGGTGAATTATCCTTATGACTCTTTAAGGATACGATTGATGTATGGGATAATAAGCGACACGAGTAAATAAATGAGTTTATCGAGTTGACGAATTCGATAAAGTCTACTATTTATTCCGAAACTTATTGAACTATGGAGTTTATCGTTTAGAGGTCTCATTGTGTCGCATTGAGTTATATATTGGTTGTTTGAGTGCGTTCATGACATCATATTGAATCGATACACCCACATGAGGATACCAAACACTAGGATTAATGGTGAAACGAGACGTTTTTGGAAATAAAGAAATGGAATATATTGGGATAGATAACGTTGATTTTGAGGAATATGTATATTAAGTTGGTCTACATTAATAGGTTGTGCCGAGTCGATAGTTGATGTGCTGTGATTTCTGTTATCTTCTGCTAGTGATATTTGTGCGTTGATTGTGCTTTGATTGCTTGAGGTGAGTTTCATAGCCCCACTTTTATATATACGTTTTAACTACGTTTTGAACTATTTTGGGGTGAGAATCATGCTACTGTTTTTGGACCGTTGAAACTATTTAGATTTGCTTATATGCTGACTGAGTAGATAGATGTGCGATAGTTGTTGCCTTAGTATAGGTTTTACCATGCCTAACTAAGAATAGACTTCTATCTCGACCTAGCCCGGGGTTGGCAACTGTTCTAGAGGTTGCCACGACAGTGCTGGACTGGAGTCGCAGGGGCCCGAGTAAGTGAATATATGATTGGAGATCCGGGTAGGATCAGTGTGTGAAACGGTATTTACCTATCTAGGTCTTGCATAGCAAATCAACTCTTACAGGTCCACTATGATTTTGTTGAACTTAAACCTATGAACTCACCAGCGTAAGCTGACCTTTTTAGCATGATTTCTCAGGTATTTGAGAGATGTTTGGATTATTTGACGTGTGGAAGCTTGGCATGGAGGCGTGGTTCAAGGATCATTTTCGACTCTGATAAACAATGGGGACCTATTTTGTTAAACTATGTTTTGGGCCTAAAATTTATATCTTCGGATTAAATGTTTGAATATTTGATTTGGGATTGGTTTTGAATGGCTAAATGGTTATCTTTTATTTTACTTGTGTGCGATACCAATCCAAAAAGTAACGCCCCGAAAACTTGATTAAGTCTTCCGCTGTACCGAGATTTGGGGGTGTTACATGTATATTATTTACACAGGTTGGTAATCTTCAAACATTCCCACAAGCTTTACACCAGATTGTTGGCAGGAAGTTTGCTATTAAGATGGATGTTTATAAGTATAATATCAAGATGGATTGGCATATATATATATATAAATATATATATATATATATATATATATATATATATATATATATATATAATGTTGTCAATATGACAAATGATGAGTGCGTGGTGATTCAACTTATGGAAAATGGGGTTGTCAAAGGGGTACATCTTGATAGCGCAATAACCGGGGATAAGATAGGGAAAGAGGCAAAAATGAAACTAACAAAAATATATTCCAAAACTTAGATATTTATACTTCGTTAATATCTTTACAAGTTGGATTGTATTTTAAAATACTTCAATATTGGAAATACTTCATGTTTTTCTTTAGCTAAGTTCATATACAATATGCTTCATTATTGAAAATACTCTATGTTTTCTTTAGCCATTTCCATTTTACAACTTTGAAAAACGAATCCAATAAAAATCTATCCCAAAACCTCATGTGTACACATGGTCTAAAACTAGTTTTATATAAAAGAAAATATAAATTGAATGTAGAAATAAACGAGGAAGAAGACGAGGGCAAAATAATCATTTTACTATGGGCATGAATGAAAATGAATTCAAAGTTCTCGGCGGGAGGTCGCTTGCAATTTCGATACCAAAAGGACGGAACGTGCGTTTTGGCTAAACCACAAGGACGAATTGGCTAAATCACAACGAGTGCGTGTAACGGTCACAAAACCCACCACCTTCATGTCAGCACCACGCCATCATTCACCTAACATCAAACTTACCGGTAGAGGTGACAGTGTATGCCCAAAATAAAAAAATTTGCTAATTTGTAAAAAATTTGGGCACATTTAGCCCCTCCATTTTCGAAATAGGCATGCATGCATCATTTGAAAGTTAAATGGGCATTAAGGACACATAATTTCTCTCATTGAGAGAACATTATAATTGTATTTAAAGAAAAACTTATAAATATAATATATTTAATGTTTTAAATATAACTGAGGTGTTACGTTTAAAAATTTTATTTCATCGTTTGAGATCTTTTTTAAAACGATTCGTATAACATGAACTCGTTTTGCCCGTGCCCATTTAAGCATGTGCCCTTTTGAGCCCGAGTGTTTAGACCGTGACCCGTGCCCGCCCATTTTACCACCTCTATTAGCTACCGGGTGTAATAATGACCACCGAATCAAATGCATAAAAATACTTAGGCATAAAAACTAGAATAAGTAAACAAATTAAACAAAGGTATGTTTGGCACGGAGCGGTGTGAAGCTTTTTGGAGCGGTGAGCAATGAGCATTTTGATTTTTTACTAGTCGTTTAGAAAAAAAACTATGAACTTTTCTATTTTTAAAAATGCTCAATTTTGTAATGATTATTTAAAAAGTTGACTGCTCCGCTCACTGATTTACAGAGCTCACAACTACTTTAGCCATGTATCATAACAAAATACAAAAGATACAGCCAAAACCCTACTCCCATTTCCCGCGAATGAACCTCCATCTCCTCCTGCGGCAACCTTTGATTGTGGGTAATTTTTTATTTATTTATTAAGTTTCAAGTTATTGATCTAATGTTTATTTTTTGATGTTTTTTAATCAATTATTTTTTGATTGTTATATAACTATAATTCTATAAAGGTGGTTGGGATTTAGGTTGAAAAGATAGTACTCGTACAGTATTAGTTTCATTTCAAATAATGAGGCCCTAAGGTTTCAAAAGAGACATGGAAATTACATCTGCGTGGAAACCGTTGGATTACTAGTTATCAGGGGCGGAGCCACAACTTTATTGTCTGAGGGGGCAAAATATGATAATTTTTAGAAACTACACTAAAAATTGGTCTTTTGGAGGGGCAAATTACAAAAATAGCCGAAAATTTTCGAAAATTTACACTACAACTTTTTTCGGTGGGGGTCACATGACCCCGGACCCTCCTTTATCTCGCCACTGCTAGTTATATACGTAAAATGTTCACGTTGAAATTGCTTCTTATAGAAAGAATAAGTAATAAGCGTAAACACCCTTTATATTTTTATGGCCACTTATCGCGTAATCATATGAAATTGCTTATTATCTCAAACACCCTTTATATTTTTATGGCGACTTATCGTGGAATCATATGGATATTGTTGACTTTTATTGGAATATGTACAAAGAAACTACATTTGATGCCTTGATTCCCTTGAAGCTACTTTTAAGTCTCTAAGATATGCATATGTACTACATTAATTAAATGTTTTAAGTTTTTGTATATATTATTATTATCTGCCTTTTTTTTGGGGGGATTATGCAATGCTGATTTACGGCTGCTCAATGTCTGGATTTTGGGTTGGACTAAAAGAATCTAGTTATATGGTAGTAGTTTGATGTATTTTGTGAGAAAAATCTTATTTGGTTACTTTGATTATGTGTTCTTTACTAGTTTTATTTTATCACGGTATCTAAAGGAAGAAAAGGAAAAAAACTTGAAAACAACAGGTGGATCCGAGACCCAGAGTATTCTGACCCAAACCCATTGTTGACGTTTGAGCTTAGGAATGAGAATCAAACGATAGTTTATTAAAGCACTCTAAGCTCAAACAGTTCACCTATCACTTGCTAGAAAATTAGTCACAGTTTACATTGTCATGTTACCCAAACGGCCAAAATATGTTTTGTTTTAAAACTCGTAATAATGTTTCATTTGTGTGTAAAATGCTGCAGCCATTAAGTGTATCATATAATGGATAGGATCAGCAATCTTCCTCCGGGCATTGGAGAAACCATCCTGTGTCTTATGCCGATTAAAGATGCAGGAAGGACAAGTGTTCTCTCTAAGGAATGGAGATATAAATGGACAAGAATTCCTAAACTTGTGTTTAACGAGAATGCGTTTCAAGCATCAGGTCCTGAGCAAAGGTCCTACGAACAAGAGAGTCAAAGGAAGCAAATGACAAAAAGGTGTAAACTTTTCTACGCCATATTCCAAATTCTGCTAAGGCACAAGGGTCCAATATATGAGTTCACTCTTGAGATTTTCGCGGATGATTCATGTGTTGAGATTGATCACATACTATATCATTTGTCAGAAAAAAATACTATCAAGAAATTATCGATTAACATTCCTCACGGGTGTGCGACAATGCCCTCGTCTTTCATCTCACTGACGCACCTGACAGACCTATATCTCAGTTGTTGTGTTTTTTACCATGAACCACCATTTAATCGATTTGCTGGCCTTACAAGCTTATATTTGCGAGATTGTAGCACCACTGATAAAACACTTCTTCATCTTCTATCCAAATCTCCATCACTTAGGACCGTCACTCTGGTAACTTCATACTAAATTACGAAACTTATTAATTTTGTCAATATTCTTATGAAACCTTAAAACACTTATATGTGTCCAAAATTTATTTATATGAAGTGAATATGTATTTTAATACTTTTATTCTATATATTTATAGTAGTGATAGGATTTTTAAAAATTTAAAGCATTAAGCTATGGTTATGGAGTTTTGGAAGGACGTTGACGTAATTTTGACGTTTGTAATAACGTTGACGTAATTATGAAGTTTTGTAGGGATATGAATGAAACTCTTCCAAAGTTGGATATCGATCCTCGTGGGATATCTTTTATAACTTATCTGAATATTATATGTTGCTGCAGTATATGGGCACTCCTGATATCATATTATTTGGCGATCCCTCTATGATTGATCTGTTTGAATGTTTACTGGTGATTGAAACTTTGACTGTTTGGTATGGGATATTTGAGGTAATACTATCCATAAACATGGTATATTATTGATTCATTTAAAAGAAATTTGCTTATGATTAATCTTTGTTTTTCCGATATTGTTCAAGGTTTTCTGTTTTGAACAAGGAGCTCAACAAAAGCTTCCAACCGCATTGGTCCACCTCAAATACTTCTGTGTAAGTTATATGTGTTTCTTTCATGATAATGACGAGATACCTGTTATTGTTCTGATCAGAAGCTCCCCGAACTTGGAAAAACTTACAATGAAGGTAAATGTTACTCTGTATTAAATTTATCTTGTATCATACTGTTTTTGTTTTTTTCTCATGTCAAAGTACACATGAGATATATTGTAGATTGATCACCAATGTTGTGAGCATAAAGAGACAGGCTGCTTTACACTCGAAGATTATCCAGATATTTGGTTGAAACATTTGAGCGAGTTAAAGATTAAAAATATGAGCAAAAGGAATAAGGCTGAACTGGATTTTGTGAAGCTTCTTCTTGCAAAGTCACCTGTGCTAAAGAAAGTGAGTATATCCCTCTACAAGGGGGCTGATGGAGATGGAGAGATGATGGAGATTTCGCAAGCTCTTTCAAGATCACTACGCGCGTCACCGATGGTTGAAATAACTGTTGAGCACCATTCTAAAGATAAAAAACGGCGTTTAGTATAGATATACATAATGCCTAAGTTAACTTCAAATCGAATAACTGTTGGGATTTTGTAATGTGCTGTTGAGTAGAATTGGCACTTGGTTTCTTTAGTTTCTTTGGTTAAATTTTGAGTTTTTTAAGCGGTGTTCAAAGCATATTGGATGTGAACCTTTTGGAACCGGAATCTGATTCGTATGACTTTTCAAAGTCAAATTTCGATTATTATATGTGGCGTAGCTGTTCTACTTCTTAAATATGGCAAAGGTAAATTGAAATCGCTGCAACCCTTGTTGTTTGATGTTTACTGCGCTAAATGACTCTAAATAGCAATTCCATTTTCTAGAACTTATTCGAGTTGAATGGGCTTACTTTTGTTTTCGAATGAGAAACATTCAGCTTATTAGTGCAGCCAATTATAAAACCACTACTTTTGACTTTCCAGTGATTGAACATAAATAACTACTACAATAGGCTTGGTGTACCACAAAGTCAAGCAAGTTTAAACTTACTCCCATTTTCCAGCAACTGAACCTCCTCTTCGGTTACCTCCTCGTCTTCCTCCTATGGTATATGATTCCGTAGATTGTTGATTTCAGTAATTTTGCCGAACTTTCACAAATCTTATAATCCCTCTCTTACTTTTGCATTACTTCTGTGAGATTAGCATTCATAAATATAGATACTTATCTGTCTGGTTACTTGTTACTTATCTGTCTGGTTACATGGTATATGATCCTAAGATTTTTTGCATATAAGAGTTAGATAAAATAAATAAGAATTAACACAACGTGCAGGCAATATACACCTAGTGAGTACAATCTATTACAGAGAATTTTATTCTAAACTGGAGCCAATATCAAGGTAGCTCATTATTTATTCAAGTACCCCTTGTGCATATGGTAAAAACCACAAGTTTTTGGGGTAATCACTTGCTAACACTTCCATCAACACACACCCATTGACCCACAAAGAGCGCAAGACAGTTGATGTTTGGGTTAATTGCTAAAAGAGACTCCAGACCCAACTTGAATGAGTTGCCGATAGAGGTGCAATCGTCTCCGGCTTTAGCACCAACCACTTGGTTACATGTAACCGCGAAAGGATCCCTCTGGAAACCTGTTCATCGAAAAACAGTGATTCTGTCAAGGACGAAGGAGAAGAATGTGCTCCGCATTTTGTTGCAAACAGAACATCAAAAGTAAAAACTGTAGGGAATTCAAATAACTTACCAATTAGTGTAGATCTACTTTCTGCCAATATGGCAAACATTAGGAAAAGCGAGAGCATTGCAGACATTTTCAAAAACATGGAATTCATGATTTCTAGTTTTCAGTAATTTCTTCTAAGGCCAGAAAGATGATAGTTTAAGTTGTGATACATGATCCGAGACCTTGAGGTTGGTATTTATGGGTATAGATTTTCGGACAAATGATTCCATTGGCTCTAAAGTGGCAGAGATTAAACGCCAAGTATATAACATTGTAATATGGGAAAGTTGCAGACGGCCATTGTTGTTTCATGGGATTTTTGCCGCTACAAGAGTTTATATAAAAAGTAGTACTTAGTTGAATAGGGTGCATTAGTAGTTGAAATAGCTAACTAACCCTCGTTTTTGCTTTCACTTTTTACATTTTAGCTGAGTTTTTATTTTTTTATATGCAAAAGTCATGAACAAACAAAGTGCAACAATAATAAATTTCATCAAAATTAAAATTTAACAAACACTAAATAAAATACTAGCATGGTACTAACGTGTTGCGGCAAATACCAAAACTTGTCACAACCCCACCGCAGCGGAATCACAAGGTGCGACACCTTAGGGCTCCATAACATAAGTTAAAAGATCACACCAATCATAGACATTAAAAAGTAGTACGAGATACAACATGACTTGAATGAAATACCTATAATTAAAATTTGCAGCGCGTAATTTTTTTATATTACATTTTCTGTGATACTGAAAGGCGGGAAATTTATTTTGCAATAATTTTAAGAGACGAGTGATAAAATTATTGCATATTTTATGATATAAAAAATTTCATATTCTAATCACTAAATAAGATTTGTTATTTTAAAACATCGCAAACATGTATTATGTTTAGTATTGATGACTAAGATTATATCGATAGAACTTAATTTACTTTCATAATTATATATTGCGCTATATAATTGGTACATATTTTATACTATAATAAACTAGCCTATAAACCCGTGAAAATCACGGGTAGCTTATATAATATGAAGGTTCAAATACTTATAGTTAGGTTGGTTGCAGGTTATAGAAAGAGTTAGTAGTGACCGTCGCGGTACATAGCTTATAAAAAGTTTGAGTTCAAGTCAAGTTTATATCATACAACATTTATTGTGGACATGCTACAAAAAAGTTTAAAAATCAAACTTTTGCTTGACCCTATTTGAGGAAAAGGTTACAAAGTAAGTTACTTCAATACATAGATTTCAGAAATTAGAACCACAACTCTCTTTTGACTATCAAATGTCAAAGTTTCTAACTATATCATCAAAATCTATACATTTACCTTGAACCCCTAGCAGGTTAAACAACCTAATCCAAACAGCCCGTTAGTCATTTTCCCAAGACAGCAAAACAGAGGTTAGGGGCCTATAGCCAGTGGTCATCCTGTCGTGTGTGTCAACATTTTGCCCGAAAGCATAGCCTGTCATTTGCCCTGCACGGCTTCTCGACTTGCCCAACAAAGCAGAGGGTACGCCAATAGTTTCCAGTCGAATGATCCCCAAGACAATATCCAATATGAACGATCCACATCCTACAGCTATATACATTTTTATAAAAATGAAGTGTAAGTTCGGAAATAAGTATGCCCATCCGAATGTGTTAGAAAAAATAGCATAACAGTCACCTTGGGCTAACCGAGAAATGTTGTTGCAACGTTGTGGAATTTGTTGGACGGAAACATTTTTAGCGATCATATCGTAATGGCACGCATCTCGCCCACTAACTACAGTCCACAAAGCGCACACGTAAGAACCGAAAGTAATTAAAAGGCTATGTAGACATAATGGTCAATAAAATAAATACCGTCGTGCAACCTTTCGAACTGCCTTAACCTCATCCCAACTATTCGCGCATCTGAATCATCATGGTCCGCGACTTTTCTTTTGGAAGTATCGCTAACACAGTTAATCGGAATCTGCTGGACGGAAACATTTCCAAAGAATCATATCGTCCCGGCATGCATCTGGAGCACTACCTAGAGTCCACAAAATAGACACGTAAGAACTCAAATTCAAGAAAAGGTTAAGCATAAATAATGGAAAAAGGCTTTGTCGCTTCAAATTACCGTTTCTTAATTACTTTTTACATGTTACGGATTACAAAAGAACATACTTGCTTAAATGGAATATGGAACCAATGCGAATTGGAAACTTACTAAAACCCATTCATTTTATCTGATGCATTCGTGCTTGAGAATACATCCTTCCCATTTATAAGCATAAAAAGATACAACATGATGTTTCCTTGTAAGTTGTTTTCTTTTAGCCCATTTGACCTGTAAGAATAAAAGAATACCTTAACTTGACCCATTTATAAGCAAATGGGTTGAATTTGTCACCGATAAAAATACAAATCTCGGTTAGTGTCAAACTCTTGATTTACAGGAGGTGAGCATGTAACCTGAAGTTGCATAATTAGTGAATTCTTACAACTTATTGGTTAAAGAATTTTGAGCCGTATCATTGTGCATATAAGTGATTTCAAAATTACCGTGCCCTTGGATCTCCCCTTCCGTAGCCCAACAATTTCATAAGCTTCAAAGATCAGATATTATTTTTTGTATTCTGGAGCATACAAATAGCATTAATTGTTGTACCTGCAACATAATTGATCTTGATGAACAGATTATCGTCGAATAGAGGACATACCATAACAACACGTACGAAAAACAACATGAACTGGAGTAAAATTTTGTGGCCGTACCAATGTAATCATTAACAGTTATCTCATTTCTTTCATGCTCATCAGTTGACTTGACTATCAGCATTAACCAATAACAGATCAAATAGAACTAAGAGATCTAAAAACTTGATTAATTAAGCAACTAAACCATAACTTTCTAGTACGTAATTAGAGCAGCCAACCAACATAACTTATTGTAACTTAAATACAACTCTAATGTACGTAATAGAAAGTGAATTACTGATATAAAGTATCCTTAAAGTACATCATGAGTGGCTTATACCAAGTGCAATTTAGTGCATACAAAAGCTTCGCTGAGTTGCTGTAACTAACATTAACAGATGATAATATTAATCTAGTAGCATAAACACTTCTAAAAATCTCAGATTGTAGTTCGTATGTGATGATAAATCAATAATGCAAGAAATTACCCATAAAACTTTACAATTGTACCTCTTTAATAAGAATAGCGCAATCTTTGTCGTGGGATGAAGTAGCTCAATAACTGCTGCAATCATAGCACCATCATCGAGCCACCACATTCAGCCAATACAACACTCGGCCCTATACGCCACAATTTAACTGATGGAAGAACACACTCAATACCTCGCCACAAATTTACGAATAATCTTATCCAATTCAACAAACAAACACAATCTTTTAAACACGAACACATGAAGCGTGCAAAATATAGAATAGAAAATACTCACCATTGTGGATACGTGTCGTCCTCCTTTAGTAAATGTCAGTTGCCCAGATCCTCCTTTCAACTCAAGGCTTCCGACTTCTTGTCGCCTCCTACGATGAAAATAACGAAGTTGCAATTAGACGGTGTACATGTATATAACAAATCTATCTAACGTTATAATTTGCATACAACCTTATAATTAACAACCTGCTCGATTAACACAGTTTTCCAACAATTTACACATGTTAACAATTTACACATACTATACTTTTTATTTTAAGCAACCATTTAACAATAAATCAAATATAACAAAAAAAAAAAAAAAAAAAAAAACATATCTCCAAACTTTGTTGACTAACTTTTTAACAAAACTTACACGTGAACTTATAACATAACTTTTAACATCCCCAAAGAACCTAGAGATCCGCAACGGTGAGAGATCCGAACGACAACAGAAGTGCAATACGATCTAAAAAAGTCGAGAACTCTTAACTCAGATCTATAACTGATATATATGCAGATTTAAAAAAAAAATCCTTTAATACCTCAAAACATATATCTCGATCTATAAAATAACTTCAAAACATTAGATTTAGACCCGGACTTTATACAATAAAATAAAATAAATTAGCTCAAGCTTGGTACCATCAAGATGATAAAAGTAACCCATACCTTTCTTCTCGGATGTAGATGACCATCTTTTGTTACTCATAAAAACCCTCTTCTGCCACCAGAAATCATTAACAGCAAGTTACTAACAGATCCTGTTAACAAAAAATTATAAGTAATTAGAAAAAAAAAAAAAAAAAAAAAACTAATCGATTGAAATGAAAGTGAAATGGGTTTACGTTGGTTTAGAAGAGTTCGCTGAATGCTTTCTTGTTAATTGCTCTCTGCTCTTGACTGATCTCCATTTTTTGAAGTTGGTTGATTGTGCACAGTTTCCCTAAAAGCTTAAATTATGGAAAAGTTTGACCCTTTCTTTAATATTTTAGCAACATGTATTCAATTGTAAAAGATTCTTGCAGATGTGGCATTTTGACGTGGATTAAGTGACATGGCATACATGCCAGCATGTCATTAGTGAGGTGTCAAGTTTTCAAAAAAAGTTTGGTTTATTATATATATAGATAAACAAAAATAAGACGGAAAATAAACTTTGTCAAAGTCAAAGGTAGAAGAAAACGTTTGCTTTTGTGAGTATTTATAACTCTCTGTCAGTTACTAAAACTCGTAAGATGTTTGTTATGCACTATTATTTTGAAAATAAAGAATTGTGTTTAGGCTTCTTTCGTTTGCATATCAAACAATTATTATGTAAAATAGTTTTTCATAACTTCAGATGGATATCATCAGCAATCTTCCTTCAGGCATATTATATATTGTGACAACTCTTAAATTCCTCGATACGTCGTAATTGGAGAAACATCAATTAGAGCGATCGTTTTAACTAACTTGAGATACGAGTCGTATTATATATCGTTTTTATTGGAAATATTATTCTGAGTACATTGGCATAACTCTCGAGTCATGAATCCCTCGTTTGCTAGTCCAAACGAGCCCCGAACCTAATATATCAAAAGTTTTGCAAAGTTACAACAAGGGTCCCTGCAGTAAATTACATTGCCGCGCCTAGAGTTTCAAATGTACAAGATTAATCCCTCCTGGTGGTATATATACCCACACCACTCACACCTCCCTCATTTGATACCACTACTTTCTCTCACTACAAAAACACACACATATTCTCTCTCTCTCTAGCAATAAAATCCGGCCACCCAATACTAGGGTTTCGGCGTCGTCACTGGAATCCGGCCACCTATTCTACTTACACCACCCATCCCATCTTGTATATCGGGATCCCGTGGTTCTATTTTCATAACACACTCACGTTCAAACCCACACACGCGCCTCAAATCTTGAAATAAAGATTCGGATACTTAGGGTTTCAAAAGAAAACATTTTAAAAAGGTTTTGCGTGGTCTTGGTATACGAGTTGTACTCGTAAAGGGACACCAACAACGCTCTCTCGTCTCTTTTCCTCACGGTATAAGCCTAATCGCTCTATGTTTTTATTATTTTATTGTTTTGATAAATCGTATATGTTGCTTGTGTCTATATTTGTGGATAACAAAAATTAAAACAAGATCTAAAAACAGTTTTACTAATATTCGTGTGGTAAGAGATTGTAAATGAAATGGGTTTTTGATTTTGGTCGATTCTGTTGGGAAATGGTCGAGTGGTTAGACCCATAA
The DNA here is from genome assembly GCA_910596185.1 of Chrysanthemum makinoi. Lineage (NCBI taxonomy): Eukaryota > Viridiplantae > Streptophyta > Magnoliopsida > Asterales > Asteraceae > Chrysanthemum > Chrysanthemum makinoi. The sequence continues at coordinate 85,943,523 of OU343224.1, read as the reverse complement.
GGGTCTCGAATTTCTGGTCAAATTGATCCTTAGTCTTGGACTTATTAGATAGGGTATAAGTGGTGTTGAGATTAAGTTAGTCACGGGTATGAGTTTGTATCTCGTTTTAACAGTTTACACACGTGACGTTTTCAAGGTTAAGATCTAATTTAAAACAAGTAAATGAGATACAAATAATTGTGCCATGATTCGTGTGGAATGAAGAAAGTTTAAGGTGTTTGTTTGGCTGTTTTAGGTGTATAATCGTAATGGGTCGAGCTTGACCAAAAGGTTTTCTTTGATTCTTGGTCGGTTAAGGATTCATGGGTGTTGCCGTTTTGGTTATTACTATGTTGGTCACTTTGAAGCGCATATTGAATTGGTAAATTGTGTCGGGTCTCGACGGGAGAAATTAGTTATATGGCATGAGAAAATTTGGTTACGGGTTAAATACATTTAGACTCAATAATTACTATAAGTTGTAAAACGTGATTGAAATACGTAAATGGTGAGTTAGCTATATTGATTACTAAGGAAACGGTAAATAATATAAGTCAACGGATAAATGTGTAAAAATATATACTTGACGACCCTATTATGTAATGAATTAACTATATAACGACAACGGGATAACTTGTAACTTTTAACGGACACATGATATAACGATATCGGAATAACATTATCGAGATATACGATATTGAACGTGAGTTAACAACGAGAGTACTTATAAAAGTGGGTGGTAAACATTAAAAACTAACTACATGATTGATAACTAATATCGGATATTAGTTATATACATTGTAACTTATAACGTTTAATACGGTTTATACATTTAGAGTAACAATTGACATACAAGTTATTTTGGTTGTAAGATGTACTTTATTAACTATTTTGAAGTAATCAAGTACAATATATTGGACTCGGAAATGAGTATTAATGTATTGGTTTTGCAATAAGCCTAAGTATTCCATTTCACATTTTAAATGATAATGAGATATGTAACTATATATTATTAACGGATATGGTTTTATTTAATTATAAACCTTTATTAAAGACGATAATAACTTGTATTTTATCGATAAAAGATAACTTTTCTAAACTCATCGGAAATATTATTTTGACAAGATAATCTATTAGAATCATAAGGATTTGGGAACGTTGAATAAACAAGCATGTCATTTATAAAATACTCTCTGGTATAACTTATATGAAATAATTTATTATAAACTGGTATAAATTACGAGTAACGAATGTGACACCGTTATTAATCAAGTGATAGATGGAAACTTATCTTTATTATGAACATGTACGTTTGGGATTAATGGGTAAATTACTGAAGTTTACAAATTGACTTAGTCATTCCCTAGTCTTTGACTATCTTGAGTATTGTCAGTATTTCTTGACTTGATCAATATATTTTCCTTTTTGGCGTGCATTCTAGTTGGTATGTCTTGACTGTGTCGATGTCTTCTTCTCTTTCGCGTGAGTTGTACGTCGCGTCTATGTTTCTTACTACCACACGAAACGTTAAAACTAAACTTTTGAGATATTGATAATGGACTTTTGACAGTAACGATACGAATAATCCACGAAAACTACGACACAATACTTTCTATCGACTTCTTTATCGTATGAGTTGTATTTGAAGATAATTGTTCACGCATTAGGTTGCGTCACTTCTATTCTATTGTACTCATCGTACATTCTTCTGGATGCCGTGCAGATTAGCTTTAGATGCCAGTCATGTCAATAGTAAATAGTGCATTACTGTGGCTAAGGTGAGTTTCATAGCCCCTCTTTTCAAAGGTTTTCATAACTATTTTGGGGGAGAATACATGCTGCTTTTAACGAACCTTAACTGGATACGTGAATATGATTTGAGTATGACTGTTCTTTGGTATATTTGATTTGTGGATTGATATCTTATGTGTTTATGTGAATACGAACTATTTCTTGGACCTGCCACTATCCTTTTGAATTGCAAATGTGTTGATTGGAAAGGTTAAACGTGCGAAAGTTTTTGACTTAGCCTAGGGTAGCATTCCGATGCTATAATGCGATGTCTAGCTAAGTATATCCGACCTAGTCCAGGGTAGCCTGTGTTCTAGGCCTTGCTACGACTGTGCTGGCTAGTATCTCTTAGGGCCCTACTATGACGTCGGTTATGTTATTGATGGTGTTATTGATTGTGGATTATTGTTTGGATTGATTGTTGAATGGAATGAGTATTATATGTCTGCCTTAGTCGCACATAGCAATTAAACTCTATCAGGTCCACTATTACTTTTGTAACTAAACTCTATGAACTCACCAGCGTAAGCTGGCCCTTTTAGCATGTGTTCCCAGGTTTAAGGTGATAGCTCACTATTGGAAGACGCTTGGCAAGGGGCATGGTCATAGGCGACTCTGATGAATAATCGGGATCGCTTTAAGCATCTTTTGGGCCTATTTTCCGCACTACTTCATTAATGTAAACTTATGGTTTTCAATTAATGAATCTTATTCTGAATTAATGGGATAAAAACCATTCTTTGTACCTTATGTTATGATACCAAGATTGTAGCACCCAAAGGTTCGTATGCTTCCGCTAGACCGTATTTTCGGGGTGTTACAGATTGGTATCAGAGCCAAGGTTATAGAGAACTGGGTATTTTCAAAACCTAGACTATAACCACTTTTTCGAAAACTTGGCCCTATGATCGCCACGTGCCTGCCTGCCAAGCTGAAGCCTCGCGTATGACTAGTTTAAGATTGAGAACACATTAGACGAATTGATTGATTAGATTTTTATGGCTTATTTGATGAACTGGTTGATGGGACACTTGTCGAATGTGTGCCCTGTTGTCGAATGTCCTCATGCTTATGAACACACTATAAGTATGCCCTCATGCTTATACAAGCACAGAAAGCATGTCCTCATGCTTAAGTACGCCCAGTAACTATATCCTCATGCTTACGCCCGCACTATGCCTTTCACAGAGTTACGTAAATTCCTTGCGTAATCTCCTTATGCGATTTAGAGCTCGCACTAGCAGTAGCCTTGGGAATGATTTGGGATGTAGAGGACATGGTGCTAGGATAACTAAGTCGGGTATATCAAAATTCATTAAACCTCGAGTGAATATAGACTGATCACCTATATTCAGCCAGGGACAGTGGGACATGGACTGATCTCCTATGTCCGAATCAGAGGTGAATTTTGCGATACTGGGAGTAATTATAACAGAATTATGTCCGGGATAGAGATTGGTTTTAGGAATGATGAGCTTTAGGTGAACACACACACTCACCGAACATCACGAAAGCCCGCACTCACACACGACACACTGGCATCGTAACACCTCTCGAACCGTAACACTTCTGACATCGCTATACGTCTCTGCTTATGCAGAATTCCTGTTTGACGCTGTCATGCGTAGTTCGCCTTAAGTCGGGTTAGACCCGATTGGCACCATTTACATCCGAGCTGCTTATTGTCATAAGCCTCGTCGATCTCACTAGAGCGTTTGGAATCATTTTGGGCTACCTTTGGATTTGGTCTAGACTATTTTGGATTCGGTTTTGATTTTGGTTTTTGGGATTGTTGGATTTTGTGATTTTATACCTCGTTCCGAGTTGTTAACTCATCATTTGACTTTGAATCATCATTTGGCCTCGAACTGTTATTCGGCCTAGTTTCGTTAGTAATCTTGTTGGAATTATCATTCCGCCCCGTTTCGTTAGTAACTTTGTTGGATTAGTCGTTCAGCCTCGTGTTGTTGGTAATCCTGTTACCGACACTTCTACCTCAAGCCTCGTCTCAAATCGACTATTGGTTAGACTTCTAAAACCCTACCATTCACTTGATGTTGATTCAAATGACGTCACAGAGTCGACGTTGTTCACCTCTCTAAACCGATAATGACTTCTCGACGTTGCTTCGTCAACAACTCACAGTTAAGGTTGTACCTTACGTGCCGTTGGTGTTGTACCTTATCTTCTAGTTAAGTACCCCTATCGATAACGTTCTAACAACCTATTTTAGTGAAGTTGTTCACCGAGGTTATCCTGTGGATATTGTTCCGTTGATGTTGCTCTAACAACATTAAACTCTCAACGTTGATTTATCAATATTAGTCTGCTGACGTTATACCATCGATTGTGGTACTACCTGTGTTTTCCTATCGGTGTCGTACCTTATACTCCATCGATGCAAAACTCTTTAGTAGACCTACTTAGAGCCGTTAACGTTTACTCGTGTTCAAGAAATTGATCTGATATCAATTGGTAGTCGAACCTCTTTTGGAAATTATGATTTTGGAGTTGAATATTGAACCCTTCTGCGTTAAGTGTTGAGTGCACCAATGAGTCAATCGACTGATTGCGGTTAGTAATAAATACTCTCTTTAGGAGTCGTACTTTCCGCCTCTAACCTAGATATAATGATAAGACAACCGACTGATTGCAAGTAGCAATTGATCCGCTCCCAGACGGTCAAGTTTTGTCACACAAGCTGACCACTTGTGAATGGTCAACCGTAACAAACTTCAAACAGTCTGGAACCAAATGCAATGAAGTCCAGGAGAGTATAGTGTTTCCCCAGGTCGTTATGTCCCAACGAGCCGTGTGAGAATAATCAAACGAATAGTGATCGAGAGAATTTGAACGGAAAAGGATTGTGATTGATTATACCTAAAGAAAAAGTATACAAATTACAGGGGCTTAAATGCAAATTAAAGAAAATTAAAAAGATAAATTATATTAAATAAACGCTATCACTATTTTTAAAATTATGTTTTTGATTTTTCTTTTATAAAACTTAAATTAAAAACTACGTGACGTACAAAAGAAAATGTGAACTGAGACAATATTAATCCTAAAAATATGAAAATGACATTTTTACAAACCTAATGATAAGAGAAAATTTTTAGAAAAAGAAAATTATTTTTATTACTATTTATTTAATTATTATTAATTAAAAACTATTTTTACTTATTTAATAATACCCTAAAAGACAAGAAAATATGAAATAAAACTAGAAAAATGAAATTATGACTTAGAAAAATCTAAAATAACTAAAGAGAATTTTCAAAACTAATTTTGTATTTTTCTGATTATTTTTCTATTTTCTATGAATTAAAAACTATTTAAAACTAATTAAATTGCTAAAAATTACAAATTTAACTAAGAAAAATCTGAAAAAATATTTTTTTGACTTTTAATATTTATCTTAACCTAGGAAAAATAAAAACTTATTTTTTTGAAACTTTTCTGATTTAATTGTATTAAAGGCTAATTAAAAAGTACTAAAAACTGTTTTAAATGAAGAAAAATAGCAAAATGAACTAGAAAAATATGAAAAATTCAGGAAAGGTCTAAATTAATATTATGAATCTATGAAAAATATAAAAACAGTGGCTTGTGTGTGAGAATATGGAATTGCAGTTACAAGTGCTTATAAATAAGCACTTGGAATAAGCCAAAGGTACCAAATGAGCACCAACTGAACACAGAAGCTATAATAAGCTATAACTACTTAAAAGCAACTAGTTACAACTGGCCTAAACCTCTAGAATGCAAACTACACAGATTTGATGTTTTAAAGATTAAGTGCCAAAAATAGGTTTTCTAGCTAATTTGTAGCTTAAGCACAAGCTTATTTAATAAGCTAATGTGAAAAGCAAAACTGAAGACCTCGAGCTCACCAGTTTAACTATCTCTAAACCAAATTTCAGACCTAGATAAGCTCTGATGAGCTTGTGACAGGTTTGACAACACTGCACACTCAAGATTCAATGAGTCAAGGTACAGGGATTTTGGACCAAATTGACAAGCTCATTTGGAGCTTATAAAGATTTACAAAAATTTTCCAAAAATAGTTTCTCAAAACTAGACCAGCTTAACTAGAATATCCCAAGGTTTCACTGAATTTTCTCCAATAATGAAGCTATGAAAAATCACCCAAGATGGGTACAAACTGAGATTTTCAACTGTTTTTGACTTTTGACAGTTTTGCAATTTTGACTTTAATGAACTTTGATCTTAATTTGCAAACTGAATATGATGTTTTATGATGAAATGAAACTAATGCAAGCTATATCTATGTATTATAAACCTAAATACAGAATCTGGCCTATTAACTCAAACTGCAATGAACACAAGATCAGTCCTCATGCAATTTTGACTTAGAGTTAAAATGGTCGCAAACTAAGAACTGATATGAATGAAATATATATAAATGAGACCAGCCATAATGACTTTATCCACAGAGAAGCTTGAAAACTACAAATGACAGTTAATTCCAAACACTGTTTTAAGGAGCTTAAATGCAATCTACTCTATTTTTAATATCTAATCCATTGACAGAATTCAAACATGTTCTACCAACTAAATCAAAGCTAACAAATGCATAAACAACAAGTATAAACAACAGATTAATGTTAATAGATTAATGCATCAAGACAGAATTGAAATTGATACTTAAAGTTACTCACATGAGTCCAAATTATTATGCAGCTTATACCAAACCAAACATTACTATTTTATACCAAACCCAATCCAAAACCAGCTTTGCAACAACCAATAACCATTTCCATGCCTGCTTAACCAAAATGTCTTCACAGTTTGACTTTCATTGACCAAACACCAATTTTGATTGAAACTGAATTTTTAAGCTTACCAAAAGCTATAAACAGCTTAAATAAGCTTATTTGAATCGAAATAAAGCTACTTGGAGCTTTGAGTATAAGAGCTTGAAACTGAATTTCTTAACAGTAGGTATGAAAACATGAAACTTAAATGAACCTTGAATTAACACTTGAAAATGAGTTACAATGACTAAGTAGCTTAGGTTTAATACAATAGAGCTTAAGATTACATTTTAAAACACTAATTGAGATAATTTAATGAAAAAAGACATACAAGGAAATTTAAAACTAAGTACTGCTCTTTCTTCTTGCTTCTCTTCTCTTATTTATACCCAAAAAGCTTCTCTCACCTCTCTGAGCAAATCCCACTTGCTTTCTTGGCCCTTGGATCTCTTGAGATGATATTGACCGTTTGATGCATTTTGGCGGGAAAGTGGATATGAAGCAGTGGAGTTCTGATTTTGCAACTGGGGGGTGGTGGAGTGTAGGTGTGATGATTATGGGGGTTGATTGAAGAGATAAGGTGAGGTGATGGGAGAGTGACTGAGTTGCAGGAAAGTGGTTGGGAGGAAGGAGATAAGGTGGGCGGGAGAAGGGAAGGTTTGACTGGGGTGTTGAATATTATGGAAGGGGTCAAAAACAGGGGGTCCAAAGTGTAATGGCAGGGGTCCAAATGGTTGTGGCAGGGTTCAAAGGTTATTGGAAGGGGTCAAAGGTTTGGTTTTAATACAAGGACCATTTTGTAAATTCTGCCAAATTGAGGGACCAAACCTGCCATTTTCTCAAAGTTGTTTCAAGGGTCACTTTTGACAAGTTTCAATAGTACAAGGACCATTGTTGACATTTTCAAACTTCTAAGGACCATTTATGACAATTTTCAAAGTTTAGGGACCTAAGTTGTAATTTTGCAATTTTAAATCTCAAGGACCAATTTTGACAACTCATGAATCCCTAGGGACTTGAAATGATATTTTTCTTTATTTTGTTTTACCAGGGACTGTTTTTGACAACCTTTGAAACTTGGGGGACTAAAACTGCCAATTATGCAAACTTGATACGTTTTTCACCAGATTTTGATATTTTTGCATTTAAAACACATAAAACACTTATTTGTGATATTTTTGTCATTTTGATGCATTTCTGAGTGTTTTCAGATGTTTTTGCAGTTTAATTGGTACAAAAATGATGAGTATTTAGACACTCATCAGCAATCAACACTTTCTAACAGAGTCGTACTCTGAACTTCCTAGACTTCTCATCTAGTAGAGATTCCATGCCCAATGGAAATCTTGAAATCCTAAGGGGACAACCACCTAATCGTTCTCTCGTCCTTCGAGAAACACCTGCCATCCTTTCGGTCCTCTTAACCGATCGATACGCTACGCCGTAGACGAAACCGTGGAAGTAGATCCTGCACCATTACCTAAGTGGTTGTTGGTAGCCCTACCCAACCTGTTCACCTCCCGCTATTCAGCAAGATGGAAAGTATGGACGACCTTGCCCGTCTCTCCTCATATAGTTATAGCAGCACTAGAGAATCCCTATATCTTCTTTTAAGGAGGTGAAAGAGAGTACTCATTCCTCTCCCTCTGGTAGAGTGGCTTCGCTCCTATGAGCTAGTCCTCACTTTCGAACTCTAGCTCCTTACCTTCTTTCTACTATGGAACTCCAATCGAAGGGGGGAATCTCCCTTTGGTCCGCTTACTCCATCTGGGAATTATTCTGTTAGTACCCGTCTGAACCTTCGCTCTCAACCTTTGACTTCTTCCGATCCTCTTTAAGGAGGAAGTGCGATCGGAGGACCTAAGCTAACAAATAGACTTCTCCACACGTAAAGGAAACCGTGTGCATTAAGAAGTGCTGATTTATATCCTTTCGGATCGTGGAAATTGCCACACACCTATCACTTCCTAGAGCCGAGAGGACATATCTGGATATGCTTACAGTGTACCATCTCTAGAATGATGGCTGAAGTAAGGAAACCATTCGAACCTTAGTGGAACACATCGCATGCCTATCAAGTTTGGCAACGGTTGGGATAGACACCTTCCGTTGGTCAGATTCTCTAATAACTGTACTAAACACTTTAGTACCTCAAGGCACTGTAAGAGACCCTCTATGGTCATAAGTGCCGATCCTGATTGCTGGGTAGAAATGGAAATACCCAACTTACCGACTTCGAACTTATTCATAAAACTACCAAGGAGACCGTCCGAAGGCGAGATGGTCATGCAGCTGCTTGCAGACCGTTAGGAGTCATAGACAACATAAATCTCTTGAATCCTCAGAAGTAACCTAGATTAAGCTCAAGGACCCACCATGAAATTGTGTAAAGCATGTAGTAAACATGAAAACTTAATCCTTGCTATATCGATCTTTTCAAAATCCTTGCTGAAGTTAGACCAGTAGCTCAGAGCCTTGACCTATCGTTAGGACTCAGCAATGTTCCCGACATTTCGTGTGTAATAGGAAGAAATGACTCGCCGATGAGGCAATCGTTATCCCTTTGGGAAATCCTAATCTTTGGACGTTTAAACTTCGTTGACCTATCGAAACCATAGATTATGAAATCGAGCAACTTTAGTAAAGTTGCATCTCTATCTTCGAAGTTCATAGAAACTCGCAGTAAGATCCTAGATTCACGTAGGGAACGTGAAGATAAATCCTCATGTGTATGCACTCGCCTCTTTTAAACCTCAAAGAGTAACTTAAACTGAATCACGAGGACGCGATTCCTTCTAAGTAGGTGAGGTTGTGGCAACTCGTAAATTCCTCGATGCGTCGTAATTGGAGAAACATCAATTAGAGCGATCATTTTAACTAATTTGAGATATGAGTCGTATTATATATCGTTTTTAATGGAAATATTATTCTAAGTACATTGGCGTAACTCTCGAGTCATGAATCCCTCGTTTGCTAGTCCAAACGAGCCCCGAACCTAATATATCAAAATTTTTGCAAAGTTACAACAAAGGTCCCTGCAGTAAATTACATTGTCGCCCCTAGAGTTTCAAATGTACAAGATTAATCCCTCCTGGTGGTATATATACCCACACCACTCACACCGCCCTCATTTGATACCACTACCTTCTCTCACTACAAAAACACACACATATTCTCTCTCTCTCTCTAGCAATAAAATCCAGCCAACCAATACCAGGGTTTCGACGCCGTCACCGGAATCCGGCCAAATTCCGGCCACCTCTTCTACTTACACCACCCATCCCATCTTGTAGATTGGGATCCCATGGTTCTATTTTCATAAAACACTCACGTCCAAACCCACACACGCGCCTCAAATCTTGAAATAAAGATTCGGATACTTAGGGTTTCAAAAGAAAACGTTTTAAAAAGGTTTTGCGTGGTCTTGGTATACCAGTTGTACTCGTAAAGGGACACCAACAACGCTCTCTCGTCTCTTTTCCTCACTGTATAAGCCTAATCGCTCAATGTTTTTATTATTTCATTGTTTTGATAAATCGTATATGTTGCTTGTGTCTATATTCGTGGATAACAGAAATTAAAACAAGATCTAAAAACGGTTTTATTAATATTCGTGTGGTAGGAGATTGTAAATGAAATGGGTTTTTGATTTTGGTCGATTCTGTTGGGAAATGGTCGAGTGGTTAGACCCATAAGGGTCTCGAATTTCTGGTCAAATTGATCCTTGGTCTTGGACTTATTAGATAGGGTATAAGTGGTGTCGAGATTAAGTTAGTCGCAGGTTTGAGTTTGTATCTCGTTGATGAGTGTCTAAATACTCATCATTTTTATACTGTCTAGACTACAAAAACATCTGAAAACACTCAGAAACACATCAAAATGATCAAAATATCACAAATCAGTGTTTTATGTGTTTTAAATGCAAAAAGATCAAAATCAGATGAAAAACGTATCAAATTTGCAAAAATGGCAGTTTTAGTCCCCCAAGTTTCAAAAATTGTCAAAATCAGTCCCTAGTATATCTAAATAAAGAAAAATATCATTCAAGGTCCCTGAAATATTTTAAATTGTCAAAAACAGTCCTTGAATGAATCTTTAGTCAAATGGCGGAAAAGGTCCTTCAACTTTGAAAAGTGACAAAAATGGTCCTTGGAAATTGGAAATTGTCAAGTTTGGTCCTTATACTATTGAAATTTGTCACTTGTGGTCCCTTGGAATAGCTTTGCATAATTGGCAGAAGTAGTCCTTTGATTTTCAGGAATTGCATATCTAGTCCTTGTGATATTATAACCTTTAAACCATTTTGGCCCTTGTCTTAAACCCATATGACCCCTTACCAACTCTTGGACCCCTGCCATATAAGCATTTTGAACCCCCCCTTCTATTACTAACACACGGTCAGTCAATCCCTTGGTCAAACAAACACCAAACGCGCCAAATAAGTCTCCTTCTCCAACTGCTATCACTGTTCACTCCACACACCATCCCCTCCTCTCCTTCACATTTCCTTGTCCCCCCACCTCAACACAACTCCAAGAAACATTTAATGATCCTTCCCTCATCTCACTCAACCCTCCAGCTGTTACTCCACTTTTTGGCGCCAAAAGAAGATTTAAAGGCCAAGATGAATTTGACCCATCCAAAGGCTGATATTATTGGTGGGAAAGACCAAGTGGGACCCACAGAGTTCAAGAAGTCACTACAAAAGGAGAAAGAAGCAGTAGTATACTCTGTCGACTGTTTTTAGACCATTTCATAGTGTAAACTTTTATTTTCTGTTGTAAACCCTTAAATTCAGTTTTAATTTCAAAGTTGTATTATGTTTTATGGTTAATGAAAGTTACTTTCAGTTTCAATTTCAGTTATTGTTTACAAATTCAGATTTTTCCTATTTCCATGTTAAAATTCTCAAAAATCTCAAAGGTTGTTATTAGTTGTTGTTCTTGCTTATTAAGCTCCTATAAGCTCTTGACAAAGCTTATAAGCTTTTAAGAACCTTTAAATTCTAGTTTTATTCAACAAAACAGAAAACAAGAAAAATAAAGAAAAATTAGTTAAAAATAAAAAATCATGGGAATGGTGATCAAGACATTGAAGCAGAGCTGGATATGGGTTGATTTAGGTCTAGTGGGTTGATATAAATAGGTTAGAGATTCTTTGGTGACTGTTTTCAAGCCATAGTGGTTTGGACCTCTTGTAAGTGATTTTCAATAGATATTGCATAATCAGTGTTTATGGTTTAAGTTGGTTTTTAATCTGTTCATTAGTTGTATTAAGGTTGATTAAACTCATTTTGATCAATAACATAAGCTAGTTCAGCAGATTGTGTAGTGTAGATTGTATATCTGTCATTAAAATGGTGTTTGGATTAGTAAGTTAAACTGTTTTAGAGGCTTGATCAGTAGTTTAGAATTGTTGCTCTATGCTTGTTTAGTCCATCTAAGCTCATTTCTGTCTTTATTTTGTGCCTGCAACCACCTATAGTCAAAATTGCCTTTGAATCTATCTCACTTGTCCACTGTTGAGATTTTGGGTTTGCAACTCATTGTTTTGTGTTTAGAAATCAATAACATAGCTTGTATTAGTATTATTACATCATATAACATCAATCTTAGTAATTAAAATTAGTGGTAAAGTTCACCAAAGTCAAACTTGCATATTTGCTTTAAAAGTCAAAAAACTGAAAAACTGTTTTTCAGCCAACTGCCAAGATTTTTCCTTGATTCATTTTTGGGTCAAATTCAGTGAGATTTGGTGTTTCAAAAAGTTCAACTGGTCTTGTAATTTATTAGCATTTTTGTGAATTTTTAAAAATATTGTATAAGCTCCAAACAATCTCTTCTTTTAGGCCAAAGTGCCCTGCTCACTGTTTCAGTATAGCTAAGTGTTTTCTCAGATATTGCAGCTTATGTGCAGAGCTCATTAGAGCTTTCCATAGTCTGAGTTTTGGTGCATTTGGTCTCACCCAGGTCTAGTCTAGGTTCCAAGTTGTAGTTTTCAGTTTGAGCTTATTTTTAAGCTTGTGCTTGTGCTTAAAATCAGTACCTTAAATCTGTTTTGGCTTATAAGTTCAATTATATCAAATTTGTTAGACTTGTAATCCAGTGGTTAGAACTTGTTGTTTTTAGTTGCATTAGGGTACATTTAGCTTATTATAGCTTCTTTATCAGTTTGGTAGCCTTTGGATTTCATTTGCTTATCAAAGTGCTTATTTCAATAAGCACTTGGTCTTCAGTTCCATAATTCCACACATAAGTGCCTGTTTTTCCATTTTTCTTATATTCCTAATATTATTTTAGAGTTTTCCTGAAATTTTTATATTTTTCTAAGCTTGTTTGCTATTTTTCTTAATTTAAATTGATTTTTAGCACTTTTTAAATAGCATTTAATACAAAAAATTAAGAAAAGTCTCAAAAAAATAATTTTTCATTTTTATTAAGTTAAGATAAATGTAAAAGTCATAAAAAGTATTTTTCCATAATTTTCTTAGCTTAAAAAGTATTTTCTAGCATTTTAATTAGTTTTAAATAGTTTTAAAATTAATAATAAATACATATAAAGTCTAAAAAATATATTTTCAGTTTTAAAATAAGTTTTATAATATTTTAGATTTTCCTAAGTCATAATTTTATTTTTCTAGCTTTATTTCATATTTTATCCTATTTTAGGTTATTATTAAATAGTAAAAATAGCTTTTAATTAATAATAATTAGAATAATAGTTGTAAAAATAATTTTCCTTTTCTAATAATTTTATTTTATAATTAGGATTGTAAAAATGTATTTTCTATATACATAGGTATTTTCCTTCTTTATTTTCACGTTTTATTTTGTACGTTTACGTAATTTTATTTTTAAACGTACGTCTTAGGTTTTAAACGTTCATCACTTTTAAAAATAGTGATAGCGTTTATTTAATATTTTTTATCTTTTTATCTTCCTTTAATTTGTATTTAAGTCGCTTTATTTTATAAGCCTTTTTCAGTAGTGTAATTATTCATCAAAACTTTTATCGATCACTATCCTTAGTGATCATTCTATCGTCTGATCTAGTGTTTGCACACCATTGAGTCTCCGTGGGACTAAACGACCCGGGAATTCACTGTATTCTCTGATCTTCATTGTATTTGGTTCCAAGCTGTTTTAAGTCTGTTACGGTTGGCCATTCACAAGTGGCCAGCTTGTGTGATTAGACTTGACGGTTCGGACGAGATCAGACCCATTCTTGTGCATACCCCATCTTTTGTATAAAAGTTTTTTGTAAAGTTTTCAAAAATCAAAAAGTTCATTAACACTTTTCCTAAAAGTGTTATCAACACCCAAAAATATTTTCATCCTTTGTTTTTATCATCATGTTTTTCAAAAATACCAAAAATATTCATCTTTACCCTCTCATCTTTTGATTCTACATTTCTTTTACCCTCTATCCATTTGATTCTTTCTATGTCTTATCCTCACCAATTTGGTTGTGAATGGTGTGGGGGACCTCAAAATGGTGGAAATTGCCCCGGTTGTGGCATTGTGAATCCGGGAAACGGGTTTGTCTATGACCAAAATCCCTACAATGAAACAACTAATTTCCTCAACCAACCCCCGCACTATGAGATGGAGACATATTCTTGTGAGTACTGTGGAGGTCCTCACCCGAGTTTTGAGTGTCAAACAGGGAACACGCTTGTCTATGAGCATAATCCTTGTAACAATTATGACTACTCTTATCATGACCAACCTCCACAGCACCAAACGATTCAAACACAACCTCTGCAAATTCCTCAAGAACTTCTCGAAAATTGTCTAGATATACTCAAAGATTTGAAAGAATTAGTTAAAGAAGAGTCCCGTCCGAAAACGTATGCGAAGAACAAGCAGCTAGAATAAGTTCCCAATATTGGAAACCTCTCGTGTACGATTATGATGACGACGACGATGATGATTTTGATGAGGAATCTATGACTCTGAGTGGCAATCCCACTCCCGTTGAAGAAGGAAAGAGTATGGGAGAATTGTTGGCGGAGGAGAATATGAAGAGCATAGGAGCTATATATGTTTTCGATAAAGTCGATGCTCCGAGTGGCAATCCCACTCCGTTCTCGAGCCTTTCATTTTCGACTCTTCCCCTTCACTCACGCCGGTTGAGAGAAGTGAATTCCTTTTGGAAGAGGTCGATGATCCTATTTCTTTGAAATTTTTTGATCCCAAAGACTCTCTAAACATGGGGGATGAGCATCTCAAAGACTATCCGGAAACGGAATCATCTAATGTTGAGAACTTTATCCCGATCCCAAGTGAGTCTGAGGGAATTCTTGATAATGAATGTGATGTGTTTTCTTCTCTTACAAAAGATCTTGTTGAGACTTTCTCTGATTTTGACAGTGATTATAGTGATGCCGATTCTTTATATTCTAAAGACATAGAATTTATTGATGCATCACTTCCACATTACGAGATCGTCAAACTAGAAGAGGATGTTGACCATGTTGTTTCCACAACAGTTAATACGACTATCACTAATCCCTTATTCGAATTCGATTCTGAATTTACTCTAAATTCGCTTAATCCAATCTTTGAAAGTGATGAGTCCGACACGGAGACTATAATGGACGAGGTGCATATTTATAGCCCACGAAGTACCGCACATGTCCCACCTCCGTATACTCTTCGCGAGGAGTTCTCCAGTGAACTCACTCATATCATATCTCCGCTGGAGTATGATTGCTTGGATGGCAAAAATCATGATCGGGGGGGAGAGAATCTCAATTTGCATAGTTATGACAAATCTTCCCACCCTCCCTACCGAGATGCCTTCCAACCCAAAGAGCTCAACCTATAAAATCCAAATAAGTGCAATTGCACTTAATCCCGAGGAAGAAGATCTAGTTATGATTGTTATCATGATCTTTCTTCTTTTCTTCACCTACTCGGTGACTTCCTCTCTTCTTCACTCCTTCGGGAGTGAGGACACTATCTTTGACCCCGGCATTTTCATTTATCAATTTTGAGCCGGTTCTATGTATATCTCATCGGTGTGGAACTTTCGCGTGCTTCAATGTTTATCCAAACATCTTGAATGAAAGTCCGATGGAGATTGTTTCTTTCACTTTGCTTCCCCATGAACAAATTAATACGGGGTCGAGTCAAGCTAGCGACTCGGAAACCAAAAACAGTAGCACACACCATATGGGTTTTCACCCATATTTCTGACTTCTTTCTATTTTTCTACCACCCTAGTGTGGGGGGGTTGCCCACATGTTTAAAAAAAAAAAAAAAATCTTCTTTCTAAATAATGGCCGTAGTATTTCCCTTTTACGTTCTTTGTTTCGGCATAACCGCCGGTACTTTGAATATTGAGGGCAATATTCATTTCTAAGTGTGGGGAATTCTCACGAATTTTATCATATAATTATACCACCCAATTCCCCGTTTTGGCCAAAAATTATTTTTGGAGTAAGTGTTCTACACTTACTCAATTGGTTATCAGTCCGCCTTGTCTAAAAACAAAAGGATTGGCTAATCCAGGAGCAAACGGCTCTTGGTAAAGATTTCTCAAATCCGTTTATATGGCTTGCAATTTGCCCAAAATTGTATGGTTCTCAACTCACCATATCCTAAAAGTGAAGAGTTGGCTAGCCCGCAAGGTTATGGCTTGTGGTAAAGGCAATGGAAAATCCATAATTGGTAATCAGCTCACCAAAGATAATTCTGATAATTTATCTAAGAATTGGCTAGTCCGTAAGGGTACGACTTCGGTAAAGACACATCAAATCCGTTTACTGACTTATGATTTGCTCAAAATCATTTGGTTATCGGTGTACCAAGGTTCTTACTTGAATTGAAACATTTGGCTACTCCAGAAGTGATGGCTTTTGGTAAAGAGTTTTTAAAATCCATTAAAGTTTAAATCATTGCTAGGGACTAGCAATATCTCAGTGTGGGGGATTGATGAGTGTCTAAATACTCATCATTTTTATAATGTCTAGACTACAAAAACATCTGAAAACACTCAGAAACACATCAAAATGATCAAAATATCACAAATCGGTGTTTTATGTGTTTTAAATGCAAAAAGATCAAAATCGATGAAAACGATCAAATTTGCAAAAAATGGCAGTTTTAGTCCCCCAAGTTTCAAAAATTGTCAAAATCAGTCCCTAGTATATCTAAATAAAGAAAAATATCATTCAAGGTCCCTGAAATATTTTAAATTGTCAAAAACAGTCCTTGAATGAATCTTTAGTCAAATGGCGGAAAAGGTCCTTCAACTTTGAAAAGTGACAAAAATGGTCCTTGGAAATTGGAAATTGTCAAGTTTGGTCCTTATACTATTGAAATTTGTCACTTGTGGTCCCTTGGAATAGCTTTGCATAATTGGCAGAAGTAGTCCTTTGATTTTCAGGAATTGCATATCTAGTCCTTGTGATATTATAACCTTTAAACCATTTTGGCCCTTGTCTTAAACCCATATGACCCCTTACCAACTCTTGGACCCCTGCCATATAAGCATTTTGAACCCCCCCTTCTATTACTAACACCTGGTCAGTCAATCCCTTGGTCAAACAAACACCAAACGCGCCAAATAAGTCTCCTTCTCCAACTGCTATCACTGTTCACTCCACACAGCCATCCCCCCTCCTCTCCTTCACATTTCCTTGTCCCCCCACCTCAACACAACTCCAAGAAACATTTAATGATCCTTCCCTCATCTCACTCAACCCTCCAGCTGTTACTCCACTTTTTGGCGCCAAAAGAAGATTTAAAGGCCAAGATGAATTTGGCCCATCCAAAGGCTGATATTATTGATGGGAAAGACCAAGTGGGACCCACAGAGTTCAAGAAGTCACTACAAAAGGAGAAAGAAGCAGTAGTATACTCTGTCGACTGTTTTTAGACCATTTCATAGTGTAAACTTTTATTTTCTGTTGTAAACCCTTAAATTCAGTTTTAATTTCAAAGTTGTATTATGTTTTATGGTTAATGAAAGTTACTTTCAGTTTCAATTTCAGTTATTGTTTACAAATTCAGTTTTTTTTCTATTTCCATGTTAAAATTCTCAAAAATCTCAAAGGTTGTTATTAGTTGTTGTTCTTGCTTATTAAGCTCCTATAAGCTCTTGACAAAGCTTATAAGCTTTTAAGAACCTTTAAATTCCAGTTTTATTCAACAAAACAGAAAACAAGAAAAATAAAGAAAAATTAGTTAAAAATAAAAAATCATGGGAATGGTGATCAAGACATTGAAGCAGAGCTGGATATGGGTTGATTTAGGTCTAGTGGGTTGATATAAATAGGTTAGAGATTCTTTGGTGACTGTTTTCAAGCCATAGTGGTTTGGACCTCTTGTAAGTGATTTTCAATAGATATTGCATAATCAGTGTTTATGGTTTAAGTTGGTTTTTAATATGTTCATTAGTTGTATTAAGGTTGATTAAACTCATTTTGATCAATAACATAAGCTAGTTCAGCAGATTGTGTAGTGTAGATTGTATATCTGTCATTAAAATGGTGTTTGGATTAGTAAGTTAAACTGTTTTAGAGGCTTGATCAGTAGTTTAGAATTGTTGCTCTATGCTTGTTTAGTCCATCTAAGCTCATTTCTGTCTTTATTTTGTGCCTGCAACCACCTATAGTCAAAATTGCCTTTGAATCTATCTCACTTGTCCACTGTTGAGATTTTGGGTTTGCAACTCATTGTTTTGTGTTTAGAAATCAATAACATAGCTTGTATTAGTATTATTACATCATATAACATCAATCTTAGTAATTAAAATTAGTGGTAAAGTTCACCAAAGTCAAACTTGCATATTTGCTTTAAAAGTCAAAAAACTGAAAAACTGTTTTTCAGCCAACTGCAAAGATTTTTCCTTGATTCATTTTTGGGTCAAATTCAGTGAGATTTGGTGTTTCAAAAAGTTCAACTGGTCTTGTAATTTATTAGCATTTTTGTGAATTTTTACAAATATTGTATAAGCTCCAAACAATCTCTTCTTTTAGGCCAAAGTGCCCTGCTCACTGTTTCAGTATAGCTAAGTGTTTTCTCAGATATTGCAGCTTATGTGCAGAGCTCATTAGAGCTTTCCATAGTCTGAGTTTTGGTGCATTTGGTCTCACCCAGGTCTAGTCTAGGTTCCAAGTTGTAGTTTTCAGTTTGAGCTTATTTTTAAGCTTGTGCTTGTGCTTAAAATCAGTACCTTAAATCTGTTTTGGCTTATAAGTTCAATTATATCAAATCTGTTAGACTTGTAATCCAGTGGTTAGAACTTGTTGTTTTTAGTTGCATTAGGGTACATTTAGCTTATTATAGCTTCTTTATCAGTTTGGTAGCCTTTGGATTTCATTTGCTTATCAAAGTGCTTATTTCAATAAGCACTTGGTCTTCAGTTCCATAATTCCACACATAAGTGCCTGTTTTTCCATTTTTCTTATATTCCTAATATTATTTTAGAGTTTTCCTGAAATTTTCATATTTTTCTAAGCTTGTTTGCTATTTTTCTTAATTTAAATTGATTTTTAGCACTTTTTAAATAGCATTTAATACAAAAAATTAAGAAAAGTCTCAAAAAAATAATTTTTCATTTTTATTAAGTTAAGATAAATGTAAAAGTCATAAAAAGTATTTTTCCATAATTTTCTTAGTTTAAAAAGTATTTTCTAGCATTTTAATTAGTTTTAAATAGTTTTAAAATTAATAATAAATACATATAAAGTCTAAAAAATATATTTTCAGTTTTAAAATAAGTTTTATAATATTTTAGATTTTCCTAAGTCATAATTTTATTTTTCTAGCTTTATTTCATATTTTATCTTATTTTAGGTTATTATTAAATAGTTAAAAATAGTTTTTAATTAATAATAATTAGATAAATAGTTATAAAAATAATTTTCCTTTTCTAATAATTTTATTTTATAATTAGGATTGTAAAAATGTATTTTCTATATACATAGGTATTTTCCTTCTTTATTTTCACGTTTTATTTTGTACGTTTACGTAATTTTATTTTTAAACGTACGTCTTAGGTTTTAAACGTTCATCACTTTTAAAAATAGTGATAGCGTTTATTTAATATTTTTTATCTTTTTATCTTCCTTTAATTTGTATTTAAGTCGCTTTATTTTATAAGCCTTTTTCAGTAGTGTAATTATTCATCAAAACTTTTATCGATCACTATCCTTAGTGATCATTCTATCGTCTGATCTAGTGTTTGCACACCATTGAGTCTCCGTGGGACTAAACGACCCGGGAATTCACTGTATTCTCTGATCTTCATTGTATTTGGTTCCAAGCTGTTTTAAGTCTGTTACGGTTGGCCATTTACAAGTGGCCAGCTTGTGTGATTAGACTTGACGGTTCGGACGAGATCACTCGTTTTAACAGTTTACACACATGACAATTTCAAGGTTAAGATCTAATTTAAAACAAGTAAATGAGATAAAAATAATTGTGCCATGATTCGTGTGGAATGAAGAAATTTTAAGGTGTCTGTTTGGCTGTTTTAGGTGTATAATCGTAACGGGTCGAGCTTGACCAAAAGGTTTTCTTTGATTCTTGGTCTGTTAAGGATTCATGGCTGTTGGTTATTACTATGTTGGTCACTTTGAAGCGCATATTGAATTGGTAAATTGTGTCGGGGCTCAACGGGAGTAATTAGGTATATGGCATGAGAAAATTTGGTTACGGGTTAAATACATTTAGACTCAATAATTACTATAAGTTGTAAAACGTGATTGAAATACGTAACGGGTGAGTTAGCTATATTGATTACTAAGGAAACGGTAAATAATATTGGTCAACGGATAAACGTGTAAAAATATATACTTGATGACCCTATTATGTAATGAATTAACTATATAACGACAACGGGATAACTTGTAACTTTTAACGGACACATGATATAACGATATCGGAATAACATTATCGAGATATACGATATTGAATGTGAGTTAACAACGAGAGTACTTATAAAAGTGGGTGGTAAACGTTAAAAACTAACTACATGATTGATAACTAATATCAGATATTAGTTATATACATTGTAACTTATAACATTTAATACGGTTTATACATTTGATAAGGATTTAAAAGATACATTTTTGAAGGGTCATTTAAGCCCTTAATTGATCACTTTTGTATCCGTTACTACTTAATTTCGTTCTTTTTCAGTTTTTAGGTCTCTTGAAGGCAAATTGCTGGAATGACACTTATTCGGACGAAAAGGCGCGGATATACGAAGAAAATGGCCAAAGTCAAGAAGCGAGACACTCAAGCTGCTGGAACTGAAGAGGACGGCGTCACAGCTTAATAGCGACGCCATCGCGACACCCCTTGAGACGACTCAGAGAGAAAATTACTATTTTACAAGTGACGGCATTAGGTTTAAAAGAGTACGGCTTCACAACTCAGACGGCCTAGATTTGGATCCCGACGGCGTCAAAGGTTGAAGCCGAAGGCGTCATAAGCATAAGGTGACGCCGTCACAGAGTTGACGTGGCCAAGAAAAAAACCTAATGGCGGCGACCCGACGGCATCACAATTAAAGAGTGACTCCGTCGCATATTGTAACTCTATGTATAGAATTCGAATTTTCAGTATTTTAGAGAGGTAGTTTTGTGGAGTAAAAACCTAAACCGAAGCTAGGCTGTCTTGGGCAGTATCTTAGGGTTCCACACCCTATTTTACAACAAGATAAGTGATTTACTTCATTAATTCAATTATGTCTTCAATTTTTTGTGTGTATGCTTGCATGTTTTCCATGTCCGGCTAATTTACTTGTGTGTTTGCTTAGATCTATGAAACCTAGGTATTGAATATTGATTGGTTGTCTCTTATCTTAACTGTGATTGACCTAGTATTGCGATAAGTCATTCGTTGTGTTTTTAATGCTTGAGTAATCTTTGTGAACATTAGTTTATAATCACTTAGAGTTATTGTAGTCTAAACATCCAAAGATAACCTTAGAATTAGTTTATGAATCCTAGAGATTTTGTAGGCAATAACCTTAAGGTAGTCTCGAAGATTTAGGGAAAAACGCATACCCTACGACCTTAGAAGACACAACGCGTTAAGAATAAGGACGTGACAATTCAACCATCAATAGGAGATAACTAGGGAGTAATAACATCTAAGTAAACACATTTTTAAATCATCATAAGAGCACACAACAATAGACATAGACTACACTCACCTTAGCTTAGATAATTAGATAATTAGATAATTAGAATAGTTGAGTAATCGGTAGAAATACCAACCCCCCAAATCCAATACCCCGAGATTCGTACCTTTCCATTTTCTAAAAAAATATAAAAAATAATAAAATAATCTTCCTCAACCCCAACCTTAGAGTAGTAATTTCTCACTAGCATTCCTATTCCCCTAGAGAACGATAACAATTCCTGAGGCTTACCCTAATACTACACTACAACGATTAGGTTCACTGCCTAGGGAGTTGAAAAACTTGCTCGACGAAAAGGAAGTTCCTTTGACCCCGAACGCGCGTTGTACGCGTATCAAGTTTTTGGCGCCGCTGCCGGGGAATAGAATAGCTAGTTAGATTTTCACCTCGTTTAGGTTTCTTTGCTTGATTCCTATCAAGTAAGCTTTTTTCCCATTTTTTTAGCTTCCTTGTAGTCTATCCCCCTTCTTCGTGACCTTTGTTCGTAACCCCATTACTTTTCATCATGGAAGGTGATAATCAACCACCACTCATCAACCCACCACCAAATGACCCGCCAAGAGGTCGTACTCTTGGTGAATACTCAAGACCAAGCCACCTAGGCTATAGAAACACCATTGAGCTTCCCGACCAAGCCCAAACTACGGCCCTTCGATCCGACACCATCCGGTTGGTGCAAAACGGATGTGCATTCCATGGACTTCGTTCCGAAGATCCTAATCAGCATCTTTAGGATTTCCTTAAAATCGTCGATTCCATCGACCTCGATGCTACTACTCGGGAGATCACGCGCTTGCGTCTCTTCCAATTTTCTCTAAGGGACCAAGCTAGTAATTGGCTTGAGCGACTTCCCGCCGGCTCCATCTCAAGTTGGGATGATCTCACCTCTCGTTTCCTTGCCCAATTTTTCCCACCGGGGAGAAATACAAAGCTTAGGAATGAAATCTTGATGTTCCAACAACGTCAAGGTGAATCTCTCTACGAAGCATGGACTCGATTCAAGGACTTACTCCATAGAGTCCCTCATCACGGCATTGATCTTTGGCTTCAAGTCCAACTCTTTTATGATCATGTCAACTTCCCTACTAAGCGATCCATTGACCAAGCGGCCGGTGGTAAACTTAGTGATCTCACCGCGGAAGAATCGTGGGGTATAATAGAAGAGCTTGCTCTCTATGACAACGAAAGTTGGAATGACCCTCGTGAGTTGCCCAAAACCGTAAAGGCAATCTCCTTGCCTCCCATTGACCCAAAATCTTCTGATCGTAGGATGCTCGAGCTTGAAGATCAAGTTAAATTCCTAATGAGCTCCTACAAAAATCCTAAGTCTTCACATCAAGTGAACAAAATCACTCTACCTTGTGAGTTGTGTAGTGGTCCCCACGACACTCGTGATTGCACAAGACTCCCCGAACAAGCTTTTGCGGACTACGCCTCCATGCGTACCGACGAAGCGGGAGAGAAGTGGTACACTTTCAAGCCCGAACAAAACAACTTAGGAAACTCCTATAACCCCTCACGGAGGAATCACCCTAACTTTAAGTGGAACCAAAATCCAAACCCACCCCAAAGCTCATCTAGTCCACCTAATAGGTTCAACCCTCCAAACACCGGGAACCCCACTAGTCTTTAGGCAATTGCGTCTAGATTCATGTCATTTCAAGAAACTCGATTGACTAAGCTTGAAGCCGATTTCAAGCAATGACAAGGCGAGATGACAAACAAGCTTGACGCCCTTTTAAAAGCTTTCAATGACCGGGAAATTGGAGCACTCCCAAGTGATACTATAAAGAACCCAAAAGTGAATTCGATTTCATCGACTTCATGTTCTTGTTCACCATGGGAGAGTGCACATCCATGCCCCTCACACCCAACGGTCCACGCGGTAAATGCTATCAACAAGTGTTTCAAGCGATCCAAAATGAGGTACCAAGGCCCCGCACCATTGGTACAACCCACTCTTGAGAAACCTGGCAACCAAGAACCCAAACTTAATCTAGAGGAGGAGTACAAGGAACTTCATCAAGAAAAACCGGTTCTTGAAGCCTTAGCTCATGCACCTTATTATAATGCTTTAAAAGAAAAATATGAGCGAGAACTAAAACTTGAAAAACATGGGTCCACGTTTGTGCAAAATATTTTACCTATGAAGTTAGACGATCCTGGGCTATTCACTCTTCCGTGTAGGCTTGGAACTTCCAAACCTCTCGATGCTCTAGCCGACTTGGGATCATGCATCAACCTCGTTCCGTTGTCCCTCCATAGAAGCCTTAACCTAGGTAAGATAGAACCAACGTAAAACATCTTAGGTCTAGCGGACGGTAGTATTGCGTATCCGGTAGGTACAATAAAAGACATGGTAGTACACGTAGGATAATTGACTCTTTTGGCGGATTTCCATGTGCTAGACATGAATAAGGACCCGACATGCCCATTGCTAGTAGGAAGGGGATTATTAGCTACCGCTAGTGCCATCATTGATTGTAAGATGTCCAAAATAGTGGTAGGAGAAGGGAGTGCTAGGTCAATTTACGATGTCAAAAAGCATATTTACAACAAGGAAGAGGAAATCCCACATGAGATTAGGTTGGATAGAACACCATCTAGATATGGACCTTGGATTAATAAAGAATTCATAGGTCCCCAACGACCTTTCTATCTAGATGAAGCCTTTGCTAGTCAAGCGACTTTCCATGAAAAAGCATTGGCTAGGGACATGGAAGTGAACCCGTTCGAGGACGCCTTAGTATTTAGGAAGATGACTGAGTTCTTAGGAAGCTTGCCCGTCAACCTTGTCATGAATAAGTGGAAAGTTGATAAGCCTAAGCATAAGTGGATTTGGGATAGACCGCCTAGTGATGGTAATGCAGAGTGGCACATTAGGATAACAATCTATGACCCTGATGGAGAGAAGTTTGAAAAGGCATACCGAACCAAGCGTACCACTAGGAACTTAAATGATAAGTTTGATCCTTATGACATTCTAGAGGATAAGCTTACTTATATCGGAATGTAGGGGCACGACTTCGAGTCTAGCTACAAGACTCATACATAAAGAAAAGCGCTTCGTGGGAGGCAGCCCATGCTTAATTGTTTGCTTGTTTATGTGTCGTATATCTTTTTATTGATTGTTTATTCTCATGTTTGAATTTCTAAAAATGCTTTATTTTGTCTTTAACCTCGTCTTAAGTACATATAAAGGTATTTTACAAAAGGGATAAGTGTAGGGAGGATTACACAGGTTTTCAAAAATAACGTGAACATGAGAATTATGATTATTAAAAAGATATACATGTGTGTTTGTTCGAGTCAAATGCTTGTATCGAGTCATAATGGATGTTTTGCAGGAAATTTTTCCAGATTCTAAAGATATAAATTTTCCAGAATTTTTTCTAGAAAATCGCAGACCAGTTTCTGTCAGGATAACCAGACGGCGTCAGGATCGCAACCTGACGGCGTCAGGAGGAGTAGAAACAACTTACTACTTTTTCTCGTTTTCTGAGCTACTTATAAAATTTTGGAATTTTCCAGGTCTTAATTTTCTAGAAAATCTGTAAACATCCATTCCACAAGCATTATATCCTAGTTTAGTAGAGTCATATATATATATTGTTACCGCCAATTTTACGCGAAGGTTTCTTTCGTTTTCTTCAAGTGTGCAGGTTTTATTTATCAAGAAGAAGATACATAAGATTGAAAGGAGCTTTTCACGCATACATTCTTCTTGAAGAAAGATTTAACCACTACTTCACACGGATCCTACCGAGCTAATCAGGGGAGTATTAGTTTCTTTCGTTTTTAATTATCTTCCATTATCATAACTTTGATACTTTCGGGGAACATTGGGGACAATGTTCAGTTTAAGTGTAGGGAGGGAAAATAAAACGAGAACTTTGAAACTATGCTTATCCTTGACTATTTGCCTTGTCTAATTTCATTTGTGTAATAAACCATGAGAAATATCGGTTAGGGTAATTTTGGCACCAAATTTAAAATTTTTCATGACATGTAGGAGTGGGCCATTAGTCTTAATAAAGCGTCTCATGGATAGGAAGTTATATGACTAGCACAAAACCCTTTACCACTCAAATTCCACCCATAATGTGAGGATCGCCCTTAGATTTGTAGGAATTAAAGCATTCCACTTTAATGCTTCGAGTGTGTACCGGTAGTATAATAGATTCTAGAACTTGTTTTGTGATGCATTCCGAGATCGCTAGTGAGGCTACACTTGTGTAGTTAGGAATAACTAAATGATGAGAGGCATTAGGATAACCCTTGTTTGACCTGTATTATAATTACTTCTTCCACATTGGTTGAGTAATTCCCCCACACCCTTGCGTTGTACTCATCTTAAGTACACGATACCCCTAGTTAACCCCTCATAGCCTATCCTTTTCGCGGTTCTCGTGATGTTTCGGTTTTCCAAAATATCAATGAAGAGCATTGTTTACAATCCACCCCCAAATGTACACTCAAATCGCCTTAGCCTACCTTGTATGCACTCACTTTTAGTGCATTATTGTTATCATACTAAACCCTTAGTTCAATTATCTAGTTGCTTGCATAAGTTGCTAAGTCGAGTCATATCCTTTGTACACAGTTTTGGGACGATTGGGACTCATGGGAAAAGTTAAATTTTATGAAATGACGGGAAGAGACGTTAAATTCAAATTCCCTTTATTTGCGTAATAATGTACTCCAAGTGTTTTGATCTTTTCAATTCGGGTCAAATTAGTGTTAGAGTAATAAAAAATCAAGTGTAGGGATGTGCCTAGAAATCCCTATTATTTTGATGTTATCGTAGAGGATGGTAGAGTAAAAGTGTATGAAAAAAAATAGAAAAAAAAAGAAAAGAAAAAAAATAGAGTGTTAAAAAAAACGGGGCTACCATCCTACATTTATCTTTAAATTTATGTTTGTTTGTTTCAAGTTATCTAGAGTTTAGAGTGTCGAGTCTTGGCTTAGCAACGCCATTCTTTTCATGCTTGTAACATAAAGATTTTTTGACTTGCCACCACTAAATCGCCTATCCCACCAAACCCTTTGTTTCCCTACCGTAAGCCTAATGTTACAACCCTTTTAAAAGACCTCTTGGATAGTTTTTCCTAGGTGCTTTCGCAAAAGCGATGGAGGTTTGATCTAGTCTCAAGCCTATGGTAATCTATATACTAGGACCGGTTAATGAGTGTTTATCTTCCATTTCCAACTTGATATATTTCATATACACTTGAGAGATGAGAGTATCCAAACACCACTTGTGAGGTGCTAGTATGTAATTTCCATGCTTGTTATGACTTTTGCGGGGCTTATACGTGTTGTGAATTGTTCTAAACTAATGCTTCATGACCCCTAACTTATAAATTAATTGGCTAAAAGCACATTTGCTTGAGGACAAGAAAATACCAAGTGTAGGGATATTTGATAAGGATTTAAAAGGTACACTTTTGAGGGGTCATTTAAGCCCTAATTGATCACTTTTGTATCCGTTACTACTTAATTTCGTTCCTTTTCACTTTTTAGGTCTCTTGAAGGCAAATTGCTGGAATGGCACTTATTCGGACGAAAAAGCGTGAATATACGAAGAAAATGGCCAAAGTCAAGAATCGAGACACTCAAGCTGCTGGAACTGAAGGGGACGGCATCACAGCTTAATAGCGACGCTGCCGCAACACACCTTGAGACGACTCAGAGAGCAAATTACTATTTTACAAGTTACAACATCAGGTTTAAAAGAGTAGGGCGTCACAACTCAGACGACCTACATTTGGATCCCGACGGCGTCAGAGGTTGAAGCCGACGGCGTCACAAGCATAAGGTGACGCCGTCACAGAGTTGACGTGGCCAAGACGAAAACCTAATGGCGGCGACCCGACGGCATCACAATTAAAGAGTGACGCCGTCGCATATTGTAACTCTATATATAGAATTCGAATTTTCAGTATTTTAGAGAGGTAGTTTTGTGGAGTAAAACCTAAACCGAACCTAGGTTGTCTTGGGCAGTATCTTAGGGTTCCACACCCTATTTTACAACAAGATAAGTGATTTACTTCATTAATTCAATTATGTCTTCAATTATTTGTGTGTATGCTTGCATGTTTTCCATGTCCGGCTAATTTACTTTTGTGTTTGATTAGATCTATGAAACCTAGGTATTGAATATTGATTGGTTGTCTCTTATCTTAATTGTGATTGACCTAGTATTGTGATAGGTCATTCGTTGTGTTTTTAATGCTTGATTAATCTTTGTGAACACTTGTTTATAATTACTTAGAGTTATTGTAGTCTAAACATCCAAAGATAAACTTAGAGTTAGTTTATGAATCCTAGAGATTTCGTAGGCAATAACCTTAAGGTAGTCTCGAAGAGTTAGAGAAAAACGCATACCTTACGACCTTATAAGACACAACGCGTTAAGAATAAGGACGTGACAATTCAACCATCAATAGGAGATAACTAAGGAGTAATAGCATCTAAGTAAACACATCTTTAAATCATCATAAGAGCACACAACAATAGACATAGACTACACTCACCTTAGCTTAGATAATTAGATAATTATAATAGTAGAGTAATCGGTAGAAATACCAACCCCCCCAAATCCAATACCCCGAGATTCGTACCTTTCCATTTTCTAAAAAAATATAAAAAAGATAAAAAATAATCTTCCTCAACCCCAACCTTAGCGTAGTAATTTCTCACTAGCATTCCTATTCCCCTAGAGAACGATATCAATTCCCGAGGCTTACCCTAATACTACACTACAACGATTAGGTTCACTGCCTAGGGTGTTGAAAAACTTGCTCGACGAAAAGGAAGTTCCTTTGACCCTGAACGCGCGTTGTACGCGTATCAACATTTAGAGTAACAATTGACATACAAGTTATTTTGGTTGTAAGATGTACTTTATTAACTATTTTGAATTAATCAAGTACAATATATTGGACTCGGAAATGAGTATTAATGTATTGGTTTTGCAATAAGCCTAAATATTCAATTTCACATTTTAAATGATAAGGAGATATATAACTCTATAATATTAACGAATATGGCTTTATTTAATTATAAACCTTTATTAAAGACGATAATAACTTGTATTTTATAGATAAAAGATAACTTTTCTAAACTCGTCGGAAAGATAATTTTGATAAGATAATCTATTAGAATTATAAGAATTTGGGAACGTTGAATAAACAAGCATGTCATTTATAAAATACTTTGCGGTATAACTTATATGAAATATTTTATTATAAACTGGTATAAATTACGAGTAACGAATGTGACACCGTTATTAATCAAGTGATAAATGGAAACTTATCTTTATTATGAACATGTACGTTTGGGATTACTGGGTAAATGACTGAAGTTTACTAATTGACCTATTTATGTGTCATAAATAGTTGTCGTCATTCCCTAGTCTTTGACTAGCTTGATTATTGTCAGTATTTCTTGACTTGATCAATGTATTTTCCTTTTTGGCGTGCGTTCTAGTTGGTATGTCTCGACTGTGTTGATGTCTTCTATTCTTTCGCGTGAGTTGTACGTCGCGTCTATGTTTCTTACTACCACACGAAACGTTAAAACTAAACTTTTGAGATATTGATAATGGACTTTTGAAAGTAACGATACGAATAATCCACGAAAACTACGACACAATACTTTCTATCGACTTCTTTATCGTATGAGCTGTATTTTAAGATAATTGTTCACGCATTAGGTTGCGTCACTTCTATTCTATTGTACTCATCGTACATTCTTCTGGATGCCGTGAAGATTAGCTTTAGATGTCAGTCGTGTCAATAGTGAATTGTGCATTACTGTGGCTAAGGTGAGTTTCATAGCCCCTCTTTTCAAAGGTTTTCATAACTATTTTGGGGGAGAATACATGCTGCTTTTCTGCCAAGGAGGCAGCAAGGATAAGTGTTTGTTCTAAGGATGGAGATATAGTTGGACTAAAACACCAAAACTTGTATTTGAGGTGAATATGTTTCTATTATCAGCTGACGAAGATAAGGTGTTCTTCTTGGGGACCATGTGTAGGCAATGAAATCAAAGGGAACCGGCAACCACCGTGTAAACTTTGCTTATGATAATCTTTGTTTGGCAAATTGTTCTAGTGTTTCCGTTATGTTTCTGCAACATTTATTAGGTATCCTTTATATTTTAATGATGATAAATATCGCAAACACATAAAATCATAATCGTTAGCCAAAAACCAGAACATCCCAAAACTGGGTCTAGCGCGCTGCAGGCGCTCCAGCCTCGGAAGTTTGGGTCGTCTCAGTTTTTGAAAGTCGGCTTTCCCCTACCTGAAAAATATGAATCTTTCATTAAAGGTGTGTACATGATAATAGAGTCATTAGGAACACTCAAAACAAGTTTTAGACTTAGAGGGACTCAAAATCACGACCTCCCGTTTTTGACAAAACGACAACTCAAGTATTTTATTAAACGCCTCTAGCCAAGGCTTTTCTAAACCTAGGAGACTCATATCTTTCACATAACATCAAGTGAAAGTATTCATATAACCATAATCCATGTTTACGTCTTCGCTAATCACGTAACGAGTTTACTCCCTTATAGGTCAAACAAAGTCAAAGGTCTCTTTATGTAAACCCATCCTTTCCCGTTTTGGGATATGCTTTACTTATGATGAAAAGTACTTAGCTTGTTTACATCAAGGTGATTATTGATTACGTCAAGTGTTGGTTAATCACGAATTATGATCTTGTGAGTACTTGACGTTGAGTTATTTATACTTATGATTAACTTTGATTCCCATTTCCAAAACACATCCTATAATCATCATTGTCTAATTTTTCTTTCTTAATGACAATATGATTAATCCTTAATCAATCCTTTGATTAAACACTTTCATCAAATAAACCTTAAAACCATTTCAAAATCCTCACAAACCTTATCCCCAACATTCCCTTAATATTAACTTAGGGTGGTGGCAGTGGTTGCGGTTTGCCTTCGGTTTGGCTCGATGTCGAGCGGCAACACCGCCGCCACAGTCGCGGTATGGCAAGGCATGGAAGGTGATCGACATAGTTTTCCGATTTGGCATGAGGCATGGGTGATAAAAAGTAGCCGTTGAACGACACATAAATAACTCAACCTACATAAATAACTCAACCTATAACTCAACCTATAGATAAGATTGAGAGGTTTTTCTGGAGATTAGGTGATGAAGAAGTTGAGAGTTTGTTTAGTTGAAGGTTTGCTAGTCTCTCAATTGCTGAATTCACGGCTAATGAAACCATTGATTGATTGATTCAAGATGTGTTAAGAGTGTTGAGTTAACTACTAGTGATGTTTATTGGTAACTGTAACACATAAAATTTTTATAAAAAGAAAGGAGATGATGATGAAAAGTAGACGAGTTGTGCACGAAATGTTTGAAAAAGTTTATTATATAGGTTGAGTTATTTTGAGGGGTGCTTGGTAAGGTTGCCCCAACATGAATATAAAAAATGAAAAAATAAAATTAGGTGAGGCATGGGATCATGGTTGCCACTAAAAAAGTATGGTGAGTCATGAGAGAGGCATGAATGAGGTGGAATGATATTATTGGTGAGGCATGGGTGAGGCATGGGATCATGGCTGCCACCACCCTTACACACATTGTACTTGATTGTACTTCTTGTCTCCCTCATTCCCACGTTCTCTTACTAAACCACATCAACATCTTTTTCACCACATTCTCTTCTAAACAACACATTTCAAACACATCACCACATTCCCTTTTTCTTCCTCATTTTGAATTTGAATTCACGAAACTTCTCACACACACTTCTCATTCTCACTCACACTCTCTCTTTCTATAATTCAAATTCAAATCCAAATCTCTCTCTCTCTCTCTCTCTCTCTCAGACACACACAACATCCTTCCATCCTTTACACACTTTGCCAACTTACACTCTAAGCCAAAGGTTCCCCGTCACATAACTCTCACATCCATACAACTCACCATTTATATCAACACATGTGATAATTATATCAACCTCCCTCATATACTATATACTTACCTCTTCTCATGCCGGCTTATATACAACCTTATCTCACATATACTCAAATGTTTTCAAATTTGAAATTCAAACTATTCCTTCTCATCAATGTTTTGAAAGGCTCAATGCGCACTAAGGCGCGAAGGGGACCAAAGAGCCTCGAGGCGAGGCGCATACCAAGGCGCGGGATTCATGAATACGAGGCGCACTAAATACATTAAGTTTTTTTATAATATATGTGACCATTTATGTAGCTTAAATAACACAAAATAACATTAAATACTTAATACATGACACATATAGCCATTATAAAGATTAAAATGGATCAGTTGTCACTTCTCAAATGGATAAACTCTTTGGCTCGATGAACTACATATAGATTAAAATCCATATCAGACTAAATATGCTTGTGTCCTACACTTGCAGACTTACATCTAACAAAGTTCACAATTTAACCCAAATATCAAGCAAGCAACATATTAATATTCAAGGCATAATGCAAATCATACAAATACTCACCCTATGATGTGATGCTTGAAGATAAAATAAACTTATGACGTTATTTACAAATCAATAAAATAAACAATCAATAAAAATCAGTTCAAGATATAAACTTATGACACGCGAGAGATTACATATTTGTAAAATGATCAGAATCTATAGTTACCCACTTGATTGTGTGTTTTAGTTCTTTTTAAAATTAGGGTTATTAGATACTACGTATAACTTAAAAGGCTCATGTATATAACTTATAAGGCCCATGTATCTTATCTTAATATTTAAAAAACAGCCCCAAAACCTGTTACATCTCTGAGGCGCAAAAAGCCCCAAGGCGCAAAGCCGCAAAAAGCCCCAAGGCGCTGCGCTTTTTATGGGATTCATGCATGTCGTGAGCCTCGATCCGAAAAAATCCCTAGAGCTTGAGCCTTGAGCGAGGCGCGCCAAGGCGCGCTTTTTAAAACTATGCTTCTCATAACTCACCCTCCTCTCTAAGAAAAAACATATCCTTTATTCCTTTGGCATATTCCCTTCATCTTAACCTATGCCAACTCACTTAACCTAACAATGGTTTCTTTCTAACCTAACTTCTCACATACAACTCCATCTCTCACACAATTTGAATTTG
Source organism: Chrysanthemum makinoi (assembly GCA_910596185.1). Lineage (NCBI taxonomy): Eukaryota > Viridiplantae > Streptophyta > Magnoliopsida > Asterales > Asteraceae > Chrysanthemum > Chrysanthemum makinoi. The sequence continues at coordinate 85,910,677 of OU343224.1, read as the reverse complement.
AAATTCAAATCTTTCATCTCTCTCCTTATCTCACAACATCGACACTTCCTTTCCAAGAAAGGAATATTCTCATGACATATTCTTTATTTTTATTTATGCCATGTGAGGAATATCTAAACTACCTTTATCCAACTATCCCTTCTCTTCTTCCTTGTTTAATACTTAGATAACACACCAAACATTCTTTTAAACACTTCACAAATGATTTTATCAAATGGCTATTTGAATTGGTTGACCTCGAGGATGAATAATGGAAATGTCAAAGTGTGAAGTACAATTGGGGTTTTAACAAGGCGGGTAGTAAAATGCCAAAGTCCAAATAAAAACCCTTACGGGTTTCTGGCGCACTGGTCGTGCTCCAGCATGAGGCCAACATGTCAGCCTTGTAATGGTTTTTCACAATTTGGGGTTATTGGCCTATAAATACCCCTCCTTGCCTATTGTATTCCTCACCCCTTGCCATTCATTCTTTCTCTCTAATTTATTTTCTCTCTACCCTCTAAGTCTACTATCTTGTGTTCTTGACCTTTCTCTCTTATCATTCTTTGAGAGAACACATTCTTCGCAAGGGAAGAATCACAAGACCATAATCCACTCTTGTGATTGTGTCAAGGGTCTTCTGCTCTATATCATTTCTATTAAAATCGAGTCTCTAGGTTAGGTTAGGGCTTGATTCAAACAATCAAACGTATTCATTCAATTTGGTTGTAAGGGAAGTCTTGTGTCTTGGTGACCAAGCCTAGATCGGTGGAGATCTAGTTGGGGTTTGATACTTTCGGGGGAAGTTCTTTGTGGTCTTTGTGGGAAGTTGAATCGCGAGATTCTTTTCGGTGGTTTCTGAGGGTGAAATACCATTGGGAGTAGCTCTTCTTAGTGAGCACCGATCTTTGTGTATATCAGTGGAGTGAAGTTGTAACGGTTTGTAGTCCACCGAAAGGATTATACTTAGTGAATAGTATCGTATCGTAGATTCGCAACTGGACGTAAGGATGGTATAAACCCCCCATCTTGAACCAGTATATATCTTGGTGTCTCTTACTTGCTTTATATACTTTGGTTGTGCTTGTGGTTGTGATTATTGTTGTATAACCACTTGTTGATCTTTGATTCTTGAAGTTAATAAACTTCAAAGAAGCCAAAAAGATCATATTCATCCCTCCTCTACGGTTCTACACATTTTATAAGCTGAGATCAACAAAAGCTTCCAACTACATTAGTCCACCTCAAACACTTACGCATAAAAGATACATGTTTCCTTTGTGATGACGAGAAGATTGTTACACCCCAAAACCAGATTATAAGTACTAATAACGAGAATGCCGTTGGAATAGTTTGACTAAGACTTTTATGAGTCGAAAGACTCGACATGATTAGTTAGTCAAAGGAAGTTAAGTTGAAGTCAACCTGATAGTCAAACTAATAGTCAAATTAAGTGTAATATAGTTATAGAAAGATTGACAGTCACAAACATAATAGAATAGACTTAAGGGACTAAAGTTGTAAAGTGTTATATGAGTTATAAAGTTTAATGTGACCAAATTATAAGCAAAGATACTTGAAAAACCAAATGTGCCAATTATGCAAAGTATAACAACTAATAACCAAATCCTCTACAACATTCTACACATGTTTGGGATTATCTGGTGTTGTGTTTGTGTGTCAGTTTAACAAAGAAAAGAAGAGGGAAACGATTATCTTGATGATTAAAATTGAACAAAGATTAATGTGTTGATTCAAGTAGTGAATCCCTAATAATTATCTCATACAAGTAAGTATCTATATCTTGTGTTAAATTGATTAATTTAAGAGCTATGGTTTATGTAACCAATTTGGGATAAATGGGTAAATGATGTTGTAAGTTTATTAAGATGTTATAGTAATTTTGAGATAAGTTTTATGGTTTTAAAGTTAGTTATTTATGGGGTTGAGCATCATATAATCAAGATATGATTATATGATGATTAGAGGTGAGCTAATGGTTGTATTAAAACATTGTTATAGTTATTTGTTTATGTTTTAAGTGTTTATATTTATGGAGGTTTTGCCCTAGATAGCAAGGTGAGGATGATGATGATGATGTTGATGGTGGCATAATGTTAAATGGTAACTTAGTTGGAGCTAATGTAAGTAAAATGATTGTAACATGGTGTTAAAGTGATTTCTAACATATATGTGTTATGTATGTTTATGTTAAGTGATAGGAGACTTGTGATATGATTATGTTGTTTAAGATGAATGTGACAAAGGAGATGATTTGGTGTTATAGAGTAAGTTGATGTTATGTGTTCAAGTAAGACTTAATGTATTAAGCCCGTGGAATAAGTGTTTCGATATATGTGATGCTTTTATGTTGAATGAAGTATAATAGTATGTATGCTCGTTTTACTTACTAATCGTTATCACTTACCGTTATAGTTACAATGTGTTTTTAGGTTAATCGTGAAGAAGGTTGAGCCTTGGTAAGGGCATAAGATTGGGCACGGGTTGGAAGCGTTTGGATATATGTAGGAGAATTTGGTAGATGCCGAGCTCAATCATGTTGAACCCCCAAGTGAAAGTTAAGTGTCAAATCCAGGTCTTTTATGTGTTTAAATGGATATGTAGTTGTCAAAGTTAAACATGTTAAGTTATTCGTTATAGTTATGTGTTATAATGTATGTAAACGGTTCAAAACGGGTGTTTTAGCAAAGACACCCATATGCTTGTAAAGTGCGTTTCTGTGGATTGTTAAGACCACGAGTGTTATGAAAATGGAGTGTTATGTTGAATTAATGAAATATGGAAATTTTTTATGGAGTGTTATGGGTCAAAATATGTAAGTTACAGAAAATCTATAGAAAATTGGTCTATTTTAGACTCTAAATGAGTCAATTTTAGAGTAATACTTATGGTAATAGTGCTTGCTTAAAGTGCAGGAAAAATGGTATATTTTAGATTGCAAATGAGTCCATTTTAGACTAATACCTATGGTAATAGTGTCTGTTTAAAGTGCAAGAAAAAGGGTCTATTTTAGACTGCAAATGAGTCCATTTTAGACTAATATCTATGGTAATAGTGTCTATTAAAAAATTAATAAAAAAAATCTTGGTCGGGAAAGGGGCGATTCAACTTGGTATTAGAGCTTCGGTTTAAGTGAATTAGGTTTCCACGATAGGGTACCTAAACTAAGACCATTCGTAGACGCGTTGAACGTAAGTAAAAGTAAAGTGGAAAGGTATTTGTTTAAGTTATGAGATGGATTACGTGATATGTTATGTGGACCTAAGATGGAAGCGTTGAATATGCTTTATAATGTTGATGCTGATGTGATATAAGTCCAGGGTGGGGTTGATGTATTTAATAGTAAGATCATTGTACACCTCGGATAGTGTCGATGATTGTTATATGATTATGTGAATGGATACGATACGTTGTATAATTGTTTATAGAAAACTTGACCAGAAATGGATGTGTATGACTTGTGTGATATTGATGACCAATATATGGTCTCATTAGTACTTTATGTCTAGTGATTGTCCGAGACTATAGTATTAGAGACGGGTTAATAGTGAATTAAAGTATATAATGTTTAAGCATGACATATGTAGTGATGATGAGTGTATTATTCGACACATTGCTTGTTATGTGTCGAATAATATAAAAGTTATAGAAATTGGATTTAAGACATGATGTCTTTGTAAAGAATGAGGTAGAACGATATATCTTAAGTACTAATAATTAAAATGAGACAATTATGTCTGAGGATATAATGATATTGCCATGAAATTATTATATCACAGTTAATATGCCCCATTAGTGGTGATTATTATAATGAGAGTGTTGAATAATAAAACATGGCTAGAATGTGTTTGAATAATATATAGACTAGTGTCTTATAAGCTTGTCTTAAATAGAAATAGAAATGGTCAAATTGGTATGTGTATTGATAGCATATATGATGAAAATGGTCAACATGGGTCGACGGGTGAAATTTATAATAAAATGTGTAAACACATAGAAAATGTGCAAATATTATAACAGACATGTATCATATGCCCTATGATGCTTGTCTATATTAAAAAGCACAATAGCGTGTGTGTTAAAATGTTAATAGTTTGGATCCGGTGTGTTGTTACAGGTAACTCAAAGAAGCGTTACAGTGGTTGTTAAAAAAAATCCTCCGGAGGGGTATATTGCATTAATTTTTACGGAATGCATTTGCTTCGGGAATGCATTACGTAAAATCTTATGGAATATGTTATAATAACCTTACGGTATGTGTTATAGCCCCGAGTAAACAAGCGAATGTTATAGAAATCCTTCGAGATGAAATAAAGTACCTTCACCGGCGAAGGTTGCCTACTTTCTTTGGCATTTATATTAACCCTCTCACGAAATGTTATAGTAGGGTGGATCCAAGGTTAGAAATGAGGAATGCGTTAATGAGAAGATTAAAAAGGTAAGGCGTCTGACATTATGGTCAATGAATGCGAGGTAATAAAGAAGAAGTCAAAGCATGAAATAGAAGTAGGAGTGTTACTTCGTAAGTGTACAAGTAGGATGATTTATGATCTCCTTATTTAAATGGATTAAGATGCCTCTTCATTTAAATAAAGAAATTGTTAATCGTCGAAACATAAATTTATTCTTCCTTATTTACATTGATTGAGACACTTCTCTATGTAAATAAAGAAGTATAAATGAGTGGGCTTATGTGTTCCCGATGTGACATGACTAGGGTAAGGGAGTAGAAAATCAGACTCTAAAATGACGTCGTAGGGAATAAGATAGATGGGATAAGAATTGAATTGCGACTTGAGTTTAAAATGAAAATGTGAAACTTACGACTTAGGTGTATAAAGTATAGATTGAAAGGATTAGAATTTGAATCAATGTCATAGTATGCCTTGTGGCATGGTGAAAATGTGAGTAATAACCATGGTGGTTGCTAAATATTATTAGCACCCTATGTAAATTGTGAAGGTATAGCCAAAGGTTGACTTTATGAAGTCAAAGATACCAAATTTTTTCAGTTGACTCATAGACCTCGACAATTTTTTTTTTAAATGAAGTAAAGAAAACAAGGTGTTATAGTAAAAATGTTGAAATCTTAGTAGAATGGTTACGATAAACATAGAGGAATTAGTTAATATCTGATTTATGTAAAGTCAAACTGAAGAAATTTTCTCAAGTAAATCCGAAGCTGTTTTTGTTAATAATCTTATGACTTGTTTGTTTAGAAATCTTTTATATAATAAAGGAATTACATCCTTTCGGAATTATTTTGTCAATTCATTCTTATTGAAAAAATAATTGGGCCAATAGGAGAGCTCGATTTTGCCACGTAAGCAAAATCGTGTGATGTGATTGGTTAATAAAAGTCAAAATTAAATTGATTTTGGTTAAACTTTAATAAATTTGGTGGAGAAATTTTGTTGATAAAAAAAACACATAAAAATATATGTGTCAAATTTGTGAAAACAAAAACTTAAAAAAAAATGAGGTAATTAATAAAACTTTAGTGGTTGAATTTTTAAAATTTATATAGAGTTAAATGTAATATTATTAGTCTCCATATTTTTTAATAAGTTTGGATTATAAACAAATACCCTCTTATACTTTATACCCTTTATACTTTTTATCTTAAAAATACAATGTATATGTTGTTTTAAAATAACAACATATAAATTTGCATAAGATTATAAGTATCAATTTTTTTACTATATACGTTCAATAAGGACTCATTTATTTCATTTTTAAAAGTTAAACCTATGTGGACATGAGTTTACATTTTAAATACGGCTAAATTACTGAAAACTGAAATATAATTATCAAATTGTAAGCACGGGTTAATTTTATATAAAAACAAATATACGCGATTGTACTTATAACAATGACTCATATAATTCTTATTTATTTATATAAGGATATCTAGAAAAACATTTTTAAAAAACTATAAGGAGTATACTTTAACTTTATCAACGCTCATTATGTGCTATTAAACTTGCATCATGTGTACAACATAATATCAGTAGTAAAACTTAAATAACAACATCAACATCTTTGTCAGCTAAATAAAATTAAATCTTGAGTTACCTAACAGAAATTTTTACAAATATTTTACTAAATTCTAATGGATATTAATGCATAATGAAAAACTCGTGTATAAGTATTAGTTGTACTTATATCACAATTTTCATGTAAAAATTCTTATATGTGTATATACTGAATTAAAATATTAAAATAAATTTGATTTATGTGTAAGTTTCATGCGTGCACGAATCTTATAACTATATAATTATATGCAATTACATTTAAAGACACAATATTCAGTATTAATACAAAACAATTTTTTTTGTCAAAACCATGTGCGCGCACATGTATTATAACTAGTGTGATAGAAGGGATTATAACTAAAACATTTGTCATCAAGTGTTAAACATTACATAAACTTCTAAATGAAAACTAAAACTCGAAACCCCACTTCGCTTTGATCCCCGCTCTAGCCTCTTCCATGGCTCTGCGTGCTTCCCCGGTCAAGTGGTCATATGGTTGCAAATAGAACATCATGTCTTTTTGTCTCGCTTTATACTCTTGCACTTCCACCTCCTTTTTTATTATTGCCATAAATTCAGCCCGTTCTTTCATCTTCAATTCTATGACACGTTCATTCTGATGTGCCAACTTCGATATCATCATCTTTGCCAACTCTCGTCATTCATAGTTCCCGACGACGCCGTCGAGCGCACACCTTTCTTCTTCGCAGCTTTTGCTTTGTCCCTGCCCGGTGGTCGTCGAACTTCCTGCATATCATCCTCCTCGTTTTCTTGAGCTTCAGCATTCAAATTAATACTGGCATCCCCAGCTTCCGTGTTGAATGAACTAGACCCAGATGACTTGTATCTCTTGGACCTTTCACTTGATTCCTTTGCTAAAAACTTTGGAGCTTCAACTTCATTCCATTTGTCTTAGCTTCTTAACACCTCCCAACAATGTTTGAGTGTGAACTTGTAACCGTATTCAGCTTCAAAGTTTAGCAGTTCCGTATTGTAGTAATCATCGTCTCCTGCCCCACTTATCGGATTCATATGCTTAACGTTATTGAACACTCCACAAAACCGAGCCACGTTCGGGCGCACCGTCTTCCATTTCCCATAAACCATATCGTACATTCGGTGATCCATCTTTGTTTTGCTCTTTATGTACGCCGTTACGTCAGTCCAAAATCCATCAGCTTTCCTCGCGTTACCTCTGGCACTATCTTTAGAAACATGAATCCAACCTTTGCACAACGCAATTTCTTCATCTTGGGTCCATGGAATCATTCGGGATGGTTCCTCGGTTTGAGAAGTCCTAGCCTTGCGTCTTCTAGACACCTTTTTGGCCGGTGCCGGTTCCGGCAATTCTTCGACGGGAGATTCTTCACGAGGACGGTTTTGATAAAATTCATCTCCAAAAAAAAGGGGAGTACATTTCTTCATTTGCAAATGAAGAAATGGGAGACATGGTTTGTTGTATATGACGTTGTGATGACGAACCACCCCTTTGTGTTTGTGACAAGTAGTTTGGGTTATCAAATGGGAACGCGTTTTGTTGTTGTTGTTGTTGTGCGAATTGGCTAAAAGCTTGTTGTTGTTGTTGATGTTGTTATGGATATGGGTTACGGTATGGTTCGTTTTGGTATGCTTGGTTATAGAATGATTGTCCTCGGAAGTTGATTTGTTGGTTTGGCGAAGGAGTATTTCCTAAATTGAAGGTTCCTTCGGGTGTCGGTGGATTGCTTCGGGGATTTCTTCCTCGGAAACGATTGGTGTTTGGTGGTGTTTTTTTTTTGAGACATGGTTTTTTAAAGAAATATGTAGTTATAAATGTAGTGTGTGTTTTAGAAAATATATTTGATGGGTATTTATAAGGAGAAAATGGGGTAGTGGGAATTTATTTATTTTTATTTTTATTATTATTTTTTTAATAAAGCATGAAACGGTCGGCACATAAATCAACAAGGTGAGTAAGTCACCTTAATGTCTCTTGATTTGTGAACCTCACTCGTGAACATATACCTTATGCATGGCACTCACTCGTGAGTGGACCACTCACTTTGGCACTCACTGCTCCTTGCCGAGTAGTCTTACATCACTCACTCACCCCGACCATTTCACCACCTCGCAAATAACCTTTATCGGCGTGTTTAACGAAACAAGATGGAGATGGAGTTTAAGGTTGAAGTTGTATCTTATATTATAACCTGAAAGCTGAAGCTTATATATTTATAACGTTTGTTGACGAATTAGTTGAAACTAAAGTTTATTAATGTAAACTCGTATAAAAATATATTAAATTAAATTCATATATATTTTAGTAATTAAGCTTTTATTTGGCTCGAGTTTATAAGGGAGGGAGGAGTGGTTGCCTAATACCCTGGAGGTGCCACATCACCTCTATCCAATAAAAACCTTCCAACTCAAAACTACCCCAATACTACCCTAACACTACCCTAACTAGTGGGAGTGGTACCCTAGTACCCGAATTCATTTTTTTTAAATACATAAAATCACATACAATATTTAAAATAAAAACATACCATTTCATTAAAAATAAAAAACATTACATAATACTTAAAAAAACTACAACTTAAAAATTGAAACTACAACTTAAAAAAAAAAAACATTACATAAGTTGAAATTAAAATAACTTAAAACTACAATTTAAAAATTGCAAGCCCATCCGTGTTTGGCCGCAAGTTCATGTTTTTGGGTAAGAACTAATTCCAATATAGCGGGATCGCGAATGTGATCATGCGGCTCCAAAAAAAACTTCAACTCCCGTTGTCTATTCTTGAACTTCGCCCCCTCGAGTTGTGTAGCCAACAATTGTTTCGCCATCTCGCGTTTTTCTTCCAAATATTGTGTCTTCTTTTGTGTGTAGGCGTTGATTTCATCCGCAACGCTTGAGATCGACGAGGAGGATGCAGCTTGCTTCTTTTTCTTTTTTCTTGATTCAATTGGAGGGGTGGGGTCTTCATTCATGTCGGGAATGGTGTTGCTTGCCGAGTCATACTCCCCCGACCTCTTTTTTGAAGAATTGCTTGCAGCACCGGCAATATCTTGAAAACATTCTTGCTCCAACCATTTCTCATGACCTCTGAAAATCTCCCACGCCCTGGTATGAGTAAATTGTCTTTTTCTTGTTGTATAGAAATCCATTTCAGCTTGCCTCACCACGTCCAAGTCGTTGCACCCACTAGCCTTAGCACGTTTCTACATTATATACAAAATAATGTAATTGTAAATAAAAAGTACAGATTATGTAAAATAAAAAGTATAGCTAAAAACAAAATAATGTAATTGTAAATAATAAAGTATAGATTATGTAATTGTACCGCTTGGAGGTAGTAGCCGTTGAAAATACCCATGGCCGTGTTCATTGCTCTCCACTTGGTATTCAACGCATGAAATGTTCGTGAACTCGAACCCAAAGTTGCCTCGTAATGCTCGAGAATCCGTTTCCAAAAACCGTCGGACTTTTGTTCATTACCGACAACACCACATTCGGAGATTTGAACCCATGCTTTCGCCAAAGCCTCCTCTTGTGCCGGCGTCCAAACTTCACGGGGCCTCCTCCCGGCGAAAGCTTTTTTCTTCCCTCTCGGATCGACTTCTTGAACTTCCTCATCTTCGTCTTCTTCGTTTGGTAGTGGTTGTGTTTCGGGTACGTACTCTACGTCTTGACTAAGGTTTTCGAACGGGGAAAACTCGCTTGTAGCAGTGATGTTGTAGTGTTGTGGATTCAATTGAGGAGGACCCATATTATATTGGAAAAATTGTGGAGATTGGGGTTGTGGAACATAAAATTGATTCGGGGATGGTTGAGAATAAAATTGGCTAAATCCTAACGGAGTTTGTTTTGGTTGATTCGGGGATGGTTGAGACCGACCTTGACGCGAGGTGAAAGTTTTTTTACTTCTCCTTAGATCCATAGTTTGGTGTTTTTGAAAGATTAGTGTGTGTTGTAATTTGTGTTGTGTGTTTTTATTTTGAAAAATGAGGTGCAAGTTTAGGTGTTAAATAGGAGTGAATTTTTTTTTGGGCTCAAAATAGCCGTTTATTAACGTTACACACTTTTCCAACGTAAACATTCGAGTTCCCAGCTCGAATTTAATACCCGCCCGCCCTACCCGCAGTACACGGAACGGTGTACCCGAGCGGGCTCTTTAGCTCGATGGTGAACCCGACGTCCACTCCGTCCTACCTAAAAGCTTATAACTTGTAAAAGATTTCATAAAATTATATAAGGTATGTTTGGCAAAAATAGATTGTACTGATGATGTTGGTGCTGATGCTGTTGCTGAAAAAAATTATAAAAAAATAATTATTTTTATAAGTTACATGGAGTAACTTTTTATTTTCAGAAATTATGAAAGATTATTATTTTTATAATCTCTTATAAGTTATGTCTGTCAAACAAAAATTACTTTCTAAATAACTTATTTTTTATAAAAAATAAAAATAATCTTTTCATAATCTCGTATGCCAATATAGCCATAATGAACAAAACTTATTTTATACTCTTAGGTAAGCTACTAAAAAAACTTTAAGAGCGTCCCAAAACGTAGCCTATATATCCTATCCTATGTTTAATCATAAAAGTCATCATCACTTCTAACACTCAACTATATTCCCATTATAAATAGTACAAATCATCTTTGTTAATTTTATCAAGCGGTCAACTACACTATCTAGAGACGCAATGAGCAAGTTTATGTTTATCTTCTTCATCTTCTTATTTGGGTTTTCATGTCAAAGGTGATTGCTTTATCCATTTTTTAGTGTCTAGAATCATCATCTTATTATGTCTAGATTTTTCAATGTTCTAAATTTTTTTGTCAGTTTTGATATTTGATATAAAACTAGCGGGTCAACCCGCGCGTTGCGGCGGGAGTGCGTTGCCCTCGATTATTTTATTTATTGGAATGAAGTTGCTAATTTTTTTTTTTTTTTTTTCAGGACTGTATATATATTTTTTTTGTTATTAAGGACGAAATTTGCAAAAGGTCGATAACGGGGGACTAACGGTACGATTTGAAGCTAATTTGAGGGACTAAAAGTGTAAAATGCGAATGAAGCTAATTTGAAGCTAATTCAGATAACGGTACGATTTGAAGCTAATTCAGATAACGGGGGACTAACGGTACGATTTGAAGCTAATTTAAATCTGGATGTTTACTGTAGCAGGTCTGTTACGCACTGTAGCAGTAACATTTTCGTTTTCAGTCCCTGAAATTGGCGGCCTATTGCAACGTTAGTCCTTAAGGACTTACGGTGAAAAAAAGGGTAACCTCAGGGGCTGTTTTTGCTTAATATTTGCACAGAAATAGCCCCTCAAGTTATTGTTCCGTTTCAAATTTAATCCTCGACTGTTAGTTAACGGACGTTAAGGACTAACTTTGCAATTGAGCAGTAACCTCAGAGGCTAAAAGTGGCAAAACTGAAAACTGCGCATACACTGTAGCTACAGTGCCCAGGAACGGGTTTTAGTATATATATATAATATAATATAATACCCAAACATTTTGTTAAACTAGACTAAATTTGTGTGGTTGAGCTGAAAAATGTTGGTTAGTTGATCATTTACTACTTTTGACTTTCAAGAGTCAAACTTTTAGTTTTGTTAAAAGTTAAAACCTTTGTTATAAATTTACCTATTGGGTTTGCTTTTGGTTTCATTAATATGGGTTCAACTTAAATTATGTTTCTCTAAAGTTTCTAAGATCACTACTTTTGACCTTCAAGAGTCAAAATTAGTTCTTGAACTTGATTGACTTAAATGAGTTTGCTAAAATATGATAAAAAGTTAAAAAGTTTTTGGTTAAATGTAAATATGATAAATGTAAATTAAAAAGTATTACCTTTTACAGTACTTTTTTTTTTAGTAGTAGTAGTAAATTTAAAAGAATAAAACAAAGTATTTTCTTAACTTATTCTCTAAACAACAAGATTATTTTTTTAACAAATTAAACAACAAGATTATATTATCCTAAAATATCATAAAACAGTAAAATATTATCCTAAAATATTCCTAAAATAAACTACTATATTACTACGTCACTATCCCTTTCACTGACAACAAACATTTCGTCGCCGGAGACGTTACAGCGACGCTTTCACCGCCGGCCAAAACCCGACGAAAATGTCTTCAAAAAACACAAAAATTCTCAACCATAATTCACCATTATAAATATATATATAAAAAAAAATCATTTCAATTAGTAAACACTATGAAAACTAAGCTTATCTTCTTATGGGTGGTCTTCTTCTTTGGGTTGTTGTCAGAAAGGTGAGTGCTTTATATATTTTTATGATGTTTGAGTTTATAAAAATGAATAATCTTGTTTTTAAAATTTTCTTGAATTTTATGAATAATTGTTGTTTCATGTTTTTAGTGATTACCCTTTTGTTGAATTTGTATGAATTAAAATGGGTTGGGTCAGCTTTTGATTTGAGTGAATGATTATTACTGCTTTTGACTTTTGAGAGTCAAAGCTGGTTTTTATTGATGTTTGTTAAAAATATTGAAATAATTGTTGTTTGATGTTTTTTAGGATGACCTTTTACTTAAAATTATATGAATTGAAATGGGTTTGCTTTTGATTTCAGCAAAATCAACTTTTTTTTTTTTTTTTTTTGAACAACAGCAAAATCAACTTAAGTGATTTAAATTTACTAACTTTGACTATTGAGAGTCAAAGTTAGTTTTTATTGATATTTATTGAAAATATTGAAATAGATGTTGTTTGATGTTTTTAATGACTACCCTTTTCTTGAAATTATCTGAACTGAAATGGGTTTGCTTTTGATTTCAGTGATATGGATATTAGTGGATGAAAATTCACTGCTTTTGACTTTTAGGAGTCAAAGTTAGTTTTTAGCATCTGGCATGTCTTATGAGTACTTGTGTTTGGTTAATTGTGTATTAGTTTGTACTTGATGCTATAAAAATTACTACTTTGACTTTCAAGAGTTAAATTCAGTTTATAACATGTAGCATAGCTATCCTGAGTTCTTGGATTTAGTTGACACTTAATTTGGTCTGCAAACACTCGTCTTTTTTGTTTCTTCTGATAAACGTTGTGATTCCCTTTTCTCAAATTTATTTGGGTTAAGTGGGATTGCTTCATAGCTGTGGATGATATGGATTAAATTGAAGTATGTAGCTGAGTATTTAATTTTAAACATAGCAACTAAATATGACTCACGAGAGTTGAAGACACAATGTTAAAGTTAATACCTTCATGATTTGCGCATATTCTCACCCGATTTCTTCAAACCATCCCGATGATATAGTTAGTCTTATACTTCCCTGATAACCTCTCTAATCATTTTCGTGTTTGTCTGATTTTTACCACTATTTTTTTTTTTTCAGTTATACTTCAGTTTCATTTTCGATCGTGTATTTTTCTTGTGGCAAATTTAAGAAAGTGACATTTTTTAAATGCTCAGTCGTATAATAGTTTAGATAAGTTTTGTTATTGTTTCAGGGTCGTATCAGAAATTCAGGCTAGTGTACCACCAAGAGGGTGGAACTCCTACGATTCATTTTGTTGGACGATTTCTGAAGAAGAATATCTTCAGAACGCTCAACTAATTTCACAGAAATTACACGCCCACGGCTATGAGGTCTTAATCACCACTCCCTTTGTCCCATTAAGTTTGAAACTTTTCTAATATTGTAACGTTTTTGTGGTTTCTTGATTTTGTTTCAGTATGCGGTAGTGGATTACCTTTGGTATAGAAAGCTAGTCCCGGGTGCTTATGTTGATTCACTTGGGTATGATGTAATTGATGAATGGGGAAGGGTGATTCCCGACCCTGGTAGATGGCCTTCATCAAAAGGTGGCAAAGGGTTCAAAGAAGTAGCAAAAAAAGTGCATGACATGGGTTTGAAGTTCGGGTTTCATATTATGAGAGGCATAAGTACACAAGCTGTCAATGCAAATACACCGATCTTAGACATCACAACGGTATTACTCTCCACAATCTTTACCTCAAAAGACACGCCTTTCCTTAGATTTAAGCTTTCATGCATATTTATCAATTTATGTCGTTTACATGGAAACCTGTGCTTGTCAAGTGAGTTGGGTAACGGGTCAACAGAGGAAAGTCTTGGAAATTTCCTGATCGGGTTGACATTTAACACTTTTGTCCAAAAAACTTATAACTCTTATTTATTTTTAGCATGATATGATTACAAGAATCTTATCTTTTAGATAGTAAAAGAAGTTTTTTACTACAAACGATTTGAATTATGTTTAAATTTTCATGGATAGGGAAAAGCGTATGTGGAATCTGGAAAGGTATGGCATGCGAAAGATATAGGCATTACTGAGAGGGCTTGCGGGTGGATGCAAAATGGTTTCATGAGTGTTGACACTAAATTGGGAGCCGGAAGAGCGTTTTTGAAGTCTCTCTATCATCAATATGCTGAATGGGACGTTGATTTCTGTAATTCTCTCACTATCCTTAAAATACTGTAAAATTTTTACATTATTTTTGACACTCGAAACATTATGCAAATTATGACTGCCACCTAATGTTTGTGTCTTCCAACAGTAAAACACGACTGCGTGTTTGGAGATGATTTTGAGCTTGAGGAGATAGCGACTGTTTCAGGGGTATGCAAATGTATCAACCAATATAAGAGTTTCTTCTTATTCAAACTTTTAACAATTAATAATCACAGATCTTGAAAGGACTAAATCGTCCAATTATTTATTCACTCTCGCCTGGAACTAGTGCCACACCATCAATGGCTAAGCAAGTTGCACCACTTGTTAACATGTATAGAGTAACCGGTGATGACTGGGATAATTGGGGTGATGTTGCGTCCCATTTTGCTGTTTCAAGGTTTGTAAATATTCCTGACTTTTTGGAGTCAAATGTTTCGATTAAATAACGTGATGGATTATGGTGCAACATAACAACATTTTCTTAGCTTCTAGTATTATGTTGTGGAAACCAAGTTATCCTAAAGTTTAAACATAAATTGGAGTTCAGTTTTAGCTTGGTTGGTCAGTGTGTATATTGTTTTATTAATTTCTCAAAATCTTTCTGTTCTAGAGATTTTGCAGCTGCTAGTATGATCGGTGGCAGCGGTTTGCTTGGAAAATCGTGGCCAGATTTGGATATGCTTCCACTCGGATGGCTGACTAACGCAGGTGAATCTTTGTTCTTGATTGACTATTATAAGATATAAATTTTGACCATTATCGGTTTGAAATACTAATTTTAGCAATTGAAATAGGAGTCAATGTAGGTCCACACAGGAATTCGAGTCTTACTCTAGATGAGCAAAAGACACAGGTGGGTCTAATTGGTGTGCTTTACATATAGCCGAATCAAATACTTTTTCGGTTCTATAGATTTTCTTTTGAATTTTTACAGATGACTCTGTGGTCAATGGCCCGATCTCCCTTAATGTTTGGTGGAGATATGAGAAAGCTGGACGATACTACATATAGACTCATTACAAATCCGACTCTATTGGAAATCAACTCTTTCAGTTCAAACAATAAGGAGGCATGCTTTACTCGAATCACTCTTCTTTTACCTAATTATTCGGAAAATATAATCAAAATGTACATCATTTGACTCTTGAGAGTCAAACTTAATAATGTTCGTCTTACGTTCTTTACAGTTTCCTTATATTACGAGTGCACCTCAATTTCAATTCTTGGAAGAAGGGGTTAAATTTCAAACAAGAAGTCTAAAATATGTGGGTGAGTCAGAAAAACTCATTTTGGGGCTCGCGAGCTGTCACGATCCCAAGGCCAAAGGTTGGTTTTCGCAAGTGGTTGATACAAATCTTGAACAAGTTTGTTGGAGATGGGGTTCAAGAAGCAAAAAGTTCGAACCTTTTTGTCTATACAAGACTGAATCATTTTTGCAATCGTAAGTTTCTAAACCTTTTTTTGCAATATGCCTTATTGTAAGTCATGTAAAGGTCAAAAACTTATGGGCGATTCTTTATTTCCTTTTTTTAGCGACGAAGATGCTATGTATAGTGAAAAATATCAAGGAAAACTTCACCTACATGCGAGAAATAGAAAAGGGTTTTGTTTCGATACATCATCCAAAAGAAAGCTTACTTCAAACGAGCATAAGAGAGCATCATTTTCGCCTTGTAGACTGGATGCTAATCAGGTACACGTAGCAATACTTGTTTATTGTTTTTCACTATTTTGTATAAAGAAAAAACATGTTGCATTATTTAAATTGTTGGTTTTTGTGTTTAGATGTGGGAGCTAAGTAATAATGGAACACTTGTGAATAGTTATTCCGGTTCATGCGCTTCTATGAAAGTAATGAAAGCCAATGCTGTTCCTGGAGGAATTCGTTCATGGATCGCTACGGGAAGGAGAGGTAACGTTTAGACCATAGTTTTGCTCTATCTTTAGAGGTGGCAAAACGGGTGGGTTGGCTAATAAATCAAAACAAGAATTTTTTTGTAGTGAATTGGGTTGACCCGAAACATATGCATTAAGTGTAAAGTTTTTATCGTTGCATACTTGCTTTCAACCCATTTGAACTAATTTCTTGATTAATATTACTCAATTGAGATAAAATTTCCTCAAAATAGAATGGATCAAAATTGCCATATGTAGTTATAACCAACAAGGTTTGACTTATTGACTCAAATAATCACTTGTTTATCATAATGTTTCAGGAGAGGTGTATCTTGCATATTTCAATCTAACTCCCACTAAAACTGTTATTTCCACGACTGTATCAAGTCTTACAAAGGCGTTTCCGGCTATAAATTTTGGGTCGTGTTCATGCAAAGAGATTTGGAGTGAGAAAGACTACGGAACGCTACAACATTCACTCTCGGCTTCTGTAGAATCACACGGCTGTGCACTTTTTATATTGACTTGCACTTGATTCCCCGAGTGTGTTTGTGTGATTTGTGAGTGCTTCTTGGTTTTAATTCCCCAAAGGGGTTTGTCTATGTTATGAAGAACATTGGTTTAAAGGAGTTATATGTTAGTTATCGTAATTACCAACTCTTCCATGAAATGATAATTACCCGACCTGATTTGGCATAAGCACGAGAAACAGTTAAACAAAAGCTATATACTTCAATCGTGCAAATTGGACATGATTTCGATTTTAGTTAATAAACTCTAAAGGCATTCAACTTTATTGTCCCACATTGGTGGAGATTGTAACAAAAGTATGTTTATATATGCAAGCATATACTAATGTTAAATGAAGTTGAATTAAGATGAAAGATGTGGTGGTCCGCCTTGCTGATAGGGGTGTTGCATTAGGAGTTACAGAAGCAGCTTTGGATGTTATACTTAGCGAGAGTTATGCTATAATGATGCATACTCACGTTGTAAATGGTTTTCACAATGATGCTGCACAGGCTGAATGGGGAAGAATTGACTTACAGGGTGGAAAAGCATGGTGGACTCGTGAATGCTGCAATTGGTCAGAAGTCTGATATTCTGATTGAAGTTCCTCCTAGTGCATATGGTTTTCACAATGATGTTGCACAGGCTGTGAAGAGGATGAAGATTGAGGAGGTTGACAATGATGATGAAATGGATGAATAAAAGAAAAGTGGAATAAAAAAGTTGTATAGAAGAGTCTTGTTATTACTGAGTGTATGATCAGCTTGTTTGTTTAGTATAAGTCTGTGTTTATGTTGTTGAAGTTGCTCTGTGTATTGTCTTTTGAATCAGTGAAGTAAGCTACTTATAATATGGGCATTTTTAGTTGTCATGGTTGGGTGTTTGTGATATGGTACTATAATAATTTCAGTATTTTGACCTTTGATTCGAGTATGATTGTTAGAATCAAACATTCTTTGGTTTGGCTGCTCTTCGCTCTACACATTGACGCTAGTCTATAGCAAGCAACAAACCCAAGGAGGAAATTTCGAATGACCAAGGCATCTTCACAGCCTTGGTTCATGGTTCAGACTGAACTAGTCCCTGCAAGTCTGCAGGATCAGGTCCATCATGTAGAGCACAGACACTAGCATAAAACTGTATAACCACACCAATATTACTACTAATAGGAACAGCAAAAAGATTTAAGAAGTTATTCATTGACATCTCGGAATCAGATTTAGAGTTGTATCCGCTTATTAAGAGGGCATTTGGACTAGTAAATACGTTAAACTTTAAAACATAACAATATATAATGGTTGGACCAAATGAATGACAACAGTTTAATAAGAACATTTTTAACCATGGATGTAGCATATCAAAAGCAAAACCTCATATGTTTGAATGCATTTAAACATAAGACACTAGGACCAATTTCAATTTTTAGTAATCGTGACTGATTTTGTTCGGCCCGTGGCTATATCTTCCGCAGTAACTAGAAGGATCCCATTTGAATCCAAATCGAAGCAAACGTCTATACCAGCGTACCTGGCACAGGGTTTTGGAAGGAGAATTTGTCAAGTAATATGTTGTCCTTAACTTTTACCCCCTCACCTTGATACACATAGATACCTACTGTCGTTGCACCAACCCAAACTGAACTAAAACTTCTCTTCTTGCTTGTGGGCATGCATGTGTTCATGGGGATAATAACACACATGTGACCGTATTCACCATTCATCTTGACTTCAATTCCTAACGAGCGAGGAGTGACATCCAGTAGCACCACATCTTTCTTCATATCATCAACATCTCCACTTAACCTAGCAGCCAAGATTGCTGCACCTGAAGCAACAGCCTCGTCGCCATTTAAACACTTGCAAAGTGTATTTCCATCAAAAAACTCCTCCAGCATTTGTTGTACTTTTGGAATCCTACTCGAACCCCCGACAACCACCACCTCATCCACATTCTTTTTCGTCATATCTCCATCACGTAGACATTTTTCCAATAGTTGAATGCATTTTTTAAAGAACATTGAATTTAGCTCCTCAAATTTGGCTCTGCTGATTGTGATAGAAAAGTCAATGCCCTCATGCAAACAATCGATTTCAATTGGAGCTAGGCTCGTTGAGGACAAATCCCTCTTTGCTTTTTCACAAGCAACTTTCAATCTCCCTAATGCACTTGGACTACCTTTTATGTCGACGACACAATTTTGTTTTTTCTTGAATTCTGTTATGCAATAATTAATGAGTGTTCATCAATATCCTCACCACCTAAATGAGTATCACCACCAACAGCTTTGACATCAATAACACCCTTTTCACTGATTGTCAAAAGAGATACATCAAAGGTTCCGCCACCCAAATCAAATACCAAAACAGTCTTATTATCCTTGTTCCATTTCTTGCCGGCCACGTTGTCCACACCATATGCAATTGCAGCAGCTGTTGGCTCATTCAAAAAACGCAACACATTGAGGCCCGCGATAGTTCCCTGCTTCCTTTGTTGCCTCTCGTTGCTGGTTATTAAAATAAGCGGGAACAGTGATCACATCATTTTTTACCTCTTTTCCAAGAAAATCTTGAGCAGCTTCTTTCATCTTCTTGAGAACCATGGATGATAATTCTTCAGGCGGAAATTTCTTTTGTTCACCCTTGTACTCGACTACAACACTTGGTTTCTCAGAATCCCCTTTCACAACCTTGAAGGGCCACAATTCCATGTCCTTCTGCACTTGATGATCACCAAATTTGCTTCCAATCAAACGCTTAGTAACTGAAATTCTTAAAACATTCATGCATGGTTAGAAAACAAAAAATTGTCACTAAGGAAAGCGTAAAATAGTTAAAGTAAATCATGATTTACCAAACACCGTGTTAGTAGGGTTTCCAGCTATTTGATTTTTTGCACTCTCGCCCACTAATAACTCTGAATCAGTGAAAGCTACACAAGAAGGGGTGATCCTGTTTCCCTGTTCATTAGGTATGATCTCCACCCGATTATTGCTCCCAATCCAGATAGCAGCACATGAGTATGTCATTCCAAGATCAATACCAATAGCGGTTCCTTTAACCTTTTTTTGACATTTTTCTGTCGAATTCCGCCAGAAGAATAGCACGGAATGGATAGTTGAGAAGACAAACACTCTTCAGAAAGAAGAATATATACATGAATGAACTAACAGAACACAAAACACTAACGTTTGAATGTATATGATCGAATATAAAGTGTCTACCAACGTCATGTGGATGGCGTATTTATTATACGTATGGGAAGGAAAAGGCCTAGCTTATATAATCCTATAATGACTAGAATAAGGAAACTAAATTTAAAATAATAAAATACTAATCTAATATATCAAAAACTATATGGAGGACTCAGCTGACAATTACAAATGGGTTCAGCAAATTTACCCTTTCACTCCTTGTCTATAATTTTCAACTTAAAAAGTCAATAAATAATTTACATATCGAATCGTTTTATAAAGGGGCAATTCCATATTTCCCCAATAGAATCATCAAAATTCCATATTTCCCCAAACATGCATCAAAATCATTGCACATTATGCATTGTTAACTTGAAAGTTGGGTAAATATGACATTTTGTGGTTTAGATTGGGTAAATATGGAATTATCCCTTTTATAAACATTAAGGCATTTTGGTAATTTTCATATCAATTCCATTTTTGGTCATTGAGACATACTCTTTACATGTAATACATAACATATAAAATAGAAATGGAGTTTTGGACCACTTAGACAAAAACAATCCAAAATCATTTCCAATACAATTTTTTCCCTTATCACTTTACAATCAAGAAGAATTCACCATGATCATTCATCATTCAAAACCAAAGAACAACAACAAGATCATGAAAAACCTATTTACGACATTATAATCTTCGGCGCAAACCACTAGTCAAATAGCTATCCGTGTGATTAAAAATTCTCATAAAGCTCACATAAGAAGACATATTTTTTATGAAAGCAAGCCACTAGTCAAATAGCACGATCTCACAAGTTATATCCTTAAGCCAATAAGTTGATCTCATACAAAAACCAACGCAATAAAATACTGAAATAATGCAGCAAGGAACTAAGGAATATGAAAAAATGACCATAAATCTAAATAGAAGCATACATCATTTACAGTAAATCTGCCACAAGTTTTATTCAGATGAAAAGTGAAAACCATGAAACAAGATAATTATTAGAACCTGCATATTCATTGCCCGCTTGAATGAGGAGATATGAGGCTCTGCATAATAGTAGTAGTAGGTACACACATACACTTTTTAAAAAACCATGTATCATGAGTCGACCTCGTAACGTCAGAAATGTCATTCTCCACTTGGTCTTCGTCCATGGACGGATGTTCAACAAATTCATTCTTCCGTTGGCAATTACTCCCCAATGTTACCCAAGACTCTTTTACATTGTACTTGTGCATTATCCACATATAAGGGTGGTCTTTAAGATCAGTACGACATATGCAAAGACATTCATCCTTAATCCCCACCATCATAAACATGCTCGGAATATCCTCTTTATTAGGATTATACCTTGCATCATCAGGTTGGGGAATTTCTTTAAATACCTCTTTGGATAAATCAAAAGAAATAATGAATGAATTCTCTTGAAATTCACAATGCATAAGCCAGTGAAGTGCCCCATTGCATAAAGTAGCAAGCTCTCCAAGATGAGTACATGTATAGTTCACGTGGCCAATATGTTTCCAAACATTTGATTTCAAAGACAATACTTGGAAAGATGTCTGATACTCGCCTTCCTTGACCCCGAACACAATCTTATAATCATTTGTAACTGGATCATACCCAAAACCCCAACATGATTCATTGTAAGCTAGATGCTTTTGCACCATTCTCTCTTCTCTAGTCCACGGATTGGCTACTATAAATTCATTGCCATGAAAACTATTGATACATGCGAGGCCATTTGAATAACCAACAATGTAGTATTTTTGACCAGGTTTAGACCAGTAAGTTGGTATTATAACCCGGTCATTCCTTGTATGTGGATTATCATTGTTGTTGTTACAATAGTTCAAATGAGTTTTGATAAAACTAGGGTGGGAGATCAAAGATCTCCATGACTTACACACACTCTTGCATCTAATGAGATTCTCCACATCTAGTCTTACCAGAATACGCTCAATTAATTCCTCAGGGATAATCTCTTCCATTGAAACTTTTCTTTTTTCCGTAACGCAGTTCTCTTCTATTAAAACTTTTATCTTTTTTGTAACACGATTCATTTCAATTGAAACTTTTCTTTTTTCCGTAACGCTGTTCTCTTCCATTGACACCATCTTTTATGTTGCAAGTTAAGGCCGTTCTTTCTGTAACACAGAAGAAATACAAAGACATTGATTAAAAACTATCTAATGTGCAGTTTAAAACTCACAAAAACCGACTACGACGTACAAATCTACAATAGCTAACCTCATGTGTTGATTTCGATTTCTTATAATACCCGATTCGTCAATGTTCATGGTGATTTCAACGGATGATTTAGGCCTAACAATTATTGCATGCTAATAACCAATAAAAAATAACAATAAATTAAGAAAGTAATAAATCAATATGAAAACTGATCAAGAAAAAAAATATTACCTCCAAAATCGTAGTCCCGTTCAAGCCAAGCACGCCACTAGTTCTTGATCGTAATAGGTTTATCGACCACCAAAAGACATTGGTTTAATATAACTTTAGTTAATTATATATAGAGAATAATGATGTGAAAAAGGAAACAAATAAAATAGTAAAAGGAACCTATAATAAAAAACTGGAAACAGGGTTTTGGAAGGAAAAAAAAACACATGTTGGGCTCGAACATATTGTTTTACTTGTGACCCGGATGTTGTCTTTGTTCTCTATATATAAACAACTCGTTATAATACTCGAGCACGGTTTTTTCTTAAACCTTTTATTATGTATTATTATTAATTAGTCGGATACTCGTGCACAGCGGCGGCGATAATTATAGTTATATGTGTTTGCTTACCCGTTTAGTGAATTTGTTTCACGACACTTTGAATGTATATGTGTTAGTTGTATGGGGTTGAGATCCTCTACAAAGTGATCATAATTTAAAAAGTCTAAAAAGCTACCTATATTGAAGCTACCTATATTGTGACAAGTGTCCTATTTTATTTTTGCCAGATCATTTTTTGCTATTTCCACTCTTAACTAATGATCCAACTGATAAACATTATGAAATTTAAAAAAAAAACTTATTAACATTATGACTTTTTTAGAAAACTGATGAACATTATAAGTTTTTTTTCGAAAATTGATGAACTAATGAAAATTATGATTTTTATTTTTTAGAAAACCGATGAACTGATGAACATTATGGTTTTTTTAGAAAACTGATGAACATTATGATTTTTCTTAGAAAACTGATGAATATTATGATTTTTCTTAGAAAAATAATGAACATTATGATTTTTTTCTTAGAAAACTAATGAACATTATGATTTTTTTTTAAGAAAACTGATGAACATTATGATTTTTTTTGAAAATTGATGAACATTATGATTTTTTTTCTTAGAAACTGATGAACATTATGATTTTTTTTAGAACTGATGAACATTATGACTTTTTTTAGAAAACTGATGAACATTATGATTTTTTTAGAAAACTGATGAACATTATATTTTTTTTAGAAAACTGATGAACATTATGACTTTTTTTAGAAAACTGATGAATATTATGATTTTTTTAGAAAACTGATGAACATTATGATTTTTTTTGTTAGAAAATTGATGAACTAATGAACATTATGATTTTTATTTTTTATAAACTGATGAACTGATGAACATTATGGTTTTTTTTAGAAAACTGATGAACATTATGATTTTTCTTAGAAAACTGATGAACATTAAGATTTTTTTTAGAAAAGTAATGAACATTATGATATTTTCTTTGAAAACTAATGAACAGTATGATTTTTTAAGAAAACTGATGAACATTATGATTTTTTTTAGAAAACTGATGAACATTTTGACTTTTTTTAGAAAACTGATGAATATTATGATTTTTTTTTTAAAATTGATGAACATTATGATTTTTTTTTAGAAAATTGATGAACATTATGACTTTTTTTTTAAAAACTGATGAACATTATGATTTTTTTAGAAAACTGAAGAACATTATGATTTTTTTTAGAAAACTGATGAACTGATGATCATTATGATTTAAAAAAAAAAAAAAAAAACTGATGAACATTATGAACTTTTTTTAGAAAACTGATGAACTGATAAACATTATGATATTTTTTTTTCTGAAAACTGATGAACTGATGAACATTGTGATTAAAAAAAAAAAAACTGATGAACATTACGAATTATTTTTAGAAAACTGATGAACCGATGAACAACGTGATTTTGCTTTAAGAAAACTGATGAACAACATGGTTTTTTTCTAAACAACTGATGAACAACATGATGTCTTTTTAGAAAACTAATGCACTGATGAACAATGTGAATTTTTTTAAAGAACTGATGAACAAAGTGATTTTTTTAAAGTGATGAACTAATGAACAATGTTATCTAAACGATGAACATTATGATGTAATTAATGAACACCTTTAAAAAAATTGATAAACGTGATAAATATTTCATCCGAAGAAACAACTAACTTCTGTCAAAAATTCTTTTTATACACAATCACAATCAACATTACCATGGCTTATCAATCACTTCTAAAACAGACAACTAAACACGCTTTATTTAATTTGCTTACACCAAAAAGTCTCTGCTCTCCCCTCAAAATAGACAAATCAAGTGCTGTAAATTATTAACCTCCAAGCAGTATTCCAAATTAGTGAATCAAATCAAAACAACAAAAAAACAATTTGTAATCCCGTTTTTATCAATCTATCATTTACAATAAACAAAAAATATTCTAACAATGACAAACACCTACTAATTTATAATTATGAATCAAGTCGCATTTCATAACAACACACATACGGATACACCATCATCTACGATAACTTACCAATCATAATCTTTAACGCATCGATCAACATCCTCTCTTTATTCATCTTCTCCGTCGAATCAATTGCTTTCTTCCGCGAGATCTGTTATTTTCTCCGGCAAATACTCCAGCAGATCTGTTGCTTTCTCCGTCGAATATTCCGTTAAATTGTTAATCATGATATGATATTAGGTGGTTACGATCTGATGTTATGGTGCGATTGAGATAGATTGATGAGTTATTGTTTCGATTTTGGAGTCACGAATCTGGTTTTAAGTACCGGAGGTAGGTGGTTGAGTGGTGGCGGATACGGTGGTGGTTATTCATGATGGTGAGTGTGTGTGTGTTTTTATGGTGTTTTTAGAGTCTGTGCTTTTTTTTTTTTTCCAGATGAGTGAGAGTGAAAATAGTAATAAATAGAAAGCAGATAAGAAGTGAAAAGAAGGGGACACGTGTCATCACCTCCTCACTTTTTAGACTTTTTATTTGTTACCTCTTTTTATTTGATCCGCTTCCTAGTTGTATGTGTTTGTTTGGGTTACCCGTAGCTTTCCCGTGACATTATTATTCCCGCATATAGAAATACCCTCGCAATCTCTTACCTGTCAAACACTCTCTCAAAAGTATATGATTTTGACGAATCAAGATTATATTAATTGAAATAAAAGTTAAAATTGTAAAAATTTGAATTAAAATAAAATAAACCCACTAAAAATGTAAAAACTAAAAACTTATAAAAATATATCAAAATGGATGTTGAATTAAAGAGCATAAAATTTTAGAAAATATGGTGAAATTAGATTATAAAAAAAATAAGTAGATAAAAAGATATTTCAATTTGAAAATAAAGATGAATTTTTAGTTGAGAAGTGACACATGTCACTTTATAATTGGAGCTCCTTATCTTACTTTTTAGTTCTTAGGAGTTAGGCTTGAAGTTTGTTAAGAAGTGACACATGTCATCTCATGATTGAAGCTCATTATCTTAATTTTTGGTTAAGAGTTAGGCTTGGAATGATGTTTGGCTTTTACATGCATTATAATATATACTAGTTGCATACCCGCGCACAGCGGCGGCGATAAATATAGTTATATAATAAATATAGTAAATGAATTGTTAACCCAACTCTCCTCGCAATTCACTACCCGCTTAGTGAATTCATTTCACAACACTCCAAATGTATATGTGTTAGTTGTATGTGTTTGTTTGGGTTTTCCGTATCTTTCCCGTGACATCATTATTCCCGCATATAAAAAAAACCTTCACAATCTCTTACCCGTCAAACACTTTCCCAAAAGTAAATGATTTTGATAAATAAAGTTTGTATTGATTGAAATAAAGGTTAAAGTTATAAAAATTTGAATCAAAATAATATAAACATACTAAAAATGTAAAAACTAAATACTCATAAAAATATATCAAAATAGATGTTGAATTAAAGAGCACAAAATTTTAAAAAATATGGCGAAATTAGATCATAAAAAAATTAAACGAAATAAAAGATATTTAAATTTAAAAATAAAAGTGATTAATTAGTTAAGAAGTGACATGTGTCACCCCATTATTGGAGCTCCTTATTTTAGTTTGTTAGAGCTCTTCACTTTTTGTTATTTTTTAGTTAGGGAAGTGACACATGTCACTCAATGATTGGAGCTTCTTATCTTAATTTTTTGTGGAGCTCACAACTTAAATGCTTTATATAGTAGTATAGATATATATAGTATAGATATGTAATTGCATCTGCACAATTATTATTATTCTAATTGCATAGTTTCATTGTTTAATGTGGTCTAAATGCTTTTGAACGTATAAGTTGGGTTTGGATCATGATGAAAAGATTTATTCCGGTTCATGTGCTTCTATGAAAGTAACGAAAGCCAATGCTGTTTCTGGAGGAATTCGTTCATGTATCGCTACAGGAAGGAGAGGTAACATTTAGACCATATTTTTGCTTTATTTTTAGAGGTGGCAAAACGTGTGGGTTGAGTAATAATTAATAAATCAAAACAGGAAATTTTTTGGAGTGAATTAAGCGTACACTTTTTATCGTTGCATACTTGCATTCAACCCACCATTTGGACTAATTTCTTGATTAACATTACTCAATTGAGATAAAATTTCCTCAAAATAGAATGATCAAAATTGCCATATGTAGTTATAAGCAACAATGTTTGACTTATTGACTCAAATAATCACTTGTTTATCATAATGTTTCAGGAGTGGTGTATCTTGCATATTTCAATCTAGCTCCCACTAAAATTGTTATTTCCACGACTGTCTCAAGTCTTACAAAGGCGTTTTCGTCTATAAATTTTGGGTCGTGTTCATGCATAGAGATTTGGAGTGAGAAAGACTACGGAACGCTACAACATTCACTCTTGGCTTCTGTAGAATCACACGGCTGTGCACTTTTTATATTGACTTGCACTTGATTCCCCGAGTGTGTTTGTGTTTGATTTCTGAGTGCTTCCTGGTTTTAATTCCCCAAAGGGGTTTGTCAATGTTATAAAGAGCATTGGTTTAAAGTAGTTATATGTTAGGTTACGGTAATTCCTAAGTCCTAACTCATCCATGAAATGATTTCTGCAAAATTACCCGACATGATTTGGCATAAGCGCGAGAAACAGTTAAACAAAAGCTAAATACTTCAATCGTGCAAATTGGACATGATTTCGATTTTAGTTAATAAACTCTAAAGGCATTCAACTTTATTGTCCGAGGTTGCTACAAAAAGTATGTTTATATATACAAGCATATACTTTTTACATACAAAATTTTTCTTACATACCAAGGGGCTCATATTAACCATCCATTTAAAAAAAAATCAATGGCTGAGATTAAAAGCATTTTATTATTTCACATATTTTTTATAATTTAAATATCTCTTAAACCGTTAATCGTTAAGCAAAAATAACTACACCATCGCGACGAGTATTTAATTATCTTTTTATAGACGGGCACTTTGATATACTTTCGAAAAAAGAAAAAAAATCATTTTTTTTCACGTTTTTCGTCTTTTTTTTTCTTTTTTCTTCGAAACTGGAATTTGCGTGAAATATCATATATGATTTAACACTAATTTGAATATCACATATGATATTAGTGTTAAATCACATATGATATGTAATATCATATGTGATACTATTGTTAAATCATATATGATAAATTACATATGATATACATCTCATATATGATATAACATTAATATCATATATGATATAACACTAATACTGTTATATCATATATGATTTTTAATGTAAATTTCAGTAACGTAAAAAAATGAAAAAACTTAAAAAAAAACGTAAAAAGTATGAAAAAAAAAATTTTGTCGAAAGTATATCAAAATGCCTATCTATAAAAAGATAATTAAATGATTGTCGCAATGATATTTTTTTTCGCTTAACGATTAACAGTTTGAAAGTTATTAATATTTGAAAAAAGAGGATGAAAGTGTGTTTTTTAAATTGTTGTATTAATCTCATTCATTAGATCAAATAAAAATGAATGGTTGAGATTGATCATTTGGTATGTGAATAATCTTTTGTCCTCTTAAATCTATACTTTCTATTAAATGAAGTTGAAATGTATTCTGATTCTTTAACATGATTGATTTCCTACTATTAAAGTGTCAGACCGGTTATGTGTGAGACGCATACTATATTTTGTCTTTAGATAAAAAAAATATTGATTTTTTGTTATTACATTTAATTAATAATCTTAGATAAACATATTATTTTAGAATTTAATTGATATAAGAGGAGAGTTATTTTACATACCAAACTTTTCTTACATACCAAAGGACTCATCTCAACCATTCATTTAAAAAGAAATCAATGACTGAGATTAAAAACATTTTATTATTTCACTTATTTTTTAAAATTTAAATATCTCTTAAACCGTTAATCGTTAAGTAAAAATAATTACACCATCGCCACGAGCATTTAATTATCTTTCTATAGACGGGCACTTTGATATACTTTCGAAAAAAGAAAAAAAATCGTTTTTTTCACGTTTTTTCATCTTTTTTTTTGTTTTTCTTCGAAACTGTAATTTGCATGAAATATCATATATGATTTAACACTAATTTGAATATCACATGTGATATTAGTGTTAAATCACATATGATATGTAATATCATATGTGATACTATTGTTAAATCATATATGATATAAATATCATATATGATATAACACTAATATCATATATGATATAACACTAATAGTGTTATATCATATATGATTTTTTAACGTGAATTTCTATAACGTAAAAAAACGAAAAAACTTAAAAAAATACGTTAAAAATACGAAAAAAAAATTTTTTTGTCGAAAGTATATCAAAGTGCCTATCTATAAAAAGATAATTAAATGCTCGTCGCAATGATATTTTTTTTTCCGCTTAACGATTAACGGTTTGAAAGTTATTAATATTTGAAAAAAGATGATGAAAATGGGTTTTTTAAATTGTTGGGATTAATCTCATCCATTAGATCAAATAAAAATGGATGGTGGAGATTGATCCCTTGGTATGTAAATAATCTTTTGTCCTCAAATGATCTTAAATCTTGATATAAATGATTTGTTATTACAATTAATTAATAATATAAGATAAACATGTTATAGTTGAATTTAATTGATATAAGTGATAACACAAATTATTACTTTTGACTTACTAAAACCTCGACATTGAGAGCCGATTAATCTCATGACGATTACTTTTTTAGATAGTCCGAAGTCGGCGCAAGTGAACCTCTGTGGCTAATGGGGGATTAATTTTCTCACAGGATTCGAAACCAAGACCTCTAGGCACTTTCATTTAAGAGGCTAAACTCTTACTACTAAGTCACCCCATTAGTTAAATTCAGGGTCCTATAATAACCAAGAAGGTGGAAATCCTGTAATGCATTTTGTTGGACCATCTCTAAAGAAGAATATCTTCACTCGTTGACGTCGTAACTGGAGATGGTTTTAATGAAGTTGAAATGTATTGTGATTCTTTAACATGATTTTTTTTTGAACGGCCATTGTTTTATTAAAAAGCTAGCAAGACTCTCTAAAGAAGAATATCTTCACTCGTTGACGTCGTAACTGGAGATGGTTTTAATGAAGTTGAAATGTATTGTGATTCTTTAACATGATTTTTTTTTGAACGACCATTGTTTTATTAAAAAGCTAGCAAGACGCTAGGAATTACAAATTTACAAGATACGAGTTTTTTAACCAATCTACCCAACTAAATGAAACCTTACAACGATACCGAATCCAAGAAAAAGAGCGTAACACTACGTCTTCAAAAAGCGTCTCTTTAGGGGGAATTTCCGAGCCAAAAACACATTTGTTACGGAAAGACCATATATGCCACCACAACCCATAACAAACTCCCTCCAACACCGTTTTATGCTTAGCCGGAATCCTAATCTTAACCATCCAATGTAACCAATCTTCATACGAACACACCTCTAAAAAGTCCACATTCCACCATCGACATATCTTACGAAAAGTATCTCTAGCCACATAACAAGCAAAAAATATATGGCTCGATGACTTAAGTACACAATCGCATATAGGGCATAGAATAGAATTAAGATTCATACCTCTCCGTGAGATGTTAAGACGAGAAGGTAAAGCATCAAACTTCACTTTCCACGCATGAACATTCACCTTAATCGGCACCTCCTTTATCCAGCGAGTTTGGGAAGACACCTCCGTCAGCCTTATATGATCAATCAGCTTTCTGAACGATGCTACCGAAAAATCACCTGAACCTTCTAAATCCCAATACCACCTGTCGTTCTTATCCACAAGAGAAATATTTCCCACCTTGTCCACCAAATCAGCAAGCTGCGACATTTCCAGCCCACTTCTAGGCGCCCGACAAAAAGAGGTTATAAGACCTGATTGAGCAACTTTAGCAGCTACGCTTATCTTCTTATCCAACTCCAATGCATAAAACCTAGGAAACCTGTGATTGAACGACATATCTCTCAGCCACATGTCCTCCCAAAAGGAAGTGTCTGCGCCATTACCCAGTTTTTTCTGCATATGAGCGAGAAAATCAACTCCTTGGTTTTTAACGTTAGCCATTTCCTGCAATATATACCTCCATATCGATTTATGTCCTGCTTTTAAACCGGAACCTATTTTACCATCTTTTCCATGAATAGCAGAAATAACCCTCGTCCATAACGTATTATTTTGGGTAATAAATCGCCACACCCATTTAAATAGAAGAGCTCTATTTAAATCATATAAACTAGACACACCGATGCCACCTTTCTCTTTGGACGTTAGAACTTTGTTCCATTTCACCCATATCGATTTTTTACTAACCAAATCAACACCATTAAAGAAACGACTTCCATCCCATGAAGGACCTTCATTGGAACCTTAAAAATAGACATATGATAAATTGGCATCGACCCTAAAACGGATTTTAGAAGGTTTAATCTTCCACCTATGGATAAAGTTTTCATTTTCCATTTCGAAAGACGCATAACCATGTTATCCACGATCTCTTTCCAAGACTGAATGCGAGACATATTCCCCCTACTTTCGAGCCTAAATAAGTAAAAGGCACGTTTAAAATACCACAACCAATCCTATGTGCGGCTTGCTCCACTTTTCCTTTATTCACGGCTATACCCATAATTTTACTCTTACTCATATTTATACAAAGACCGGAAGCCCGTTCAAAGCACTTCAACGCATAAACAGTCGTCTCAATATTCGAATTACTCCATTGCCCCACAAACACCGCATCATCCGCATAAAACATATGAGATAAAATCATCGAAGAGTTCAACACAATACCTTTAAACATGCCCGCATCCACCACTTTTTGAAACGAAATGTGAAGACTTTCCATAATCAAGATAAATAGAAACAGAGAAAGATCCCCTTGTTTAATACCCTTAAAGAATTGAAATTCCTCCGTAGGACTTCCATTTACAATGACCGAACCCCAAGAAGATTGGAGACATTCACGAATCCAACCACACCATTTCTTTCCGAAACCAAATTTTATAAGAACATCATCTAAATAGTCCCAACGGACCGAGTCATACGCCTTTTCAAAATCAATCTTAAAAATAAAAGAATGCTTTCTCTTCGACTTACACCATTGAAGGATTTCATTAAGAATAAACGGGCCATCAAGAATTTGTCTTTCCGCCACAAAAGCCGATTGAACCTCACTAACAATGTCCCCCAAGACCGTCACCAAACGATTAGCCAATATCTTGGCTATAATTTTATATAAGCTACCAATAAGACTTATCGGTCGAAAGTCCTTAACCATTTTCGCATCAGGAATCTTCGGAATCAATGCAATGAAAGCGGAATTGCACCCTTTAGGAATCGACTCATACTAGAAAAAATATTTCACTGCAGCCACCACGTCTTTCTCAATAACATTCCAAAAGCGCCTATAAAAGCCAAACGTAAACCCATCCGGCCCCGGGGATTTATCAATACCGCACTCCCATACAGCCTTTTTGATCTTTTCGTTCAACACCTCGGCTTCCATATCTGCTTGCTGAATAGAAGTCAATTGTCGCGGAAAGTCAGCAATAAGAGTGGGACGAATCTTCCTAGGTTTCGCAAATCTGTTTTTGAAATGAGAAAAAATCTCATGTTTCACCAAGTTAGGTTCTTCAATCCATTTCCCCGCATCCATTACCCCTCGAATAGAAAGGAGATTCCTTTATTTATTAAGAATCCCATGATAATATTTAGAATTTTTGTCGCCTTCTATCGCCCATTTAACCTTTGCTTTCTAAGCCACTTCCATCGATTGAAGTTTATCTAATTCTTGAATGGACTTGATAATCTACGATCTTTTAAACATAACATCTTCAGAAGCATTACCTTGATCAATAACCGCGTCCACATCTCCTAAATCAGTCACCAACTTCTTTTTACTGTTTTTAAAATTTTGTCTCGAACCGTTCCATACTCGAATCTTCTTTTTAAGGTTCTTCAATTTACTCATCAAGTGTTGGATATTGGATTTCACATACACATCAAACCATAACACAAAGTGGGCGTATAATGGTGAGTTCTAGAGAGAGAAAGTTAGAGGTTTAGGGAACTTAGTGAGAGAAAGAAAAACTATTATTATGAGCTCCAACTCTCTACCTTGGGAGGTAGAGAGTATTTATAGTCTTACATAAATCGCCACACAACGGGCTGTGGATCAGGCATACAGTGGGTAAAGACCCGTCCGTCCTCCACGGTATTACTAAACAAAATACTACTAACCAAATATAACTACGACTACGAGCATTCTAACAATTACATATACTTGAGGTGACCGACTCTTTAATACCGGGAATTTCTAATTCCTAACAATCTCCCCCTAAGGGAGGTCACCTCAAACATATACTAAAATGACATTGAATACAATCGGATATTACATTAACAATTGATCTTGCATTCTTGATGTAGTACTTTGCTCAAAAGCTCGTAGTCATTGATTCCACTCATTGCATGTTTGGTTAATCCAAGTGGAGGTCTTTTACTGATCCACGTGATAATAATGTTGAGCCAGCTTTTGAGTTCATCAGCTAATAGAAAATCTCAGATACATCCATTGTGGTGTTGGTATTATGTGATGTTGTGACATTCGGACCGACATGCTCACATTCGGGATCATGATATATTCTCATCAGAGTAGCGGAAGCATTCGTTGATTCATGATATTGGCAGCAGCGTAGAAGAAGCATGGAGTGAAAATATCAGAGTCATTGATGCACTAATCATGATTTCTTTTGAGATGAATGTGTTAGGTGAGCATGTGGCTATGGATTGACCGCTTCATTCGATCACTGCAAACGTCGGGGTATACTTGCATAAGACAGTTAGCAATAAAGCGCACGAAAGTGTCTTTGATCACTTTCGATAAATTGAGGTACACGCCCACGGTTCCCGCTGATCATACAAGTACTTTGCCTGTGATCGGTATAATTCAAGAATTTCCTTGACAGGTTTTCGCAGCTGCTCTAGCCGTTCTCAAACCGAACGTCTCAAAGAAGACAACACGGAGTGAGTGAACCAGCGAATTTACGTCCACGGATTGATGAAAAGAGATTTGAAAACAATCGTGTATTGCTCAATAGAAATTGTTTTTGCAATATAACGAAGGTTTTAATGAAAATCAATTATCAATCATAAAACACCTTTTGATTTGAAAAATTAGTACACGGTCGACGTGCTAATGAAAAGAGTTTTAAAGCACAAAGACCGGTTTTTAAAGGTATCCGTCAATCCATAACCTGAACCGTGATTGATTCAAAAGATTGAATCGCCCCATTGTTTCTGTTCAGTTGTCACATGGTTGATCTATATAATAGATCTCACATGCCACCTACCAGAAGCTTGTTAGATGTTGGCTCCAGAAGGCTTTCCATCTTCACAGTGAATATGTAAACAAATCACTCAGATGTTCTGGCAATACCACAAGGATAATGCGGAGGACTCAAGATATAATCTCTCTTTCCACATTGTGTGAAACAGAGAGTCTTCATTGAAAGTGTCCTAATGAGATTTATTGATGATCTCGTGGCACTAGACTCAATTTGTGCATATTTGGATCCTATATCGGAGACTAGGGAGAGGGTCTCCTCCTTCAATATCAACAATCTCTAAGAGAAAGTCGATAGATAACGTCGGTTCCCCGTGAGAATGAAACAAGTCCTTTTAAGAGGAACTTGAGTGGTTTGGAAAGTTGAAGTGCAGTGCGTCACTGGGTCCATGACGTCTTGTCTTCAATACTGATGTTACCATCTTTAGCATTTGAATTGAACCCGGTTTCTGCCCTAAGGTTGAATATATGGAGGGCTATTTGTTTTCACCCTTTTCTCATTCAATTCTTTTTCATTCTTCAACCCCTTCAGTGCTTACCGAGACTTCATAGCAAGAACCTTGTTGGGTTTATTCCAGTACTAGCTCAGCCTTAGTCCGCACTCTTCCCATATCTCATTTTTCTCCTTTTATCATCATACCTAAGAACTCTACACTAACTAGTGGATAGTCCTTGGGTAGATCCCTCCGTTCTGGCGGATCATGGGAACACATACCTAACCTTATCGTCCTTATATCACCATACATAATGTAAAGTTGGTCGGTCTTTTTGGTATTGTTCATCCGCCATAGGAACCAATTGAAAACCATTTGAAAATCAATCCAGATACTTATGATATTTTATCAAAGCATTTTGTACCTGAATTGTTTTTGATAATTTTTGAAGAAGAACTCCCCCTCAACATGTGAATCAAGTATTTGAAATAGTTTTCCACACGGAGGCAAGAGAAAGAATTAACTTCTTTGATTACCATTTTAAAAAAATATCAACATCACTTCCCTAATCGAATCAAGTAGATAAAGCATTTTGGGGAAGGATGAGGTTTTCATGATTTTGGTCCCCCTCAATATGTGCCTCGAGATTGAAAAGAGTTTTGCACATACTAGAGGGAACCTGCACCTTGAGATAAGTTATCACGTTTCAAATCATATGATTTGAAATCGTTTGTCACATGTGGGAAGGAGAGCTTGTACATCCTTATAAAACCATTTACCGAATTATCAGTTTAAATCCAATTTAAATCACACATTCTCCCCCGATCACAATTATCAAATCATTTGAGATTTGTGATTTTTTAGATTTAAATTGATTATGGAAAGCTTTTAAGGAGAATTGTGACTTGATTATGAAAGCGTTTTAACTGATAATGATCGGATTTTAAGACTTTAAACTCCATTGATAAAACATGCATGAATATCTTTTGAAAACAATTGAATGCCAAATAACTTTTTAATTTAATTGAAATCATTCTCCCCTCAATCAATGACATAGGTTGTTGATTGAGAGATTGATATTTTGACAAATAAGTCCGGATGATTATCAAAAATAGAGACTGAGTTATTTTTCAAAGCAGCTTAGTTTTCGCAGATAAATGTTTAAAGAACATGGAATTTTGAAAACATGATAAAGTATGGCTCTGTTCTTTCCTTGAAAAAGCGGGTTACTGCCTGAAATGACAATAAACCATTATTTCTCTTTCTCCCAAATATATATATATATATATATATTTTTTATTATTTTTTTTAACATTCGAACAACATCTAAAGTCCCGTGTCATTCTTTGAATGACATCTCAAAGACCGTAGATATAGTCGAACCGAGAAAACGCATGACAAAATGACAATATTTTTGAAGATTTTTCGAATTTTTCAGATTTTTATGGATTTTGAAGGTTTTATAATTTTGTATTTTGATTTTCGAATAGATATATACAAGAGATAGATGAAGATAGACCTTTACTCCTCGTCTTCCTCCTCAAGACGTTTGAGTGTTTCTGGTTGAATACTTTTCAAGCCAAGACGTGGAAGAATAAACTCAAAACGTTCTCTTGGAAGAGCTTTGGTGAAGATGTCGCTAACCGATATTCAGACCTCACAAAATAGAGTTCCACCACACCTTTTTCCACTTGTTCCCGAATGAAATGATGTCGAATGTCGATATGCTTTGCTCTTGAGTGTTGAACGTTGTTGCAAGAGAGAGCAATAGCACTTTTATTATCACAATACAGAGGGATTTTGTTGAATTCAAAGCCATAGTCAGATAATTGAGATCTCATCCATAAGACTTGAGCACAACAAGATGACATGGCTATGTATTCAGCCTCTGTAGAGGAAATAGAAGTACTCATTTGCTTCTTTGAAGACCACCTCACAAGCTTATCACCCAAAAACTGAGCACCTCCGACGTACTTCGACGAGTATCTTGACATCCTGCATGATCAAGATCTGCATAGGTCGTTAGTGACATACCGGTGTCCTTCGGTACCAAAGTCCCATATTGATGGTTCCTTGGAGATACCGAAAGACCCGCTTAACCGCTTCAAGGTGCTTTTTAGTAGGCTTAGCTTGGTATCTAGCACACATGCAAACAACGAACAAGATGTCTGGTCTACTAGCCGTGAGGTACATCAGGGATCCAATCATACTACGATATTTTGTTTGGTCAATCATGATCCCCGAGTGGTCCTCATCTAGTTTGGTTCGATCAATCATGGGAGTGTCAACAGGTCACTTGAATCAAATCCAAATTTCTTTAAGATCTCAGTTGCATATTTAGATTGATTTATGAAAATGCCTCCGGGACTTTGTGAAATTTGTAATCCCAAGAAAATGACATTTGTCCCATCATTGACATTTGAAATTTTGAACTCATTTCATTAGAAAACGATCACATTCCATTGGGTCAGTCGAGGCAAAAATAATATCATCAACATAAATTTGAACATGAGTTAAATGTTTGCCCGACTTCCTGGTGAACAATGTTGGATCAACCGCTCCTTTGCTAAATCCGGTTGATAGAAGAAACTTTGACAACGTATCATACCATGCCCTTGGAGCTTGCTTTAAACCATAAAGGGCCTTCTTCAAACGATAAACGTGAGTAGGATGCTCTTGATTTACAAATCCTTCAGTTGGCCGACGTAGACGACTTCTTTAAGATCTCCGTTCAAGAATGCCGTCTTTACGTCCATTTGATAGACTACCATGTTCTTACTTGCAGATTAGCCAAAAGATTCTAATTGCCTCGATTCGAGCCACAGGAGCAAAAGATTCTTCAAAGTCTATAACCTCCTCTTGACGGTATCCTTTAGCAACTAATCGAGCCTTGTTCTTCAACACATCACCATGCTCATCAAGTTTCACTTTGAAGATCCATTTTAGAGCAATAATCATAGCACAATCTGGAGCAGGTACTAATTCCCATACATCTAGTCGATCGAACTCATGAATTTCATCTTGCATAGCATTGAACCAGCTATTTTCATTCATGGCGGTTTTAACATCTTATGGTTCGATCTTAGAGAGTACGGAGTTGAAGAAGCACCATAAGGCATCGGTTGCAAGTTGTTTCCGTGTGGATACTGGACGAGAGGGATTTCCAATGATGTTGTCTAATGGATGATCGTGAGTCCATTTTCTGAGGTGTTCATGTGGTAGTTGTTGAGGGACTGAAGTAGCAGAGTCGATGTCTCCTGAAGAGGATGGTTCTGAAGAAGATTCAGAAGCAAATATGTTTTCAAATGGAGCATCTTCAGGATTAGCAAAGGGATTAACTTCATCATTGATGCCGGAAACAGTTCCATGATGTACATTTGAAGAATGATGATTTGTTGATGAGACGGAAGGATCAGCAGAAGGCACTTCTTGACTTAAAGATATTGAGACTGAGGGATTGACTTCATTCACTGGAATATGAGCAGCCTATGTTGTAGGGATCAACACCTCATTAGTACTCGGATCATAAAGTTCATCAAACATAGGATCAAACAATTTCTTAAATCATCTTCAGATGGAGGTACATATGGAGTTTCTTGAGAAGAGTTTGGAACAAGGGATGAACCAATTGGACTGATTTGAAGTGCGGGTCCGAATCAATTGTTCAGAGCCGTTTGACCGTCACTCATCAAACGTAACTGGAATTGTTTCCATGATGTTTCGGGTTCTTTTGTTGTAGATTCGGTATCCCTTTTGTTTGGTGCATACCCTACAAATACTCCAATGTCCGCTTTAGCTCTAAGTTTGCCTAAGTCTTGACCCTCATTAGTTGGATAGCACAATGCTCCAAACACACGAAGGAAGGAGAGATTAGGTTTTCTGTTGTGGACAAGTTCATATGGTGTCTTTCCATGAACAAGTGTGAATCGGGAACGATTTTGTGTAGCATGCAGTGGCAATAGCTTCAGCCCAGAGAAACATTGGAACTTTTGAGTAAATCAAGATTGTTCTAGCGGCTTCTACAAGAGTTCGATTTCGCCTTTCAACTACACCGCTCTGTTGAGGAGTTCGTGGAACACTTCTTTGATGGCTGATTCCAATGCTTTCATAAAATTCACTAAGTTGTTTGTTAACAAACTCGCCCATTGTCCGTCCGGATAATTCGACGGTTTTGTTAAGTCGAACCCGCAGCTGTTTGATGAGTTTGATGATGATATCAGGAGTTTCATCCTTTGTCCTTAAGAACTTGACCTAGGTGAATCTAGAGTAATCATCAACTATAACTAACACATATTTCTTCCCAAAGATATTCTGCACTCTCATTGGTCCACATAAATCCATATGAATTGTATGAAGAACTTCGATGACAGAGTTAGTAGGTTTGGGTTTATGGGCATACTTCTTGCTTTTTCCCAATTGACATGCTGAACAAAGATGATCCTTTTCATACTTTAGTCGAGGTAAACCTACAACTAAGTCCTTTCGGGAGAGATCATTGATGGTGCCGAAGTTCAAGTGATTGAGACGTCGATGCCATAACCATGACTTTGTTTTGAAGCCTTTGACAGCAAGCAAATTGGAGAAGACTTCATCATATCTTCTATAGAGATGGTGTAAAGATTTGAACCACGAGTTCCTCTTAAAAGTTCCTTACCATCAAGTTCTCTAACAAAACAAGTATGTTTTCTAAAGGCTACTTCTAGATCAGAGTCACATAATTGACCGACAGAGAACAGATTATGACCAAGACCTTCCACATAGTATACTCTAGAGATAACACTATCACCAACAACATAATCACCATAACCCTTAATTGCACCGAAATGATCATTACCGAATCTAACTGTCTCGATGAATTTGCTCACGGTTCATGAGCGCGACCGGTCTCCAAATCATATGCTTGGAACACCGAGTCCAGTACCACGTAACGATTTGAATGATCTGCAGTTGAACACGCACAAGAATGGATAACATGATAATTGGGATCCCCATGCAAGAAAGGGTTCCACTTGGTTAGTAACAGTAATTGGAACACCCACATCGAAATGAAACATCCATATCGAAGTAGAAGCAATGGAATCATTGGGAATAGATGCAATGCCGGTGTCTCAGATTTGACCTATTCAAAGTATGTTCACTTCTTAAGGGAATAGTTCTACCAAGAGGCATCCATTTTCTAGTAGGCATAATCTTAGTAGTTTGAGAGTAAAACTGATTATTCTTATGGCCAAAAGGTATCCAATAATAACCTATCTTTATAAAAGTTCTTCCCGTGGGTTTCCACTGTTTTCTAACAATCTTTCGTTTTTGCCTTTTGCCTTATTTGCACGATTATTAGCATTAACAATTTTAACTGGGCATTTGATAGCATTAGACAAAGCATTCACACCACATTCATGATTAGCAAATGAATTCAAGCACATCATTACAAGGTTTGCAAATAGTATCGAATTCGAATTAATTACAAGACGCCTAAGGCTAATACTAGAATCAACACGATTCGCTTTATTCAACTCAAGCTTAAAGTTCCTAGATTGGTCTTCTACTCTCTTCCAATGCACATTCTTAGCTTGCAAGGTCCTATCATTCCTTGTATTGTCTTGAGACTTTGACCCGCTTGCTTTAATGTCACTGATTACTCCTGTAGAGGGAATGGAAACATTAGTTGGTTGATCTAGTTTTTGCATTCCCGAACTTGATGTGCAAGGATCTCAAGTACTAGAAGGCACATTAGTGTATACTTTCTTAAGACTGTGATTTGAGCTTTTTGCAGGCACACTGATGTTCACTTTCTTAGTACTAACATATCCGAATCAACTACTTGAAGGCACATTAGTGTTTCCTTTCTTAAGACTGGGCATAGAACGGATTTCCGGCTTGGAACTAGGCATAGAACAAGGCATCACAGCTTTGCCTTTTGCACCTAAGGTTAAGGATTTGGGACATGTTGCAATTACACATTCTAGCAACTCTTGAGATCGTTTGGCCGGGAGGCAAGCAAACCTAATTTCACTATCAAGAGGTTTGTTAATGAAATCCTCTTCGACAATCTCACGGAGACATTCTAGACTATCCTTAAGGTGAGCACAAGATTCATGAAAAGCATTTTTATTATTCCTAAGATGAGGAGGAATATATTTAACTGTCACAGTGTATTTGCAGTCTAAGGGTGACTTTGAGACAACATTCTTATTGAAAACAAGTGGCGGTTTCCCATTTCCCTGACTTCTCAGATTCTCAATTTCCTTTTGTAAAGACGTTATTTTTTCGTTGTTTTGGTCACGGTGACTTTTATTGAATCATATAACTCTTTAAAATGTCGCTTAACTTTTTCATTTTCTTCTAGAAAACTCTTGTTTTCCTTTTGTAAGGCATCAACTAAGTTTTGAAGATGAAAAGTTTGAGAATTCCGAGAATCTAAAGGAGGAGGCATTTGGGAGCCTGTCATATTGTTCGTTTGACCCTTTAATTGAGAGATTTGGGCTTTCAACTTTCTCATCGTGTTGCACTGAGCTTGAATCTGTTCATCACGTTTGTTAATTTGA
The DNA here is from genome assembly GCA_910596185.1 of Chrysanthemum makinoi. Taxonomy (NCBI): domain Eukaryota; kingdom Viridiplantae; phylum Streptophyta; class Magnoliopsida; order Asterales; family Asteraceae; genus Chrysanthemum; species Chrysanthemum makinoi. Next base: position 85,869,465 of record OU343224.1, on the reverse strand, counting down.
AAACTGCATCAAACTCTGGAGCATCCGAGGATGTCTTGATATTTGAAGTTTTGACATTTTCTTTAAGATGTTGATATTTTAGTTGTAAATTAAAATGCTCAACTTCCAGTTTAGAAAAATGTTTAACCAAATTGTCGTGATCATCCAGTTCAATTTTCTCGTTTAGTTCGAATTAGTTTTTTCATGCTCAATGACACGATCATGGGAGACTTTCAGTGCAACCGATAATTCATGAAATTTGGAAGCATTAATGGAACAATTTGTAGCGTGAAAACACATCCTGAGTAATACATTCAGAATCAGTTCTCATTTAGTGTAAGCAAGTTCTTCCTCTCAATCTCATTATATTTTAGTGCTCGCTCATAGTCACTAACTTCAACTATCATTGCATCAAATTCCTTTTCCATTCCCTTAATATCAGTTTCTATCCCCTTTTAAGACTCTCAAAGTGATCTTTTAGAAGTTTAAAGAAAGGCATGACCTCGGTTAAATAACATTCTTTCATTTGCTCAAAACCTCTTTCTCCTTCCGTAATACCAGTGGGTGTGATCCTTTTCTTGCAAGTTTTCTCAAAATCAACAAATAGTTGAAGTATAACATATTGGCTAATTAAGGTCTTGCTTTTAGTGGCAATTGTTCTAGGAACAAGATGCATTGGTGTATTGGGAGGATACACACGCTTCTAGGCATTTTCCAAAGAGGAGGGTTTGTTTCAACAATATTTTCAACTTTCCGCTTATCTAAATCCATTTTCCATAAAACTTGTTCGGGAGTCAACAATGTCTGAGGTTTAAACATGTTCAAGGAAATCCAGTTTCCTTCTTGTAATCATGGGGTGTGATCTTTATTTTCTTCTCTCTACATTTAGGATCATCTAATTTCTTGTTCATCTTTTCCCTAGTGACTTCATCCGATTTCTTATCTTCCTCAGTGCACTCAACGCAACTAGGTTTCTGTCTAGGTTTAAGGATTTCATTGCCATCATAAAGAACCTTATGAGCATTTCTAGCCCTTTTAATGACCTCTGGATTTGGTTCCTCAACAAGGGGAATGCTATGCTTATCGCTTAGGACCCTATGCTTAGTGATCATGTGAGCAAATCTAATGGTGTTCCCTTGTTTGTACAACTTGTTTTCAAGTTTGTTTTTCAAAGTTTTCAGATTAGAAAAATCTTTCAAGAGTTTTGATTCCTTTGCATTAAATTCTTGCTTAAGCATTTTCACATTTTCTTGAAGTTCTTGTTTTTGCTTAGCAGCTTTTAGAAAGTTTTTCTTGCAAGGAATTTAACTCTTGTTTTAATACTTCTTCTAAAATTACTTTTCTAATAATTGTACGCATTTGGTCATCCATTTCCTCGCCACGAGTGGTCAACTCAAATTTAGCACGTTGTTCATAAATAGCAACACGCTCTTTATAGGCATTTAATTCAGATATTACAGAATCATCAGGGGCACATGCATGTATTCATAAAAATATAGTCATTGTTGACCGCAGGAGATGCATCACTTGGTACAACTTCACTTTCACTTTGTTTCACATATTGATCATATGGGACAACATTGATATTACCCATATTTTCAATATTTGATACAAAAGTTTCAGTTGATAGTACTTTGTCATGCATCTTATGCACATCAACATCATCGTATAGTTTTAGTACCTCTGAGATGAGTGTGTCTTTGGATGGGCCAGCTTGTGTTGAAGAGGAGACCTTGGGAGAAACCATTGGAGAAATGCTAGCCATAAAGATTGTGTGTGCAGAGGTCCATCATCCACATCAAAATCGTATGCATCACAATCAGCGACTTGAAAGGCATTCTGATGATTGTGACCTATCTCCTGAATAGGCCGCTCATCCACATCTGCATCATAGGTCTTGGCATTGCCCTCAGCAAGAAACAACAATTCCTCTTCATCCAAACTAGCACCATTATCCTAAGCTTGCACAAGTAGCATCTTATCTCTGAAGTAATCAGGATTCTGTGGACGCTTTGGAGATGTGCAGTTCCTTGCAATGTGTCCCTCACCACCACAATTATAACATTTGATCGGCTTAGCTTGACCTTGATTACCATTCCTTCCTCGATTCTGATTAACAACATAACCTCTACCAGCTCCACCTCTTCCCCGATCATATCGTCTTTCTTGAACTGGTTGCACCACGATCCTCCTATCTTTAACAAGAGCTTGATTGTGTGGGTTAGATGCTGTTATGAGGTTGTTATTGGTTTGTGGGAGAGAATTCATGTTTTGACTGATCAGAAGAGCTAGTTAATTAATGAAATTACCCACGTGTGCATCAAAGATCGCTTGTTTGAACATGGGATCAGAATTAGTTTGTGATTACCATTTCCCATGGGTATGACTTGTGAGGCTTTGGTTGTGATTCCGATGTTTGAATAGAAGGCGGTTGAGTCATTAGACGAGCTTGTCTCTCCCTGGTTGGTTTTGAATTGATTAAGAACCAATTTTTCAAACATAGCATGTCTCTCATTCTCAAGAAGGAAGGCATAGAGTTGCTCATAGTTTGTATTCTTCAATCCTTTAGTGAGCTTCACAGATGTGACAAACTTGTGCCATTCGGGATTCATGTTGTTCACAAACTTTGAGTTCATCTGAATGTTAGGCATAGTCATTCTGATGTTCCTCATGTCATTCACCAACTTATGAAATCTCACATAGTACTCATAGACACTCTCATCCGGTTTCATCTTGAAGTGTTCAAATTCGTCATAGAGTTGTGATTCTCTGTCTTCCATAGTTAATTCGAACCCGAGAGAAGCATCTTGACATTATCCCATACCGCCTTTGCCTCGGTGTTGTGATTGATCAGCTTGTAGATGTCTTTAGGAAGACCTTGAAGAACAATGTTAGAAGCCCCGATATCAGCATCGAATCTCTTTTTCTCCTTATCATCAAGCTCATCATACATCTTTGGTCCGTCCATTCCGTAAATCAGAGTTCCATCTTCAGCAGTATCAAGTACATCTCTAGTCGTCTCAACTCGATACGGTCCTTCATCAATGGATTTGAGAATGTTGACACCATTTTCCTTTCCAAGGCAGTACAATCTGATTCGTTGAGCCCAAGAATCGTAGTCGGTTCTGTCAAGCATGGGTGGACGAGTATCCGAACCACCGCTTGAACATCCTCTCCAACAGTGGAGATGATAGTAGGAACGTTGGTAGACATGTTAACAGATTATACGGGATTTTATAACTCTATGATTAAACCGGAAATAGATTCTTTCACGGGATTTTACTAAATCAAGAGAAAACCGTAAACAATCACCCAAGTCGCTAGAAGATAATGCACCAAGTCGCTAACACCTAATTCGCTACACCCCCAAGTCGCTAAAGTCCCAAGTCGCTAGACAAATGCAAGTCGCTAAGTAGTAACTCGCTAACCCTCAAGTCGCTAGCAAAATTTTGGCAGCAATTCGCTACTCAAGTCGCTAAAACTTCAAGTCGCTAAAGAGCAACTCGCTGCAGACCAAGTCGCTACCACCAAGTCGCTACCGTAGTGGAGAGTCCACTACTTGTACTGTTAATCGCTAGGTCTAAGTCGCTAGCTCCAAAATGGTAACTCGCTACAAAATTGTGAAGCAAGTCGCTACGAAGAAAGAGATCCGTATCTCAAGTCGCTAGCAAGAAAAACCACATAAACATCACTTTTCAATCCAAAACAACCCAACCAAGATGATTCAAGCTTACCAAATGAAAACCTAAACACTTGTGATGATTCTAAACATAAAAGTACTAACAAAATCCAAGCTTTAACACAAGAAATCAACCAAATGATGCACAAACCACTAAACTTTTTCAAACTCAAAACCACCTAAAAACCACTAGAAATCCAAAGATGTGCAAGATATGATCTAACCTTGGCTCTTGATACCAATTGTTGGATATTGGATTTCACATACACATCAAACCATAACACAAAGTGGGCGTATAATGGTGAGTTCTAGAGAGAGAAAGTTAGAGGTTTAGGGAACTTAGTGAGAAAAAGAAAAACTATTATTATGAGCTCCAACTCTCTACCTTGGGAGGTAGAGAGTATTTATAGTCTTACATAAATCGCCACACAACGGGCTGTGGATCAGGCATACAGTGGGTAAAGACCCGTCCGTCCTCCACGGTATTACTAAACAAAATACTACTAACCAAATATAACTACGACTACGAGCATTCTAACGATTACATATACTTGAGGTGACCGACTCTTTAATACCAGGAATTTCTAATTCCTAACATCAAGTTTAACATATCGTTGTCCCCATCAACAGAATATTCCCTCCACACTTCACTAACGAACTTCTCAAAGCCATCTACTTCTAACCAATAATGAAAAAAACAGAACGGAATAGGCCCATAATCAAACACAGAGTCACGTAATAAAATTGGACGATGATCGGATAAAAATCTATCCAAAGTTTTCGCTGAAATATTGGGACAAGCACTTAATAAGCTCTCGGATATGAGGAACCGATCAAGCTTACTCATCTTAGACCCTGATTTATGACACCAAGTAAAAGAACATCCTCCAAGTGGAACCTCCTCTAAACCCGCATTCGAAATGAAAGAATTAAAAACATCCGCCCCTTGTACATTAAATTTTGAACCAAACCTTTCATTCTTTTTACGAACCTCATTAAAATCCCCCATAATAATCACCTCGCCTTTCCAACTAACAATCACATGAGCCAAGTAATCCCATAATAACTTCTTCTCATTCATTTATTGAGGGGCATAAACTGAAATGATAAGAAGCGACTTATTGTTAACAACCCATATACCTCTAATAATCACAAAATAATCAGAAATAGTAACGTTATGTTTCTTAAACGAATTAGTATCCCACACACAAAGGATGCCTCCCGAATTACCAACCGAATCACTATGCACATAATCAAAAACCAAATTACCCCAACACCTCTTGACATCAAACAACTCAAAGGACTCCATTTTTGTTTCTTGCAAAGTAAGAAAATTCACCTTATTGGAAACACATAACTCCTTAACCCAATCTTTTTTAGCCTTTTGATTAAGGCCTTGAATATTTAAAGACAGCGCTACTATTAAAGTACCAGACCGGTTATGTGTGAGACGCATAGTATATTTTGTCTTTAGATAAAAAAATATTGATTTTTTGTTATTACATTTAATTAATAATCTTAGATAAACATATTATTGCTGAATTTAATTGATATAAATGTTTGTTATTACAATTAATTAATAATCTAAGATAAACATATTATAGTTGAATTTAATTGATATAAATGATAATAAAAGTTACTACTTTTGACTTATTAAAACTTGACATTGCGAGCCGACTAATTTCAGGGTGATTAATTTTTTAGATAGACCGGAGTCGACGCAAGTGAACCTCTGTGGCTAATGGGGGATTAATTTTCTCCCCAAGGTTCAAACCCAAGACCTCTAAGCACTTTTGTTTAAGAGGCTAAGCCCTTACCACTGAGTCAGCCCCATTAGTTAAATTCAGGGTCATATAATAACCAAGAAAGTGGAAATCCTGTGATGCATTTTGTTGGACCATCTCTAAAGAAGAATATCCTCACTCGTTGACGTCGTAACTATAGGTGGTTTTAACTGTCAAAATTAGTAACGACAAAGTATTGAAGCCCGCATTATCAATGCCACCTCTTTGTGAAATTAAGGGAGTGGTATTTAAGACCTCATATCCATGGGCATGTAATGTAAGTATTGAAACGGCTATTGTTAGGCTATGTTTATTGGTGAAAGTTATCCAACCGATTGAAGGTACAAAGCAATAATACATAATATTAAATGAAAAAAAAATACAAAAGACAGAAACATAATGTTCGTATAATGAACTTCAAATATTTCAACCAACCTTTTCATATGTCACAATAACAATGGTCATTCATATTTTTATTTATTTAAAATAGATTTTTCATATTATAAATAAGGTAATAGATAATATATTATTATTATTATTTTTTAAATAATAGTTATACTATTAATTTCAGTTTTGAATTCTCTATAAATCTATTTCAATATTGACATATTTACATACACTTTTTCAAATCTTTCCTTTTAGTTTCTTAACATTCTTATATCTAGTTTATTGATTATGGATCCTAACTATACAAATTATTTCCAGACTCTTTTAAACTCTCAATCTCAATAAAACTTTCACTTTTTTCCGAATATAAAACAAATGCCTAGTATACCAAATAGTGAAATTTCATAGCATATTTCTAGAAATTTGTTTGAATTTTCTCCACAAATTAGAAAGCTTATGTTGTTCTCTCAACATCAAAAGGCCACTCAAAAAGATGTGAAACGGGCATTTGGAGTTCTACAAGCTCATTTCACATTCCTTCAATGTCCATGTCCTATTTGGGACTACGAAAAAAGTGAGACAATTTATGATTGCTTGCATTATTATGCACAATATTATATCTTAGGTTGGGTTGTTGATAAATGATAAAAAAAAAAAATGTTGAAATTGGTTGTATGTATTAGTTGTACTAGCCGAGTACCCACGCCTAGCGGCAACGATGTCTAGTTTCGAAAAAAAAAATTGATGGCGAATAATTTTTTTACGAAAATGTATATGTAGCGTTAGGAGATCTTTTTAGAAGAACTATTTTTTTAAGCATGGTTGGTTGCATTGTTTTTCCGTAGCGCCAATCCGTGTGTAACAATGTCTTTTCTTATAGTTGATTACGATTGTAATAATAATATATGCAAGCATTGTGTCTAATAAGATTCAAATTTTAGCCGCGAATAGTAAATACCAAGATAAACATTCATGTGACAAAAGTTATGAGAAATCATCAATCGGGAGCATAGCAGTGGCAGTGTAAAGTTTTTAACAATACTATATATAGTAGGGTGAAATAGCGACGGATGTTTTATGCCAATAACTATTTTCAATAGAAAAAATTTTGTTTGCGATTTATATTAAAGATGACATAATGTATATACTAGTTATAATGTCCGTGCACGCACGGGGTTTTTTCTAAAATTTCCAATGACGTCTTTTTATTTATTAAAAACAAATTCGGAAGCAACATAGCCGAGTATCCAAACACTCAAAAGAGTTTCCATGCACTAAACTAAGAAGTCTCAAAAACCCTAAACACAATACGCAGATAAAGCACTTTTAATTACCAATGCTAAGTATCTTCAATATGGACATGTAGTCTTATCTAATTCATCAAGAAACAATAAGCATACTAAACACTTTCAATAAGCAATCTCGAACACCCTTGATTACTTCTATTTAACTGAAACACAAGTTTGTTTGTTTTTTTTATTCGCAGGCTAGTTTTAAAATAGTAATTTTTGGTCCTTGTCAAGTATATAATAAGATATGAACCTAATCTTCAAGAAGTATTCCTGCAAATCCGGGTTTGATAAACCACCTAATGGTTATTTTCACAAACAAAACTGAGATGATGAAATTAGGGGAACGCTTTGATTCCTATACTAAGAAGCAGTCTCCCTTCTCCCGGGTTTACCCGGGGACAGGGGTAGGATCTGTCTACATTTTTATCTCCCCCATACCCCGCCCCGGCGGGATTGGGTTTGTTGTTGTTGTTTGATTCCTATACTGAGGAAACCATAAATATTGGAAAGTGATTTGTACACTCATCAAATTGATTGGCACACTCCATTTTAGATATTATACTCTCACAGAGTAAAAAAATGTGTAAAAGTGATGTGAGAGTATAAATGTCAAAAAACTCTAAAATGGAGTGTACCAATCAATTTGGTGAGTGTACAAATCAAGTCCCCTTTGAATATTAAAAACATATTTTTAAGCAAAACTTGCATTAACAAAATCACAAAGCACAACTTATAGTGGTTGTTATACCAATTAAAATAAGATACCTAAAATAGATTTAGCACGAAATTGATTAATGAACTTATAGTCACACAAATCAGAACATAATAAGCATAATCATCACAACATTCCTATCCACAATTGGCAGAGTTTAGACCTTTTGTTACACTTGATCAACTAATTTTCATTAAAAAATCCAAAGGCAAAATATAATATTGACTTATAAAAGAAAAAAATTAGTATATCACCATAAGATATACATGAGTACCACGCAATCATAGGTCCCCCACATCTAATAATCTCGCTTCCTTATGTTACCAAGTTCCCTCATGTTCAAAACCCCGGTCCCCTCTTTCACCTGTAGCCAAAACCATACAAACTCATCAACTATTTTCATCACCATAATTGTTCCCACTGTCAAATTTTTGTTTGTCTTGTCTTCTGTTAAGAGTACTACTAACACTTCATTACTTGTGGCAGGTTATTACCTAACATGTTCAACATTAGCGAGTTAAATTTTGAATCACACATAAACTCACAATCGGAACAAAATGAATTCAACATCTTCTCTACGCACACGGTCCAACTTTGAGATAAAGGAAAACAAAATATATATAAAGAATTTTCGTCTAACATTTGATCTCTAAATAAATATCGGTATACTAAAACTAATAACAACTTAAATAGGTAAGTAAAACACTAACACATAGTAAGAAAACCCATGCATACACCTTTTGAAATATGATTGCAAGATGTAGACACATTCTCATTATAAATGGACATGACTTGCTTACCCATACTTAGAATTGGGTACAAATTGGCATAATAAACTGGTAAAGATGTGTTCTCTCAACCCATTTAATTTTATTTTATACCCATTTTGATTTTTTTTCACTAAAAGTAATTCGTAATATTAACATGATGACCATTATACACTTAGTCTGGAGGTAGGCTCACTATTACAACATTACAAAAGGTGATTAAGATTATATTTCTTAAGAATACACTGAAGATAAAAAATTTATATCTACCATTAAATTCTTATATTTAAAAAAAGCTCATTTTATTAATAAGAGATTGTGCTGATAAAGATATTAACCAACACTGTCAATAGATTCAAACTCCATATATACCAAATATCACCAAGTCTATACCGAGCATTACCATTCAAACTACAATAAAAAAAAATTAATACAAATAAATATTGTGTCTCCATCATCTAACTAAAACACAGAAACCCGTTAAAAGTCCCTTACATCCAGTGTTGTAAAAATCGGCCATAGCGGCCGATATGGCGGCGCCATGGCCGTTGGCGGTGGTCCACCGCCGCGATATTTCCCACATCGGTATAACTTATCAGTTCTGGTCAATGGCGGTCAAAATCGGTCATCGGAGCTTGGCGGTCAAAATCGGCCATGGCGGCGGGGGCGGTCAATGCCGGTCAACTTCAGATCTAGGGTTTTTTTTAGATTCACGCCGGTCAACTTTGATTTTCTTGATTTTGTTTTAATTTGGGGAACAAATCATAAAGATTTATAATTAAATAACAAAAGTTATACTCCGTATAATTAAAAATAATAAAAACATTAATATTGCTAATATTTATTTATTTTTAAATAAATTTCTTTATAATTTATGATCTCCGCCATGGCGCCGCCAAGACCGATATGACGCTTGACGGGGGTCGACCGCCACGGTACCGCCGAGCGATATTTACAACCTTGCTTACATCAACTAAACACCCCTCAACAAATTAAAAATAACAGCATTGCAACATATTGCTTTAACCCACTAATCATGAACACATGACAACCCCTTGCAAAAAATTTAAGCCAAATTTGCTAAACCTCATCATATTTGCACACCGGCAAATAGATGGATTATACTTGTTGATTCTACCACAACATTCCCCGTCTGATTCAACTTCCTGGGATTCAATTAAATATGCCCGAATTACAAATATCATGAACGAATTTAAGCGACTTCGATAGTTTTGTTCTGAAGACCTTATCCTTTCAAATTTTCATTATGTATGCTATGTTGTTCATTGACGTGCTTGCCATGCTAACCTCATGCCCATAGAAAATGATATCACATCCCACCTCCTAATTTTTCACTTGTGATAGAATTTTTTCCCATATTATGTTCTAAAACTATTGATCATCCACATATTTGGACCACAACGAAAAAGAGCAAAACTCATACATTTGGGTTGTGGCCAGCTTTTAATAATCTATTTAGATATCCTTGTTTACATGATGGGTACATAAAATGCTCTACAGCTAAACAATTTGAAACTATGTTTAATATTTGATCTTGTCTAAAAATTGTTTAGATACTTGATGGCACGGTTTATACTAACTAATATGTCAATGAATATATGCAAAGTAAGGAACATTGAACTCGCTTACTTTATATTTTCTCCTTTGCAATCAGCTCTAGGAGACCACTTTTTCCATTACATGGAGGCTGACATACCTGCCAAAAATCCAGTAGAGACATACGTTCAGTCAAAGATTAATTGTTACACATGTCATAAAGTACCCTAATTACCAACTTTAACTACAACAGCTAGTAACATGTCGTGTAAATTCTCATCATCCTGATTGCATGCCACAATAATAAAAGGCAGAACATCATGAGCCAGGTTTTAATTCTTGAATGATTATACCGTATTCTATGCCTTTAATCAAGCAATCTATGAAGAAAAGGTTTTCACCTTCACCAATAGGCATAGATTGTATACTTACAGCAGTAACTGTTACGGCAATACACTGAGGCGGTAGAGTTTCAATCATGTTTGTTAGTGTCTGGTGCATGGCATCTACAACATAACAAAAATTATAATAAGAGATGGTCCATATATAAACACTGATAGCCGCAATATAGGGAGAACATGTTACCTGCTGAGGAGCTCTTCTAACAAACAACTCCATAACCAAGACACCTAATTTAACTCATAAACAATCATATAATCAGTTCCCATAACCAATCACAAACACTCTAAAATTTTCAAAACACAATAAAACGACACAGCTTCCCACTCACAACTCCACTTGCAACAATCTTCTTTTCATTCACAAATTTCGTCAAACACTTCTATAATCATCATCAAATTAAATAAATATATAGATAAAAACACATACCATTATACATAGGCAATATCATAAAGTAGCATGTAAATACATTAATAACAGATAATATCAAACCAGGAGTTTTTTCCACTCTTTCTGCTGGAGACCCAATGAGATTAAGTGATATGCCACCTCACATCTTTAATGGGGAATTAGTAAATGAATTTGATGCCAATAAGGTCACCCTTTTGACAGATTTTAATCCATAGAAAAGTAGAAACGACGTGGCAAGAATAATAAGGATATGTATCACGTACATTGAAGGTGGGATGGTCCACAAGGTTAACCATTTTGAAGCAGTCTCTTGAGGATGCTTTTTCGTCTCCATATATCAGAAAAGTCAAGTGTCAAGAAATTGAGCTGAAGATAATCATATGAGCTGAAAATTAGCAGTATGTGTACACACAAATGACAAAACTCAAAGGTGAAAGACATGGGAACCCTGCCACAAATATGTAATCTCTTGTGGTACCATGTGCCAGATACGTGTTTCAAGATAAGTGAATTATATAAAAGATAAAGAACATGAGTTTGTCAAAATATAATTAATGGAAAGCGGATTTCTTTAACTCTATGCTAAAAATTGCTGATGCTAGCTGAATTGCTAAGTCATTTGCATAAAAAATAAATCTATACTAAACTTTAAATGACCTACCTTCTCATCTTTCGAGTTACATAACTTGCCCCTAATTTTTAGCTTCGAAGTAGAGAAGTTAAATCTAATATACTTAGATATATGTCAATGTATAAAAATGAGCTAACATACTAAGGTTGACTTAATTATTATAATAATTATTTTGATAAAAGTAAATTTTTGTAGGCTATATTTAGCTATCACCTTAGTTTGACTTGCACCTGCACAGTAATTGTTGAAAGTGGAAATATCCATAGGCACCTTCTGAAGAAAGAACAAAGTAGACAATTAAGTGATATTTGGAATCAAGGATTGGAATGTATAAACACAGATAACCAAAATAACTCTTTGATTGATAATAGGAAAATTACTCAAAACCTATTACATGTTTATACATTGCTTGTATGTGTTTGTGATGTGAATGGGATGGGATGCAAAAGAAAGAGGGAACCACTGCCTTTTATAGGCATCATGTTGAGCGATTGACATCATCCATGACCACCCAAACCAAGTTGTATAGCCAACTTGTATCCAACTTGCATGATTCTCTTATCCTGATGCATTGTATCATATGCTGTAATAACTCTTCTTTGACTTAGAATTCCAACAATCACCCCCGAATCTCTAAGTCCTTCTAGAGATATCTTTGATTCCAATCAAGCTCCGCATTTCCTTGAACTTGGTTCGTGCCAATGGTTTTGTGAGAATGTCCGCCTTCTGTTTCTCACCGGGAATATACTCCACCTCCACCTGTTCGTTTTCAACACAATTGCGAATGAAATGAAACCTCGTGTGAATGTGTTTACTCCTTCCGTGAAAAACGGGATTCTTTGTTAGTTCGATAGCGGACTTGTTATCAACCCTAAGAACCACCTTCTCTTGTGTCTTGTTCATAATTTCTCCAAGCAAATCCTGAAGCCATATTGCTTGACAAGCGGCCGTAGCTGCCATGAACTTTGCCTCACAAGATGATAAAGCAACGGTATCTTGCTTTTGCGAACACCAGGTTATCGGAGATAACCCATAGTAGAAAATGTGACCAGTTGTGCTTCTTCCATCATCCGGATCAACATTGTGACTACTATCACTAAAACCAATGATTCTGTTTTGACCTATCCTCTCGTACTTAATTCCGTATCCCGTTGTTCCTCGTAAGTACCTCAGAATGCGTTTAATTGCATGACCATGTGATTCTCTTGGACTTTGCATGTATCGGCTAATAACTCCAACCGAGTATGCCATATCGGGTCTTGTTTGCAAGAGATATCTAAGGCATCCTACCACCTTTCGATATTGTGTCGGGTCGATTTCAGGTTCATCTTCGGCCTTCGACAATTTGGTTCCCGGGTCCATGGGACTGTGAGTCGGATTGCAATCTTGTAAACCAGCTTCCTTCAGAATGCGTCGAGCATAGGCTTCTTGGTTTATCGTAATCCCCGATTCTTCTTGCTTGACTTCAATGCCCAGGTAGTAAGTCAATCTTCCAAGATCTGACATCTCGAAGTTCTTGGACATCTCGAATTTGAACCTTTTGATCATGTTCAAATTTGTACCTGTGACAAACAAATCATCAACATAAATTGCTAAAATTAGCAAGTTAGTTCCTTCTCGCTTCCGGTACACCGATGGTTCTTTCAAGCACTTGTGAAATTTCAACCCCTTCAAAATTCCATCAAGCTTCGTGTTCCATGCTCTAGGTGCTTGTCTTAAACCGTAAAGTGCTTTGTTAAGGCGATACACTTTATGCTCGTTGCCCCTCCTTATATAGCCTTCCGGTTGTGACACATAAACGGTTTCCTTCAACTCTCCGTGTAAGAAAGCCGTTTTGACATCTAAGTGGTGAAGCTCCCACCCATTTGTAGCGGCTAAGGCAATGAGAAACCGGATGGTTTCGATTCGAGCTACCGGTGCAAATATTTCTTGAAAATCAATACCAGGTTGTTGCACGTACCCTTTAGCAACCAACCTTGCCTTGTATTTAATGACGGTGCCGTCTGCATTTTTCTTCAGTTTGAACACCCATTTGAGTCCAATCACCTTCACCCCCATAGGATTGTTCACAAGAATCCAAGTGTTATTCTTGTTGATTGAATTGATCTCTGCATTCATGGCTTTGACCCACTCTGGTTCTTTCTTCGCCTCTTCAACCGATACTGGTTCGTCATTGGTTATGAGGAGAAGTTCATCAAGATTATTAAGGTTAAGCACAAAATCTTGCAGTCGAGTTGGAAGTCTCCTTGTTCTCATGGGCCTTTGGTTTTGGACATTGATCACGTTATTGTTGACCGGACTTGGTTGCTCGTTGTCTAGAACCTGCACTCCGTCTTCAATATCGTGATCTGATTCAATCGGTCCAGTTTGATCATTGCTTACAATATCTCCTTGGTTTCTCGCCTTATCTTCTGGATAGTCCCATGGAACTATGAATGACCCCGGTTCTTCATTGTTGGTACCTGCTTCTTTGTCCCAATCCCACCATTTGGTCTCGTTAAAAATAACGTCTCGACTTATAATTATTTTTTGTGTAGCCGGGTTAAAAAGCCGATAAGCTTTTGTACCCGGTTCAGAACCAAGATGCACTAGTGGTCTTGATCTTGCATCCAACTTCTTGAGATTCACCGGTTCAACTTTCACATATGCTAGACACCCAAAGATACGAACATTCTCCAAATTCGGTTTTCTTTTATACAACTTCTCGTACGGAGTTGTATCACCAAGGACTCTTGTGTAAACGCGGTTGATCAAATTTGTAGAGTGTCTTACAGCTTCTCCCCACAGATAATTTGGAACATGCATCGCCTTCATGATACTTCGTGTCATGTCCATGAGTGTTCGGTTTCTTCGTTCCACAATTCCATTTTGTTGTGGTGAATATGGGGCAGTAAGCTGTCGTTTGATTCCATTTATATCACAAAAGGAATTAAACTCGAGCGAAGTAAACTCTCCACCTCGATCACTTCGAAACATCTTCAAAGACTTTCCGAGCTCCTTCTCCGCCAAAGCTTTGAATTTCTTGAAGTGTAAAAATGCCTCACTTTTCTCCTTCAAAAGAAAAGTCCACATATATCGTGAATAATCATCAATTAGTGTGAAAATGTACCGATTTTGACCTTTCGTTGACGGTGTGATCGGACCGCATAAATCACCGTGAACGAGCTCCAATGGTCGTGTTGCTTTGTACATCGTTATTAATGGAAATGATTTTCTTGTTTGCTTGCCTACCAAACAAGATTCACACAATTGATTCTCATTTTTAAAATGAGGTAAACCTTTGACTAGACCTTTCTTGGACATCTTTTTCATTGACTCGAAATTGATGTGCCCAAGTCTTGCATGCCAGCGCCACGTGTCTTCACCTAGTCTTGAATGAAGGCAAATAGGTACTCCAATTGTTAAATTTATTTTATAAAGGCGGTTTGGAGTTCTCTGTACCTTCATTAATAAGCAGTTGTCAGCATCATGCATCGTCAAATAGTCACCTTTCATCCGAATATCACACCCGGCTTCAGTTGCTTGCCCGAGACTGAAAATATTATTTTTCAAATCCGGTATGAAATAAATCTCCGTCATCAATCGTTGTTGTCCCGATTTTCCTTGGAAAAGAATAGATCCTTTCCCTTTAATTTCGACACACGAATTATCACCGAATTTCACCTTTCCGGTTATTCCTTCGTCGAGTTCGGAGAAAAACGATCGATTTCCCGTCATGTGATTACTTGCCCCGTTGTCCAAATACCACACATCATTTTCTTGTGCGTTGTATCGAGACGGTATCACATTCTTTTCGTTTAAAAATACTGTCTCGTGTAAAAACACAGTTTCATCAGTATCTTCTTGCTCCGTAAAATTGCTTTCTTGGAATTTTTGGAGTCGGTCCGGACATTTAGACGCGTAATGACCTGATTTATCACATCTGTAACAAATAATTTTCGACAGATCTTTTTTCTGGTTTCGGTTTGAGTCGGAATTAAAATTGGGTTTGGGCTTATTTTTGTTGGGTTTGTTATTAATGTAGTGGGCTTTTGACCCGGTTCCACCCGACCCGGATCCACTATCCACACTGTTTTGATAATAACCCTTTGACCGGTTATTAATTCCCACTTTCCCTTTCTCCTCTCTCTTTCCTCTCGACACAGAACCAGAAACACAACCATCACCGCCGCCTCCACCAGAGGTCTGGCCACCACCGGTCGATCTACCACCACGAGTAAACAATACCCTCTGCTCGTCACCACCATCTTCACCACGAATCCTCTCTTCGTACGCCTTCAATCGACCGACAACATCTTCGAAACCCACTTTCTTTAAATCGAGCACCTGCTCGAGAGAAGCAACAAGGTGGATGAATTTTCGCGGCACCACCTTTAGCAGCTTCTTAACTAGCTTCGATTCGTCTATCGTTTCACCCAGCGACGCGGATTTCGAGGCGATTCCGGCGAGTTTTCCGGCGAAAACATCAATGGTCTCGGTCTCGTGCATCTTCAACCGATCAAACTCAGAGTTTAAAGTCTGCAACCTTGCTTCCTTCACTCTATCTGCTCCAACATAACGAGCCTTGATCGATTCCCACAGCACCTTCGGACTATCTACATCACCAATCTGCATTATGAGAGTTTCAGGGATTGCTTGGTACAGCAAACCCATCGCCAGGTTGTTTTTCTCTTCATCTGTTACTGTTCCTGGTTCAATAGTTAACCAAGCTTTATGTATTCTGAGCACAACCTTCATTCGTAGGGCCCAGACAGTGTAGTTGGTAGATGATAGCATTGGACATGCTACGGTGGTTGTTCCGACCTCCTTCACCCTCACCGGTGTAGGACCTGCTGCGTCTTCAACATCTGACATGGTTCAAGAAAACACCAGGTATGTATTTCAAAGCCCCTTCTCAAGCTCTGATACCAATTCAAGGATTGGAATGTATAAACACAGATAACCAAAATAACTCTTTGATTGATAATAGGAAAATTACTCAAAACCTATTACATGTTTATACATTGCTTGTATGTGTTTGTGATGTGAATGGGATGGGATGCAAAAGAAAGAGGGAACCACTGCCTTTTATAGGCATCATGTTGAGCGATTGACATCATCCATGACCACCCAAACCAAGTTGTATAGCCAACTTGTATCCAACTTGCATGATTCTCTTATCCTGATGCATTGTATCATATGCTGTAATAACTCTTCTTTGACTTAGAATTCCAACATGGAAAACATTTATATGCGACTTAAACCCATTTGACTTATTTGAAGTTTGCAATTCTTCTATAACTTTGTGTTTGACCGCTACTGAAAATGACTCAAATTGACCTGCCACTGAGTTTGATACAAATCTACTGTCTAATCAGGCCCCAAGGCATTGAAGATTACTTGGAACCTGAATAACGCAGCCCGCCAGTTGAAACTTAAAGAATACAAACAGGCTAAAAAACTTTGCACCAAGGTTAGTATGAAAGACATCCTATAAGCATTTTGTAGATATCGAGCTGCAGTGATGGAAGTCTAATTAGTTATATGCCATTCTTTCTTTTACATACGAAAACCTTATTCTAGGAGCTACCATTTCTGGCTATCTTGAGTGATATTCTCAACATAGTAAAGACTCTGAACCATGCATGCCTAAAAATGTATCGATCTATGGGCTGTCAAAATATCATAAGAGCTTCCACTTCTCCACTCGATTGACTTGAACTCACTCTCTCTCGAGACTTCTACACTAAATTGAATCTTGAGATTTAAGCATATGTTACTCGGGAATTACAGCCCCCACTGGTATGTATAGTTTTAATATATTTCAAGGTGGCATTTCAAACTATCTATACTGAAATGGGTCAGTTCAGGTTCTATTTTGTTGATAACGGGTTAAAAAGCCAAGTATAAGATATTAACTGAAATATTAAATGGAACAACAAAATATTAATTTACATATTCGGTTTGCATCTTATTCTAAACATATATCGTGTTTTTTCTTGATTGTCATAATGGAGAAGGAGTTCCACAGGTCAAGCATATGAACAGCTGGTAGTCAATTTCATTTTTCTTGAGACAAAGTCAATGAAAAACTTAGCTTACCTATTGGTTTGCTCCCCATTGTTTGCCTATTACTTTATATGCTCCTATTCGAAGCAATATAATTTATATAGTAAGGTGACATTTATCAACATTGTCATACAATGATACAAAGACATATTTAGTTTTACGTGTATCATTTGGACCACGTCTAACCAATGACCAAGTCTTACTTGTGGATTTTGAGACACGAATTTACCAATAGATGTACAAAGTAAACAACTTGTATAGTATTACGTTGTCGTGTATATCATAATTCTCAGATATAAAAAAGGTAAGATATTAATATTGAGTATTAACATGTATTAGCATATATGCATGTTAATATTTTAAGCTTGAATATTCGAAAACGTAGCTAAATCAGAAGCTGCTGCTCTAACGTAAAGATATTGACCACCTTCAGAATCTCATGTCGAAAAGATCCGCTTCCCATCACACCACCTGACCCGCCTCGAGTAATATCCGTATTAAAATAAGCATCACACTGAACAATTTCCTTTTACAAATCGTACCACACATACTAAAATTCATCGTTCAATCAACCAAAACTTCATAACGCTCAGGCAATTTCATATTCTTCAAAGGTAAAAAGCCATCTGACTCGCAATCTAATTCAGACCTCCTAATAGGAGAATCTTTTTCAAAAGTTGATCCATTGTGTCCAGGCACGGTGTCCCTTAAACAATGTTTACAAATTGTCTAATGATTTCTCCAGCAAAACATTAGTAATAAAAAAAACATTTACTTCTCTTTAGTAAACATAAGACACTTTAAATATGAACTGTCCAATGAACAATACGAAGTATAAATATATCAAGATATGAGAAAGGAGCATACATGATGGCTTTTCCATTACTCATGTTGGTCTTGTAGAAGGCATGACATTGATGTACGTATCCATACAAATAAGCTCATACGGAATATTGATCTCCTTATATGAAAGAGGCGCAACTTTTAGAATTAATACTTATAAGGGCTGTTTGGAATTTCTTATAGGAGCTCTTTGAATCCAAGAAGCCTACTCTAAAACTTGGTTTAGTTTCTTGCTCTTGAACTTTGACCTGATTTAGAAAAAAAGACTCGAATGAATGGGGTTTCGATAAGTTGTTGCTGCGGGTTAGTGATAAAGATTCTATTTTTTATCTTGCTGATAAAGATTTAGTGGCTAAAGAATTATGGGCCACATAAGATAACTAATGAAGCTTGTTAACTAATTCCTACATTCAAACTCAAATAATGTTACCTTAATAAAATAATTTCATTAACTATGTTCCCACCAAAAATTTTAAAATAATGCATGACAGCTTTTGACAACATTTTTTGAATGAGTTTCTATTAAAAATAATTAAAAATAAAAAAGAGAGGAGACCTTTTTTTTTTATGCTCTTAACATTAATATTTTACAAAATATCATCCACGAACTCTACTATATAAGACACCATATTACAACCTTTTTCTAATTATTGCGTTAGTTTATAGTTGATAAAAATGAATACCCAAAATATCGCAAGTATAATTGTTTCCCCTAATAAAATCACGTTGCTATGCACGGATACTCGCCTAGAATTATTAAACAATGAATAATCTTAAATTGAAAGCTTGAAAACATAAAAAGGGGTCGTTACAAAGGGCAAATGGAAAAAATAAAGATGGATACACAACAAAACAAAAGTGATAATTTAGTTACATTTTCGTGTCATTTGCTCGGTTACAAAACTTGAAAGGACTATCACCACCAGGTCTGTCTTCGTTGAGATATCACCACCAAGTTTAGGAACAGCTATGAGCCATAATAGCAGTAAAAAGTGGCCCAATATTTAAGACAAAAGTGACTCAAACAAACAACCAAAAGGATTCAAATTTGAAGGAAAAAAAAAACCAATGCGACATGCAAAAGTGACATAATATTAAACCCAAAAGCGACCTAATTCAGCAGCTAAAATGACTCATTTATACACATTTTGTTTATCAAATACGTAAGTTTGAACTTTGAGTTCCAAAATGGCTGATTCTATAGCCAAATGTGACCTAATTCAGCAACTAAAATGACCCTATAGAAGAGCCTAAACTGACATGTATAGCAGCCTAAGTTGACTTGAAACAACATCCGAAAAAGACTCAAAAAGCTTTGGATTTATAGCTTATTTCTCTTCCAAAAAACTCATAAGCCCATGAAGATAATGTTATCCAAACACCTATATATAGGTTAGCAGCTTTTCTAAAACACAATAAGGCATTACTATTAAGCTTCTTAGGCGATGTTTGGCTAAGCTTATGAATTGGGCTTATGCTTATGTTATATCATGAGCTCTTATTAAGTGTTTGACTTAGCTTATCAATATTAATGAAGTAAAATGACAAATAAGTACATGAACATTAAATGAGTGCAATGTTTAAATGAGGGTATAAATGTCTTTTTATATAAAATTCTTATATAAGCCCACTCCTCTTTAAATAAGCAATAAAGTTTGGGCTTATTAAAACCCCCTTATATAAGCTCATAAGCATACTCATATAAGCTTCGCCAAACACTTATTTTAGGCTTATTTAAAGCTACTAAGCTCATAAGCCCATCATATAAGCTTAGCCAAACACCCCCTTAACCCAATTGGTATCAAGAGGATGGTTGGGATTGCTTATCTATGTGTTTATCTACTTAAAAATAAGCAGTTTAGGTGTTGAGAAAGTAATTTTTTATTTGACTATTTTACACTAACATAACCCTTATTCAAAAGAAGCAGAGAGGCAGACAAGCACTTAAAATACGCGATATCCCAAACACCCCCAAAGTTCACCCATTTATCAAATTCGGATTCAAAATTAGTGTACTTAAGATTAAAAGTCATGGGATGCTCATAAGCTTGAGTAAAATTCGTGGCATGAGATACTTACTCAAATACTTTCTGAGTCATGGCGGGGAAGAGTCGAAAACGGTCACGTGGATCCCCCGATTAGGCCGCGACATCTGAGTCCAAACACTTGCACTCACCGGGAACCTAAAGAGGGAAAACCTTATCCTTTCTTTTAAATAAAATCACATCATCAGAAAGCTACTTGCTTCTCAAACTAAGTCAAAATAAGGAGAAACACCTTTGTGAAGCAGCTGAATTATGCCTTTTGCAATTTATTTCTTTGTACTCTCTATAAACTATTACTGGTCTTACCATTTAAACAAAATTTACTGAGGTAACGTTGACAAAGACATGCTACCATTTGTATTTTATAATACTTCCCAACTCTTGTAAAAATATCAGTTACACGATAAGAATATTTGCATCTGCTTTCAGGTGGAAGGCTTGCAATATATCTTGAAAGACACAAATAGCCTCCATTTTTAAGGCAATCTCACTTAACAATTAACTTGCTATAAGACCTTACTGTGATCATTTGGTACTTGATAGAAGAAAATGGACTCTTGCTAGGTATAAATACAACTATTTATGGTCAACTACTTTGTGCAATGTATATTGGGTTAATCCTGAAAGAAAGTTATCATGAACTGCAAAAGGATCTATGTTATCAGATTCAACAGACCTAATAACTAATAACATATTTAGTATACCCACATAAAATTAAAGATGGTGATACCAAGGCTAAACACACCATGGCATGGAACTTCGTATTTGTGTCTAATATCTTGCATTCTAAAACATCTAGCGAGAGTTTTAATATCCCCCACTACTTCTGTGCTATAATCCTGCAACTTTTCTCTTCTATATCTTTCACACAGGCCAAAATTACAATATACCTAGAATATAGAAGAAACCTAGCTGCTGAAAGCACTTATCTAACGGAATGACTCTGTATATCTAAAGACATCCAGGAAGGCACAAAAAGCTAAATATTTTACTCAAATAATTAAATAAAAAATAAATAAATTAAATAAATAAATAAATTATACCTTGTATCAAATCGTTTTAGACTTTTCTATCATAACAAAAAATAATCCATAACGAGATTTAGTACCCGCGCATTGCGGCGGGTTTTTGGCATTTAATTTTTTGTTTGGGGGTATTTTAAGTTGTTTTTTCAAAGTTTGAGAAGTAAGTGATATTATTATTTACGCGTTTTTTCTATTTGTTTTGTCTAAAAAGTTATTGGTTCTAATATTAAAGTATGTATGGGTATGTGTAGATTTAGACAATTGCTATATTATAGGGGCCTGTGCATAAAATTCTGATTGCTGTTTCAGTTTTTAGTATGAAAACTTTCTATTGTGGTTCATAATTTTTTCTCACATATGTGTTTTCAGTTATGTTTTGTAATCATTCTTTTTGTTCTGAATTTTTGATCTTAAATGTTTTTTGGATGTGTAAATGTTTAATATTTTGGGAACTATATAAGGGCAATATTACTTAGGGTTTTAATTTCAGTTATACTTCTACCTTTCATTTTTTTTAGATCTAAGTTTTCCAAAACTGATCGCTGCGACTCCCAATTTGGATGAATTGAAGATGGCTGCTGGTTCTGAAAACATCGCAACATGTTTTAAGTTTCTTTTCAACAGTGAATTGGTGGAAGCGCGTAATCTTTTGGTAAGGCTGGAGGAATTAGTTGGTCAACTTAGGGAAAAGATCCAGAAGCGTGAGCGGACAGAAAGAGAGGTGCATTTTTTGGGGCCTTTTCATCCAGAGGGGGTTGATGCTTTGTCTTGTGTTGGGCAGATGCAAGTTGTGGAACGTGATATAGTGGAATCTTTGGAAGATACTTTGGATTTAATACGTGATGGGATCAGGCAGCAGGAACAACATGTGACTTTGATGGAGATCAATGAGGACATGTCCGATGGTTAGTGTGTTTGGGTTATTGTCTTTTGTGTATATATCTAATGGTTTTATAAGTTATGTGTCTAAGGTTCTAGGTATGTTGGATAAGGGTGTATCAACATTTGTCCCTCCGTTTTGTTGGTATGGGTTTAAGGAAACTGTAATTATAGTTGATGGGTATGTTTTATGATTGTCGGATTATAATTTTGTTTATCTTGGTGCTTGCCACGTATGCCGGTATCATTTATGTAATCGACAGTTATTAATATATAAGAATCTATGGTGTTTGTTTTATTGCAATTTTTTTTTTGGGTTTTCGTTGTTTAGTGAGAAACAGCCATGTTGCCGAAACTGATTACATTTGCTTTTGTCTTGTAATATATACTGCTCAATTGTTTCTAAAGGTGTGGTAAGTTTTATAGTTACATATCATAGGATCAAAAACATTTAATAATCATAGTTAAATGCCATGTAGTTAAGTCCAAAAGATTTACATCTAGTGATATTAATAGTGTTGGTTACATCTTGTGATGCTAATAGTGGTGTGTGCGGATTATGTATACCTGTGTTGTTGTCAGTGTTCTTTTTCCATAGGTTTGGTTGAAGTGGGACGTAGGGTGCGTGTGCAGATGATGTACATCTATGTTGTTTTCGTTGTTCTTTTTCCATGGCCTTGGTTGAAGTGGGACGTAGGGTGAGTATGGTGGTTAATATTTCTGTACCTGATAGTGATTTAGGTTGGGTTGGTGCTGGTTGTAGGCATTGCAAATATGGCAATTTGTCTCTAATTTTTAGGCCAAAGGTAATAGTATGCCAATGTTTTTGCCTTATATATGTTTAATTGTTTTATAGCTTTTTGATAATAGTTCTTGGATTCTTTTGGTCTTATTACGCATGCGCATATGCTTTTTATTTATCTTATGTGTTGTAACTTTATAGTAGTGGTTTAGACTGTTTTGTCTGCTTTAAAATCTGCTGTTCAAATGCGCTTGTGTGTGTGGGTTTAAACAATCTGATATTGCTTTTTAGCATAAGTCTTTGTAGTGGTTTAAATTATTGGAAGTAGTTTAGGCATGATTCCTTTTTTTTTCTGTATAAATGTCACCTTCTCCTTTTGCTTCTTTGTATTTGCTTTTGTTGAACGATATAGTTATAGTTGCCAGTATGTCACGCCGTGCCTGTCTTGCGGAACTTGGTTTTGCATGTGATAGTAATGCACCCCAGGATCAGATGGTTCTTTTTTTCGAGAGGGAAGTTGTTGCAGCGTGTGAGTGGGAGACTATGGTGCGTGTGCGCTGTTTCAAAATTGCTGCACGTATCAGGTATCTAGATGATTTAATCCAAGATGTTCTTGACGAACCGCGTGATTCAGTGGTGATGAATTCAGTTACATTTTTAAAGGAGGTATGTGCACATGAGCGTTTTAAGCAGGTCACATTTCAAGGAATGTTACGTGAAGCTCATAGTGCTCTTCGAGCTGCAGGGGGTTACATCAACAGTATTCGTGCATTGTAATGGTCTATTCAGTTTGTGTGGTGTCTATTTCACATTAAGGATAGTGAGTTTGGAATGTAATGTAGGTTGGGAATCTGTTGAGCATAATGTAATCTCTAAGTAGAGCGAGTTTTATCATCTGTATGCTTAGTAAGAGTTGATATTGTAATGTGTGGTTGTCAGTGTTCTTTCATGTTGTTTTTCTTTTGGTTAGTTGCCAATGTGTGCTGTAGGTTTGCCTAGTTGGGTTGTTAGGCTTTAAGTCACTTGTCATTTGACTGGGATTCTATGTGTTGTGCCTAGTGTTTAATGAATGTAAGTTTTGTTATGATTCTAAAGATTATGAGTCCCTGTGTTCTTGAAAGTTATTTTGCTTCTCATTATACATAAAAGTTGATGCAAATAACATTATATTCATCCCCAAAAGGTTATAAATGTTTTACAAAACCTGTTGTCATATTGCAGATCTAATTTTCATGGGATGACATTGTTAGCTGCAATGTTATACATAGTACATATGAATTACGATTCGTTATCTACGGTTCTTACATAAGTGTTTACAACATGTCTGATGCTAATATAGTTATATACATATGTTACTAAAGTTCAGCTGGCCTGATTGTTGTTACAAAAGTTAGTGCAGATTTTGGTGTTGCCTAATCTTGTTTCCATTTTTTCTTGCTCATCTGAGATGCATCCTCTGAAGCTGGTGAGAATTTCAACTCTCTTTTTGCTGTTTTCTTTTGGACATTCGTCTTTTCAGGTTGCTTGTCACCTATTGTGATAGCTACCTGTGTTGGCGGAGTAGAAGCATCAGTACTTTGCTCTTGTACTTTCTGTCGGATTGTCATGTAACTGTTGTGTGATTGGTATGCCAAGAGGTGGGTGGTTTACATCTTCTGATGTTTCGGATGGTCCAATAAGAAGTGTAGGTTCTTTAGGAGGCCCAACAATGGCTGGAATTGCTGTTAGAGGTACAACAATGGCAGGGGTCGCTGTTAATGGTGGTGGGTCTAAGACTTTGTCTAATATGAACTATACATTCCCTTGTACACTCTATTTTGTAAAATGTAGTTGGAAGATATGATGTGTACCTTCAAGGGAAAGCAGTGGCTGCGGGATGTTATATGGGTTTTTGTCTTCAAGTGTGGCCAATAGGCTGTTGCATTCAGGTACCATCCTTTCTGATTCAGGGCTAAAACAAACCAATATAATCTGTTGTTCCATCGTCAATCCTCGCTCTAAAACAGTACCTGTTGATTGTATAAGAGGGGGTCAATAATATATTGTAGTATTTATGGTGAAGGAAACATATTATAGAAAAAAGTGTTAGGAACAGAGAGTACCCATAAGTTGGAGTAGGCTGAAAACCATGGTCTACGCATCTTGGTACCGGGGATTCTTCAATAGTTTTAAGCGAACACTCTGAACATTTTTTGTAGTACCATGGTTTGGTTCGGTCGATCGATAAAATTGTGGCTTCATTAGTGAACCTAACATACTATTGTGTAATTTAGTTGTTAGTAAAAATGCTTAGAATAACAATTGATATACGAACTAATAGGAGGGACAACCAATTGTTTATTATATTTACTCTCTTGGGCCTGACCATTTTATTCGTCCCTTTGGTCTGCTTGTTATCCCAGCCCAATACTTTGGTTGCTTTGGTTGTATCTAATCGTTCGTTGATAATCACAATCCCACCGCCTGAATCATCATTCTTATCTCTTCCTCACCGTCCGTTTTTGTGCCATTACCAACTACAAAACTGGAGGTTCGGGGTCCATAAGGTGCATGTTTTCTCGGAGGTATGTCGGCCCAGATCTCCTTCTTTTCTTCTATGCATGTAACTTCAGTTAGGTCTTACAATTTTGTTTGTGAGATTCTTGCGTGTTTGTTAAGTGGTGTTTGTATTTAATATTGGGTGTTTATAGTGCGTGCGACTTGATCGGTATTCATTAAAATTTTATTTTAGGAACAATTAGGGTTTATGTTTTATTTGGGCTTTTGTTAATTTGATTCTCTGAAAAAATAGGGTTTTAATTAGATTGGGTTTTTTTAGTATTTTTCAGTTGTTAGTGCGAAAGTTAGGGTTACAATTATATTGGCCCTTTTGTTAATTTTTTTTTATTTTCTTAAATGACTGTTTCAGTTAGATTGGGGCTTTGGTGGCCTGGGTTTGCATGTTATGGATTTATAAGTTGTTAGTGCTCATGTGTTTAGTAATGCGATTTCTGTTAGTAAATAGTTAGTGCTTAGGAATCTATATTTCAATTAGTTGCTAATCGCTGAAATGGATTTTGATGTTTTGTAGGAGTTTGGAAGAGGTAGAGGAGAATGGCTACAAAGGTGATTTTCACGCAACGACGTGCACGCAATAGCATCCGGGAATGGCCGCGAAGGTAGTTTTCGTGTTTTGGTATGACACGTTTTCCTGTGCTTACATTTTGTATGCAGACAATGAAACTGATATATTATCTATACTTCCTAACTTTTATATTATCTATAAGTTCTATCCTTCTCATCCTGCTATTAGAAACTGATATGCATGCTACTGTTATTGTGCAGATAGCGTCCACTCTCACGTTGCTTACTACAATCCTAGCATGCGTGGTGGCATATACAGACGGACTTTCCAAGGGTTGTGCAATTAATATTTTGCATATGTCCTTTGTATTATGTTGGAATCACTCCTAAACCTTTATTCAAGTGTTAGTGATTCACATGTAATAGTTAGCTTAATATGGCCTTTATGTTAGTAATTAGCCTTAGGCTTATGTAGAAGGCCCATAAGCCTAGGCCTAGTCCAATAAGGAAAGGAAGGGACTAGGAGTGTTGCCCTAGCTCCCTCTCCTATAAATACCTTGTAATAACCCTCACTTGAGGGTTGGTTGTTCAATTCATTCTCTTTCACTTGCATACGCATAACCTTTCTCTATAGTCATACGCATAGTGTTTGGGTGTGTTGTTCAACCGATCTATTCTTCATCTATTTCTTCTATTGATGCTTGTGTTACTAATATGGGAACCTAACAGTGGTATCATTCGCCATCTAGTTGGGTGAAACGGTTTGTTTTTTGACTACTCGTAAGGTTCACATTTTTAACCTTTCTCACGCAAAATAAAGCTTCAATTTTTTCACTTTAAAATTCAAGATTCTTGTACTTTAAAGGTTATTTGGTGATAAAGTTTAAGTTTTTGGCAAAAAGTTTGAAACTTTACGTGTGTAGAAGTGTTTTTGAGCTTGATTTCATTCGTGTACTTCTTTCTACTCGTAAGGTGAAAAAGAGTTTTGGATCATCAAGTTTTAAACTTTCTTGTTATTTTGGTGATATTGAAGCTATTTCATCACAAAAATCAAGTTTCTAAACACTTTTGGGCATAAAATCAGTTTTTGGTATTTTCTACTCGTAAGGAAACCCTAAACTTATGCATAAGATTTCCTTGGCTTGATCTTCAGTTTCTTGGCTTACTCAGTGTTTTTCTTGCTTGGATAAGCCTGAAAACACTTCGACTTTGGATATCTTTTACACTGTGATAGTGTAAAGGATTGTTGGGTTAAAAACCTAATTTTACGCATAAGCTCAAACTTATGCGTAGAACTCTTTACGCCTAAGATTTTTCTTACCCCTAAGCCTTGTCTTACGCATAAGCTAATCCTACGCATAAGTTTTCTACGCTTAACTTTCAGTTTACGCCTAATCTTAGTGTTTCTCATTTCTTACGCGTAAGCTATTCTTACGCGTAATTCTCATTGTTACGCGTAAGGTGGTGTTTTTATGCGTAAGCTCTTTCTACGCGTAAGCACTTTCTACGCATAAGCAGGTTCTACGCGTAAGGTTTCATCTACGCATAAGCTGGTTTTCTTCGCCTAAGCACTTCTTCAACAAACATCAAGTTTCATTCGACTACAAAGATCCATCAACAACACAAATTTGAATTTTTGGCGGGAAAATTTGAGTAAAATTTAATTTTTAGGGGAGACTAAACGTTCAATTTTTACGCGAGATTCAAATTTTGGTTTAACTGTGAAAATTTTGGTCAAAAATTCAAATTTTTGGGCCCAAATTCGAATTTTTCGGGTCATATTTTGCGTCAAAATTGTCATAACTCAAAATTTTCTTACAACCTTAGAATTGAATTTTATAGTGAATTTCAAATTTTGAAAGTCAAAATTTTTTCAAAATTATTTTTGGAGGGAAATTTTGAAAATCACTATATCGGCCTTTCAAGTATGATGACTTCATCTCCTTCCATCTACTGCTTAAAACCTTCATCACCAAACCTTGCTACTGATGATTCTGAAGAAGAAAAGGCATTTGTGGAATTGCAAGAAGGATTTATTGTTCTGAACGAGAAGTTGAACTCAATGTTTAACAATCCCAAGAATCAGACATCATCAAATTCCCGAAATCCTGCAGTCGTGCAAGGTGAAAGAGTTGATGTACATGGAAGGAATGCTCAAAGGGATGTTGAGAATGTTGTGATTACTGCATCTGTCGGTAATGTGGACAATGAGGTTGTAGCATTGGAAAAGCAGGATGACAACAGCAGATCTGGAGAAGATATCATACTTAACTATGACACCGAGCCTAACTTTGACGAAGAACAAATGGTTGAGGAAGATATCTTACCCATCTACGACACAGAACCGAACTTTGACAAAGAACAAATAATTGAGGTACTATCT
Source organism: Chrysanthemum makinoi (assembly GCA_910596185.1). Classification (NCBI taxonomy): domain Eukaryota; kingdom Viridiplantae; phylum Streptophyta; class Magnoliopsida; order Asterales; family Asteraceae; genus Chrysanthemum; species Chrysanthemum makinoi. The sequence goes on along the minus strand of OU343224.1, from coordinate 85,840,839 downwards.
ACTGTTGATCATATTCTGACTGCAAATGCGACACAACATACTGATCAACCTGAATTCAGTAATGAAGGAGAGGTTGACCAGTGTGTTGCACAATGTCCAGACAACTATCTCATGTCTGAGCCCTTACTTGTTAACAATTCAACTGAAACGTCAAATCAAACTCTTGAATCTGAAAACATTCTTCTCAAAAAGACCATTGCTCAGTTTCAAAAAGATTTTTCAAAACTTGAGGCTCATTGCATCTCTCTTGAACTTAAACTGCAAAACAATGTTTTAAACTCAGAGCCAAAAAGTAAATCTTTAAATGAACAAAGTAATCGTGTGGATACATTAGTTAAAGAAAATGAGCATTTAAAGGCTCAAATTCAAGCAAAGGGGCTTGCACATGTTACTTTACAAAACAAACTGAGAAGATTAACTGGCAAGAGTGTGGATACTAAGTTTACAAAACCAAAAATCTTGGGGAAATCGTCTCTTCAACCAATCAGAAATCAATCAGTAGTTAGACAACCAACTGCTTTTAAATCTGAATGATCAAAATCTTCAAAACCACGGTTTGCCTCCCAAGTTGTTGAGAATAATCATTTGTCAAAACCAGTCACTCCACATTTCGGGCCTAAGAATAATGCTTCTGTTTCTATTAAACATGTTTCTATTACACCTGTTTCTGTTATACCTGTACAAGTGGCTGCTTCTGGCCAGTCTAGGATTAGTTCGAAAACAATGTCTAAACCGAGCATCAAAATTCAAAATTCATATGATACACAGGACTTACACAAGAACTATGATCTAGAAAAGGCTAGGAAAAGGGCACTACTCCAAAAGGATGGAATCTTAGGTTCACGACCTAGTGTGATGCCTTCTAGTGTGTTGCATAACACTGCTTGTAGTAGCAAACCAAAACCTAAGTTTACTCAACAAATTGTTAGAAATAAACCCGTTGATCTAAACGTAAAATTTCAGAAACCTAATAGGTGGATCAATATAGGAAGCAGACTCTTCCCAAAAGAAGTTTCAACATCCCCTAGATCTAACCTTAGATGGATTCCAACGGGTAGAGTTTTCAACACTGTTGGTCTTAGGTGGATTCCTACAGGCAAGATACTAATTAGTTGCATCAACACAAGTGTGAAACCCACAACATCCATCCCTGAGGTAGGAAAGGAACTTATCATAATAGCATGTTCAGGTGTCAAGAATATAATTGACACTACATCTTTATGCCTCTAACATCTGGAACCCAGTTACACTTGGGGATCCATGTTTCTTCTTTCTTGTCCCCCTCCTATTTTTTCTATGCCGGTACAACAGCAATGGCTTCTACTGCAATACAGCGTAGGACCCGTTTCTCACCATCCAAAACTTAATGATCAATCAGCTGCACCATCATTATACTTAATCGTCAAAAATTGGGAACATTGCTTGCTTCTCTGGTTAAAGATTCTGTCAAAAGTCGTGCTTCAGATGTATCGAATGTTTCCGCTGCACAACCTGATAATACTCTAATTTCTGATACATCTAAATCTACAACAATAATCGTTATTGTAGCTTCACCTCCAGTCGAATCTCTGAAAACAGAAGAACAAAGTGTTTCCTACAACAATGTCACAGCTGATGATCAACATAATGAACAGAGAAGTTTTATCAGCAGTTGATTCTCTCGAGATATTTATGGTTCTTCACACTTGTTCGATTGCTTGGACATACATGGTTTCGCTGTCTCCTCATACATGGTTTCGCTGTCTTCAATTCATCATCAACATACGTGGTGTATGATTCTGATTCATCGAAAACATCGAGGGGGAGAGAGTGTAGGTGGTCTTTGCTTCTTTGCGAAAACCCAATGCCTTCTTGAATTTCTTCAATTAGGGGGAAGAAATAAAATGACCTGTGGCTCAAACGTCTTACTTTGGAGTTATCGTCTCGATTTCACGGGTGATCTTGTGTGAAGTTACCCAAATATGATGTTATGATGCCTCACACACGGTCTTAGTATCGAGTTATTGCATATTCACAGGTGTTTAGTATTCCGAAAGACCACAACATTCAGGGGAAAGTCGTTGCATTTCGTCTTTCGTGGTTTGTTTGGTGTGATGCGTCTACATATGTGAGAAAATCTTGTTGATTTCTGGCATGTTACCTCGAACGGATTTTCCGCAAATAGTCAGATTTACCTTGTGTGGTTTTCTGCTCTTCTACAAAATCCGCTGCATACTGAAAACTTCAAAAGTTAGAAGAAATGTCTACTACATCAAAGTTTCAAATCTGCTAAAGACAGTTGTCAGTTTGGGGGGAAGCTGATTCAAAAACTTCGTCAATCTCTGTTTACATTCACAATGGCTTCTGAGTATAACAGCTTGGAACCCGGTCACAACCGTTTAAACTTCCCCCAAACCCCATCATCAGCTTAAACAAGCCCTCAGCTTACTCGTCAACAAATGGAAAGACTATTTGCTCCTCTGTTCAGTGACGATATTGATGAACGTGCTCCAGGTGTATTCGATGTTTCCGCTGCTCAACCTGATACTACTCTTATACCTGATACACCTGCTACAACAACTACTGTTGAAGAAGCACCACCAGTTGACTCTACAACAACAGTTGAACAAACTGCATCCAACGATGCTGATCCAGCTGATGATGTTCTTAATGAAGTACCCCCACCTGTAGATTTTGATCCAAATGCGTTCTTTAACCCGTTCGCCAATGAAACTGCTGCACCTGATGTTGCGGAATCATCTACAAGCCATTTGAATCCTCAAAATCTGCATAATGTATATCAACATCAACCTTCAACACATCGTTGGACGAAAGACCATCCTCTAGAAAACATTATTGGTAACCCGAATCAACCAGTCGTAACTAGACAACGTCTTCACACAGATGGTGAACATTGCATTTATGCACTCACTGTCTGCCAATCTGAGCCTAAAAACATCAAAGACGCAATGACAAAAGACAACTGGATTGAATCCATGCAGGAAAAACTCAACCAATTCTAACGTCTTGAAGTATGAGAACTGGTTGAAAGACCAACAGGGGTCTTCGTCATTGGTCTAAAATGGATTTGGAAAAACAAATTGGATGCTGAAGGAACCGTAATTAGAAACAAGTCACGTCTGGTGGCTAAGGGTTATAGACAGGAAGAGGGTATTGACTTTGAAGAATCATTTGCTCCGGTTGCTCGTCTTGAGGCTGTTCGGATTTTTCTGGAATTTACGGCTCACATGAACATCACGGTCTTTCAAATGGATGTCAACACTGCTTTTCTCAATGGACAACTGAAAGAAACGGTCTATGTTAGCCAGCCAGAAGGATTCGTTGATCCAGAGTTCCCTAATCATGTCTACAAACTGAAGAAAGCTCTCTACGGTCTCAAACAAGCCCCTCGGGCGTGGTACGATAAGTTATAATCCTTCCTTATTGCCAATAATTTTACCAAAGGTTCGGTCGACCCTACACTCTTTATACAATATCACGGGGCTCACATCTTAATCGTTCAAATCTATGTGGATGACATCATTTTTGGGTCAACACATTTAAAATATTCAAATGCTTTTGCAAAACTTATGACAAAACATTTTGAAATGTCAATGATGGGTGAACTCACATTCTTCCTTGGAATGCAAGTTCATCAATCACCCCGTGGTATTTTCTTGAGTCAGTCCAAATATGCCCATGAATTGTTAAGCAAATTTGGAATGCAAAACTGTGACACCTATGCCACACCAATGGCTCATACCAAGAAGCTAGACGCTGATTTACATAGGAAATTGGTGGACCCTACCAAATACCGTAGTATCATTGGGTCTCTCATGTATCTAACAGCTAGCAGACCTGATATTGTTTTTGCCGTCTATCTTTGCTCCCGTTATCAGTCGAGACCAACTGAAACCCACCTCTCTGAGGCTAAAAGAATCCTCCGATACATCAAGGGAACCATTAATTTGGGAATCTGGTATCCGAAGGATTCTGGTTTTGAACTAATTGCTTTTTCAGACGCAGATCACGCAGGATGCTTAGATTCAAGTAAAAGTACTTCAGGAGCATTACAATTTCTTGGTGATAAACTGGTGTCATGGCAATCGAAGAAGAAGGATTGTACATCGCTGTCCTTAACAGAAGCAGAATATGTAGCCATGTCGGCGTGTTGGGCTCAAGTCATTTGGATGAGAACACAACTCAAAGACTATGGTTATGTATTTGACAGAATCCCGATGTACTGCGACAATCGGAGTGCTATTGCGATCTCGTGCAATTCAGTTCAACACTCGAAATCAAAGCACATCGATCTTCGATATCATTTCATCAAGGACCACGTGGGACAGGGTACTGTTGAATTATATTTTGTGGGTACAGAATACCAATTGGCAGATCTTCTCACCAAAGCCTTAGCTCCTGCTAGGTTTACTGAGTTGGTCCACCGGATTGGTATGCGGTGTTTGACTCAAGAGGAATTGGATGAACTCTTAAAACATTCTTAAAAACCAGTCAAACACCAAAACCTCTTTTGTAAATATTTCTCAAAAACAAAATATAAAAATATAAAATCAGATAAAACAACAAAAATATTCTTCTATCTATATTTCTTCAAACATGGCAAGTACAATTCTTCCGTCAACACTCAAATCTTTCAAAATTCAGTAATTTTTCGATCAAGTGTTGAGGGGGAGAAAATAAATACTTCACTGTTTCAAAATAACCGTGTACTTGCATGTTACCTATTCCCGGTTGTTTCTTTAATAATGGTGGTCACATTTCTGGTTTTCTGACACTCCTCGGACTCAAATTTATAAAATTTCAATATTTCTTAAGTCGAGGGGGAGTGTCGTCAAAGTTATTTCCAAATATTCTTCGTTTGGTAACCAAAATGGAAGTTAAAGGCATTGGATGAAAATGGAAAAGGTGGAGGGACTAAACCTGTCAAAATCTTAAAGTTATTTTTAATAAAACCACCCACCAAACACATTTAATTCATCACATTTATTATTTCACCAAAGAAATCCTATGCATAAAAATTGTTCTACAAATCCGTGTATTGGATCATCAAACTGTAAGTGATTTTATGTTTTTAACATGATTACAAACATTGGTTTTGAATTTTAAACAAATCCAACGGTTAAATTTTTGTATATGGTTGATTTTGTGTTCTACGCATAGGCGTATGAACACATAATCAAGTTTGTGTGTTTATGGTTGAAATGATTGTGTCAAAACGTTTTCCTAACATCAATGATTACATTTTCATCACTTAAACACACCCAGATACACGAATTGATTGATTTTGGGCAACAACAACAACAACAACAAACCCAATCCCGCCAGGGCAGGGTATGGGGGAGGTAGAATGTAGACAGATCCTACCCCTACACCAGGGTAAACCCGAGTGTAGAGAGACTGCTTCCAACGAGACCTCCGGCAAGTGCATGTGTGCTAGTGCGAAAGGATAGATAAAGCATGCGACAAAAACAAAAGGCAAAAGCGAAGAAAAGAAAGCAAGCAAACAAGCAGACAGGGCAAACCGGAAAAAGAACCACACACCAGCACACCGAAAAAAAAGCCAATAGCAAAGCGCAACATATAAGCAACCAAAAGTCCAGGCACACCAAAAACAGACCAACAAAAGGGGGCAACACATAGCAAAGCAAAGAAGCACGGGGCCTAAGACTACGGCAAAGCAAAAGAGAGTCCACAAAACAAAACACGCATGGAGGCAAAAGGGGACACCTAAAAGCCAAGCACCTAGTACCACTACCCGCAAAAACAGTCAATCACCTATCACCCCTACCCGCAAAACCTAATTCTATCCCTCCACCCCTTCCTATCTGAGATCATGTCCTCGGTCAAATTAAGCTCCGTCATGTCAAGCTTAAGTCTATCCTCCCACCTGATATTGTGTCTGCCTCTCCTTCTCACGCCATCTACATCAAGCGCTTCGACCCTTCTAACTGGAGCTGACTGTGGCCTCCTCCTGACATGTCCGAACCACCTCAACCTTCATTCTCTCATTTTCGAAATAATATTCCCGACCTCGAGTTTTGCACTGAAAACTCCGTTCGGGATCATGTCAAGCAAGGTTTTACCACAAGTCCATCTTAGCATCCTCAGTTCTGCCACCTCTACCCTGTTAGCATGTGCCTTTAATATGGACCAACATTCAGAGCCGTACAAGATAGCCGGTCTAATCGCCACCTTATAGAATTTTCCCTTTAACTTAAATGGGATGTTCCTGTCGCAAAGGACTCCTGATGCCGCCCTCCATCTCGCCCACCCCGCTCTAATCCGGTGGGTTACGTCCTCATCTATCCTCCCTGATTTATGTATTACCGATCCCAGGTATCTAAAGGACTCCTTGGGTGTCAAGATCTGATCACCGATATGAATATCAATTTGTTCGTGATGACCTGGCTCAATCCTCCCAAAGTCACATCTCAGGTATTCAGTCTTCTCCCTGCTCACCCGAAGGCCATTGTCTTCAAGAGCCTCCCTCCAGTGCTCAAGTCTGGTGTTTAACCCTTCCGCCGATTCTGCCACCAACACAATGTCATCAGCAAAGATCATGTTCCACGGGATGCCCTCTTGTACCCCTCTAGTTAACTCATCTAGAATCAAGGCGAAGAGGTATGGGCTAATGGCGGATCCCTAGTGTAGCCCAATTTCCACAGGGAAAAACTCTGAGGTCCCCACTGTGGACCGTACACGAGTCTTGGCACCCTCGTACATATCTCTAATGACTCTCACGTATCTATTTGCGGTTCCTTTGTCGATAAGAGTTTTCCAAATCAACTCGCGCGGGACGCTATCATAAGCCTTTTCAAGATCAAGGAACGCCATATGCAAGTCCTTTTGTCTTTCTCTATACTTCTCCATGAGACTTCTGAGAAGGTGAATAGCCTCAATCGAGGACCTTCCTGGCATAAAACCAAATTGGTTCTCTGACACCCTCGTCTCCCTTCTCAAACTTCTCTCAATAATTCTCTCCCAAAGCTTCATGGTGTGACTGAGAAGCTTAATGCCCCTATAATTGCTACACACTTGTACATCTCCCTTATTCTTATAGATGGGGATGACTTCACTGAGTCTCCATTCTTCTGGCATCTTATCCCCGTAGAAGATCTTGTTGAAGAGGCATGTCAACCAATGTAACCCCTTATCTCCCAGACACCTCCAAGATTCTATGGGGATTTGGTCCGGCCCTACCGCTTTGTTTCTTCCCATCTTCTGTAGTGCGATCTTCACTTCTGGTTGACTAATCCTCGAATAGTAGCACTCTGTACGTTGGCTAAGGTTCTCTTGTACCGCGCTGGCTTCAGCCCTTCCTACATTGAAAAGAGAGGAGAAGTAATCTCCCCATCTCTTCCTGATATCCTCTACTTTTACAATGGTCTGTCCTCCTGCATCTTTGATATACTTTACGCATCCTAAGTCCCTTCTTCTCCTCTCTCGGGCTTTAGCGATCCTGAAAATGTCGTTAGCCCCCTCTTTGGAGTCCAGTTTCTTATATAAATCCTCATACGCCTTGTCCATTTCCAGAGCTACTGCCTTTTTCGCTTCTCTTTTGGCTACTTTATACCTCTCTTCTGCCGCGGTAATGTCGGCTTGGCGACCCTCTCGGCACAAAAGAAGCTCTCTGAACCTAGATTGTTTCTCGGCCACTTTGGATTGCACTTCCTAGCAAAACCACCAAGATTCTCTGTTGGCCATTCGGGACCTCGATGTCCCTCGAGACACCCCAAGGGAATCCTTTGCTGCATCTTTGATAAAGCCGGCAAGAGTGCCCCACAACTGGTCCGCTTCTCTAGCATCCAAGCCATCCGACTAAGTAGCAAGTCCCTCTAAGACTTTCACTCTAAACGATTCTGCCGCCTCACCGTACAAATTCTTCCAAAGAATCCTCAGCAACCCCGTCACTAATCTCCTTGATTGTTGCCTCTCGAAAAGCATGTCTGCTGCTACCAATTTGAATGTTTTCGATCAAAAAGATAGTTGTGTGATGTTGTTATTATGGTGAATTGATGATATCTAGGCTCTGAAACAACCCAGAAACACTAATTAATCTTTAATTAGAAATTAGGGTTTAAGTTCATACGCATTTGGGTACTTTTGATTCACTGAGAATTTGATGTTAAAACTTGGTCATAACACTCACATGACTTCTTAGAACTACCAGAAAAACTTTGATGCAATTCCTATGGCTAAATCTCTTACTCGTAGAAATTAAACCTTAGTGTTTAGGTTTACGCATAAGGGTTTCTACGCGTAACTGTTTGATGAGTTCTTCATGCTTGATCTGATGAATATTGAATGTATGTGTTAATAATTGGTGCTATGATTAACTTATTTCAGGTTTATTACGCGTGAAATTCAGAATCAAGGTTATTAGCAATCTACGCATAAGGATCACCTTACGCGTAGAAGGTTATGCGTAAGAGTAATCTTATGCATAACTGTTACGCGTAAGGTTCTACATAAGGGACTACGCGTATCCTGTGAAGGATATGCGTAAATAGTGACCTCTACGCATAAGGTCTACTCTTACGAGTAAGCCTTACGCGTAAGGTTTTATATGCGCTTACGCATAAGGTCCCCTTTTCTTACGCGTAATATTTCTTACGCGTAAGTCGGGATCCTACGCATAAGCTTGCGTTTACGCGTATACCTCTCCTGTTTACGCATAAGCTGCCATTTCTACGCCTAAGCCTTGTTTAACCTTAATCATGAATTGTTACGCGTGCAAACTTGTAAATAAATAAAATATAACGTCACGAAACCAATAATGTCACTAATAAGCTTAAACGTTTAATCTGTTGTGAAAAATAAGTGATAACATGAACTTTAAAACTTAAAGTTAACTAACTCACGAAACTTATCACGACGTCATTGGACTATTGGACAAACAAGTGACTTTGGACTCGTAACAATCATCAACATTGCACATTCAATAATTAGACAATAAAATCATCTGTTGACTAACATAATGTCTTTCGATATGTTGGTTCTTTTGGCTAAATATATTTCAGATCACGACATGGACGCTCAAATGAATGTGGATGCACCAAATGTTCTCACCATTGCTGATATCTTCCCAAATGGTTATCCGATGAAGATTGGAAAGAACAACCTTCGGGTTGATTTTGAAACCCTCACATGCTCAGAGTCTTCTTGCTTGATTGCTGTGGATATTCTGAAGAATCATCCTTATCAGAACATGCTTTCAAATTCTGCTATAGTGCCTGAGATCTACACTCATCAGTTCTGGAACACAATGCAAAAGATCAAAGGACAAAACGCTGTGACGGTGACTCTCAATGACAAACAAGTCACCATCACACCTGCAGACTTACGGGCTGTTCTTCTCATTCCGATCATCGAGCCAACCGAACTCAATGCCACACCAACTGAAGAGACTGTTCTACAGTTCCTGATCGATATTGGTTATGACGAAGCTACAGGAGTAATCACTAAGCATTCACATGTGGATCTTAAGAATATTCCTCAACCTTGGAGAACTCTCTACATCATCATCACCAAATCTGTTTCTGGTCGTGACAGTGGCTATGAGCATCCCAAGCTCATGGAACTGCAAATCTTTTGGGCTTTGGTCAACATGAAGCACATTGAAGTCGAAGCTCTGATATGGGACGACATGATGACATTCCTCAAGAAGCTTGGCTCAAAGATCCCTTATATCAGATATACAAAACTGTTGATCCAAAGAGCTCTTGGACTCAATCCTGATATCCCCAAGAGACTCAATGACCCCAACAATCACGACATGTTGTCTGAACCTACTCTAACAGTCAGATTTAAGGAATCAACAACAAAGAAACAAGGTGCTGTGCTGCCGGACCACCTTCTCTCTGATGCAATCAAACAGCTTTACTCATACAAAAGGTATCTGGTAGCAGTTAATGAAGGTAAAGTTGGTTCTCTCGATGATAAGTCTTCTGGTATACCTACCAGGAAAACCAGAAGAGGCAGTATAGGGAGTGTTACAAGCACAGAGAGTCAAAGGAAGTTCCCCAAGAGGAAACCTCCACTTAAAAGGAAAGTTCCTTCTAAAGAAGCTGTTCCTATTCCCACTCCCAAGCCTGAACCGCCAAGACAGCTAGTGGATGAAAGCTCTGAAGAAACTGAATCAGACGAAGAGGTATTCTACTCTGAAACTGCAACGAACGTTACTCAATCAGTAAGTAAACCTCCCAGTCCACCAGCTGACAAAGGTAAAGGGAAGACTCCTGTGATTGAACATGATAAGGAGAGCTCTGAAGAAGAACCAATAGATGAGCAAAAGGAATATCAAAGGAAGTTGAAGGAACTCAGACATAAACATCTTGCCGAAGCATTCGTAAAAGATCAAACTCGTGGCCCTGGAGGTTCTAGTGGTGGTGCTCATACCACACCAGTTCTTGATGCGGTTAATCAACCCGATAAGGGAACTGGTACTACCATCACCCACGAACAACAACAACGGCAGATTGAGGATTCCATCAACTTTGATATTGAAGAACCAGAAAAAGAAAAGTCTGAGAAAGAAAAGACTGATGAAGAAGCTGCAGCTCATGCCAAAGCAGAGGAAGAGGCCAGGATTCAGGCTGAAGAACAGGCTAAGACTACAAAGGATGACGAGGTTGAATATGATGACCTTCTTCTACAAAGTCCAGCACGTTCCAAAGAACAAACCTCTGAACCACCAAAGGATCCAGAGTCACCTCACATCTCATCATCATCGGACTCATCTTCTCACTCTTCACCACCACCATCCAAAAGATCAACCAGATCCACATCCAAATCAGTGAAGAAGCCAACGGCATCTTGGATCTCTCAAGCAAAGACTCGAATCGTTAAAGCTGTCAAACAGGTAAGGAAGAAAGACGTGCTTTACAAGAAGCTGAACTTTCTCGCTGACCAGGTACAGTATCTTCATGACGAGAATGAAAAGATGTCAGCTGCAAGGGAGTACATCCAGAAGTTCATGGAACGTGATCCTCAAAGGGAAATGAACGAGATGATCAAAGGTTACACTCACAAGTTCCTTCTTGACATCGTTCCTGGAGTTACAAAGGAGATGTTTACCAAACAACTCTATCCGAATCTATTACACTTGGCCAAGCAAACTATGAGATCAACACCAATGCATGTCAACATCAACCCAGTTGATCCCATAATATTCTCAGATGCTGAATTGGTTAACAGGCTCGTAGCTCAAATGTCTAAACGATCTGCAACATTTACTTCTTCCGAAGGAAAATTGTTTGAAGCACTGCTTGAATATCAACTCAAATCAGCTTACAGGGAAGAAGCTCAAAGGCCTAAACTTCCAAGAGACGATGAAGATAAGGATAAGGATAAGGATAAGAGTGATGAGCCTAAACATCCGAAGAAAACTGGTGAATCATCTTCAATGCAACCTCCACCCCAAAGGACTCCAGCTCAACCACGATCTCCTCCTCGCTCTTCAACTGAAAAACCTCAGGATTCTGAGTTACCATCCCAGACTCAGAAAACCGGTGATCACTTTGAGTATACGGGTGGTGACGATGAAGAAATCCCTGACCCCCAACAACAACCCACCTCTCCCAGCACAACAAAGGAACCAGCATTCTCCTCTAGGCCTAAGAAGAAGAAGAATAAGACGACTAAGGCTGATGTCGTTTCATGGCTAGACGATGATGACACCGAATACGAATGGTTTTCCACACTTGTTGCTGCTACACCCGCCTTAACTGATGACCAAGATATGGTAGAAGGTAGTACGCTGGAGCATGCTAAGTTACTACAATCAAAGTTCTGAGTAAAGAAGATGACGAAATCAGAGTTGAAGCGAATCAAGAATGAAGCCTTTCAAGTACTTAAAGATAGCTCGGAAAGTGCTATTGAAGTTGAATATCACCTTGAAAACATAGCACGAGCCATGTCCAACAACATTGATTAGCAAACATCGACTACACCCGCAAAGACAAAGCTCCATACTACACAGACTGGACCAAACCCTTACCTACCATCGGTCAACCAGAACAACCTAAGATTCCATTTCGATACTTCTTCAACAATGACATGGAATTTCTTCTGCACGGTAGCGATAGCTCAAAGAAATACGCTACATCACTGACACTTCCGTTCCCGGCAGCCATTTACTCCAACTGCATAGCCATCGAGGAAAAGGCTACCCACATGTTCAACAACAGAGTGGAAGAGTATGACCTCAATGCACTGTACGGGATTCACCATTGGCCGGAACGCCGACGAATCTACTACAGAAGCTGCCAGGTTTGTAAATCTCAACATGAAGTGTACAGTAATCAAGGGATCGTTGCTGTTAAGCATGTTGCTCTTTCGTCTAAATGGGATTACACCTTTCTCAAGCATATTGTCGTCAAACGACAAGACGAAAGGGACTATGCATTCTGTGAAGCGGACTTTCAGAATTTGTCTCTCAATGATATTGAAGATCTGTATCTTGCCAAAGTACAGGGAAGAATGAGACAATTCTCGACTAAAATTCAACGCGAATACATCAAGTCCTTGCTCATCTTCATCAGAAGCATCGTGATCCAGGAACGTGTAGAAGATTTGCAACTTTTTGTTGAGTCGTATCAGACTCGTGTCAACTTCACCAGACCTCAGCTAGAACTTCCTGACATCAACCATCAACCTCAATTCACTCTCATCAGCAAACCTTTTGGAATAGTCTACCACAGTGCACTCCACCGCAACTGCTTGATAGCGTGTAATGAGCTTCATTAGTTTGGAGATTCAACGTTAAAGCATGTCAGAGATGGGCTAGCATATCGGTTAAAGGCGATTCAGCAAGGCATTGGGTCGCCAAAGAGATGGACTTCTAAGGAAAGACGGGATGTAAAGAGAATCATCAAGCAGATTGATGAAAGGTTGTTTCGACGGGACCAGTTCAGAACGTTGGAGAGTTTCGTCAGTGGTCGTCCTCGCATTAATCTCACAGGCTATCAACGCCCAGTTCGAACTCCTGGAGTTATTGTGGAACTACCTGAAATTCCTGGTACCCCTTAAACTTCTTCTATTTCATATTACTTTGGATGTGTGATTACATATTTGACAATGGCTTGTGCACACATAACAGTGTACAACCCGCACTTGTAAATAAAGGACACTGTGGTACGCTCCAGTGCCACAATCCTATAAAAGGAGCGAAAGCTTCTTACTTTAGAGTAAAACTTATCAAAACTTTCATTTTTCAAAGTTTTGCTCAAAAGAACAAGTACTTCCCCTTATGATTTTCAAAACCTCAACCGTTTATATCACTTGTTGAGGGGGAGTATTTGAATTATAAACTTTGTTCACAAATTGTTCTTTGTGTAATCTTCCCACAAAACTCAAAATGGTCATATTTATTATCAAAATTTCATCAAAAATAACATGTATATGCCATTTTTGAGGGGGAGAAAAATTATGTGATAAGAAATATGTTGTGTTTTGCTATGTGAATCCTCGTGTGAAAAGACTTCAACCCATGAATTGACGGGAACTGAACAGTCATACATTGAAAAGATTTGTCTTCTAAGACTTATCCAAGTAAATTGTACCCAATCAAGAAGCTCTTGATAGACATGAACTTTGACGGGTTTGAAAACCTCTCGGGGTTGTCCACATCTTCAAGGTAGTTATTAGAGCTAGTTGTCACCTAAAAGCTGACAATGTATCTCTTTAACTATGCAACGTAATCGTGTCTCGCAAGGAATTGTCTATCTTGAGTTGATCAATTCAAAAAGTGCGCGCTCTTCTCTCACTGTGCAAATTTCTGTTAAAACTCTTAAGCACATGTGGAGGGGGAGTATTTCTGAAAATCTAAAACTCTTGAAGTGTTCAAACATGTTTTTCATTCATAAACATTTCGAGAGATTTTCATGAAAATGGTTTTATGGCAATGGAGTTATAAGGTGATTAAGGTTAGGAATAACCGTCCTATGATCCGCCAGAGCCGGAGGGATCTACCCAAGGACACTACCAATAGTTAGAATTAAAAGTCCTTAGGTATGATTATAAAAGGAGAAAATGAGAATCGGAGAAAGAAGGAGTTGAAGAATTAAAAAGAAAAGCAAAGAAAAGGGTGAAAAGAAATAGCCCTCCAGATTATTCAACTTAGGGCAGACACCGGGTTCAATTCATATGCTACTGGTTGTCACTTGATGACGCCGGTATTGAAGATTAAAAGTCGTCATGGACCCAGTGACGCATGCACTAAACCTTCTTAGCCACTCAAGTTTCTCTCAACAGAAGCTTGTTTCATTCTCACAGGGAACCCTACGTAAACTATCGGCTTTCTCTTAGAGATTGCTGGTATTGAAGAAGGAGACCCTCTCCCTAGTCTCCGCTCAGGAAAACCAAAATGCACTATTGAGTCTAGAGCCACGAGATTCATCAAAAGATCTCTTAGGTACACTTGACATTTCATCACTTGTTGTTCAACAATAAGAACAACAGTGGTACGTTATCGAGTCCTACACAGATCCTAGCAATCTGTCGAGAACATTTATGAGAGGTTCACTATTGTGATCCTCAGTGATTGAATGGAAACTCCTGCCAGGGTCAACATCAAACAGCCCTGATAGCACGTCACTTCGGTAACTCCCCGTGGATTACGCTTAGTGTGTCTCAAACGGTCTACAGTCATAGGGTGATGCTTCGGTGTACTTCAGCGACTCATCTGAACCGTAGATGTACTTCGGTACATCGCGTTATCTCACTTGTGGGACTCCGGTTCAGGAACGGCCTTTGTGAGAATTAGAGTTGTGTTTTCACACTATGCTGTTAACACTCTCGAAGTTCAAACTCGTAAGTGCCGGAAACCGCTTATTACTAACCTTTCTTGTGTTTACTTCTTATGGAAGCTTTGGAGCGGATTGATCGTGCAGATTCTCCACATGCTCATATCAACATCATCACTTATGGAAGTTCTCTCATAATCAAAGGCAACACAAAGTCAGAATGATTCTTCGTCAACAAAGAATCTACAAAGTTTAAAGACTTAAAGAACTCCATCAACTGTAATCCAACGTTAAAGAGCGTGTGAGCATGTTGGAGAAAGACGTGGAGACACAGGAGCAGCGAAGTTGACCTGATGCAGACAACAACAACATACTATCACTACCATCACAAAGAACAAAGTTCAAAGAACAAAGATGACGTCAAAGCAGAATACTTCAAAGAAACAATTTCTCTACACTGGGGAGATTGTTCGAATCAAGGCAATTCTTCTCACAAGAAAGAAGAATGTCAGAAGACGTCAAAGCTACTATTACATCAGCACCTACATCGTTTATCACTCTTTCATTCATCACTAACACTTAGGGGGAGATTGTTGGAATCACTCCTAAACCTTTATTCAAGTGTTAGTGATTCACATGTAATAGTTAGCTTAATATGGCCTTTATGTTAGTAATTAGCCTTAGGCTTATGTAGAAGGCCCATAAGCCTAGGCCTAGTCCAATAAGGAAAGGAAGGGACTAGGAGTGTTGCCCTAGCTCCCTCTCCTATAAATACCTTGTAATAACCCTCACTTGAGGGTTGGTTGTTCAATTCATTCTCTTTCACTTGCATACGCATAACCTTTCTCTATAGTCATGCGCATAGTGTTTGGGTGTGTTGTTCAACCGATCTATTCTTCATCTATTTCATCTATTGATGTTTGTGTTACTAATATGGGAACCTAACATATTTTGTATGAATCCATTGTGCAAATCGTTGTTCTCGGGGTGCCATTTATTTTCCTGTACGCCGTCACAACCAATGTTTGGAAAGCTGATATGTATCTTGGCGGGGCAATCGAGATGGTAATTGCTACCTAAAAAGGGTTGCATTTGCAACTATGATTGCAGCCATGACTATTAGCCCATTCTATTAAGCTACTGGTGCTCATCAGGTAGTGGCGTTTTGCTTGGCTAACCTTGGTGAAGGCTTCTTGGTGCCTGCATCTTATTATTCAGGGTATGTATACACTCTTATCATCATATATTATTTACATGTACATGATCACGACATATATTAAATTTTTGTAGCTGATAATATATAGTCTTTTTTAAACTATTGGTGATAAGATATGTTGTTTGGTAGCAGTTTTGGGAATTGTAATAAGAGGGGAAAACATCAAGATATCATAGACAGTCATGAAGTTATATTTATATTAATACCATGGGGTAATATTTTCAGAGTGGTTTATGAATTTTTATGCAATGTTTGATTTATAAACTAGAAAAATTATCGTAACTTTGACCAATAAAAGACTGAACTGAGCTGATATGAGCTGTTTTAGAATAGGTTTCCATTTAACAAAAGTTACTGTCGCGTTGTGTCATATTGTGCAAAGTTGTGCCATTTAACAAAAGTCACTGCCATTTAACAAAAGTTACTGTGGCCTTAGCTTAATAACTGGTGTTGTTGCAGGGTTGATAAATGATGCTTTTGCTGGATTTTTTCGCTTATCAGCATGACGCCATCAGTGTTAATGAGGTAGTGATGCATTTACACGGCGTAGGGAATAGCTGAGATTCTCCCGAAGTTGGCGTGGCAACCTATTTGGTTTGCAGCCATGCCGGATGTATCCTCTTTTTCCGGGTTAGTTCCGTAGCTGAGCCTCATATTCTAGGACTTAACTCGATAGCTGGTGTTGTTGGGTGGTTGATAAGCGATGCTTTTCTGGGTTTGTGACATCAATATTAATGAGGCAGTGGTAGGTTTACATGGGCTACGTAAATGGTGACATTCTCCAAAACTTGGTGTAGCAACATATTTATATGTGTCATTATAGTTGGGAACGTGTTCAAACCGTTGTATTTTATTCTTTGGCAAATAAAAAGGTACTGAATATGAAGGCCGTTTATTCACCCCATTCATTGGCGATGATGATTTCCTGCATTTATATTTTATTGGATTGTGGTTTACTGAGGGCCGTGTCTTGGCGTGGCATCCATACCTGGAGGGTGGTTGCAGCCATGCCGCGTGTTTTATAACGATCCGATATTTGCATATCTGAGCCTCATATTTTGTAGTCCAATTATGCAATTTTTTTGTTGTTTCTTGGATGTTGGAATGATCACCAGATTCGCAACCCTTAGGTGGACTACCAAGAAGTATAAGGTAATAGCTATATCCACTTTGCTAATTTGATTTACAGTTATTCTATGAAAATTGGAAAACGCTTAACATTATAGTATTAGATATTTGAATCGTGACAGTTAAATGATCTATTTGTGAGTTCCTGTTAGGTCCAATAGTCATATTGTCCCTATGTCCCATGAGAATAACAATAAACTAATTCTTTTAGATATTTATGTAGTTCGCACTGTCTTCTAATAACAGTTCGTTGTTTCATTACAGGTTCTGCTACAGCAGGTGGTGAAACAGGAAGATGATCAGTTTCAGCAACGGAAAGGCAATCAGGAGAAGTAATTAATGCATGTAATGTCATATTCTACTTGCATTTTTTAATTAAATTAAAAAGGGTACGAATGAGTCTAGGTAAACTTTACTAACACCGTGATTCATCATTTCAATTCAGAATACTACACCCACGCGTCCAATTAAAATCATTCAGAATAGCTTATGATGTTATGATTGAAGTCACATGCCGAAGTTCATTGATGAAATTATAGACAAAGACAAGGCGAAGGTGGAATATGAGGAGGAAATGATAGACCTAATAAACCAAGTAACAGGTTATATAGATGGGTTGGGTAGCGGGTTAAAATGGGTAAATTATTTGAAGGGTTGAGACAGATAGGCCCGCGTTGCATTCATCTGAAACATGTGATGGTGACAACTGTTCAAAGCTTATAAAGCTAAGTTCTCTATGTTATATGATTTTCATTCATATTCCTGCTGATATCGAAACTTATGATGATGCATTGCAGCTTAAGAGCGTCGCTGCCATCTTGAAGTAAGGTAATATTGAGACTTAATCCTCATCTTTGAATTTGAGCATCTATACGTAAATTTGAAACAGATAAGTTGGATTTTGGTTATGTTTAACGTTCACTTTTGCTCATGCTGTGTAATATATCTTTATTCATTTATTAGTAGCCAAACATATTTGTATATGAATCATGTCTGTTGAATATAACTGATGTCAAAAGTTATAGTATCAGTTTGTAGGGTTGACTGCTTACATCAAAGCTGTTAATTTGAATGTTAAAAGTCATCGGAACCAACAGCAACAAACCAAGGTACAGAAAAACTCCCTCAGCGGAGATTTTAACCGTCTGGTGTGCAAAGAATCCAGTTTTTTGCTATTCTTGGCTGACTTTTGTGGTGCGTGCTGGTGTGCAGAGACAAAGGGACCAGTTGTGTATTATAGAGTGGCTGGAAGAGGCACTGAAGCCACTACAAGATGAAAAAGGTGGAAAAGGTTTTTTGCGCAACGCCAGGTAAGAAGGTTTAGCTTACTGTTATTACATTCAACCAAAGTTAGTTGGGTTGACTAATTGGCCAACAAATGTGCTGCTCACGTTTGTGTTCTTAAATCGTTGTAGTTGGTGCACTTTGAAAGAGAAGGAAACCTGTGGCATAACGAACTTACTTCACACAATGCAGTTAATGTTTTAGTTTTCCCTGTTCAAGAAACAACCTGAACTAGAGACACAACAAAGTGATAACCGGTGCCAAAAAAATCTATATTATGTACTTTTTATTTACATAATACTTGAAAGGCCTAACTAGGCATTTAGTATACGAAAGTCTTTGACGAATTTCTGAATATCTGAAGTACTTTAATCTATGAATATTAAGGAGTGGTTGGGTAAGGTTATTAGATTGTATTCAATAGCATGAAACAATAAATTAATGGTATGAGTTACAGTTGGTAGTAGTTTTTTTTGCGGTAATAATGATGAGCACGACTATTTAAGTCTCCCATCTCCTTAAGGCAGTATGATATGCAACTTTACTAACTAAGAAAACCACAACTTTATAACAGTTACCTGTCATAGAAGGTGACTCATTCCTATCAGTTTTATATCATGTACAGATTCGCTTATATGGTCGAACCGTCCCAACCTACTTCAACCATCACGTGGCAAAACAGAGAAACAGGAGACTGAGACTGAGAAAAATAATGGAAGCATAGCTATTATACCATGGGTGCCAAAGACTACAAATTCACTCTTTAGTCTCAACAACTATATCATTATCAAATGCACCTTAGTTATGGTTATAGGCCACTCGCGGAGGTGGTAGTAGTTCCGAGTAAATAATGGGGATATCGCAACTAGCAGCCACAAACCACAGTATTCGAAAACTCCCGCCGCGGAGCAGCGGGTATTAAATACTTGTTAATTATAATGTATCTGTGTATATGTGTACATATATATATATATATATATATATATATATATATATATATATATATATATATATATATATATATATATATATATATATATATATATATATATATATATATATATGGTTTACCCTGTATGATAGCGGATTTATGTCAACCAATGTCTTCAATGATACTCGATTCCTGTTTCTTTCCTGTTCCACATCTTCAAACCTTTGTTGCTCAATAGTTAATGCAGGAGGTAGATCAAGCATTGTGTAGTATCTGTGATGCCATTACTTATTATGCATTATTATGTATTGATAAAAGGTTTTTTTATATTAGAGTATAAATTTTACTTACACATTGCGGATTTCCTATGCTTCTGGGATGTTTGGATTTAGAAAATAGCGTGTTGCAGATGTCCCTGTAAGCTGGATTTGTGCAAGTATTTATATGAATTAGCTTTACACATTTGCTTTTAAACATGAATGTTTTTTGTTTTTAGATTACGGATATAAAAAGTGTAACAATAATGCTTACCATTAAATCTGTTTGTGACTCTGCAAGAGTTAATGGCAATGATTACTGGTTTCTGGAGTGTTTTATACTCTTCTTCGTCAAACTCCATTGCCATTTCATTCCACATTTTAAATTTTATTGTCATCCCGCTGTAGTGTAAATGGCAAATAAATAAGGAACATAAAAAGTAAGAAACATGTTAGTTAATATTTTATTTTAATTTGTAAAATTAAACTTACTCCAAGTTTTGTACTTCTAAGACCCTCCATCGCGTGATGCTTGATGTTGTGCTTCCCGCTCGTCTGACAGTGTCTATTCGTTGAATCGTTCCAATATAATCTGATGGCAAAACATGGATACATTATTATTTGTTCCAAATGTGGGTTTTGCTAAAAAACCAAATATATAAGTTAACATGCCTGTTAGTATGGCTGTACTAACATCTGCTCTTTTTGGGAGCTCATTATGCGCAGCAAATTCAAAATAATATTCTAGAAAATTGTCTGCTGGAATAGTGTCAAAAGTAGTTGCGTGTCCAAAGATAAGAGACGTTTTGTGGCTAACAGCGCGTTGCCATGTTCTTGCTGGCTCACAACTGAATCCTGTAATTCTATATGCCATATTTTCTTGAAATTTTCTCTCAAAATAGTTAATATCTTTAGCAGCCATGTTTGCTTGAATAGCATTTCCCTAATAGATATTTGATATTTTCTATAAGTTAATACCATATATTTTTATATAAATCTGTGAAATTTTGTTATGAATAATGTTGATTACATACCTGTTGATCAAGTAATATACAACATACTCCTGTAGGATCTGTTTTCCTTGGGTTCCTGGCAATCCATTTTCGATAAACTTTGACTTCTATCATTTTGTTAGAGTGTGTTAGCCTTATGTCTGCAACACTGATAGGTTCTGCAGGTTGTGCTATTGTTTTTCCTTTGTATTTTGTAGCCAGAGATGATAAGCTTGATCCTTCCATGCTGTCAAAAATCTGGATGTTGTTACCTGTTAAGAAATATGACATGGTTGTCAATGGTTTTAGTAAGTATGGTAGACTAAAGGTTTATCATATTGGCTAGCTATTATGTATATGTAATAACGAATATGGCAAAAAGAAAAAGCACAAAATTAATTACCATTTAATAGTTGCAAACAAACTTTGTCTAATTTTATAGAGTAGATGCTAGATATATGCACAGTGACTATATTAGATATTATTAAAGGCATGGGTAAACCTGGTTGCTTTGAATTTGTGACAAAAAATCTTTATATAATATATTCTTTGTACTATTTGGGTGTCGGTTAGGCTGTTGGTCGATGAGTATCTTTAACCCTTTTGCAGATGTTGCATGTGACAGAGCAACGTATAACTGACCGTGGCCAAAAACGGGTTCAGAAAGATAAACTCCTATTTTGTTGAGCGACTGTCCTTGGCTTTTATTGATGGTCATTGCGTAACATACTCTTAAAGGAAATTGCTTCCTTTTGAAGATGAATGGCATTTGTTCTTCTTTGTTTATTAAGAGAATCCGGGGAATAAAGACCTTTTCCGAGATACGTGTGCCTGTAATGATTTTCTCCTCAATGACTTTATTCAACAGTTGTGTTACTTTGAGTCTTGTTCCATTGCATAATCCAAAAGATAAATTTAAGTTACGCAAGAGCATAACCGGTGTTCCAACTTTCAGTTGTAATTTATGTGGTGGAAAACCTCCAAATGAAAGGCTGTTTAAATACTTTGTAGGATACAGTAGCTCGCTTCCCCTCCATCGTTGCTTTTAGGTATTGCTTCATCAGAGTTGACATAAGTTTTGAGCTCACCTTTAAGCATTTCTAACACCTGTGCATTTATCATATCAGCCGTCTCGTTTTTAGGACACACAATTGCTCTTTCTTATAAACCTTTGGCTGTTGGATTTTGCAATGTATGATTATCGTATATAAAACTTATTAATTCTAACCTTGAATTTTCAGATTGAGGTATGCAGAACTCATCTGGGATATCCACCCATGATCAATTTTCGCTGTCGTCATCATCTGGGACACCTATGTTGCCTTCTCCAACTGTAAGCAGCCATTTTGAAAAGTTGCTTATACTTTCTCTTTCTTCTTCGAGCAGGCCTTCTTTTTGTAATCTCATGTTTTCATGAAGTGAGTATACCTTGAAGTGCTTCCGCAGATATGATTGCGTGATTGAAGATGAGATAATTTCATTTTTTGACGCCTTTTTCTTAACTGGAAGTGTCTGTCTAAAGTCACCACCCAACATTACAGTTTTGCCTTCGAACAAACTGTTTGGCACGTCAAGGATATCCCTAAGGCTGCGATCCAATGTCTCAAAGCACCTGTGAATCTGTGATCATTCATTGGGGCTTCGTCCCATATTATCAGATCCGTCTCCTTCAATAAAATTGCCAATTGGCTTCCCTTTTTTATGCTACAGATTGATTCGTCGGTTAGATCTAAAGGTATCTTGAATCTTGAGTGCGCAGTACGTCCAGCTGGTAAAAGTAAAGATGCAATACCTCAGGATGAAACTGCTAATACTATTTTGCCTTCAGAACGTATGGTGCATATTATACTTATCCAAAGGAATGTCTTTCCTATACCGCCATGGCCATATACAAAGATAAGTTGTTGCTTATTTTCTGCTATCGCACCCACAATCGAGTCAAATATTATCTTTTGTTCTCTGTTCAACTTTGGTATCAGTAACTCTTTTTCCCTCATCAGCATCTCACGGTCATAGTTTCTTTCTTCCATTAGAAGCCGGTTTTTTTAATGCCTTAAGTAGATGTTTGGGCGACAAAGGAAGACCAAATTCTGGTAACGATTTTGAGTAACTGTTTAAAATAGCCTCTACTTCGCACAAAACATATGCTTCTAGGTCTGTGTCATTTCTTTCAATAACTGGAATCCCGAGAGTTTTTGAAATTATGTTCGGGACATCGTCAGACATCTGCTTCCAAAAAGTTTGCCATAAGTTTTTAGGATTAGATACATCGCAAAAAATTAGAATCTGGAAAAATAAAGTCCTTAGTTGTGAAGCAGTTTCGTGGAAAGCAGCTTCTTCTAACGCAATTCTCCACTCATTATCGTCGCCAAGTAAACCCATTGCCTCACATGCTGCCCTATATGTTGGATATACTGTATTGTTGACCTTTCGTATGTCTTTAAAGGATTTGCAACCTTTTTGATGACATAAGAGCATCCTCTCGTAAAATAAGTCTCCTAAGCTTGGGTGTATGTATGTTAATCTCCCAATTGCAGGTTTATTCAGATTCTGTCGCCTTTGCCAATAGTTGCCGCCATTATACCATACGAATTCACTTGGGAAGTCTAGATATGTAAGGTGTCGTCCGTCTTCCCATTTTGCATTATAGTTTAACCATTCTGTCAATGTTGTCTTCTTATTGCAAGGGTTGGAAATTATTGAATCAAGGCTATCATCGGCTCTGAAAGTAACACGTTGCTTGTTTTCTAGATGCACTGCAAGTATCTGAACAGTCGGGTCTCTACTGTATATGTCAAAACCAAATATCCTCCAGCATGCTTCATGCGGGCCGATGAATCTTGATTCTTGAAAGTTCTTGATTTCATCAATTCGTATTTGGTTCTGTTGTGTGTTAGAAGATGATGCGTCAGCGGCTTTCGTTATGTTGGCGACAACGCGATCAGTGCCTTTAGAAATATACTTGAAAAGATATTTAGTCAACATCGACCATCCACAGTATTCAACATTGATGTGTGCATAGTATCGCATACATAGTAATATATTGTATGGGACTACGTATGCATTATCGAGGTGAATGTTTTTTTTCTTCGTAGTTATGCCTGTATCGCGCCTTCTATAGTCCATGTATCCATCTCTGTCAATGTATGTCTTTTCACAATATTTCTTCGGGAATTTCCTGTTACAACTATCAGTTCCCTGCATACATGGAGCATTCTTGTTGGCTTCTCCACATGGACCATGGATTATAAACTCTGAAATGACACTATAACCTTTTGGATCTTGTGTTTGGTCTGATAGTTCTGCACAAATGTATCTGTCCACTTCTTCGTCACTCCGTATTTTTGTTGCCTCTGATATCCAAATTAGTGTATGACAGTGTGGAAGGCCACATTTTTGAAACTCGATTGTGTATAAAACTGCACCATAAACATTTAGAATAAGGTTAGTAATTTGGTTTGGGTTTAACTTGTATCAAAAGAAGAGTTTCATTTTTTTTCTAGATAACAAACTGCTATCTACTCTAAACTGGTTTTAGAAAATACCTGCCGTCAGTCTGCCCAACACTCTCGAATTTTTGAGGAATTTTATGAAATCTTGTACTTTTTTTTCAAACACACGAGCGACAATGTCAGCTCTATCTACGGCAGTTAATTCTGGGAAATCTTCCAAATATTCTATGATTTCTCGCCACTTTACATTGCATGTGAATGTGACAAAGAATGACGGGTTACCATGTACACGACAAATTGCCAGTGCATCTAGGTAATGGCTATACATGTATCTTGGACCGCCTGTGAAAGATGCTGGTAGTATAATTCTTGAGCCTACATCGTGTCCGTCACAGTCTCCTCTCATAATCGCGTCATACAGGCCTGAAAGGTATTCGTTTCTAAAGTCATTTTGCTTTTCACGAATAAAATCAAGTCGGCTCTGTTCGACTGCACAATAGGCTGTGACAACACATTGCTGGAAGAGTCGGCCTGCCCTTGGTAGTAAACTGAAACAGTTGACACGATCATGTATCTGGTACGCGTAATACATTTTCATGGAAATTTTCTTTTGTTTGCGAGAGCTGCCTTGTTCAAGCTTTAGTGGCATATCTTTTTGGTACCCTTCTTCACCATAGACAAATATCAACGGAAATTGAAGGGACATGTAACATGGATGTAGCTTGTTTACCCTTTGAGCCGTCCGCGAATGATGTTGAATAATAATATCAAAATCGGATGCTGTGTCTTGACTTTCTTCATACACTATTGCACCAAGAATCTCTGCTATAGGAAGTTCATACCGCCGGGTGTCTGCTACACTATACATCTTTACTTTAAATACAGGTATTGTTGCCTCTAAGATTTTATCTCTTGCCGTGCGAAATAGTTGTACCAGCGCATTATGGTTATCCAATAACTTGATCAACCCTTCTACAATCTCCCTTTTGAGTTTACTTTTTTTTTCACCACCAAAGTGAAACATACGGTTATCAATTTCATTGTCTGTATCGTATATGTAAAGTTGCAGAAAACATGGGCGCTTCCCTTCTTCCGGACAAAGTGACCCAATATTATGGTATATTTGGCCTGAAATGCGGAAAACATAAGGCCCTGTTCCTTTGTTAATTGACTCATCAACTTGTGCTCCCAAAGATGTCATGCTAAACATCTGGTTGTACGCTCTTATGTTTTCCATGAAATGGCGGTCATTGGATAATTGTTTTATGTACTCTGGGTATTCTTGATGCTGTTTTATGACTACACACCCACCTACGCAACATTTATTGTATTGAGGTAGCGTAGTTTTATATGGGTGTACCAATCTTTCTTCATACCAAAATCTGGCACCACAGTGTTCACAAATTTAATCACATTTTCCAAACTGCGCGTATTCCGGAGGTGGTCCTGTATAATTTTAAAATAGAAATAAGAAAGCAATCCAAAAAAATGGATGAGTTCGAATGAACAAATAAGGCTTAAATGTCATACTAACCTTTGTTTTTCTTTACCGCCAAATTCTGGTTTTCATTTTCATCTGTAAATATGTTGCTTTGTTCAATGTTGATAGATGTACCTGTATGGTAACAAAATTGTTACACGTAAGGATAATGCAAACTTGTGCAAACATTTTAAGTTTCTTTACCTATTGGATGGAGTACTTACTTTTAGAATGTTGGTGTGTGTCATTATACTTATGTGAAAGTTGTCGTTGTTTCTTGTTGTTGTTTCGTTCTTTAACTGCAAAAGATATTTGAAATATATTTAAGTATATGCTAAAAGATTAGCCATAAAAGGTATAATTTTATACAGATAGCTGATTTAACTTACTGTTGTATTTCCTCTGTTTCCAAACGTTAGATTCAATTATTTCTTCCGCATTATTGCTGAGTAACGGCTGAGAATATATACCTGTTATTTACAGATATTAAAATGACAACTTGCTTTATAGCAATTATAACAACAAATATACAAATGTGTAACATTTATTATCATTAAACATGTTATGTAATCCATAGTTAGTTATACTGATAAGCACTAATGATAGGTATACTCACTTTCAGATTGTTGATGCATCATGTTTGTGTTATATGGTGTATGCACGTAACATCCTTTGTTTTGTATATTGGTACATGTAACAGAAAGTTAAGCATTTTGTAATTATGCATATTATATTATAAAAAATAGATAATAGAAAATGTGAGAATAAATAGGTGGTAAATAAGTATTTTGCGGCAATTGGTTGTAGCATAAATAGGTGGTAAACAGAATGCCTGGTACTCACTTTCAGGATCCTGTTTAGTTGTCTTATTCTCAGAAGTTGTATGTATGTAACAGGCATCATTTTCAATGTTGTTAACTGCAACAGAAATTATAACACATTGTCAATATACAGATAGTGTTATACAATTTAATCCAAATACAATACATAAGAATAATTAGTAGTTAAAATTACAAAAAACACTTGTGTGTGACTTACTTTGGCAAATACTATTTGGATTATCGGTGGTCATCATAGATTGGAAAGGGCTCATTTGCGCATGACAATCCATGTAAATACTTGGGCAATATAAATCTTCTGCAATGAATAAAGCAATAAAGCAAGGTAATTACTTGTAGCTAAATTGTCAATTTTATCTTTTTTGATAAAGAGATATTGACATATGCCTACTTACGTATCTGCTTGGCTGATGATGTGCTGTTCTTGGTTTGGCATTCAGGCTAATTATCTATTGTTAACGCTTGGATGGTATTCGTTGGTAGTGTCTTTGCATTCACAGATGTTGTAAAGTAGATGGAACGTTTCTTTTCATTTGGCATAACTGATCTTAAGAAAACGCCTTTCCTTTTCTTTGGCTCATTAGGGTTGTTTATTTTTTCAGGTAGTTGTGGTTGGTGTAATGTATATGTCATAGGGGTTACAAAATGACCATGATCACCGTAAGAAATATAAGGATTTGATGAGACATTTTTGGAATCACACATTTTATTATCTAAATTAGTATGTTGTTGTGTAGACTGATTTTCGCTTTCTACGTTATTTTGCTTATAGTTGTTACGCGTACATATTTTTTTATGTTATTAGGGGATATTACACTAACGCCACTAATATTATGACTAACGGCATCAACATTATATGCATCGGCATCACCGGTTTCATTTAATTTAGGCTTATCGTCATATATTAACTTTCTTTTTGCTTTCATTTTATTTGGCAAACTACAAATGGCAACACATTTAGGCATACAAAGTATAGACATAAAAGTTTTAGTCAGTACCATATCTGAAGTAAAAAACATAAACATTAGAGATTTGAACATCATAGGATTTATCATCTATTATTTGCAAAAACTTTCTTCTTCAATACATCTACTATTTGCAACAACTTTCTACTTAAATACCTTATTGTAATTACAGTATTTATATCATATTACACATTTATTGGTTACATAATTTGTAAATGCTTACGTGCAATTAAGACAAAATGAGCAATGAATAGCCGTATTAAATTAGGTACATGCTATACCTTACGCGGTTGCAGGTGGTGGTTGGAGAGACGTAAATGCAGCAGATGGAGTGTGAGACAGAGCGTATTCGTGAAGTTTCTGGGCATTTGTTTTTTTTAAACACGATAATAAGCAGCCAAGGATATGTCGGTGTTGATCTAAGTCGGGTAATCGATGAGGTGCATCGTTATACATATAAGTATTTATTTATTTTCAAGGATGGTGATATCCTTGATGATGGTGTAACAAGGAGTTGATCACCTTGATATTAGGTGTTGTGTTGTGAAGGGTAGTAGTTCGTCCATAGTAATGGAACTAGGTGCTTAGCCTAGTACCTAATAAAGGGTAGGCGACGTTGTGATAGGATTAGTTCTCCTTGGTGTGAAAGAACTCGGTGGTTAGCCTAGCACCGTATAAAGGGTAGGCGACGTTGTGTTAGGTGTGGTTTGCCTTGGTGTGAAGGAACTCGGTATTTAGCTTTGTACCGGAAAAAGGTTAAGCGATGTTGTGAAGGCTTCTCCGCCAAAAGAGTTGGTGTAGTGCTTAAGAACTCTCGAGTAGGTGACTCGGGGAGTGGAGTAGGGCAAGAAAGGTGTCCTTGTAGCCGAACCACTATAAATAACTTGTGTCGTGGTGATGTGCTTCTTACTCTTTATCTTTCATTACACGTTTATATATCTATCTATCAACGTCCAACATAAACAACCAAATAGATTGACATAAGTCGATCTAAATAATTAAAAAGAAGTTTTTAATTGGTAAAACTATTCACCCCCCTTCTAGTTTTCCACAATTGGCATCAGAGCTTCGTTACCAAGTTTCTTAAAGTATGTTGTACTTTAAAGACTTGATACGATCCGTGTATGTTTGAAAACTACAAAGAAGGATTTTTTTAAGGGTCATACTTCTTTTAAATCATCTTGTTGGACATTGATAGATCATTCTAACAATTTTCTTTTAAGAAATCTTCATGCTAGAATCTCTCCAAAAATCTTCATCTCTATTCAAAGAATAATGAAGTCAACGTTCAAGGAAGGATCTAAAAAGTAATCACAACTTACGTATACCAAGTACAAAGGATTACTTTAAAAGCTCATGAAATATTTTTTTTTGGTATTACGCCAAACCAAGAAGCATAGAGGTATGTTTTACTTTTCATTAGATAGGTTACGTGAGTTTAATTTATTTCATAGTTTTCTTTGTTTAAAAATTACTAGCATCATTAGAAGTCTCTTTCATCGCTTCTCCGTCTTTTTCATCATCAGGAATAGTATTCCTCATGATTCGTCAAACTAACGCCGTTGTCACATATGAACCCTCGATATGTGATTCATCAAAACTAGTCATCCATCTAAATACTTCCAAACTATTTTTTTTGCTAGTTATAAAAATAATGCCAAACAACCCTTTTTCTGTCCACAGTAGCCGGATCCCTCTAGTTGTACTAGCCGGATCCCAAATACAAGGGATCCGGGGGAACCGTGGAACAGAACTCAGCTATACGCTTTCAAAAAATCACCACTGATCTTTTTCCCTCTA
Organism: Chrysanthemum makinoi; assembly: GCA_910596185.1. Lineage (NCBI taxonomy): Eukaryota > Viridiplantae > Streptophyta > Magnoliopsida > Asterales > Asteraceae > Chrysanthemum > Chrysanthemum makinoi. The sequence goes on along the minus strand of OU343224.1, from coordinate 85,811,751 downwards.
TTCACACAACACAAAAACGACTAAGCTACAAAATTCATCCTCATTGGCTTCCATACTTTCAAGTATTCCTTCCTAGAACACCATTGTAAGTAATTACATTAACTTGTTCTAATTTTCATCATCTCATCCTAGGGTTTATGGTTTCTTAATTTCTAATCAATTAATTTAATTAGGGTTTTTCAAATTAATCATGAAAAGGGGGTTTTAACAAAATCACACTGTGTTCACAACATTGTTAATACAAATCAAAACCATAAACCCATCCCAACTAATTTTACCTAATTGAAAATTTGTATTTTTAGGACCAACCATGCCCAAAGCCACTCAACAAGATCATCATGACACCGTCTATTACCTTACTCATTACTATCGTAAAAAGGGATTGACCAAAACCGACCGTAAAATATTCAAAAGCCTTGTAAAACGACTTATCCACGAAGGTCGTGTAGTCAAGGAATGTTTCCTTGAAGATACCGACATTCGTCAAGTTTTCTCGACAATCAACTTTGATTGTCTCCTTGACATTGATGAACAAATTTGTCCGGTCTTCATTTTTGAATTTTACAAAAGTTTAAGGATCATTAGAAACACCGACAATAGCATCTCAATCGCCTTCATCATCAACAAACAAAACTTTGCTCTTCCTCTCAACACCTTTGCTCAAATTCTTCGCATTCCTTGTGAAGGAATTTGTATGTACTCTCAAGATGGGGCAATTAACGCTCAAAACCTTGCACTTGATCCTAAGCCTCTCTATAACACTCCTCTCGACGATCCCGAAACCATTCGAGATACTATCTTCAAAATTAGGATGGACCAATCCCGTTACAACCATAACAAAAAGCTCATTCACCGTGATCCCTTTCAAATGGAACTTTTCGAAATGCATCCCATGTTTAGAAAATGGGAAGAAATCCTTAGGGAAAACGTCATTAGCCTAGTTGGAAACAAAGATCATCCAAACGCATGTCTTGTGCAAATGATCTATTGTCTTACCCACCAAAGGCCATTTAATCTTGCCTATTACATGGTAAGGAGAATGGCTGGGGTATTCAAAGCTTCCAACATGGTACTTCCGTATGGTATGCTCCTAAAACGACTTTGTAAGTATGTTGGTACATTGCAACCATCTCCTATCAACGATGATCATTACCTTTCCGATCACGTCATGGTACCTCTTACCAAACAACCTCCTAAACGGTTCATGGTCAATGGAGAGAAACCTGAAGCTCTCTCGGACTCCTCGGCCGGTGAAGAAGAAGAAGATGAAGAAGATGTCGACCCCATAGCCAACATCAAATTGGAACCCTTTGACTACTACGAACAACTTCCAACCATTCCAAACGAGTCTGCGGAATTTAAACAATTGAGGGGCATGATTCAAAACCTCGCTTACAATCTTACTAAGCCGTCAAAAAGGAAAAGAAAGAATTGACGAAAGAGACAATAGGAATATGCTCATTTTTCCTTTATTTTATGTTTGGATGATTACGTTTTAGCACTTTTGACTTATGGTAATTTGGATATTGTTACTTTATCATGCTTTCATAAGTAGTGTTTTGTGATGACATACTTGTTCTTATTGCTTTGTTTATAGAGTTATTAGTGTGCAAAATCTGCACATCATTTCTGTGAAGATTCTGATCTGCATATGCCGGATCCCTAGGATTAGCCTAGCCGGATCCCTCCCTTGAGGGAACCGTGGGATCCGTGACATCAGATCAGCAATACAGCATTCCTTGCATCAAGATAACTTTCTAGATAACATCACATTAGCTAAGCATATGATTTTAAGATCCAACTAAAACCACTTCAAGGATGAGAAAGGCTTAGACTCACTAAAGGATTACTTAAAATCTTAGTCAAAATGCCTCTTGATTTATCAACACATCAAAACTCACCATATTTCCGCTTCAATACTCACAAACTGTTTCTCATCTTTCAAAACACTTAAGTGGACAAATTAAACAATTTTAGGAAATTGTTTCTAATCACTTTTATCTCAAAGTGAGACAAAAATTAGTTTTTCAATTCTTGTGATTTTTAAGAATTTTTCTAATTTCACCTAAAGCTTAAATCTAATCACTAGGATCATTTATTATGACTTGACACCACCAAAACTCTTAGTGTTATCCTTGGACATCCATTGGTAGTCATCTTGTCCCATCTCCTTTCCATAAGAAGCAATCATTTGCTATAACACTTATTACCCTTGATCATTCAAGTACCCTCTCATCTTAAAACACTTAGGAGAACTGAAACACTCAAAATGAGATAGGCTTTAGCTCCTAGAAACCTCATTTCAAACCTCTCATAACTGCTGAGAGCCGGATCCCTAGGATTAGCCTAGCCGGATCCCTCCAAGGAGGGAACCGTGGGATCCGGGTGACAGTTTATGTCCAACATTGATAAAACAATCATTTCAACTCATCTTCCTAACTCAAACACTCCATCTCATCTTAAATAAGTTCCTAGATCTGTGAAACTCTGAACTTCAACCTTGTGCATGTTAATAATCACATTTCCAAGAACATTAGTGGATTAAGTCTTAAATGCACTTGCTAAGCTTTTCCCTTTATAAGCCATATTGCTAAGAACACTTTAGTCATCAAACACAAACACAATTATCAGCAATTGAAACCATCTCCCTTAGTCATTTCATCATGAGAAAGGATCCTAGTGCTAACTCATCCAATCAAGAACCACCCAAGAAACTTGCTAAGATCATACACGAAGTTTCCTCAACCGAATCATCTCCGGTTAAGTCCACTAATGCTAGGATTTCTCCTACACCAAGGAAACCAATCAAACTAATCCCCAAGAAAATAGTTCCCACTAGGACTTCATCACCAAACTCTACCAAACCAAACATACCCTCCACAACTCAACCAAGATCATTGGTGCCTAGAGCCACCTCACAATCATCTCCACATTCTCACAATGTAGAAAATTTCCCTCCTTGGCCATCTCACCTTCCATCACTACCAACAAACTCACTTGAAAAGGTTGGGCAACAAAATCAAAATATTGAATCAACACTTGATCCAATGTCAAATTCTCTCATTCCCCCTAATAGTCCATTTTGGATTATGAGAAGACATCAAAGACAACCACCCGACCACATGGAAGTTGATGCTTCTTTACCTCCACCCTCAAACATTGTAGAGCCATCACTTAATGAGCCTCCACCAATTCCTCCTTCATTTGAAGATCCTCAACCCACTTCACTTGAACTTCCACTTCAAGAAATTCAAAACCATGACAAGGATTGCTATCATTGTAAACATGTTGAAAGATTGATACATGAACTACGTGAAGAACAACGTTTCATGTTTTATCACCTCCTCGAACGTTTAGAAGAGGTCAACAAGCCTAAACTACAATGAGCATCATAGTCACAAGCTCAAACTTAGAATGTTTAGGAAAACTTATCTCGTCCTTGATCATCATTAAGCTTTTAGTTGAATCTAGAGTTTGGATAACTCATTAGAATTAGTAGCACTTGTATGGCTAGTTCATTCTCTTAGTTTTAGAGTTTTGGTTGATCAACTCTTGACTTTTATTGAATGAATATCTATATGCCATAGTTGTTACGTGCCTTATGTGTTGTGCTTGATATATCATATACTACCTCACATATTCGTTAGCATTGATTGAAACATTCTCATTGCTGAAGAAACTGTCAACAGACAGCCGGTTCCCTCCATAATGCCTAGACGAATCCCTTCAAGAAGGGAACCGTGGGATCCGTGGATCAGAAGCACAAATTTCTACTAACTTGATTTTTATTTGCAGGAAATTATGCACTATACTCTTGTTTTCTAACCCTTACTTTGTAGATTTTCAAAATAACACATGAAGACTTTGACACCATAAAGCTAGGGGAAGCTTTGTGTCAAACGAAATTGCAAAAAAAAAAAAATTGCAACTTAATCCGATTTTTGGACTATACTTCATGACACCCCATTGCAACTTTGCAATCTTCAAGAGGGAGCACGTTTTCGTCACCTAGACGAACCATTTGCAAACATAATTGCAAACACAATTAGTTTATTTTACGTCATGTCCTTGACGCCCTTTCAAAGGGATGGACTCGTCAAGGGGGAGTTAAGACGAGTACCATTCCGTCACTTGCTCTCTTTACATTTTTACATATCTTTTCTTATAAAAATTGTGTTAGTTTCTTTTAACACTTTTTGTTTTGACAAAAAGGGGGAGAAGAAAGTAAAAACTACAAATTCAAACTTTTACGAATTTTAGATTTTCCTTAAAATAATTTTATGTTTTGTCATCAACAAAAAGGGGGAGATTGTTAATACAAATAAGCCGTAAAAACGTTTATTTATATTTTACGATCTTCTAATGTTTTGTCTATAACAAACGTAAAATCATATTAACGAAACAAATAAAATACGTAAATAGTTTGAGTTAATAGTTTCCTAAACACACTTACGTTTTCACATAAAACACTAAAACAAGTATAAGTGATTTTATGATTTAGATACATATGTACAACAACTAATGTTTACATATTGGGTTAGCATATACTTAAACTAAGTATACTAAAATGGGTAAAAATAAGTATATAATAAAATGAGTAAAAACAAGTATATACTAAATGGGTAAAAACTAGCAAATGGTATTGACCCATAACCCATGGTTTTATACATACCACTTAACCAAGTTCATTGTATCTAGAAAGAAAACTATGGAGCAACCCATAACCCATGACCCATGACCCATAACCAAAAATACCCATGGGCAAAGAGGAGCGTTCCACGGATCCCTGGCTTTGTGCTAGCCGGATCCCTTATGGTAGGGATCCGTGGGATCCGGGGAACAGTAGAGAATTTTCTCTATAAATAGAGAGCCATTTCTTCCTTTCTATTCATCACTTTTACACACATACTTCCCCCAAGTATTATAACCCTCTAACCTCATATCCAAGTGATCTATGTAGATTGTCTTTTGTTTTTGTGTGATCTTCTAGGTTCCTCTCAAAGGCGAGATCACCACTTCTTGAAGACGTGCAAGCTCAAGTCCATGAGTTGGCATGCTTCGTCATCATCAAGACAACTAAGGTTCACTTGTTGATAGTTCTTCCTTTCTCCATAGATGTTGGGTTGAAGGCATTAGTGAAGAATGCCTAAAGTGTCAAAGATGAAAGCATTAGTGAAAGGTGCTCATCATCCGTGTCAAAGCATTAGTGAAGAATGCTAAAGGTGTCAAGACGAAGGCATTAGTAAAGGGTGCCAAGCGTTGTGTCAAAGGCATTAGTGAAAGATGCCGAAGAATCAAATCAAGTCACATTTGGGAAGAATGCCTAGGTCGTATAATCGATGAGGTGCATCGTTATACATATAAGTATTTATTTATTTCCAAGGATGGTGATATCCTTGATGATGGTGTAACAAGGAGTTGATCTCCTTGATATTAGGTGTTGTGTTGTGAAGGGTAGTAGTTCCTCCATAGTAATGGAACTAGGTGCTTAGCCTAGTACCTAATAAAGGGTAGGCGACGTTGTGATAGGATTAGTTCTCCTTGGTGTGAAAGAACTCGGTGGTTAGCCTAGCACCGTATAAAGGGTAGGCGACGTTGTGTTAGGTGTGGTTCGCCTTGGTGTGAAGGAACTCGGTATTTAGGTTTGTACCGGAAAAAGGTTAAGCGACGTTGTGAAGGCTTCTCCGCCATAAGGAGTTGGTATAGTGCTTACGAACTCTCGAGTAGGTGACTCGGGGAGTGGAGTAGGGCAAGGAAGGTGTCCTTGTAGCCGAACCACTATAAATAACTTGTGTCGTGGTGATGTGCTTCTTACTCTTTATCTTTCATTACACGTTTATATATCTATCTATCAACGTCCAACATAAACAACCAAATAGATTGACATAATTCGATCTAAATATTTAAAAGGAAGTTTTAAATTGGTAAAACTATTCAACCCCCCCCCCCTTCTAGTTTTCCACACTTTTGGTAAGGCTGGAGGAATTAGTTGGACAACTTAGGGAAAAGATCCAGAAGCGTGAGTAGACAGAAAGAGAGGTGCATTTTTTGGGGCCTTTTCATCCAGAGGGGGTTGATGCTTTGTCTTGTGTTGGGGATGCAAGTTTTGGAACGTGATATAGTGGAATCTTTGGAAGATACTTTGGATTTAATACGTGATGGGATCAGGCAGCAGGAACAACATGTGACTTTGATGGAGATCAATGAGGACATGTCCGATGGTTAGTGTGTTTGGGTTATTGTCTTTTGTGTATATATCTAATGGTTTTCTAAGTTATGTGTCTAAGGTTCTAGGTATGTTGGATAAGGGTGTATCACGTTTGTCCCTCCGTTTTGTTGGTATGGGTTTAAGGAAACTGTAATTATAGTTGATGGGTATGTTTTATGATTTTCGGATTACAATTTTGTTTATCTTGGTGCTTGCCACGTATGCCGGTATCATTTATGTAATCGACAGTTGTTAATATATAAGAATCTACGGTGTTTGTTTTATTGCAATTTTTTTTTGGTTTTCGCTGTTTAGTGAGAAACAGCCATGTTGCCGAAACTGATTACATTTGCTTTTGTCTTGTAATATATACTGCTCAATTGTTTCTAAAGGTGTGGTAAGTTTTATAGTTACATATCATAGGATCAAAAACATTTAATAATCATAGTTAAATGCCATGTAGTTAAGTACAAAAGATTTACATATAGTGATATTAATAGTGTTGGTTACATCTTGTGATGCTAATAGTGGTGTGTGCCGATTATGTATACCTGTGTTGTTGTCAGTGTTCTTTTTCCATGGGTTTGGTTGAAGTGGGACGTAGGGTGCGTGTGCAGATGATGTACATCTATGTTGTTTCCGTTGTTCTTTTTCCATGGCCTTGGTTGAAGTGGGACGTAGGGTGAGTATGGTGGTTAATATTTCTGTACCTGATAGTGATTTAGGTTGGGTTGGTGCTGGTTGTAGGCATTGTGAATATGGCAATTTGTCTCTAATTTTTAGGCCAAAGGCAATAGTATACCAATGTTTTTGTCTTATATATGTTTAATTGTTTTATAGCTTTTTGATAATAGTTCTTGGATTCTTTTGGTCTTATTACGCATGCGCATATGCTTTTTATTTATCTTATGTGTTGTAATTTTATAGTAGTGGTTTAGACTGTTTTGTCAGCTTTAAAAACTGCTGTTCAAATGCGCTTGTGTGTGTGGGTTTAAACAATCTGATATTGCTTTTTAGCATAAGTCTTTGTAGTGGTTTAAATTATTGGAAGTAGTTTAGGCATGATTCCTTTTTTTTCTGTATAAATGTAACCTTCTCCTTTTGTTTCTTTGTATTTGCTTTTGTTGAACGATATAGTTATAGTTGCCAGTATGTCACGCCGTGCCTATCTTGCGGAACTTGGTTTTGCATGTGATAGTGATGCACTCCAGGATCAGATGGTTCTTTTTTTCGAGAGGGAAGTTGTTGCAGCGCGTGAGTGGGAGACTATGGTGCGTGTGCGCTGTTTCGAAATTGCCGCACGTATCAGGTATCTAGATGATTTAATCCAAGAGGTTCTTGACGAACCGCGTGATCCAGTGGTGATGAATTCAGTTACATTCTTAAGGGAGGTATGTGCACATGAGCGTTTTAAGCAGGTCACATTTCAAGGAATGCTACGTGAAGCTCATAGTGCTCTTTTAGCTGCAGCGGGTTCCATCAACAGTATTCGTGCATTGTAATGGTCTATTCAGTTTGTATGGTGTCTATTTCACATTAAGGATAGTGAGTTTGGAATGTAATGTAGGTTGGGAATCTGTTGAGCATAATGTAAACTCTAAGTAGAGCGAGTTTTATCATCTGTATGCTTAGTAAGAGTTGATATTGTTATGTGTGGTTGTCAGTGTTCTTTCATGTTGTTTTTCTTTTGGTTAGTTGCCAATGTGTGCTGTAGGTTTGCCTAGTTGGGTTGTTAGGCTTTAAGTCACTTGTCATTTGACTGGGATTCTATGTGTTGTGCCTAGTGTTTAATGAATGTAAGTTCTGTTACTATTCTAAAGATTATGAGTCCCTGTGTTCTTGAAAGTTATTTTGCTTCTCATTATACACAAAAGTTGATGCAAATAACATTATATTCATCCCCAAAAGGTTATAAATGTTTTACAAAACCTGTTGTCATATTGCAGATCTAATTTTCATGGGATGACATGGTTAGCTGCAATGTTATACATAGTACATATGAATTACGATTCGTTATCTACGGTTCTTACATAAGTGTTTACAACATGTCTGATGCTAATATAGTTATATACATATGTTACTAAAGTTCAGCTGGCTTGATTGTTGTTACAAAAGTTAGTGCAGATTTTGGTGTTGCCTAATCTTGTTTCCCTTTTTTCTTGCTCATCTGAGATGCATCCTCTGAAGCTGGTGAGAATTTCAACTCTCTTTTTGCTGTTTTCTTTTGGACATTCGTCTTTTCAGGTTGCTTGTCACCTGTTGTGATAGCTACCTGTGTTGGCGGAGTGGAAGCATCAGTACTTTGCTCTTGTATACCTTCTTCACTTTCTGTCGGATTTTCATGTAACTGTTGTGTGATTGGTATGCCAAGAGGTGGGTGGTTTACATCTTCTGATGTTTCTGATGGTCCAATAAGAAGTGTAGGTTCTTTAGGAGGCCCAGCAATAGCTGGAATTGCTGTTAGAGGTACAACAGTGGCAGGGGTCGCTGTTAATGGTGGTGGGTCTAAGACTTTGTCTAATATGAACTGTACATTCCCTTGTACACTCTCTTTTGTAAAATGTAGTTGGAAGATATGTTGTGTACCTTCAAGGGAAAGCAGTGGCTGCGGGATGTTATATGGGTTTTTGTCTTCAAGTGTGGCCAATAGGCTGTTGCATTCAGGTACCATCCTTTCTGATTCAGGGCTAAAACAAACCAATATAACTGTTGCTGTTCCATCGTCAATCCTCGCTCTAAAACAGTACCTGTTGATTGTATAAGAGGGGGTCAATAATATATTGTAGTATTTATGGTGAAGGAAAAATATTATAGAAAAAAATGTTAGGAACAGAGAGTACCCATAAGTTGGAGTAGGCTGAAAACCATGGTCTACGCATCTTGGTACCGGGGATTCTTCAATAGTTTTAAGTGGACACTCTGAGCATTTTTTGTAGTACCATGGTCTGGTTCGGTCGATCGATAAAATTGTGGCTTCATTAGTGAACCTAACATACTATTGTGTAATTTAGTTGTTTGTAAAAATGTTTAGAATAACAATTAATTATAATTTATCTGTGTATATGTGTGTGTATATATATATATATATATATATATATATATATATATATATATATATATATATATATATATATATATATATTTATGGTTTACCTTGTATGATAGCGGATAGGGGTGTTCATCGGTTCGGTTATCGGTTTGTTCGGTTTATTCGGTTCGGTTTATTCGGTTAATTTTTTTTTCTGGGTATAACCGAAAACCGAACCGAAATTTGACTAAACCGAACCGAAAACCGAACCCCCAATAACCGAAAACCGAAAACCGAACCCCCAATAACCGAAAACCGAACCGAATAACCCGAATTACCCAAATTTAATAATTTATTCATTTATTTATATATATTTTTTGGAAAAAAAAATAATTTCAAGCTTCAAAAATATTATATATATATATTATAAAAGAGTTTTAATATATTTTTTTATATAAATATATAAAAAATATATATATATTTATTTAAATTCGGTTTTCGGTTTGGATTGCTAAAACCATAACCGAACCGAAAACCAAACTTTTATTTCGGTTCGGTTCGGTTATGAGTTCGGTTCGGTTATTTTCGGTTCGGTTCGGTTTCGGTTTTCGGTTTATTCAGATATTACCCAACCCATGAACACCCCTAATAGCGGATTTATGTCAACCAATGTCTTCAATGATACTCGATTCCTGTTTCTTCCCTGTTCCACATCTTCAAACCTCAGTTGCTCAATAGTTAATGCAGGAGGTAGATCAAGCATTGTGTTGTATCTGTGATACCATTACTTGTTATGCATTATTATGTATTGATAAAAGGTTTTTTATATTAGAGTATAAATTTTACTTAAACATTGCGGATTTCCTGTGCTTCTGGGATGTTTGGAGTTAGAAAATAGCGTGTTGCAGATGTCCCTGTAAGCTGGATTTCTGCAAGTATTTATATGAATTAGCTTTACACATTTGCTTTTAAACATGAATGTTTTCTGTTTTTAGATTACGGATATAAAAAGTGTAACAATAATGCTTACCATTCAATCTGTTTGTGACTCTGCAAGAGTTAATGGCAATGATTACTGGTTTCTGGAGTGTTTTATACTCTTCTTCGTCAAACTCCATTGCCATTTCATTCTACATTTTAAATTTTATTGTCATCCCGCTGTAGTGTAAATGGCAAATAAATAAGGAACATAAAAAGTAAGAAACATGTTAGTTAATATTTTATTTTAATTTGTAAAATTAAACTTACTCCAAGTTTTGTACTTCTAAGACCCTCCATCGCGTGATGCTTGATGTTGTGCTTCCCGCTCGTCTGACAGTGTCTATTCGTTGAATCGTTCCAATATAATCTGATGGCAAAACATGGATACATTATTATTTTTTCCAAATGTGGGTTATGCTAAAAAACCAAATATATAAGTTAACATGCCTGTTAGTATGGCTGTACTAACATCTGCTCTTTTTAGGAGCTCATTATGCGCAGCAAATTCAAAATAGTATTCTGGAAAATTGTTTGCTGGAATAGTGTCAAAAGTAGTTGCGTGTCGAAAGATAAGAGACGTTTTGTGGCTAACAGCGCATTGCCTTGTTCTTGCTGGCTCACAACTGAATCCTGTAATTCTATATGCCATATTTTCTTGAAATTTTCTCTCAAAATAGTTAATATCTTTAGCAGCCATGTTTGCTTGAATAGCATTTCCCTAATAGATATTTGATATTTTCTGTAAGTTAATACCATATATTTTTAAATAAATCTGTGAAATTTTGTTATGAATAATGTTGATTACATACCTCTTGATCAAGTAATATACAAAATACTCCTGTAGGATATGTTTTCCTTGGGTTCCTGGCAATCCATTTTCGATAAACTTTGACTTCTATCATTTTGTTAGAGTGTGTTGGCCTTATGTCTGCAACACTGATAGGTTCTGCAGGTTGTGCTATTGTTTTTCCTTTGTCTTTTGTAGCCAGAGATGAGAAGCTTGATCCTTCCATGCTGTCAAAAATCTGGATGTTGTTACCTGTTAAGAAATATGACATGGTTGTCAATGGTGTTAGTAAGTATGGTAGACTAAAGGTTTATCATATTGGCTAGCTATTATGTATATGTAATAACGAATATGGCAAAAAGAAAAAGCACAAAATTAATTACCATTTAATAGTGGCAAACAAACTTTGTCTACTTTTATAGAGTAGATGCTAGATATATGCACAGTGACTATATTAGATATTATTAAAGGCATGGGTAAACCTGGTTGCTTTGAATTTGTGACAAAAAATCTTTATATACTATATTCTTTGTACTATTTGGGTGTCGGTTAGGCTGTTGGTCGATGAGTATCTTTAACCCTTTTGCAGATGTTGCACGTGACAGAGCAACGTATAACTGACCGTGGCCAAAAACGGGTTCAGAAAGGTAAACTCCTATTTTGTTGAGCGACTGTCCTTGGCTTTTATTGATGGTCATTGCGTAACATACTCTTAAAGGAAATTGCTTCCTTTTGAAGATGAATGGCATTTGTTCTTCTTTGTTTATTAAGAGAATCCGGGGAATAAAGACCTTTTCCAAGATACGTGTGCGGTGTGCCTGTAATGATTTTCTCCTCAATGACTTTATTCAACAGTTTCGTTACTATGAGTCTTGTTCCATTGCATAATCCAGAAGATAAATTTAAGTTACGCAAGAGCATAACCGGTGTTCCAGCTTTCAGTTATAATTTATGTGGTGGAAAACCTCCAAATGAAAGGCTGTTTAAATACTCTGTAGGATACAGTAGCTCGCTTTCCCCGCCATCGTTGCTTTTAGGTATTGCTTCATCAGAGCTGACATAAGTTTTAAGCTCACCTTTAAGCATTTCTAACACCTGTGCATTTATCAGATCAGCCATCTCGTTTTTAGAACACACAATTGCTCTTTCTTGTAAACCTTTGGCTATTGGGTTTTACAATGTATCATTATCGTATATAAAACTTATTATATCTAACCTTGAATTGTCAGATTGAGGTATGCAGAACTCATCTGGAATATCCACCCATGAGCAATTTTCGTTGTCGTCATCATCTGGTACACCTATGTTGCCTTCTCCAACTGTAAGCATCCATTTTGAAAAGTTGCTTATACTTTCTCTTTCTTCTTCTAGCAGGCCTTCTTTTTGTAATCTCATGTTTTCATGAAGTGAGTATACCTTGAAGTGCTTCCACAGATATGATTGCGTGATTGAAGATGAGATAATTTCATTTTTCGACGCCTTTTTCTTAACTGGAAGTGTCTGTCTAAAGTCACCACCCAACATTACAGTTTTGTCTCCGAACAAACTGCTTGGCTCGTCAAGGATATCCCTAAGGCTGCGATCCAATGTCTCAAAGCACCTGCGATCCCATATTATCATATCCGTCTCCTTCAATAAAATTGCCAATTGGCTTCCCTTTTTTATGCTACAGATTGATTCGTCGGTTAGATCTTGAATCTTGAGTGTGCAGTACGTCCAGCTGGTAAAAGTAAAGATGCAATACCTGAGGATGCAACTGCTAATACTATTTTGCCTTCAGAACGTATGGTGCATATTATACTTTTCCAAAGGAATGACTTTCCTGTACCGCCATGGCCATATACAAAGATAAGTTGTTGCTTATTTTCTGCTATCGCACCGACAATCGAGTCAAATATTATCTTTTGTTCTCTGTTCAAATTTGGTATCAGTAACTCTTTTTCCTTCATCAGCATCTCATGGTCATAGTTTCTTTCTTCCATTTGAAGCCGGTTTTAAAATGCCTTAAGTAGATGTTTGGGCGGCAAAGGAAGACCAAATTCTGGTAACGATTTTGAGTAACTGTTTAAAATAGCCTCTACTTCGCACAAAACATATGCTTCTAGGTCTGTGTCATTTCTTTCAATAACTGGAATCCCGAGAGTTTTTGAAATTATGTTCGGGACATCGTCAGACATCTGCTTCCAAAAAGTTTGCCATAAGTTTTTAGGATTAGATACATCGCAAAAAATTAGAATCTGGACAAATAAAGCCCTTAGTTGTGAAGCAGTTGCGTGGAAAGCAGCTTCTTCTAACGCAATTCTCCACTCAGTATCGTCACCAAACAAACCCATTGCCTCACATGTTGCCCTATATGTTGGATATACTGTATTGTTGACCTTTCGTATGTCTTTAAAGTATTTGCAACCTTTTTGATGACATAAGAGCATCCTCTCGTAAAATAAGTCTCCTAAGCTTGGGTGTATGTATGTTAATCTCCCAATTGCAGGTTTATTCAGATTCTGTCACCTTTGCCAATAGTTGCCGCCATTATACCATACGAATTCACTTGGGAAGTCTAGATATGTAAGGTGTCGTCCGTCTTCCCATTTTGAATTATAGTTTAACCATTCTGTCAATGTTGTCTTCTTATTGCAAGGGTTGGAAATTATTGAATCAAGGCTATCATCGGCTCTGAAAGTAACACGTTGCTTGTTTTCTAGATGCATTGCAAGTATCTGAACAGCCGGGTCTCTACTGTGTATGTCAAAACCGAATATCCTTCAGCATGCTTCATGCGGGCCGATGCATCTTGATTCTTGAAAGTTCTTGATTTCATTAATTCGTATTTGGTTCTGTTGTGTGTTAGAAGATGATGCGTCAGCGGCTTTCGTTATGTTGGCGACAACGCGATCAGTGCATTTAGAAATATACTTGAAAAGACATTTAATCAACATCGACCATCCACATTATTCAACATTGATGTGTGCATAGTATCGCATACATAGTAATCTATTGTATGGGACTACGTATGCATTATCGAGGTGAATTTTTTTTTCTTCGTAGTTATGCCTGTATCGTGCCTTCTATAGTGCACGTATCCATCTCTGTCAATGTATATCTTTTCACAATATTGCTTCGGGAATTTCCTGTTACAACTATCAGTTCCCTGCATACATGGAGCATTCTTGTTGGCTTCTCCACATGGACCATGGATCATAAACTCTGAAATGACTCTATAACCTTCTGGATCTTGTGTTTGGTCTGGTTGTTCTGCACAAATGTATCTGTCCACTTCTTCGTCACTCCGTATTTTTGTTGCCTCTGATATCCAAATTAGTGTATGACAGTGTGGAAGGCCACGTTTTTGAAACTCGATTGTGTATAAAACTGCACCATAAACATTTAGAATAAGGTTAGTAATTTGGTTTGGGTTTAACTTGTATCAAAAGAAGAGTTTCATTTTTTTTTCTAGATAACAAACTGCTATCTACTATAAACTGGTTTTAGAAAATACCTGCCGTCAGTCTGCCCAACACTCTCGAATTTCTGAGGAATTTTATGAAATCTTGTACTTTTTTTCAAACACACGAACGACAATGTCAGCTCTATCTGTGGCAGTTAATTCTGGGAAATCTTCCAAATATTCTATGATTTCTGGCCACTTTACATTGCATGTGAATGTGACAAAGAATGACGGGTTACCATGTACACGACAAATTGCCAGTGCATCTAGGTAATGGCTATACATGTATCTTGGACCGCCTGTGAAAGATGCTGGTAGTATAATTCTTGAGCCTACATCGTGTCCGTCACGGTCTCCTCTCATAATAGCGTCATACAGGCCTGAAAGGTATTCGTTTCTAAAGTCATTTTGCTTTTCACAAATAAAATCAAGTCGGCTCTGTTCGACTGCACAATAGGCTGTGACAACATATTGCTGGAAGAGTCGGCCTGCCCTTGGTAGTAAACTGAAACAGTTGACACGATCATGTATCTGGTACGCGTAATACATTTTCATGGAAATTTTCTTTTGTTTGCGAGACCTGCCTTGTTCAAGCTTTAGTGGCATATCTTTTTGGTACCCTTCTTCACCATAGACAAATATCAACGGAAATTGAAGGGACATGTAACACGGATGTAGCTTGTTTACCCTTTGAGCCGTCCGCGAATGATGTTGAATAATAATATCAAAATCGGATGCTGCGTCTTGACTCTCTTCTTACACTATTGCACCAAGAATCTCTGTTGTAGGAAGTTCATACCGCCGGGTGCCTGCTACACTATACAGCTTTACTTTAAATACAGGTATTGTTACCTCTAAGATTTTATCTCTTGCCGTGCGAAATAGTTGTACCAGCGCATTATGGTTATCCAATAACTTGATCAACCCTTCTACAATCTCCCTTTTGAGTTTACTTTTTTTTTTCACCACCAAAGTGAAACATACGGTTATCAATTTCATTGTCTGTATCGTATATGTAAAGTTGCAGAAAACATGGGCGCTTCCCTTCTTCCGGACAAAGTCACCCAATATTATGGTATATTTGGCCAGAAATGCGGAAAACATAAGGCCCTGTTCCTTTGTTAATTGACTCATCAACTTGTGCTCCCAAATATGTCATGCTAAACATCTGGTTGTACGCTCTTATGTTTTCCATGAAATGGCGGTCATTGCATAATTGTTTTATGTGCTCTGGGTATTCTTGATGCTGTTTTATGACTACACACCCACCTACGCAACATTTATGGTATTGAGGTAGCGTAGTTTTATATGGGTGTACCAATCTTTCTTCATACCAAAATCTGGCACCACAGTGTTCACAAATTTGATCATATTTTCCAAACTGCGCGTATTCCAGAGGTGGTCCTGTATAATTTTAAAATAGAAATAAGAAAGCAATCTAAAAAATGGATGAGGTTGAATGAACAAATAAGGCTTAAATGTCATACTAACCTTTTTTTTTCTTTTCCGTCAAATTCTGGTTTTCATTTTCATCTGTAAATATGTTGCTTTGTTCAATGTTGATAGATGTACATGTATGGTAACAAAATTGTTACACGTAAGGATAATGCAAACTTGTGCAAACATTTTAAGTTTCTTTATCTATTGGATGGAGTACTTACTTTTAGAATGTTGGTGTGTGTCATTATACTTATGTGAAAGTTGTCGTTGTTTCTTGTTGTTGTTTCGTTCTTTAACTGCAACAGATATTTGAAATATATTTAAGTATATGCTAAAAGATTAGCCATAAAAGGTATAATTTTATACAGATAGCTGATTTAACTTACTGTTGCATTTCCTCTGTTTCCAAACGTTAGATTCAATTATTTCTTCCGCATTATTGCTGAGTAACGGCTGAGCATATATACCTGTTATTTACAGATATTAAAATGACAACTTGCTTTATAGCAATTATAACAACAAATATACAAATGTGTAACATTTATTGTCATTAAACATGTTATGTAATCCATAGTTAGTTATACTGACAAGCACTAATGATAGGTATACTCACTTTCAGATTGTTGATGCATCATGTTTGTGTTATATGGTGTATGCACGTAACATCCTTTGTTTTGTATATTGGTACCTGTAACAGAAAGTTAAGCATTTTGTAATTATGCATATTATAGTATAAAAAATAGATAATAGAAAATGTGAGAATAAATAGGTGGTAAATAAATATTTTGCAGCAATTGTTTGTAGCATAAGATAACAAACAGAATGCCTGGTACTCACTTTCAGGATCCTGTTTAGCTGTCTTATTCTCAGAAGTTGTATGTATGTAACAGGCATCATTTTCAATGTTGTTAACTGCAACAGAAATTATAACACATTGTCAATATACAGATAGTGTTATACATTTTAATACAAATACAATACATAAGAATAAGTAGTAGTTAAAATTACAAAAAACACCTGTGTGTGACTTACTTTGGCAAATACTATTTGGATTATCGGTGGTCATCATAGATTGGAAAGGGCTCATTTGTGCATGACAATCCATGTAAATACTTGGGCAATATAAATCTTCTGCAATGAATAAAGCAATAAAGCAAGGTAATTACTTGTAGCTAAATTGTCAATTTTATCTTTTTTGATAAAGAGATATTGACATATGCCTACTACGTATCTGCTTGGCTGATGATGTGATGTTCTTGGTTTGGCATTCAGGCTGATTATCTGTTGTTAACGCTTGGATGGTATTCGTTGGTAGTGTCTTTGCATTCGCAGATGTTGTAAAGTAGATGGAACGTTTTTTTTCATTTGGCGTAACTGATCTTAAGAAAACGCCTTTCCTTTTCTTTGGCTCATTAGGGTTGTTTATTTTTTTTCAGGTAGTTGTGGTTGGTGTAATGTATATGTCATAGGGGTTACAAAATGACCATGATCACCCGTAAGAAATATAAGGATTTGATGAGACATTGTTGGAATCACACATTTTATTATCTAAATTAGTATGCTGTTGTGTAGACTGATTTTCACTTTCTACGTTATTTTACTTATAGTTGTTATGCGTACATATTTTTTTTATGTTATTAGGGGATATTACACTAACGCCACTAATATTATGACTAACGGCATCAACATTATATGCATCGGCATCACCGGTTTCATTTAATTTAGGCTTATCGTCATATATTAACTTTCTTTTTGCTTTCATTTTATTTGGCAAACTACAAATGGCAACACATTTAGGCATACAAAGTATAGACATAAAAGTTTTAGTCAGTACCATATCTGAAGTAAAAAACATAAACATTAGAGATTCGAACATCATAGGATTTATCATCTATTATTTGCAACAACTTTCTACTTCAATACATCTACTATTTGCAACAACTTTCTACTTAAATACCTTATTGTAATTACAGTATTTATATCAGATTACACATTTAATGGTTACATAATTTGTAAATGCTTACAGGCAATTAAGACAAAATGAGCAATGAATAGCCGTATTAAATTAGGTACATGCTATACCTTACGCGGTTGCAGGTGGTGGTTGGAGAGACGTAAATGCAGCAGACGGAGTGTGAGACAGAGCGTATTCGTGAAGTTTCAGGGCGTTTGGTTTTTTTTAAACACGATAATAAGCCTCCAAGGATATGTCGGTGCTGATCTAAGTCGGGTCCTTTTTACCCGAGATGACAAAGAATGCCTTTTTGAAACACTCGAAACGACAAAAAAAAGGAATAAACACTGTTTGCTGTCTCACGTGATATCGGGTTCGGATCGGGTTGGTTCTCTAGCAAACGGCGTCGTTTCAAAATTGTCGTTTTACCCTTTAAATTTGGCATCAAATTGTCGTTTCATCCGATTTTTTCAAAGGGCAAAACGGCGTCGTTTCCTACAAGGATTAAAAAAGATAACGAGATTTGGTACCCGCGCGTTGCGGCGGGTTTTTGGCATTTAATTTTTTGTTTGGGGGTATTTTAAGTTGTTTTTTCAAAGTTTGAGAAGTAAGTGATATTATTATTTACGCGTTTTTTCTATTTGTTTTGTCTAAAAAGTTATTGGTTCTAATACGAAAGTATGTACGGGTATGTGTAGATTTAGACAATTGCTATATTATAGGGGCATGTGCATAAAATTCTGATTGTTGTTTCAGTTTTTAGTATGAAAACTTTCTATTGTGGTTCATAATTTTTTCTCACATATGCGTTTTCAGTTATGTTTTGTAATCATTCTTTTTGTTCTGAATTTTTGATCTTAAATGTTTTTTCGATGTGTAAATGTTTAATATTTTGGGAACTATATAAGGGCAATATTACTTAGGGTTTTAATTTCAGCTATACTTCTACCGTTCATTTTGTTTAGATCTAAGTTTTCCAAAACTGATGGCTGCGACTCCCAATTTGGATGAATAGAAGATGGCTGCTGGTTCTGAAAACATCGCAACATGTTTTAAGTTTCTTTTCAACAGTGAATTGGTGGAAGCGCGTAATCTTTTGGTAAGGCTGGAGGAATTAGTTGGACAACTTAGGGAAAAGATCCAGAAGCGTGAGCGGACAGAAAGAGAGGTGCATTTTTTTGGGGCCTTTTCATCCAGAGGGGGTTGATGCTTTGTCTTGTGTTGGGCATGCAAGTTGTGGAGCGTGATATAGTGGAATCTTTGGAAGATACTTTGGATTTAATACGTGATGGGATCAGGCAGCAGGAACAACATGTGACTTTGATGGAGATCAATGAGGACATGTCCGATGGTTAGTGTGTTTGGGTTATTGTCTTTTGTGTATATATCTAATGGTTTTCTAAGTTATGTGTCTAAGGTTCTAGGTATGTTGGATAAGGGTGTATCAACGTTTGTCCCTCCGTTTTGTTGGTATGGGTTTAAGGAAACTGTAATTATAGTTGATGGGTATGTTTTATGATTTTCGGATTACAATTTTGTTTATCTTGGTGCTTGCCACGTATGCCGGTATCATTTATGTAATTGACAGTTGTTAATATATAAGAATCTATGGTGTTTGTTTTATTGCAAATTTTTTTTTGGTTTTCGCTGTTTAGTGAGAAACAACCATGTTGCCGAAACTGATTACCTTTGCTTTTGTCTTGTAATATATATTGCTCAATTTTTCTAAAGGTGTGGTAAGTTTTATAGTTACATATCATAGGATCAAAAACATTTAATAATCATAGTTAAATGCCATGTAGTTAAGTCCAAAAGATTTACATCTAGTGATATTAATACTGTTGGTTACATCTTGTGATGCTAATAGTGGTGTGTGCGGATTATGTATACCTGTGTTGTTGTCAGTGTTCTTTTTCCATGGGTTTGGTTGAAGTGGGACGTAGGGTGCGTGTGCAGATGATGTACATCTATGTTGTTTTCGTTGTTCTTTTTCCATGGCCTTGGTTGAAGTGGGACGTAGGGTGAGTATGGTGGTTAATTGTCACACCCCCAAATTACCTGTTTTGCAGCGGAATGTAATTCCTGGGGGATGACGGTCATAGCACCACAATCACAGTTATATTGAACGACCTAAAGTGTCGTTTGAAAAGAACATCGTTTGATATATTAAAAACATTCAGAGTTACAAAGATAGGTCCTAAATGAAAATCAACATGTGCGGAAAATAAGTTTGGTACAAGTCAAACGATGTTTTTAAAGTTCATAAAACCCAAGTGGGACGCGTCGTCACCGCGACTCTATGATATGTCCATATGCATGCCATGAAGTGAATGCCTTAGATACCTCAGATAAAACATGCTAAAAGTGTCAACACAAAGGTTGAGTGAGTTCATAGAGTTTGTGTTGAAATGTAAAGCCTGTCAAAATCGTTTATGCAGCAAAGGCATTGTAAATCCACTCAGTTCCAAGTTCCGCCCATACAAAACTTGCAACCTGCGTGTTCACAACCCACTGCCAAAATGTGTATAGTTTATGTTCAAACACACATCGTCAAATGAATTCACAATATAGTGCATAACTTAATGTATCAGTAGTCAACTGAAATAGAACTTTATACGACGTAGAACTATAGCACATAATCAATAGCACATGACTCAATGTATCAACAGTTACTTGATATAACACATATGAGTGTTGTTTCAAATCGTTCCAAGACCATTGGTTCATGATTCTACCAAGACCATTAGTTCAATGATTATACCAAGACCATTAGTTCAATAATTATACCAAGACCATTAGTTCAATAATTATACCAAGACCATTAGTTCAATGTTATACCAAGACCATTAGTTCAATGTTATACCAAGACCATTAGACCGTGATCATACCAAGTCAATTAGCCCAATGATTATGATATAGAAATTCTAAGTATGACAATATTGTTACTTCGTATGACTAAACATTCAGTTCAGATAAACATATAGTTTGCAAATAATCATGAATGTCATAAAAGTTGATGAGCATGTATCTCCCCCAAAAGTAGTATAAAAACAATTAAAAGTGGGGCTATGAAAACTCACATGGACAATGATGCGATGACAAAAGTGGGTACACTGAAATGAGGCACAATCTCTAACTGCGACGTATTATGAATGATATGATACATAATAAGTTATGATGTAATGTTATGCTATTCCAACCAATTCAAACCAATTCAAACCAACTCCGAAGCTATTCTAATCCTACCATAAACCTTCTTCGGGTGTCATGGGTTCCTAAACATCACCAAAAGTGATATGTTTCAAGGAGTAATTATAGGATAACATATATAAACTTATAGTGCTTAAAAACAATTTAAGTGGTATAAACATCCATATAAATTGCATGTTTTACTCAAACATGATAAAATGAACATAACATGAATATGAAAGATGATGATGAGTATGAGATGCTTACTAATAACTTGATGAGGTTTTATGAACAAAGGATTAATCCTAAACACCCAAGGTTTTTATTTCACAACCTTAATCAAGAGTGTGTCTAGAGTGTAATAAACTTGACTTGAAAATATTTTGTGAACTCTTTCTTGATCCTTGTGGTTGCCGGTTCTTAGCAAAAGAGGAAGAGAGAAATGGTTTTTGTTTCACCTTGAGATAATATGGACTATGTGTTGCTAATATGAAATATCCAAGATAATATGGACTAAGTATAATATCCAAGATATTTGTACACATAATGTGGTGTGTCACCTAAGGTTGGTCGACATACTAAAAAAAATAAAGAGTAGATGTATTTTTAATAGCTAAGTATTCATGTATAGAAGTAAAAGTGTAGTTACTTAAAGAATAACTAGTAACTTGTGTATTTATTTAAGCATTTAGGGTAGCGTTAGCTAAAAATAAATTTTAACGGATCAAAATAAAATATATTGAAGTCATAAAAATTATAAAAATACATTCCTTACAAAAACTGAGTGAAATAATAATTATAGAGTAGTATTTACGAAAACCGTCGTAATTATATAAATATAACAATTTATATACAAAATAAATTTAAAACACCGGTTAAACTAATAATATTATTTTTATAATCTTATTATGAGTATAAAAATATATCGGGATAATTTTTGAAAGTGTCGGATCAAATGTTCAAAATAAATGATTACGCGATAGCGTTTATTTAATAGGAAATTATGCGTTTAATGTAAAATGCAAAACCATGCGTGAACTAATATGATGATAATGATGCTAATTATATGTAGACTAAACCTAGTCTATATGAAATGTCCTTGATGATATGTTCATGAATTCGCAGCTAAACCATTAAGGTTACGCGAATTTGATACTCGTAAACCTAGTTTACGATAAATGATGAATAGTGAAGCTTGGATAGTGATTTTCTCCGAAAATGAATAGTGTTTCGTGAATAGTAAATTTTGAAATACGTTCTCAGAATATTACTTCGACTCTAAAAACGGTGAATAGTAAAATTCCCGAGATGAATAGTAAACTTGAGAAATGACCTGAAATTGCGAGTTGTCACATTCGCCCATCCAAAAAGGAATTCAGTCCCTGAATTCAGTTCGTGTTAGTCTATCGAATTTTTGAGTTTGTGAAGAATATCGAGGAAAGAAGACATGAAGAGGTGTCGTTACGGTTATCGATGATTTAGAGCGTACAAAACATCATAGTAAAGAAAATAGTGGATGAATCTCCCATGAGTAACACTTTGACTTTTATGAATATGTGAAAACCCTGCTTGCACTAAGACTTATAAATAACTGCTCCCAACATAACATGATCCCTCCAGAATTAGACATAGTTATCTAGGCTATGTATAATTAAGGAACGATAATGTGACATTCGGTTTAGTTGTTATAACTCTCAATGTTTACAAAGATTTAAACCGTGTCGTTAAAATGGTAATTAAAGTAGAAGGAAGTAAAATTCTCGTAAGTGATAACAAATCGAAAAGAAAATAAAGTACGATAGATGAGAATATTTTACAACGAGTGGTTTATCAAACAGTAATACATCTTAAGTTATAAAGATTCGGATACGATGGAAGACATAAACTTAGTACGACATAGTACATAAGGAAATAAACTGTTAGTTTCTAAACTTCTTCAGTCTGTCGCGTTATTGAGGCCATGGCGAGCTTCTCCTCCTTCTAACATGTATGCTTCCCCATGTGCACCTTCAACTTGTTGACCTTGGTTTTGAGGACATTGATTCCGATAGTGTCCTTGCTCCCCGCATCTGAAGCATGTGACTACGGCTTTACCTCTACAATCCCTGGCTAGGTGTCCTAATTTTTGGCACTTGTGGCACTTGGCAGGACAAGGACCCGAGTAATGAAACTTACATCGATTACATAGTGGGTGTATTCCAGCATAACCTCTGCCTTCTATTGATGCAGCAACATAAACCATTGCAGCTTCTTGCCTTCTATTCTGTTGTTGATGATGGTTAGTGTTACGGTTTTGGTTGTTGTTATTATAACCTCTTGGGTCATATTCCCATTTCCTTTTGTTGTTGTTGATTTGGTTATCGTCGTTGTTGTTGTTGTTGTTGATTCGGTTATTGTTGTAGTTGGTGCAGTTGTTGGTATTGTTGTTACGGTTGGTGTTGGTAATGTTTCCCTTTTTCAAAACTTGTTCCATGAGCTTTTGAGATATTTGGATAGATTCTTCAATCGTTTGTGGATCAAAAGAAATCACGTTTCCTTGAATAATCTAGGGAAGTCCCCCAATGAAAGCCTCCAGTAGCTTCTCGTTATCCGAAACCATAGATGGGCATAACGCGGCCAATTCTTGAAACCTTCGAATATAAGTATCAATGTCATACCCAACAGTTACTAGTTCGTAAAATTCGGTCTCCAACTTTTTCACTTTCGTACGCGGACAATACTTCTTCGTTAACAAACCTTTGAATTGCTCCCAAGTGAGCTTGAAAGCATTTTCCATCCCCATAGGCTGGGCATACGAGTTCCACCACGACATTGCCCCATCTAGTAGTGTACTTGTAGCAAACTTAACCTTGCTATCCTCAGGGCAATTACATAACAGAAACACGGACTCCATTTTCTCGAACCATCTAACCATGGCAGTTGCCCCTTCAGTACCCTTGAACTTAGTGGGATCTCCACTTTTAAAATCCTTATACGAACAACTTCTAACCCCAGACCCTCCTGCAATACCTGCAGCAGCAGCAAGTCTAGCGGCTTCAGCAGCAGCCGCAATTCTATTAGCTTCAGCAGTTGCCGCAGCCGCGGCGGCATTCGCAAGCCTGGCAGCTTCAGCATTAGCTGCAGCCTCAGCGGCAGTGGCAAGTCTAGCAGCTTCGGCAATGGCTGCAGCCTCAGCAGCATTAGCAAGTCTAGCGGCTTCGGCAGTAGCCGCAGCCTCAGCAGCAGCCGCCACTGTTGCTCTTTCAGTCCTTAATGCATTGGCTATACTATCGTTCACATACTTCTGCATAGCAGCTTGTGTCAATTCAGGTGTGGCTTTCTTCGGCGCCATAACTTCTTCAAAATAAAAGGAAAGGTGAGATGTAGCAAAGTCCTATGTTAAAAATAAGCGCTCTAAAGAGATGTGATATGAGATAATAAATTTGAGGTTATTTTTCAAAATGATCGACGGGTTCCCAAAAGGTAGGTTATGAGATGTTGTAAGTGCTTCAAATGTATGATGGTTTAGTGACTTAATGTGTGAATAACATGTAACTCAACATGTTAGTGGTGAAACAAAGGAGTGAGAGTGACTTCGCCCTAGTTAAAGGTTTATCTCGGTATTCGACGTTATCGGTAATGAATCAACTGATATTAAAATTGCGATAGGGAATGACAAAGCATTCTCCACATTGGAGTATGAGGAAATGATAATGGGATGGGTATTTGAAGGCATCCATGTGACAATCGATGTGAAATGAAAGTAAATAACTCGAAAAATGTACGTATAAACCGCATGTAAAGTGAACATGAACTTATGATGAAATGATGAGATGCTATGATGATGTAGTTATAGTCTAGGGTCAATGATGCAACCTAGTTCTCTATAACTGAAGCTCTGATGCCAATCTGTCACACCCCCAAATTACCTGTTTTGCAGCGGAATGTAATTCCTGGGGGATGACTGTCATAGCACCACAATCACAATTATATTGAACGACCTAAAGTGTCGTTAGAAAAGAACATCGTTTGATATATTAAAAACATTCAGAGTTACAAAGATAGGTCCCAAATGAAAATCAACATGTGCGGAAAATAAGTTTGGTACAAGTCAAACGATGTTTTTAAAGTTCATAAAACCCAAGTGAGACGCGTCGTCACCGCGACTCTATGATATGTCCATATGCATGCCATGAAGTGAATGCCTTAGATACCTGAGATAAAACATGCTAAAAGTGTCAACACAAAGGTTGAGTGAGTTCATAGAGTTTGTGTTGAAATGTAAAGCCTGTCAAAATCGTTTATGCAACAAAGGCATTGTAAATTCACTCAGTTCCAAGTTCCACCCATACAAAACTTGCAACCTGTGTGTTCACAACCCACTGCCAAAATGTGTATAGTTTATGTTCAAACACACATCGTCAAATGAATTCACAATATAGTGCATAACTTAATGTATCAGTAGTAAACTGACATAGAACTTTATACGACGTAGAACTATAGCACATAATCAATAGCACATGACTCAATGTATCAATAGTTACTTGATATAACACATATGAGTGGTGTTTCAAATCGTTCCAAGACCATTGGTTCATGATTCTACCAAGACCATTAGTTCAATAATTATACCAAGACCATTAGTTCAATAATTATACCAAGACCATTAGTTCAATGTTATACCAAGACCATTAGTTTAATGTTATACCAAGACCATTAGACCGTGATCATACCAAGTCAATTAGCCCAATGATTATGATATAGAAATTCTAAGTATGACAATATTGTTACTTCGTATGACTAAACATTCAGTTCAGATAAACATATAGTTTGCAAATAATCATGAATGTCATAAAAGTTGATGAGCATGTATCTCCCCCAAAAGTAGTATAAAAACAATTAAAAGTGGGGCTATGAAAACTCACATGGACAATGATGCGATGACAAAAGTGGGTACACTGAAATGAGGCACAATCTCTAACTGCGACGTATTATGAATGATATGATACATAATAAGTTATGATGTAATGTTATGCATGCGATTCGTACGATATCTATACCACTTGTGAATTTTTGAAAATAATACTTATCGTCGAAAAATAATCGTATAACGTCTTGACCATTTATAAATTACTTTTCAAGCATCTACGTTGAAATGATATCATACGATAATCATTTAATGATTTATTATGAAATTATAACTTTTCGTCGTAAAATAATGTCATTTGAAAAATTCATGAAAGTGACTAAACGGCCTTGAAAAGCTAGTCGTAAAATTGTGCACGTCGAGTGTTAGGAAACGAAATGAACGGTTTTGGGAAGCTTGTATCATTATCTCAAAGTTTTAGCATTTAAGTTTTCATCCTAGAGGTCTCGATCATAGAGAAAAATATAGGTTAGGTATGGTACTTTTGTCCAAAATATCGTTTAAGGGTGGTTTTCGGCAAAGTTTAAGTGACCGTATTTTATTCATTACAACTCCGCTTGACGAACGGTCGGACATTTTGGAAAATATGCTTGGCGAACTTACTTTTACTAGAAGACATCACGTTATAAAAAGTACTACATCATTGTTAAAAACGACCCTCAACATGGTCCCTCGTTGCCGTAGTTTATGTTTAATAGAAAATATATTAATGTTGCTTATATAATAAAGTTACGGCAACTTTGTTTAACGCATATAATTTAATCGTTACAAGTCCGTTTTCTACGTTTTCTACATCCCTAGACTCGTATTAAAGTATACTAATATATTTTTGATAAGTCGACACATTTCATAACGCTTAAGCCTCATTTTTGACTCGTAAAAAGTGATATTAACATGCTGAAATTTCTGAAATTAATAGTTTTCGTCGTCTAACTTGTAAATAGCATAACTTCTTCGTTATAACTCCGTTTTAATCCGTTCAAGCGGCCACGTTTTCGTTTTAAAGTGTATTTTCTAAATATCCAGGCCAAAAAATTTTATTTATTGTCGAGATTTCCAGAATTCAAAAATATGGACAGACCCTTAATTAAACTTGTCGAAATGAGTTTTTCTCGCGCAAAACCTATTCCAACCAATTCAAACCAACTCCGAAGCTATTCTAATCCTACCATACACTTTCTTAGGGTGTCATGGGTTCCTAGACATCACCAAAAGTGATATGTTTCAAGGAGTAATTATAGGATAACATATATAAACTTATAGTGCTTAAAAACAATTTAAGTGGTTTAAACATCCATATAAATTGCATGTTTTACTCAAACATGATAAAATGAACATAACATGAATATGAAAGATGATGATGAGTATGAGATGCTTACTAATAACTTGATGAGGTTTTATGAACAAAGGATTAATCCTAAACACCCAAGGTTTTTATTTCACAACCTTAATCAAGAGTGTGTCTAGAGTGTAATAAACTTGACTTGAAAATATTTTATGAACTCTTTCTTGATCCTTGTGGTTGCGGTTCTTAGCAAAGAGGAAGAGAGAAATGGTTTTTGTTTCACCTTGAGATAATATGGACTATGTGTTGCTAATATGAAATATCCAAGATAATATGGACTAAGTATAATATCCAAGATATTTGTACACATAATGTGGTGTGTCACCTAAGGTTGGTCGACATACTAAAAAAAATAAAGAGTAGATGTATTTTTAATAGCTAAGTATTCATGTATAGAAGTAAAAGTGTAGTTACTTAAAGAATAACTAGTAACTTGTGTATTTATTTAAGCATTTAGGGTAGCGTTAGCTAAAAATAAATTTTAACGGATCAAAATAAAATATATTGAAGTCATAAAAATTATAAAAATACATTCCTTACAAAAACTGAGTGAAATAATAATTATAGAGTAGTATTTACGAAAACCGTCGTAATTATATAAATATAACAATTTATATACAAAATAAATTTAAAACACCGGGTAAACTAATAATATTATTCTTATAATCTTATTATGAGTATAAAAATATATCGGGATAATTTTTGAAAGTGTCGGATCAAATGTTCAAAATAAATGATTACGCGATAGCGTTTATTTAATAGGAAATTATGCGTTTAATGTAAAATGCAAAACCATGCGTGAACTAATATGATGATAATGATGCTAATGATATGTAGACTAAACCTAGTCTATATGAAATGTCCTTGATGATATGTTCATGAATTCGCAGCTAAACCATTAAGGTTACGCGAATTTGATACTCGTAAACCTAGTTTACGATAAATGATGAATAGTGAAGCTTGGATAGTGATTTTCTCCGGGAATGAATAGTGTTTCGTGAATAGTAAATTTTGAAATACGTTCTCAGAATATTACTTCGACTCCAAAAATGGTGAATAGTAAAATTCCCGAGATGAATAGTAAACTTGAGAAATGACCTGAAATTGCGAGTTGTCACATTAATATTTCTGTACCTGATAGTGATTTAGGTTGGGTTGGTGTTGGTTGTAGGCATTGCGAATATGGCAATTTGTCTCTAATTTTTAGGCCAAAGGTAATAGTATACCAATGTTTTTGCCTTATATATGTTTAATTGTTTTATAGCTTTTTGATAATAGTTCTTGGATTCTTTTGGTCTTATTACGCATGCGCATATGCTTTTTATTTATCTTATGTGTTGTAACTTTATAGTAGTGGTTTAGACTTTTTTGTCAGCTTTAAAATCTGATGTTCAAACGCGCTTGTGTGTGTGGGTTTAAACAATCTGATATTGCTTTTTTATCATAAATCTTTGTAGTGGTTTAAATTATTGGAAGTAGTTTAGGCATGATTCCTTTTTTTCTGTATAAATGTCACCTTCTCCTTTTGCTTCTTTGTATTTGCTTTTGTTGAACGATATAGTTATAGTTGCCAGTATGTCAAGCCGTGCCTGTCTTGCGGAACTTGGTTTTGCATGTGATAGTGATGCACTCCAAGATCAGATGGTTCTTTTTTTCGAGAGGGAAGTTGTTGCAGCTCGTGAGTGGGAGACTATGGTGCGTGTGCGCTGTTTCGAAATTGCTGCACGTATCAGGTATCTAGATGATTTAATCCAAGAGGTTCTTGAGGAACCGCGTGATCCAGTGGTGATGAATTCAGTTACATTTTTAAGGGAGGTATGTGCACATGAGCGTTTTAAGCAGGTCACATTTCAAGGAATGCTACGTGAAGCTCATAGTGCTCTTCGAGCTGCAGCGGGTTACATCAACAGTATTCGTGCATTGTAATGGTTTATTCAGTTTGTGTGGTGTCTATTTCACATTAAGGATAGTGAGTTTCGAATGTAATGTAGGTTGGGAATCTGTTGAGCATAATGTAAACTCTAAGTAGAGCGAGTTTTATCATCTGTATGCTTAGTAAGAGTTGATATTGTAATGTGTGGTTGTCAGTGTTCTTTCATGTTGTTTTTCTTTTGGTTAGTTGCCAATGTGCTTGTAGGTTTGCCTAGTTGGGTTGTTAGGCTTTAAGTCACTTGTCATTTGACTGGGATTCTATGTGTTGTGCCTAGTGTTTAATGAATGTAACTTCTGTTATGATTCTAAAGATTATGAGTCCCTGTGTTCTTGAAAGTTATTTTGCTTCTCATTATACACAAAAGTTGATGCAAATAACATTATATTCATCCCCAAAAGGTTATAAATGTTTTACAAAACCTGTTGTCATATTGCAGATCTAATTTTCATGGGATGACATGGTTAGCTGCAATGTTATACATAGTACATATGAATTACGATTCGTTATCTACGGTTCTTACATAAGTGTTTACAACATGGCTGATGCTAATATAGTTATATACATATGTTACTAAAGTTCAGTTGGCCTGATTGTTGTTACAAAAGTTAGTGCAGATTTTGGTGTTGCCTAATCTTGTTTCCCTTTTTTCTTGCTCATCTGAGATGCATCCTCTGAAGCTGGTGAGAATTTCAACTCTCTTTTTGCTGTTTTCTTTTGGAAATTCGTCTTTTCAGGTTGCTTGTTACCTGTTGTGATAGCTACCTGTGTTGGCGGAGTGGAAGCATCGGTACTTTGCTCTTGTATACCTTCTTCACTTTCTGTCGGATTGTCATGTAACTGTTGTGTGATTGGTATGCCAAGAGGTGGGTGGTTTACATCTTCTAATGTTTCGGATGGTCCATTAAGAAGTGTAGGTTCTTTAGGAGGCCCAGCAATGGCTGGAATTGCTGTTAGAGGTACAACAGTGGCAGGGGTCGCTGTTAATGGTGGTGGGTCTAAGACTTTGTCTAATATGAAATGTACATTCCCTTGTACACTCTCTTTTGTAAAATGTAGTTGGAAGATATGCTGTGTACCTTCAAGGGAAAGCAGTGGCTGCGGGATGTTATATGGGTTTTTGTCTTCAAGTGTGGCCAATAGGCTGTTGCATTCAGGTACCATCCTTTTTGATTCGGGGCTAAAACAAACCAATATAACTGTTGTTGTTCCATCGTCAATCCTCGCTCTAAAACAGTACCTGTTGATTGTATAAGAGGGGGTCAATAATATATTGTAGTATTTATGGTGAAGGAAAAATATTATAGAAAAAAATGTTAGGAACAGAGAGTACCCATAAGTTGGAGTAGGCTGAAAACCATGGTCTATGCATCTTGGTACCGGGGATTCTTCAATAGTTTTAAGCGGACACTCTGAGCATTTTTTGTAGTACCATGGTCTGGTTCGGTCGATCGATAAAATTGTGGCCTCATTAGTGAACCTAACATACTATTGTGTAATTTAGTTGTCAGTAAAAATGTTTAGAATAACATAATTATATATATATATATATATATATATATATATATATATATATATACATATGTATATATATATTTTTTATGGTTTACCCTGTATGATAGCGGATTTATGTCAACCAATGTCTTCAATGATACTCGATTCCTGTTTCTTTCATGTTCCACATCTTCAAACCTCTGTTGCTCAATTGTTAATGCAGGAGGTAGATCAAGCATTGTGTTGTATCTGTGATGCCATTACTTGTTATGCATTATTATGTATTGATAAAAGGTTTTTTATATTAGAGTATAAATTTTACTTACACATTGCGGATTTCCTGTGCTTCTGGGATGTTTGGATTTAGAAAATAGCGTGTTGCAGATGTCCCTGTAAGCTGGATTTCTGCAAGTATTTATATGAATTAGCTTTACACATTTGCTTTTAAACATGAATGTTTTTTGTTTTTAGATTACGGATATAAAAAGTGTAACAATAATGCTTACCATTAAATCTGTTTGTGACTCTGCAAGAGTTAATGGCAATGATTACTAGTTTCTGGAGTGTTTTATACTCTTCTTCGTCAAACTCCATTGCCATTTCCTTCTACATTTTAAATTTTATTGTCATCCCACTGTAGTGTAAATGACAAATAAATAAGGAACATAAAAAGTAAGAAACATGTTAGTTAATATTTTATTTTAATTTGTAAAATTAAACTTACTCCAAGTTTTGTACTTCTAAGACCCTCCATCGCGTAATGCTTGATGTTGTGCTTCCCGCTCGTCTGACAGTGTCTATTCGTTGAATCGTTCCAATATAATCTGATGGCAAAACATGGATACATTATTATTTGTTCCAAATGTGGGTTATGCTAAAAAACCAAATATATAAGTTAACATGCCTGTTAGTATGGCTGTACTAACATCTGCTCTTTTTGGGAGCTCATTATGCGCAGCAAATTCAAAATAGTATTCTGGAAAATTGTCTGCTGGAATAGTGTCAAAAGTAGTTGCGTATCCAAAGATAAGAGACGTTTTGTGGCTAACAGCGCGTTGCTATGTTCTTGCTGGCTCTGTTAGGATTTGGAAAATCCAGTAGTTAAAGTGTCGGTCACCTCAAGTATATGTAATCGTTAGAAAGCTCGTAGTCGTAGTAATTTAATGTTAAGTAGTATTTAGTTATGCAACACCGTGGAGGACGGACGGGTCTTTACCCACTGTATGCCTGATCCACAGCCCGGTAGGTGGCGTTTTATGTAAGTACTATAAATACTCTCTACCTCCCAAGGTAGAGAGTTGAAGCTCATAATAAGATTTTTCTTTCTCTCACTAAAGTTCCCAAACCTCTAACTTTCTCTCTCTAAACCTCATTGTGTACGCCCACTTTGGTTATGGTTTGATGTGTATCTGAAATCCAATATGTTACAAATGGTATCAAGAGCCATGGTTAGATCATCTCTTACATATCTTTGGATTTCTAGTGGTTTTTAGGTAGTTTTTGAGTTTGAGAAAGTTTAGTGGTTTTTGCATCATTTGGTTGATTTCTAGTGTTAAAGTTTGGATTTTGATTGTACTTTTGTGTTTAGGATCATCACAAGTGTTTAGGTTGTGATTTGGAAGGCTTGAATCATCGTGGTTGGGTTGTTTTTGGATTGAAAAGTGTGTTTTGGAAGTTTTTCATGTTAGCGACTTGGCTCTCGGTGTAACTTTCTTGTTAGCGACTTGCTTCAGAAAAAATTAGCGAGTTGTAGTGTTGTTTGGTGGCGAGTTGGTCCTAGCGACTTGCCTTTAGAGACAAGCCGACAAAAAGTACAGTTGGTGGATTCTCCACTACGGGTAGCGACTTGGTAAGGTAGCGACTTGCTTTCAATTTTGATAGCGACTTGTTCTTAAGTTTCTTAGCGACTTGGTGTTAGCGATTTGGACCAGTAGCGAGTTGCTATTTAGCGACTTGATCTCTTAGCGACTTGCTGTCTAAATTTGTAGCGACTTGGGAACTTAGCGACTTGCTTTGTCATTACTTAGCAACTTAGTACTTAGCGACTTGGTTCAAGGATTCATAGCGACTTGGTTGACTTTTGTGTGTAATACGGTTTTCTCTTGGTTTAGTAAAATCCCGTGAAAGAATCTATTTCCCGGTTTAATCATTGAGTTATAAAATCCCGTGATCATCTGTCAACATGTCTACCAACGTACCTACAATCATCTCTACTGTTGCCGAGGATGTTCAAGCAGCTGGTTCAGATACCCGTCCACCCATGCTTGACAGAACTGACTACGAATCTTGGGCTCAAAGAATCAGACTGTACTGTCTTGGAAAGGAAAATGGGGTCAACATTCTCAAATCGATTGATGAAGGACCTTATCAGATTGAGACTACAAGAGACTTAATTGATACAGCTGCAGATGGAACAATGATCTATGGAATAGACAGACCAAAGACATATGATGAGCTCAATGATAAGGAGAAAAAGATATTCGATGCTGATATCAGGGCTTCTAACATCGTACTTCAAGGTCTTCCAAAAGATATCTACAAGCTTATCAATCACAACACCGAAGCCAAGGCAGTGTGGGATAATGTCAAGATGCTTCTTTCTGGTTCTGAATTAACTATGGAAGACAGAGAATCCCAACTCTATGATGAATTTGAGCACTTTAAGATGAAACCAGATGAGAGTGTCTATGAGTACTATGTAAGATTCCATAAGCTTGTGAATGACATGAGGAACATCAGAATGACCATGCCAAACATTCAGCTGAACTCTAAATTTGTGAACAACATGAATCCCGAGTGGCACAAGTTTGTCACCTCTGTGAAGCTAACCAAAGGATTGAAGAATACAAACTATGAGCAACTCTATGCCGTCCTTCTTCAGAATGAAAGACATGCTATGTTTGAAAAAAGGATTCTTGATCAGTTCAAAACAAACCAGGGAGAGGCAAGCTCATCAAATGATTCAACTGCCTTCTACTCAAACATTGGAATTACCACCAAAGCATCTCAAGTTATACCCATGGGTAATGGTAATCACAAACTCATTCCCGATCCTATGATCAAACAAGCTGATGCTGATGCACACATGGGAAGCTTCATTAATCAACTGGCTCTCCTGATTAGTCAAAACATGAACTCTCTTCCACACACCAACAACAATCTCAGAACTGCATCCAATCCACACAATCAAGCCACTGTCAGAGATGGGAAAGTTATGGTGCAGCCTGTTCAAGAAAGACAGTATGAACAAGGAAGAGGTGGAGTCGGTAGATGATATGTGGCAAATCAGAATAGGGGAAGGAATGGAAATCAGGGACAAGCAAAGCCGATCAAGTGCTACAACTGTGGAGGTGATGGACACATTGCAAGGAACTGCACATTGCCAAAACGCCCTCAGAATGCAGAGTACTTTAGGGATAAGATGTTGCTTGTTCAAGCTCAGGAAAATGGTGCAGCTTTGGATGAAGAAGAGTTGCTGTTTCTTGCTGAGGGAAATGCCAAGACGTATGATGCAGATGTGGATGAGCAGCCAATTCAGGAGATTAGGCAACAATCATCAGAATGCCTTTCAAGTCGCTGATTGTGATGCATATGACTCTGACGTTGATGATGAACCTACTGCACAAACAATTTTCATGGCTAGCATTTCTCCAATGGTCTCTCCTAAAGTCTCTTCATCACCACAAGTTGGTCCATCCAAAGACAAAATCATTTCTGAGGTATTAAAACTATACGATGATGCTGATGTGCAAAAGATGCATGACAAAGTACAATCAACTGAAACTATTGAGTCAAATATTGAAAATATGGGTAATATCAATATTGTCCCATATGATCAATATGTGAAACAAAGTGAAAGTGAGGTCGTACCAAGTGATGCATCTTCCGCAGTCAACGATGACTATGTTTTTGATGAATACACTTGCATGTGCCCTGATGATTCTTTATCTCGAACTTAATGCCTATAAAGAACGAGTTGCTATTTATGAACAACGTGCTAAGTTTGAGTTAACTACTCGTGAGCAGGAGTTGGATAACCAAATGCGTACAATTATTAGAAAAAGTAATTTTAGAGAAGAAGTGTTAAAACAAGAGTTAAACTCCTTACAAGAAAAGCTTTCTAAAACTGCTAAGCAAAAACAAGAACTTCAAGAAAATGTTAAAGTGCTTAAGCAGGAATTTCATGCTAAGGAATCAAAACTTTTGAATGATTTTTCCAATCTA
The DNA here is from genome assembly GCA_910596185.1 of Chrysanthemum makinoi. Classification (NCBI taxonomy): domain Eukaryota; kingdom Viridiplantae; phylum Streptophyta; class Magnoliopsida; order Asterales; family Asteraceae; genus Chrysanthemum; species Chrysanthemum makinoi. The sequence continues at coordinate 85,776,820 of OU343224.1, read as the reverse complement.
AAAACTTTAAAGAACAAGCTTGAAAATAAGTTGTACGTACAAGGGAATATCATTCAGACTGCTCACATGGTCACTAAGCATAGAGTTTTAAGCGATAAGCATAGTGTTCCCATTATAGATAAACCCAACCCTGAGTATGGAAAGATAGCAAAAGCAGCACAAAATGTAATCTATGATGGCAATGAGATTCTTAAACCTAGACAGAAACCAAGTTGCGTTGAGTGCACTGAAGAAGATAGAAAATTAGATGATGCATCTATGGAGAAAATGAATAAGAAGCTAGAAGATCTTGAATGCAAAAAGAATAACATAACGATCAAACCCCATGATTACAAGAAGGAAAACTGGATCTCCTTAAACAAATTTAAGCCTCAAACATTGTTAACACCTGAACAAGTTTTCTGGAAAAAGGACTTAGATAAGCAAAAAGCTGAAAATCTTGTTGAAACAAACCCTCCCTTAGGAAAATGCTGCAGCGTGTGTATCCTCCAAATTCACCAATGCATTTAGTTCCTAGAACTATTGCCACTAAGAGCAAGACCTTAATCACCAATATGTTATTCTTCAACTATTTGTCGATTTTGAGAAAACTTGTAAGAAAATGATCACACCCACTGGGATAACTGAAGGGGAAAGGGGTTTTGAGCAAACAAAAGAATGCTATCTAACTGAGGTCATGCCTTTCTTTAAACAACTAAAAGATCATTTTGAGAGTCTTAAAAAGGGGATAGATTCAGATATTAAAGGAATGGAAAAGGAATTTGATGCAATGATAGTTGAGGTTAGTGACTATGAGCGAGCATTAAAATATAATGAGATTGAGAGGAAGAACTTGCATACCTTGAATGAGAATCTTATTTCTGAATGTATTGCTCAAGATGTGTTTTACACTGCTACAAATTGCTCCATTAATGCTTCTCAATTTCATGAATTATCTGTTGCTCTGAAAGTCTCCCATGATCGTGTCATTGAGCTTGAAAAGATTAATTCGAAACTTAATGAGAAAATTGATCAGGATGATCACGATAATTTGGTAAAGCATCTTTCTAAACTAGAATTGAACATTTTGATTTACAACTAAAATATCAACATCTTAAAGAAAATGTCAAAACCTCAAATATCAAGACATCCTCAGATGTTCCAGAGTTTGATGCAGTTTTTCAAATAAACAAACGTGACGAACAGATTCGAGCTCATTGTAACATGATCAGAAAGTTGAAAGCCCAAATCTCTCAATTAAAGGGTGAAATGAACAATGTGAATGGATCCCAAATGCCTCCTCCTTTAGATTCTCAGTATTCTCAAACTTTTCATCTTCAAAATTTAGTTAATGCCTTATAAAAGGAAAACGAGAGTTTTCTAGAAGAAAATGAAAAAGTTAAACGACACTTTAAAGAGTTATATGATTCAATGAAAGTCACTCGTGACCAAAACAACGAAAAATAACGTCTTTACAAAAGGAAATTGAGAATCTGAGAAGCGGGGAAAATGGGAAACTGCCACTTGTTTTTAATAAGAATGTTGCATCTAAGTCACCCTCTGACTGCAAATACACTGTTACTGTTAAATACATTCCTCCTCATCTTAGGAATAATGAACCAGCGTTTCATGATTATTGTGCTCACCTTAAGGATAGTCTAGAATGTCTCCGTGAGATTGTTGAAGAGGATTTCATTAATAAACCTCTTGATAGAGAAATTAGGTTTGCTTGCCTCCAGGCCAAACGATCTCAAGAGCTGCTAGAATGTGTAATTGCAACATGTCCAAAATCCTTAGGTTAAAAAGGCAAAGCTGTGATGCCTTGTTCTATGCCTAGTGCCAAGCATTCAAACCATTCTAGGCCCAGTTTTAAGAAAATGACATCAATGTGCCTTCTAGTAATACAGATCCTTGCACATCTAGTTCAAGAATGCAAAAAGTAGATCAACCAACTAATGTTCCCATAATTCCCTCTATAGGAGTAATCAGTGACATTAAAGCAAGCGAGTCAAAGCCTCCAGGCAATACCAAGCAAGATAGGACCTCGCAAGCTAAAAATGTGCATTAGAAGAGAGTAGAAGACCAACCTAGGAACTTTAAGTTTGTGTTGAATAAAACAAATCGTGTTGATTCTAGTATTAGCCATAGGCGTACTGTAATTAATTCGAATTCTGATACTATTTTCAAACCATGTAATGATGTCTGTTTGAATTCATTTGCTAATCATGATTATGGTGTGAATGAGTTTGTCTAATCTTTGTCAAATGCTCTGTTAAAATTGTTAATGCTAAAAATCATGCTAAGAAGGCTAAAAGGCAAAAACGAAAGATAGTTAGAAAACAGTGGAAACCCACAGGAAGAACATTTATAAAGATAGGTTATCATTGGATACCTTTTGGCCATAAGAATAATCAGTTTTGCCCTCAAACTGCTAAGACTATGCCCACTAGAAAATGGATGCCTATTGGTAGAACTATTCCCTAAAGAAGTGAATATACTTTGAATAGGTCAAATACTGACACCACAGCATCTATTCCTAATGATTCCATTGCTTCTACTACTGATATGGATGTTTCTATTTCTGATGTGGGTGATCCAATTACTGTTACTAACCAAGTGGAACCCATTCTTGCATGAGGATCCCAATTATCCAGTTATCCATTCTTGTATGTGTTCAACTGCAGATCGTTCAAATCGTTCGCGGTACTTGGACTCAGGCTGTTCCAAGCATATGGAGACCGGTCGCGGCTCATGAACCGTGAGCAAATTCATCGGACTTTAGATTCGGGAACGATCATTTTGGAGCAATTATGGGTTATGGTGATTATGTAGTTGGCAAAGTGTAATCTCCAGGGTATATTATGTGGAAGGTCTTGGTCATAATTTGTTCTCTGTTGGTCAATTCTATGATTCCGATCTAGAGGTGGCCTTTAGAAAACATACTTGCTTCGTTAGACAACTTGATACTCGAGGTTCTAACCTATACACCATTTCTATCGAAGACATGATGAAGTCTTCTCCAATCTGCTTGCTGTCAAAGGCTTCCAAAACAAAGTCATGGTTATGGCATCGTCGTCTCAATCACTTGAACTTCGGCACCATTAATAACCTTTCCGAGAAAGGATCTTGTCAGAAGCTTACCCAGATTAAAATATGAAAAAGATCATCTTTGTTCAGCTTGCCAATTGGGTAAAAGCACGAAATATGCCCACAAACCAAAACCCACAAATTCAGTAATGGAAGTTCTTCATACCCTTCATATGGATCACATGTGGACCAATGAGATTGCAAACGATAAATGGGAAGAAATACATTCTAGTAGTTGTTGATGACTACCCTCGATTTACTTGGGTAAAGTTTTTGAGGACAAAGGATGAAACTCCAGATGTCATCATCAAACTAATCAAACAGCTTGAGGTTCGACTCAACAATACAGGTCAGAAATTTTCCAACGGACAATGGCACGAGTTTGTTAACAAAGACTAAATTCAGTTTTATGAAAATGTTGGAATCAGTCATCAAAGAAGTGTTCCACGTACTCCTCAACAGAACGGTGTAGTTGAAAGACGAAATCGAACTCTTGTGGAAGCCGCAAGAACAATGCTAATTTATTCAAAGGTTCCAATGTTTCTATGGGCTGAAGCCATTGCCACTGCTTGCTACACCCAAAATCGTTCCCTTATACATACCTCTCATGGAAAAACTCCATATGAACTTGTTCATAAACGAAAACCTGATCTCTCCTACTTTCGTGTGTTTGGTGCTTTGTGCTATCCAACGAATGACAGTCAAGACTTAGGTAAATTAAGAGCAAAGGCAGATATTGGAGTTTTTGTTGGTTATGCACCAAACAAGAAGGGTTACCGAATCTACAACAAGAGAACCCGAAATATCATGGAAACAATTCACGTTACGTTCGATGAGTTGACCGGTCAAATGGCTCCTGGACAATCCAGTTCTGGACCCGCACTTCAAAACAGTCCCATTGGTTCATCACTTGTACCAAACTCATTTCCAGCAACTCCATATGTACCTCCATCTGAAGATGATTTAAAGAAATTGTTTGATCCAATGTTTGATGAACACTATGAACCGAATGCTGATGAAATGTCAATTCCATCAACAGAGGCTGCTCCTATCCCTGTGAATGAAGTCAACCCTTCAGTCTCAATTTCATTAAGTCAAGAAGCGCTGCTGGCGATCATTCTGTCTCATCAACAAATCATCAATCATCAAATGTACATCATGGAATTGTTTCTGACATCAATGATGAAGTTAATCCCTTTGCAACTCCCGAAGATGCTCCATTTGAAAACATATTTGCTCTGAATCATCATCGAACCATCTTCATCAGGAGATATAGACTCTGCTACTTTAGTTCCACAACAACAACCACATGAACATCTTAGAAAATGGACACATGATCACCCTTTAGATAACATCATTTGAAACCCCTCTCGTCCAGTATCCACAAGGAACAACTTGCAACCGATGCCTTATGGTGCTTCTTCAACTCGGTACTCTCTAAGGTCGAACCAAAAGACATTAAAACCGCCATGAATGAAGATAGCTGGTTCAATGCCATGCAAGAAGAAATTCATGAGTTTGATCGAATTGATGTATGGGAATTAGTACCTGCTCCAGATTGTGCTATGATCATTGCTCTGAAATGGATCTTCAAAGTGAAACTTGATGAGCATGGTGATGTCTTAAAGAACAAGGCTCGATTAGTTGCCAAAGGATACCATCAAGAAGAGGGTATTGACTTTGAAGAATCATTTGCTCTTGTTGCTCGTATCGAAGCTATCAGAATATTCTTGGCTAATGCGGCTAGTAAGAACATGGTCGTATATCAGATGGATGTGAAAACAGCCTTTCTTAATGGTGATTTGAAAGAGGTGGTTTACGTCGCCACCGCCCGAGGGTTTTGTGAATCCAGATCATCCTACTCATGTCTATCGCTTGAAAAAGGCCCTCTACGGTTTAAAGCAAGCTCCTAGAGCATGGTATGATACGCTGTCAAAGTTTCTTCTATCTTACGGATTCAGAAAGGAGCATTGATCCGACATTGTTCACCGTGAAGTCGGAAAACATTTAATTCACGTTCAAATTTATGTTGATGATATTATCTTTGCCTCGACCGACCCCAATGAATGTGATCGTTTTCAAATGAAATGGGTTCCAAATTTCAAATGTCAATGATGGGACAAATGTCATTTTTCTTGGGATTACAAATTTCACAAAGTCCGGAGGCATTTTCATAAATCAATCTAAATATGCAAATGAGATTTTAAAGAAATTTGGATTTGTATCATGTGACACCGTTGACACTCCCATGATTGAACGTACTAAGCTTGGATGAGGACAACTCGGGGATCATGGTAGATCAAACAAAATATCGTAGCATGATTGAATCCCCATGTACCTCACAGCTAGCAGACCAGACATTTTGTTCGCTGTGTGCATGTGTGCTAGATATCAGGATAAGCCTACTAAAAAGCACCTTGAAGCGGTTAAACGGGTCTTTCGGTATCTCCAAGGAACCATCAATATGGGACTATGGTACCCGAAGGACACCGGTATGTCACTAACGACCTATGCAGATGCTGATCATGCAGGTTGTCAAGATACACGTCGAAGTACATCGAGGAGGTGCTCGTTTTTGGGTGATAAGCTTGTGAGCTGGTCTTCAAAGAAGCAAATGAGTACTTCTATTTCCTCTCTAGAGGCTGAATACATAGCCATGTCATCTTGTTGTGCTCAAATCCTTTGGATGAGATTCCAATTATCTGACTATGGCTTTGAATTCAACAAAATCCTCTCAGTCTTTGTGATAATAAAAGTGCTATTTCTCTCTCATGCAACAACGTGCAACACTCAAGAGCAAAGCACATTGACATCCGACATCATTTCATCAGGGAGCAAGTGGAAAACGGTGTGGTGGAACTCTATTTTGTGAATTCGAATACGGTTAGCGACATCTTCACCAAAACTCTTCCAAGAGAACGTTTTGAGTTTATTCTTCCACGACTTGGCTTGAAAAGCCTTCAACCAGAAACACTCAAACGTCTTCAGGAGGAAGACGAGGAGTAAAGGTCTTTCCTTCATCTATACTTTGTATATATCTGTCCAAAAAGCAAAATACAAAATTATAAAATCTTCTAAAAACCAAATAGAAAAATATAAAACTTTCAAAAAATCCATAAAAAATCTGAAAAAAATCTCGAAAATTCTCTAAAAATATTGTCTTTTTGTCATGTTTTTTTCTTTTCCTCGATTCGAAAATATCTACGGTCTTTGTGTTGTCATTCAAAGAATGACACGGGACTTTAGATGTTGTTCGATTGTTTAAAAAAAATAAATAAAAAAAATAAAAAAAAAAATTGGGAGAAAGTAAAACAATGGTTTATTGTCATTTCAGGCAATAACCCGCTTTTCAAAGAAAGAACAGAGCCATGCTTTATCTCTTGTTTCAAACCTAAAGCTGATTCTAAAAACAAACGTTTGTCATCAACATGACAAATGTTTAACTTCAAATATTTTTCCTTCTAAAGATTCCTCTGAAAAATATTTGCAATCTTATGAAAACTCAATTGTTTTGAAAACACTTCGGACTCTATTTTTGAAAATCAAGAGAACTTATCAAGTGTCAAAATCTCAATTCATCAATCAACGACTTTCGTCATTGATTGAGGGGGAGAATGATTTTTCAATTAAATCAAAAAGTGTTCTTTTCAAACAATTTGCACTTAAATGAGTAAGGTCTACTCTAAATGGTTTACAAAATGGTATACAATTGGTTCGGACCTTGGTTATTATTATGTTTTCAAAAGATAATTATGCATGATTAATCAATGGAGTTTAAAGTCTCATAATCCAATCCTTATCAGTTAAAACGCTTTCATAATCAAGTCACAATTCTCCTTAAAAGCTTTCAAAATCAATTTAAATCTAGAGAGATCACAAATCTCAAATGATTTGATAATTGTGATCGGGGAGAATTTGTGATTTAAATTGGATTTAAACTGATAATTCAATAAATGGTTTCATAAGTGTTTAGCATGTTTTCCTCCCCGAAAGTGACAAACGATTTCAAATTTTCCATGCACATGTTGAGGGGAGCATCTATTTTAAACCTCAAATTATTGAACGTGATGAATTGTCTCTAAGTGGAGTTCCTCTAATATGTGCAAAATTCTTTCCAAATTTGAGGCACATATTGAAGGGGAGCAAACTTTTGAAAATCTCATCCTTCCTCAAAATGTTTTATCTACTCAAATTGATTGGGAAGTGATCATGATCATTTTAGAAAATGTTAATCAAAAGATTGGACCTTTCACTCTTAATCTAACGATTTCAAAGATCTCTTGCCTCCATGTGCTAAACAATTTCTATATTTTTATGCATATGTTGAGGGGGAGCATTTATAAAATATCAAAACAATTAAAATACAAAATGCTTTGATTCTATATCACAAGTATCTTGATTGATTTTCAAATGGTTTTCAATTGGTTCCAATGGCAGATGAACAAAACCAAAAAGACCGACCAACTTTACTTTATGTATGGTGATATAAGGATGATAAGCTTAGGTTATGGTCCCAGGATCCGCCAGAACCGGAGGGATCTACCTAGGGACAATCCACTAGATAGTGTAGAAGTCCTTAGGTATGATGAAAAAAAAAGGAGAAATGTGAGATATGGGAAGAGTGGGGACTGAGACAGAGCTAGTACTGGAATAAACCCAACAAGGTTCTAGTAATGAAGTCTCAGTAAGCACTGAAGGGGTTGAAGAATGAAAAAGAATTGAATGTGAAAAAGGGTGAAAAGAAATAGCCCTCCATTTATTCAACCTTAGGGCAGAAACCGGGTTCAATTCATATACTACTGGTTGTTACCAAGGTAACATCGGTATTGAAGACAAGACGTCATGGACCCAGTGATGCACTGCACTAAACTTCCCAAGCTACTTAAGTTCCTCTTAAAAGGGCTTGTTTCATTCTCACGGGGAACCGACATAATCTATCGACTTTCTCTTAGAGATTGATGATATTGAAGAAGGAGACCCTCTCCCTAGTCTCCGACATAGGAACCAAATATGCACAATTGAGTCTAGAGCCACGAGATCATCCTTCTCTTTAGGACACTTTCAATAAAGACTCTTTGTTTCACACAATGTGGAAAGAGAGATTATATCTTATGAGTCCTACGCATTATCCTTGTGGTATTGCCAGAACATCTGAGTGACATGCATACATGTTCACAATGAAGATGGAAAGCCTTCTGGAGCCAACATCAAACAAGATCCTGGTAGGTGGCATGTGAGATCTATCCAATAGATCAACCATGTGACAACTGGACAGAAACAATGGAGAGATTCAATCTTTTGAATCAATCCTGGTTCAGGTTATGGATTGACGGATACCTTTGAAAAACCGGTCATTGTGCTTAAAAACTCTTTTCTTTAGCACATCGACTGTGTGCTTATTTCTCAAAATAAAAGGTGTTTATGATTGATAATTGATTTTCATTAAAACCTTCGTTGTATTGCAAAAACAATTTCTAATTGAGCAATACACGATTGTTTTTCAAATCTCTTTTCATCAATCAGTGAATCTCATTTCGTTGGTTCACTCACTCCGTGTTATCTTCTTTGAGGCGTTCCGGTTTGAGAACAGCTAGAGCAGCTGCGAAACCCTGTCAAGGAAATTCTTCGAATTATACACGATCACAGGCGTACTTGTACTGATCAACGGGGAACCGTGGCCGTGTACCTCAATTCATCGAAAGTGATCAAAGACACTTTCGTGCGCTTTATTGCTAACTGTCTTATACAGGTACACCCCGACGTTTACAGCTGATCAGAATGGAGCGGTCAATCCATAGCCGCATGCTCACACAACACATTCATATCTAAAGAAATCATAATTAGTGCATCAATGACTCTGATATTATCACTCCATGCTTCTGCTATGCTGCTGCCACTATCTTGAATCAACGAAAGCTTCCGCTACTCTGATATGAATAAATCATGATCCAGAATGTGAGCATGTCGGTCCAAAAGTCACAACATCACATAATACCAACACCACAATGGATGAGTCAGAGATGAATGTGACCAATGATCTCAAAGCTGGCTCAAAACTCTGTATCACGTGGATCAGTTAAAGACCTCCACTCAGATTATCCAAAACATGCAAAATGAAGAATCAAAGACTACGAGCTCTGAGAACAAGAATCCAAGAACAATCTCAATGTAAAATCAGTTTGTTTTCTATGTAATTTAATGTGTGTTTGAGGTGACCTCCCTTAGGGGGAGATTGTTAGGATTTGGAAAATCCAGTAGTTAAAGTGTCGGTCACCTCAAGTATATGTAATCATTAGAAAGCTCGTAGTCGTAGTAATTTAATGTTAAGTAGTATTTAGTTATGCAACACCGTGGAGGACGGACGGGTCTTTACCCACTGTATGCCTGATCCACAGCCCGGTAGGTGGCGTTTTATGTAAGTACTATAAATACTCTCTACCTCCCAAGGTAGAGAATTGGAGCTCATAATAAGATTTTTCTTTCTCTCACTAAAGTTCCCAAACCTCTAACTTTCTCTCTCTAAACCTCATTGTGTATGCCCACTTTGGTTATGGTTTGATGTGTATGTGAAATCCAATATGTTACAGGCTCACAACTGAATCCTGTAATTCTATATGCCATATTTTCTTGAAATTTTCTCTCAAAATAGTTAATATCTTTAGCAGCCATGTTTGCTTGAATATCATTTCCCTAATAGATATTTGATATTTTCTATAAGTTAATACCATATATTTTTATATAAATCTGTGAAATTTTGTTATGAATAATGTTGATTACATACCTGTTGATCAAGTAATATACAACATACTCCTGTAGGATCTGTTTTCCTTGGGTTCCTGGCAATCCATTTTCGATAAACTTTGACTTCTATCATTTTGTTAGAGTGTGTTGGCCTTATGTCTACAACACTGATAGGTTCTGCAGGTTGTGCTATTGTTTTTCCTTTGTCTTTTGTAGCCAGAGATGATAAGCTTGATCCTTCCATGCTGTCAAAAATCTGGATGTTGTTACCTGTTAAGAAATATGACATGGTTGTCAATGGTGTTAGTAAGTATGGTAGACTAAAGGTTTATCATATTGGCTAGCTATTATGTATATGTAATAACGAATATGGCAAAAAGAAAAAGCACAAAATTAATTACCATTTAATAGTGGCAAACAAACTTTGTCTACTTTTATAGAGTAGATGCTAGATATATGCACAGTGACTATATTAGATATTATTAAAGGCATGGGTAAACCTAGTTGCTTTGAATTTGTGACAAAAAATCTTTATATACTATATTCTTTGTACTGTTTGGGTGTCGGTTAGGCTGTTGGTCGATGAGTTACTGTAACCCTTTTGCAGATGTTGCACGTGACAGCAACGATAACTGACGTGGCCAAAACGGGTTCAGAAAGGTAAACTCCTATTTTGTTGAGCGACTGTCCTTGGCTTTTATTGATGGTCATTGCGTAACATACTCTTAAAGGAAATTGCTTCCTTTTGAAGATGAATGGCATTTGTTCTTCTTTGTTTATTAAGAGAATCCGGGGAATAAAGACCTTTTCCGAGATACGTGTAACACCCTAGGCAAATCCTACATTGGCTGTGGTCTGGAGAGATGCTGGGCTCATAAGATAACATTCGCCTTATAATGACACAACGCGTTTTGTGGTCTACTGCGGGTGGAGTTCTTAGGAACTGGCAGTTAAGCGTGCTCATGTGAGAGTAGTACTGGCTTGGGTGACCTGCCGGGAAGTCTTCAAATGAGGCCACAAAAACAAAGCCGTGAGCCTGCGGGCAAAGCGGACAATATTGTGGTATGATAAGGCGGGGTGTTACAAGTGGTATCAGAGCCAGGTTGAGCCGTTCGGGATGGTGGGGCAAACCTCATCGAGGACGATGAGTCCCTAAGGGGGGGGTGATTGTAACACCCTAGGCAAATCCTACATTGGCTGTGGTCTGGAGAGATGCTGGGCTCATAAGATAACATTCGCCTTATAATGACACAACGCGTTTTGTGGTCTACTGCGGGTGGAGTTCTTAGGAACTGGCAGTTAAGCGTGCTCATGTGAGAGTAGTACTGGCTTGGGTGACCTGCCGGGAAGTTTTCAAATGAGGCCACAAAAACAAAGCCGTGAGCCTGCGGGCAAAGCGGACAATATTGTGGTCTGATAAGGCGGGGTGTTACAATACGTGTGCCTATAATGATTTTCGCCTCAATGACTTTATTCAACAGTTGTGTTACAATGAGTCTTGTTCCATTGCATAATCCAGAAGATAAATTTAAGTTACGCAAGAACATAACCGGTGTTCCAGCTTTCAGTTGTAATTTATGTGGTGGAAAACCTCCAAATGAAAGGTTGTTTAAATACTCTGTAGGATACAGTAGCTTGCTTTCTCCGCCATCGTTGCTTTTAGGTATTGCTTCATCAGAGCTGACATAAGTTTTGAGCTCACCTTTAAGCATTTCTAACACCTGTGCATTTATCAGATCAACCATCTCGTTTTTAGGACACACAATTGCTCTTTCTTGTAAACCTTTGGCTGTTGGGTTTTGCAATGTATCATTATCGTATATAAAACTTATTAATTCTAACCTTGAATTGTCAGATTGAGGTATGCAGAACTCATCTGGGATATCCACCCATGAGCAATTTTCGCTGTCGTCATCATCTGGTACACCTATGTTGCCTTCTCCAACTGTAAGCAGCCATTTTGAAAAGTTGCTTATACTTTCTCTTTCTTCTTCTAGCAGGCCTTCTTTTTGTAATCTCATGTTTTCATGAAGTGAGTATACCTTGAAGTGCTTCCACATATATGATTGCGTGATTGAAGATGAGATAATTTCATTTTTCGACGCCTTTTTCTTAACTGGAAGTGCCTGTCTAAAGTCACCACCCAACATTACAGTTTTGCCTCCGAACAAACTGTTTGGCACGTCAAGGATATCCCTAAGGCTGCGATCCAATGTCTCAAAGCACCTGCGATCATTCATTGGGGCTTCGTCCCATATTATTAGATCCGTCTCCTTCAATAAAATTGCCAATTGGCTTCCCTTTTTTATGCTACAGATTGATTCGTCGGTTAGATCTAAAGGTATCTTGAATCTTGAGTGTGCAGTACGTCCAGCTGGTAAAAGTAAAGATGCAATACCTGAGGATGCAACTGCTAATACTATTTTGCCTTCAGAACGTATGGTGTATATTATACTTTTCCAAAGGAATGTCTTTCATGTACCGCCATGGCCATATACAAAGATAAGTTGTTGCTTATTTTCTGCTATCGCACCCACAATCGAGTCAAATATTATCTTTTGTTCTCTGTTCAACTTTGGTATCAGTAACTCTTTTTCCCTCATCAGCATCTCACGGTCATAGTTTCTTTCTTCCATTAGAAGCCGGTTTTTTAATGCCTTAAGTAGATGTTTGGGCGGCAAAGGAAGACCAAATTCTGGTAACGATTTTGAGTAACTGTTTAAAATAGCCTCTACTTCGCACAAAACATATGCTTCTAGGTCTATGTCATTTCTTTCAATAACTGGAATCCTGAGAGTTTTTGATATTATGTTCGGGACATCGTCAGACATCTGCTTCCAAAAAGTTTGCCATAAGTTTTTAGGATTAGATACATCGCAAAAAATTAGAATCTGGACAAATAAAGCCCTTAGTTGTGAAGCAGTTGCGTGGAAAGCAGCTTCTTCTAACGCAACTCTTCACTCATTATCGTCGCCAGGCAAACCCATTGCCTCACATGCGGCCCTATATGTTGGATATACTGTATTGTTGACCTTTCGTATGTCTTTAAAGGATTTGCAACCTTTTTGATGACATAAGAGCATCCTCTCGTAAAATAAGTCTCCTAAGCTTGGGTGTATGTATGTTAATCTCCCAATTGCAGGTTTATTCAGATTCTGTCGCCTTTGCCAATAGTTGTCGCCATTATACCATACGAATTCACTTGGGAAGTCTAGATATGTAAGGTGTCGTCCGTTTTCCCATTTTGCATTATAGTTTAACCATTCTTCCAATGTTGTCTTCTTATTGCAAGGGTTGGAAATTTTTGAATCAAGGCTATCATCGGCTCTGAAAGTAACACGTTGCTTGTTTTCTAGATGCACTGCAAGTATCTAAACAGTCGGGTCTCTACTGTGTATGTCAAAACCGAATATCCTCCAGCATGCTTCATGCGGGCCGATGAATCTTGATTCTTGAAAGTTCTTGATTTCATCAATTCGTATTCGGTTCTGTTGTGTGTTAGAAGATGATGCGTCAGCGGCTTTCGTTATGTTGGCGACAACGCGATCAGTGCCTTTAGAAATATACTTGAAAAGATATTTAATCAACATCGACCATCCACAGTATTCAACATTGATGTGTGCATAGTATCGCATACATAGTAATCTATTGTATGGGACTACGTATGCATTATCGAGGTGGATGTTTTTTTTCTTCATAGTTATGCCTGTATCGCGCCTTCTATAGTGCACGTATCCATCTCTGTCAATGTATGTCTTTTCACAATATTGCTTTGTGAATTTCCTGTTACAACTATCAGTTCCCTGCATACATGGAGCATTCTTGTTGGCTTCTCCACATGGACCATGGATCATAAACTCTGAAATGACTCTATAACCTTCTGGATCTTGTTTTTGGTCTGGTAGTTCTGCACAAATGTATCTGTCCACTTCTTCGTCACTCCGTATTTATGTTGCCTCTGATATCCAAATTAGTGTATGACAGTGTGGAAGGCCACGTTTTTGAAACTCGATTGTGTATAAAACTGCACCATAAACATTTAGAATAAGGTTAGTAATTTGGTTTGGGTTTAACTTGTATCAAAAGAAGAGTTTCATTTTTTTTCTAGATAACAAACTGCTATCTACTATAAACTGGTTTTAGAAAATACCTGCCGTCAGTCTGCCCAACACTCGAATTTCTGAGGAATTTTATGAAATCTTGTACTTTTTTTTCAAACACACGAACGACAATGTCAGTTCTATCTGCGGCAGTTAATTCTGGGAAATCTTCCAAATATTCTATGATTTCTGGCCACTTTACATTGCATGTGAATGTGACAAAGAATGACGGGTTACCATGTACACGACAAATTGCCAGTGCATCTAGGTAATGGCTATACATGTATCTTGGACCGCCTGTGAAAGATGCTGGTAGTATAATTCTTGAGCCTACATCGTGTCTGTCACGGTCGCCTCTCATAATCGCGTCATACAGGCCTGAAAGGTATTCGTTTCTAAAGTCATTTTGCTTTTCTCGAATAAAATCAAGTCGGCTCTGTTCGACTGCACAATAGGCTGTGACAACATATTGCTGGAAGAGTCGGCCTGCCCTTGGTAGTAAACTGAAACAGTTGACATGATCATGTATCTGGTACGCGTAATACATTTTCATGGAAATTTTCTTTTGTTTGCGAGAGCTGCCTTGTTCAAGCTTTAGTGGCATATCTTTTTGGTACCCTTCTTCACCATAGACAAATATCAACGAAAATTGAAGGGACATGTAACACGGATGTAGCTTGTTTACCCTTTGAGCCGTCCGCGAATGATGTTGAATAATAATATCAAAATCGGATGCTGCGTCTTGACTTTCTTCAGACACTATTGCACCAAGAATCTTTGCTGTAGGAAGTTCATACCGCGGGGTTCCTGCTACACTATACAGCTTTACTTTAAATACAGATATTGTTGCCTCTAAGATTTTATCTCTTGACGTGCGAAATAGTTGTGCCCGCGCATTATGGTTATCCAATAACTTGATCAACCCTTCTATAATCTCCCTTTTGAGTTTACCTTTTTTTTCACCACCAAAGTGAAACATACGGTTATCAATTTCATTGTCTGTATCGTATATGTAAAGTTGCAGAAAACATGGGCGCTTCCCTTCTTCCGAACAAAGTCACCCAATATTATGGTATATTTGGCCTAAAATGCGGAAAACATAAGGCCTTGTTCCTTTGTTAATTGACTCATCAACTTGTGCTCCCAAAGATGTCATGCTAAACATCTGGTTGTACGCTCTTATGTTTTCCATGATATGGCGGTCATTGTATAATTGTTTTATGTACTCTGGGTATTCTTGATGCTGTTTTATGACTACACACCCATCTACGCAACATTTATGGTATTGAGGTAGCGTAGTTTTATATGGGTGTACCAATCTTTCTTCATACCAAAATCTGGCACCACAGTGTTCATAAATTTGATCACATTTTCTAAACTGCGTATTCAGAGGTGGTCCTGTATAATTTTAAAATAGAAATAAGAAAGCAATCCAAAAAATGGATGAGGTCGAATGAACAAATAAGGCTTAAATGTCATACTAACCTTTGTTTTTCTTTTCCGTCAAATTCTGGTTTTCATTTTCATCTGTAAATATGTTGCTTTGTTCAATGTTGATAGATGTACCTGTATGGTAACAAAATTGTTACACGTAAGGATAATGCAAACTTGTGCAAACATTTTAAGTTTCTTTACCTATTGGATGGAGTACTTACTTTTAGAATGTTGGTGTGTGTCATTATACTTATGTGAAAGTTGTCGTTGTTTCTTGTTGTTGTTTCGTTCTTTAAGCGCAACAAATATTTGAAATATATTTAACTATATGCTAAAAGATTAGCCATAAAAGGTATAATTTTATACAGATAGCTGATTTAACTTACTGTTGCATTTCCTCTGTTTCCAAACGTTAGATTCAATTATTTCTTCCGCATTATTGCTGAGTAACGGCTGAGCATATATACCTGTTATTTACAGATATTAAAATGACAACTTGCTTTATAGCAATTATAACAACAAATATACAAATGTGTAACATTTATTATCATTAAACATATTATGTAATCCATAGTTAGTTATACTGATAAGCACTAATGATAGGTATACTTACTTTCAGATTGTTGATGCATCATGTTTGTGTTATATGGTGTATGCACGTAACATCCTTCGTTTTGTATATTGGTACCTGTAACAGAAAGTTAAGCATTTTGTAATTATGCATATTATAGTATAAAAAATAGATAATAGAAAATGTGAGAATAAATAGGTGGTAAATAAGTATTTTGCAGTAATTGTTTGTAGCATAAGATAACAAACAGAATGCCTGGTACTCACTTTCAGGATCCTGTTTAGTTGTCTTATTCTCAGAAGTTGTATGTATGTAACAGGCATCATTTTCAATGTTGTTAACTGCAACAGAAATTATAACACATTGTCAATATACAGATAGTGTTATACAATTTAATCCAAATACAATACATAAGAATAAGTAGTAGCTAAAATTACAAAAAACACCTGTGTGTGACTTACTTTGGCAAATACTATTTGGATTATCAGTGGTCATCATAGATTGGAAAGGGCTCATTTGTGCATGACAATCCATGTAAATACTTGGGCAATATAAATCTTCTGCAATGAATAAAGCAATAAAGCAAGGTAATTACTTGTAGCTAAATTGTCAATTTTATCTTTTTTGATAAAGAGATATTGACATATGCCTACTACGTATCTGCTTGGCTGATGATGTGCTGTTCTTGGTTTGGCATTTAGGCTGATTATCTGTTGTTAACGCTTGGATGGTATTCGTTGGTAGTGTCTTTGCATTCGCAGATGTCGTAAAGTAGATGGAACGTTTCTTTTCATTTGGCGTAACTGATCTTAAGAAAACGCCTTTCCTTTTCTTTGGCTCATTAGGGTTGTTTATTTTTTCAGGTAGTTGTGGTTGGTGTAATGTATCTGTCATAGGGGTTACAAAATGACCATGATCACCGTAAGAAATATAAGGATTTGATGAGACATTGTTGGAATCACACATTTTATTATCTAAATTAGTATGTTGTTGTGTTGACTGATTTTCGCTTTCTACGTTATTTTGCTTATAGTTGTTACGCGTACATATTTTTTTCATGTTATTAGGGGATATTACACTAACGCCACTAATATTATGACTAACGGCATCAACATTATATGCATCGGCATCACCGGTTTCATTTAATTTAGGCTTATCGTCATATATTAACTTTCTTTTTGCTTTCATTTTATTTGGCAAACTACAAATGGCAACACATTTAGGCATACAAAGTATAGACATAAAAGTTTTAGTCAGTACCATATCTAAAGTAAAAAACATAAACATTAGAGATTCGAACATCATAGGATTTATCTTCTATTATTTGCAACAACTTTCTACTTCAATACATCTACTATTTGCAACAACTTTCTACTTAAATACCTTATTGTAATTACAGTATTTATATCAGATTACACATTTAATGGTTACATAATTTGTAAATGCGTACATGCAATTAAGACAAAATGAGCAATGAATAGCCGTATTAAATTAGGTACATGCTATACCTTACACGGTTGCAGGTGGTGGTTGGAGAGACGTAAATGCAGCAGACGGAGTGTGAGATAGAGCGTATTCGTGAAGTTTCTGGGCGTTTGGTTTTTTTTTTAAACACGATAATAAGCAGCCAAGGATATGTCGGTGCTGATCTAAGTCGGGTCCTTTTTACCCGAAACGACAAAGAATGCCTTTTTGAAACACTCGAAACGACAAAAAAAAAAGGAATAAACACTGTTTGTTGTCTCACGTGATATCGGGTTCGGATCGGGTTGGTTCTCTAGCAAACGGCGTCATTTCAAAATTGTCGTTTTACCCTTTAAATTTGGCATCAAATTGTCGTTTCATCCGATTTTTTCAAAGGGCAAAACGGCGTCGTTTCCTACAAGGATTAAAAAAGATAATAATAATTTTGTTATGATTGTGCTTAACTTAATTAAGTAAAATTGTGTCTAGTTATGATGAATTAAAAGGTATTAATCGATTTGTAGGTTTTTTTGATGTTGTTGTTGTGTGCATCGGAAAAACACTGTTTAAGATGATCTTCCGTTTCTTTTTTTTTTTTTTTTTTTTTACACTTTACACCCAAAACTATAGAATATTGAATTTTCGGTACTTGTGTATTTTTAATTTTTTGTTTTAAAAAAACGAATTTTTATAGCTTTTACCAAATAAGGAAATATTTAGGGGCCGTTTGGTTCGTAAATTTGAAATAGAGGTATTTCAAATTTAGTAAAATATTAAATAGTGGTGGGTTTCAAACATTGTGTTTTATAATACTACATGTTGTTCGGTTAACTTTTTTTCTAAGAATTTGAGTTAGAAATGACAGAAATTTTAAAGGCCCCACAACATTTAATACACTCTCCACTCACTAGATTTTAAGGGCCCCACAATATTTAATATATTATGCTTTAAGGACCCACTGGTTTTATAATACACTCCTCACTCACTAGTTTTTAAAACAATGTATTTTAAGGGTCCCACAACATTTAAGCCCCTCATTTTTGACATGTCAAACACGATTTGTGATAGATTTTAAAACCAAATCCACCAAAATACCCCCAAATTTGGCCAACTAAACACCCCCTTAGGCTTTTTAATTGAACATACTTAAAAAAAAGTAATAATAATTTAAAAAATATTACTAAATAAGGTATGAATTGATTTTTTTGAAATGCAAAATTATCACTAGGGGTTTTGTTTTATTATATAAAAGATTGTCAACTGATCATATAATAAGAGAAGGATTACGATCAATTTAGAAGTACCATAATCCATTCCTTTATTTTAGAAAATAATATTTTAATGAGAGATTGAATTGTGATAAATTATTGATAAACATGATCTTAAAACGCTCTCATTTTGGTTTCTTGATTTTGTTTCCATATGCGGTGGTGGATTATCTTTGTTATAGAAGTTAGTTCCTGGTGCTTATGTTGATTCACTTTGATATTTAATCAATTGAAGGTTGTTGTAGTCATTTGATTAATAATCCATAACACTTACTCAAAAGGTGTAGATCAATGAGGACCCTTTGACTCCATGCAACACCAAGTTGTCGACATGACTCATCCCCAAAGACTAAGTCACATTCAATGATCTCATGTGCCCCAGCAACCTAGCAACCTAATTAGTCAAGAGCCGGGATTAAACCCGGACCATTTTACTCAAAAGCCCTTAATAGTTTATAACACTTCTTTTAAAGTATGAGCTTAATCAAGCTTTGCTATCTTATGGAGCTATGAGAGCATACTTTAATTATCTTTTATTTTGGTTATGTTTAAATTTTTATGGTCATGGATAACGTGGAATATAGGGGTGATATGCGAAAGATGTAGACGTTATATAATTTATAAATGGCACCTAATATATATGGTTGTTTTTCAGGGCCGTCTTTGAGGGTGTGTAAGGTGAGCGACCGCTCAGGGCTTCAGAATTTTTTTGGCCCCAAAATTTGTCCTGTTAATAATTATATGCATGTGTAGACATATTTTTCACGAAGAAAAAAGTATTTAGATGGGAAAATATCTTAAATGAGTAATATGTTAGAACGTTTAAATAACTAATTGCAATATATCTTATAAACTGTGACACTTTATATATAATATTGCTTAACGAAATGCTTCATTATATAATTTCGTACAGGGCCCTCAAAAATCTGGCCGATTCATGAGACGGCCCTGTTGTTTGTAATCTTCCAACACTGAAACACGATTTTGTTTTTGTATATGAATCTGAACTTGATGAGATAACGACTGTTTCAGGGGTATGCAAATTTATCAACCAATAGGATGATTCTGAACTTGTGAAATCAAAATTACATTAATGATTTCTGCATAATCTCATGACCTGATTTTGCATAAGTACAATAAACATGTAGCAAAGATAAACCAAAACAGTTTATAATGTTAACACATAGGAAAGAGCGAGAATTATGAAATAGTAACCAATTTTGAGATTTATTCCAATTTAGTCACTTTAACTTTGTTTTAATTATGAAAAGAAAATATGTCACTCATAGTAATCAAATTTAATGAAAGTTAATTTTATATCTCAAACTTTATATTAACCATAAAAATCATCAAAGTTACAAAACTGTTTCATTCTTGTATAATTTTTTAAAATGTGTGTTTAAATTATCCATATACGCATTAACATGTTGTATATTTATACTAAACACTCACCTTTGAATTTAACTACTTTCAAACAACTTTATATACAACTCGTTAATGCACGACTAAATATAAACAATAACTAGAAAATAATACTAACCAAGTTTGAGAAGTGTTCCGTTCATGTCACTCTAACATAAAAATTACACAAGAATTGAATAGTTTTGAAACTTTGATTGTTATTATGGTTGATATAAAATTTGAGATAACAAATTAGAACATATCTCAAACTTGGCTATTATTTGATGATTTTCACCCGAAAGGGAATATGTCACTCACTTAAAATTTTAATAGTGTTTGAATGTTGTTAAATCTTTATGTTTGAGTGAGCTAGATAGAAAACTTCTCAAGCTTGATTATTATTTCGTGACTTGTTTTATTTTCAGAGTTGCATAAATTGGTTGTACATAATATTGGTTGGAAGTAGTTATATTGAGAGGATTTGTATATATTAATAATCACAACTTAACAATGCATGTATAAATGCCTTAAACATAGTAATTTTGTGTATTTTCATAACAATTGAACAAAATGTAAACTTTGATTATATCTATTGTTAATGCGAGGTTTAAGTCACTAAATTGAAACACTCATGAAACTTGATTAGATGACATTTTCCTTAACGAAAACTCGAAAAGTGAACTTGTAGCGATGTACGGGGTTTTCACTAAACAAGTTTACGTATTTAGAAACCTTTAAATTTCTTCTTTTATCATGATTCAAAAGTCTAGCCATTTATATAACTTAAACCATGAACTTAAACTTTAGCATATAACATAAGTGTTGGATTTCTTGTTCATATTACCCTTAGTCGGATACAAGTTTTTAGAGATCATTTTCCAGGATCGAATAGCTAATACCCTCGTGAGTTTAAGTGGATTTCTATCATCAATTCTTCAATTCACAATAACACATATACTAAATACTTCCATACTATGGAATAGTAAATTGGACATGATTTCAATTTCAGTTAATGAACTCGAAAAGTCATTTAACCTTATAAACGGCATTATAAATGTTGGAATTTAAGATGGTTTGGAAAGGTTTGTATTGTCCCACATCGGTAATGTTTGGTATAGAAAGTTGGTTTATATGTAAAAGCGTATAAGTAATCTCAAATCAACTTGAAATGTCATCTATTGTGGTACTCTAACTTGAGGATTTAGTTATGTATTAAATTTTTGTTGTACTTCAATATATTTCATACTCTTGTCTTGAATTTTAGACAATAATAATATTATAAATACAGTAATAATTTTGTCTTACTTTTTGACCGATTGATTCATTGGTCGAACCCAAATCTTTTTCCATAAGATTAACGATTAACATAACCATTTAAAGAGGTGTTTACTTTTCTTTTAGTGAAGAGAAAAGTGGGCTCAAAATTTTTAATAGTTGGAGAGTCATTAAAGCTTGCTTATCTCCAATTAAAGACTAATATAAACATTTATACACAACCACTTAATTTAGTAAACATTCTTAAGTTTTCTTTACAAATCATATAAATTGAAGAAGTTGAGGTATAAAATAATAGTATAGTAATAAAGATAACAATTAAAGTTATGTTCATAAAAAACAATAAAAGTAATAAAATTTAACGTGGTTAATGATATTACATCAAGTTAGTGTAAAATGCATGTCAAAGTATTGTGGTACTTTAACTTCTTGATTTTGTTATGTACCAAATCTTCCGGTGGACGTACTTCAATATATTTCGTCTTGTATTGATTTTTAGATAATTATGATTTGTCTTACTTTTTGATTGATTGATTCACGAGGTTCAATCCATCTCTACATATTCAAACTGAGTAAAAACTTTTTTCTTAAGATTAAAGTAACCATTTAGGGATGTTTATTTTTCTCTAAGAGAGCATGGTACGGTAACATATGATCCGACGTTATGGTCAAGTTATCATACCATGGTTGCAGCGTTAATGTCGGCGTTGTAACGCTCGTTGGTGCATAAACGTGGGACGCAACGTTCAAGAGACAAAAAATATGTACACTCCCACCCCTTTTAACGTATATTTTTTTATTTCAAATTCAAAGAAAAAAAATTACAAAATTACCCCCTGAACGCAAACGGCTAGTTTTATTTAAAACAATAATAATAAAATCTTTAATAACTCAATATATAAATACCCACGTTGATGCATAAGGTAGGATGTTTGATGATGTTGTTGCGTTTGGTTGGAATTATAAAGATAGAGGTATGATTTGTTTGATGATGGGGTACTGCAATTTTGTTTGTTGTTATAGAAGACAGGGGTGAGATCAATAAAGATCACATAAAAGTTAAAGATCAAATGGACAATTCTTAACCATTCATTTTCTATCAAATCAATTAAATTCACTTTCACCCTTATATTTAAAAATTAAATATCTCACAAATCGTTAATAATAAGATAAAACTAATTATACCATTGCGACAAGAATAAAATTATTTTTCTATAGAGATCTAATATTGTATACTTTCGACGAACTTATTTTTTATCGTTTTTTGCGAGTTTCGATATATTACACTATAAATGAAAATTTTAAAAATACTCTTTTATGTTAACACAACCCGTAAACCCTAAAAACCCTAACCCCTAAATCTAAAAAACCCTAACCCCTAAACTTTAAAAAACCCTAACCCTAAACCCTAAAAACCCTAACCCCTAAACCCTAAACCCTAAAAACCCTAAACCCCTAAAACCCTAACCGCTAAACCAAAAAACCTAAACCCTATCCGCTAAACCGTAAGAAACCTAAACACTTAACCCCTAAAAAGCTTAACCCAAAAAAGTCAAACCCTAAACCCTAAACACCTAAACCCTAACCGTAAACCCTAAACCCACGAAAAAGTCGGAAAAAAAAATTTCGCCGAAAGTATATGATGTGGGATATCAAATTAAAGATAATTTTATGCTTGTCGTGATGGTATGATTAGTTTCGTCTAACAATCAATGGTTTATGAGATATTTAGTTTTTAAAAATGAAAGTGAATGTTTATTTTATTGTTTTGATGAAAAAATGAGTGGTTGAGAATGGTTTATTTGATCTTTAGTTTTTATTTGATCTTTATTGAACCAAACTCAAAGAAGACAAAGGATGACGTCTGATTTGTATGTTAGGGATAGATTGGAGTAATAAGGAAGTGTTTAATCTTTTATGGAGAGATAAAGATGAAGATTGTGTTGTGGGCGTGTGAATTATGTGAAGTGAAGTTAGGGTTAGGTGTTATAAGTAGGTCTATATTATAATCCTAAAAATTAAGGTTATGTGTTTTGTTGGACTATGAATAGACTATCCGAATTTTAAGATAGTTGGGCTTGGGTTGCAAATTTTTTGAGCTTATTGGTTAAATCCAATGTTTTGCAAAATGTTATGTTGTTTGGGTTATTTTTGACATATAAATTTGAACCTGTAACAAAACTTAATATAATTTTAAGTTTTTTAATGAATGTAATATTAGTTTAGGGGTTGAATTTGTAACTTGTATTTTTTTTAAAAGTGGGTCCTAAAAGGTGGTGTTGAGGTGGTGTTATGATAAGAGGTGTTTTTTTTGTGTTAATGTTGAAATGTTAAATTTGATGTGGCGATATTTTTTTTTCCATATTAAGTTACCATACCTATCACTCTTAGAGCACACGGTATGGTTGCATTTCACACGCAATATGTCCATTTTTTTGTGTCAAAGTTGAGTTAACCATACCGGAGCATCGTGTCAAAGGTTTTGAGTCAATGCTATGGCTCACGTCATTTGCATTCTCGTGTGTGTGTGTTTTTTGTTTTTTTATTGTGAGTGAGGGCATGTTTTTTTGAGTAGTATGGAATGAAAGGAATGGAATCAATCCTTTATACATTTGTTTGGTGAGAATGAAAAAGTGTTATGATAGAACTATATCAAGGGTGTGTGGTGACTTTTGCTACTCATTCCAATTATTATCTTCTCTCTCCTCTATTTTTACTACCTTCTCTAATTTTTTTATAAATTTTTCATTCAATAAAATTCTTATTTTGTATAATATCTTATTAACTCTTTAAAGTAGATGATGCTTTGTAAGCCTCGTTCGAGAAGGATCATACCCATACACTAAACCAGTTCACCATTAGCCGAAGTTGGATCAAAGTCAGTGGTTTATGGTCATGGTGGTTGCCAAAGTAGGAGTACACAATCATCCTTTTCATGTCTCATTTATGAATTTTTCTTCTTTCTTCTTTTTTAATTTAAGACAATAATAAAAGTTAGTGAATTTCATTTATAAATTTATATTTTGAGTATGGGATGTGGGTTGTAATTTGTAAATGGTCATCTTCTTCCTATCTCTCAGTGCTTCAAATAAAGATAAAGATGATGATTTTATATGAAATAATTTTATAGGGAAAAGCCTCTCAGTTTTTTTTATTTATTCTTTTTTTATCGTTTTTTCAGGAACGCTTTTTTTTTTCTTCTGGATGATAAAAAGAAATCAGATGAAGCTACCAAACATAACTAATTGAACCAAACAACTTCTTTTGAAATGAATAATTCATTGTCATTACACCTTATATTGTGATTCATGTCGTGAAAAGAAAAGTGGGCCCAAAACTTTTGATGGCTTTTACGTGGGAGAAGCATTAAAGCTTGTTTCTCTCCAATAAAATGCTGATATAGACCTTTATATATAACCACTTAATTTAGTAAACACCCTTTAAGTTTTGTTTACAAATCGTATAAATTAAAGAAGTTGAGGTATAAAATAATACTAGTATAATAATAAAGATAACAATTAAAGTTATGTTTGTAAAAGACAATAAAAGTAATAAAATTTAACGCGGTTAATGATATTACACCAAGTTAGTGTAAAAATGCATGTCAAGGTATCCAAAGTTGTATTAAGAGTGGTGATTTGCACACTCTAATTGTTTGTTTTCACACAACAATTTATTAGCATAATAAACATTATTTAACATATGCACTCATGTTTACAACATGAGGTGAAGTGTACAAATAAAAAGTTTGAGTATCTAAATTACCTCTCATACATTAAACTCGGTGAGAATGGTAAAGATATGTTTATACACTTGACCACTAAAAGTTTGGAATTTGGTGCATACTGTTGGGATATGTCTATATCACAAATAATTATATGGCTGGAATATACACGAGCCTATGTGGTCACACACATTAACACGTAGATACAATTTATAATGTAATTAATATCCTATATGTATTATATCAATTATTATTTCACGATAAGTACATAACAGTCGTTATTTAAATAGTTACTTAACGGTTGTTAGATAACAGTCGTTAAATGTTAACTAGAAGGATTAAATTAGAAATATATGAAGGGAAGGATCCCTCCCATCCCTATGTAGGCCGACCCTTAGGGATGTTTTATGAAGATTAGGAAAGTGTTTTACTTAGCTTGTTCCCTAAGTTTACCAAACACTATATAATGAAACCCTTGGTTCATTATTTGTAATCTCTTGGAAACTCTAAGCAAAGCTTTTATTTTTCTCTTCTGACCTCTTTCTTGATCCGATCGACACCCCCTAAAACCAAGGGATTCAGTTTTGGTTTAAAGAATCGAAGTGATTTGTTTTGCTTATCGTTATACAAGAGCTCACATTCTAATTGTATTGCTATTAAACGTGATATGTGTGAAACAATAGAGGATTCTTACTTTAAAATCTTTATACTTTTGTTCTTGAATCTTGGGGAAATTAGTACCCGTATACTCATTCCGTTATTGATCAAAATTACAACAAAAGGTAAACAAGGTAGTTTTCTTGCGTTTATGTTAATTGATTATATGTCATACTTCATCTTTTTATCCGCTGCGTTTACTCATTATTATTACATGTTTAATATGTCTATATTCCAACACATACATCATCGAATGTCTTGAGTTAGAGATTTTGTGAAGAAAAATGATTTTTTAACGTCAATTAACTATCACATAACCTACATATAACACATATACAATTTAATCATGACTCGAACTTACATTTATTTAGCTAATGCAATTTATTATATATTTTAGGTATTTAATTACGATTTAATATATTAACTTTTTTCCTTGTTACTTACTACACACCAGAATGTACATGAAAAACAATATTGCACAAACAAATTAATATTACTATAAATCGTTGCTGCTATGTAAAAATAATCATCTAGATATATTTATGCTACAACAATCATTCAAAGTTTCAAACTTTGAAAGTTGTTTATTTTGTTGCTTAAAGGACAACACATGTTTGGTTTAAGTTTCGATGTATATATTTTGGAAGCATATATTCAATGAGAATATTTAGGAACACAACAAAAACATGTTCGTATCACTTCAATACTCACAACAATACATATGTTTTCTACATGTTTATTTTATTGTAAAGTTAAAATCAAATACTAAGACTCATATTAATAAGACATCAAAATCTCACACCTCACATCAGCACTACATCAGCTTCCTCTCTCCTCAAACACCACCCAGATAACATCTAGACCAAACCCACGTAGTAAGAAGACCA
Organism: Chrysanthemum makinoi; assembly: GCA_910596185.1. NCBI lineage: Eukaryota > Viridiplantae > Streptophyta > Magnoliopsida > Asterales > Asteraceae > Chrysanthemum > Chrysanthemum makinoi. The sequence continues at coordinate 85,750,232 of OU343224.1, read as the reverse complement.
AACACATTTTGTTTGTTAATTAAAACATTAATATTTCAAATAAAATTAAAAACATTACATAAAATAACTAAAATAAAATTAAAAAATCACAATAAAATAAAAAAATATAAACTAATAGTCTAAATTATGAGTCTCCTTGCTTTTTTTCTTCAGGGTCAACACCATCGCTAGCTGTCTTCCGGTTAAATGGTCATGCGGTTCATTGTAAAACTGGATGCCTTTCTCGAACTTTTCTCGTTGTTGAAATTCAAACATTCGACGTTGGAGCTCTAATTCTTTTTCTTTTGTGCAATCTTCAGTTTCTCCAACTCAACTTTATCCCGACGTTTCTGCTCTTCTAATTCCAATTCCCGCTCCTTGATCCTCAAATACTCAATGAAGGATTCTTTCCTTGTCGAAAACAACGGCGTCGCCATCTGTGTGAACCTGCTAAGTAACGCGTCCACAAGATTAGGATCATCAGCAACAGAAGATTCTTAACGAGAAGTGGAGGATGATGCTTTCTTCTTAGCCTTGTCTCAACCAGGTAGTCGAACCACTCGAACATTTGCATCCCCTGACTCAGCTGCTTCGTCATTCAGATCCAATCCATATATGCCGAGTCCGACTGTGATGTGTTTTCTGATGTCCTCAATTATTTTGAACCACCACTACTTTGGCCTCTGCTGCTGAAATTTTTTGGCATTTCAACATATTTCAATTTGGAATGCCCCTTCAAAATTTCCCAGCATGCAGTCATCATAAAATCCGTACCACAAATTGTACGATATTCGGTTTCCGATTCTAATAAGATTGTAGTCTCACATGCTCCACTATGGTGCCTCTCTTTGATGTTATTGTAAACCTTAGAAAATTGACTAACCTTACGACGAATCTTATTTTTCCATTTGCAGTTGATGGCATCGTAGCCTCTTTTATCATCCCTCATTTCCTTTTGAAAGTAGTCTACTACTTATGTCCAAAACTCGTTCGCCTTTTTATGATTTCCTTTAGCGTGATCTTGTGAGACGTTAACCTAAGCTTTGCACAAAGCAACCTCTTTTGCAGGGGTTTAGAGTTCACTTTATTTGTTAGTCTTCTTTGATGGTTGACGCCTTTTAGTATACTTTCTTTTCACCGGCGCAGGTACATCCTCGGCGGGTGACTCATCTTGAACGGGTTGGGATGGGCCTTCTGAAGCTTGGCTAAATAATGGATCAAAGTCACCATCATCAAGATCTAAACCGTTGATCGGAGAATAAGATTAAGAAGCTTGAGTTTGAAACGGTTGTGATGCCATGTAACACCCCCGAAAATCTTAATGACAGCGGAAGGCTAATTCGGGTGTTACTTGAATGGAGATCATAGTCAATAATTATAGAAAACGACTCGAAAGAGACGTATTATTAAAATAGTTGTCATTCATCGAAAACTCATTGTTTGTTACAAAATATTGTAAATAGATCAAGTGTTTTTCCCAAAAGAAAGATCATGAGTTTGAAAGAAATGACAACTTTTATGTTTTACACCACCAGATAAGCCTTGCCATGCCCCATTCCGCCCTTGGTCATAATCTTCACTGATTACCTGAGATAACATGCTTAAAAAGGTCAACAAAAATGTTGAGTGAAATCCATAGGTTTAAAATAAGTTGAACACAAGTATCAGATCATGATCATTGTAAACTAACAATATCATAAGAAAAATCACAGGTTATTATGCATTAAGCTCATGAAACCAAGACTCAACTACATACACCGAATTACCAGTGTACGTAAGTATGCCCCAAAGGAGGTAATAGCCAATTACCTAAAGAAATTCAATATGGTGCGCCCCGGTTATTTCTCTATAACCGAAACGGGGTTTGTTAATCCCCATAGTACTATTCACGATATCTACGTTCACTCGCGATGACTAATGGTTCATGATCAGGGGACTTGTGGCTAACAACTTAGGCAGTACCAATAATCAAGAGGATCAAGCATTTATGAAAAACCTTGTGTTCTAGTTTAGAGCATGTATCTCCCTCACGAGGTTTGCAGAAATAAAGTAAAAGCGAGGCTATGAACTCACCTTGATGATAGTGAACACGCACAAATAGATCAAGCACAATGTAGCGGAGGTTCCAACTCGAAACCTAAAATAATGAGATGGCGAGTCTCAGTAAAATGAGCATTTTGGTTCGCGACCAAAATAATAGAGCATTGAATATTCTTATTCAATAGATCATTGGATTGTCCAATCCAATAGCGTGCGTGTGTGCTTAACGTTTTAAATTAATTTACGTGCTACATTGTCTTAATTAGTGATCCTCACTTTCGCATAAGTGAAATGTTCCCCTGTTGTGATCTTAATAAATTCGTTGGGTATTTTAACGTATTTAGATTCCCCGTGTGTTTTATCGAAATAAGTATATATTTACATATACCTAATTATTTTCTAATAAATATATATTTATACATGCAATAAGTTTATCATTATTCGAAAATATTACGCTCATGTGATCAAAAATACTTATTTTTATGAGGCTATGATGGAATCATAAGTTTTCTAAACTTTTCTCGAATTTACATTTTTTTACCCTCGAGTTACAAAAAGTACGAGTCTAGCCCCTAAACTTTGATGAAATGACAATTTTCACCCGAAGTATATTTTGTAGTAAAACTTTCAGAAATGACATGTTCCACCCTTGATAAAACTGGTCTTACAAAAACATCCCCTTTATTTAGCTCTTTACGCCTTAAAACCTTTACTTTTCACACTTGTCACTTTTGACCCATAAGTTTATTAATACAAGTTTTAGTAAATTACATATTCGATCCTTGTGGTTTTCATGCACACATGCACACGTGCATGTCACCCTTGTACTTTCGAAATTTACCTTTTCAGTCCCTAGTCTTTCATAAGCTACTTGTTTTTCACGTTTTCCTCCCTTTATCATTTGAAAAACTTCCATATTCGACCCTTGGTCTCATATTTTTGAAAAACGCATCCGAAAAGATTTTTTTTATAAAACGAAACTTTGTAAAAAGGTTTTCAACTATATTTTAGCTTATTTTTAGAGCTTATTATCTTATTTTAAGCTTATTGGGCCAGGTTAGATTCTTATTGGACTAGATCTGGGCTTATTGGGCTTGATATTTGGGCTTCGGTATGGTTTCTAGGTTGATTGATAGTGTCGTGTTTTTGTTTTGGCGTGATCATAAGGCATAAGAGTAGCACATTTCATTTTAAACGCGCATGAATATAAAGAGTTTCTAACCATTAGGTGCAATGAACTATCCTAACGTGTGATAGTTGTGTGCTCGCGTTGTGTTTCTAAAAATTTTGGGCTAGTGTTAACTATTTACGTTGTGTCGTGATCAAGTAATACATGAGTTGTTTTATGAGATGATGCGTTTAACATGTATACATGTAACATCTAAGTGTAAACGAGAAGTCTATGAAATAAATGGAGTTAAGAGTGACTTACAAGCACTCGTATGAGTGGTGATGATCGATGAAATTGTGTTTCTATTCTTACCCCGTGTTCTCCTTATAAATGTTACCCGAATCCTTATTTTTACCTAAGCTTCTCCTATTTTTCCTTGCAACGTTTTCTCTTCCTTGTTTGATTTCCACAGTGGATGTTTTGTATGAGTTGAGAGTGTTTGTGAGTTGTGGCATTTTATGTGAGCTAGTGAATGGTGAGACTTTGCTAAGTGATTAGAGTAGTTTTTATAAGGGAAAAGAGTATGGTCTTCTTAATATTTTACTCATAGTCTTCCTAACTCTAGGCTTATTAGTCATGTGCTTCTTTGAATGAGGCCATGTTTTTGGAGTGTGGCTAAACGTGGGATATGAGTCCCAAGCGTGCAATGGTTTGTCAACCCACTAGAAACATAAGGTCCAATGGTTATAAAAGTCTTGATTGAGTCAAAGTGTGTTTAGTTTAGTTTAGGTATTTTTATATTTTCTTAGGATGTCCTAAGGTGAAGCTTGGTCTCCTTTTGTAGCATCATACACAAAGTTAGGAGCATGGGGAGGGGAAAATGGACCTTG
>OU343224.1:85225529-85746112 GCA_910596185.1 Chrysanthemum makinoi | reverse complement strand
GCCATTTCGCTAAGCCTTGTTTAACCTTAATCATGAATTATTCACCGTGCAAACTTGTAAATAAATAAAATATAGCGTCAGAAATAATAAAATGTCACTAATAAGCTTAAGCGTTTGTCTGTTGAAAAATAAGTGATAACATGAACTTTAAAACTTAAAGTTAACCTAACTGAAACTTATCCGGCGTCATTGGACTATTGGACAAACAAGGACTTTTAACAATCTATCAACATTGCACATTCAATAATTAGACAATAAAATCATTGGACAACATAATGTCTTTCATATGTTGTTCTTTGGCTAAATGAGATTTATCAATGACATGGACGTACCAAATAATGTGGATGCACCAAATGTTCTTTACCACATTTTCATTTAGATATCTTCAAATGGTTATTATCCTGATGAAGATTGGAGAACAACTGTTGATTTTGAAACCCTCACATGCTAGTCTTTGCTTGATTGCCGATGGACTTCAAGAATCATCTCTTACGTAACATGCTTTCAATTTCTCGCTATAGTGCCCCGAGATCAACCACTCATCAGCTCGAACACAATGCAAAGATCAGTGGACAAAACACCAGGACGGTGACTTTAAATAAACAAGTCAAACCATCATACCCTTTCGTTAGCATCTTTACGGTCGTTTTCTCATTCATCATCGAGCCAACCAACTCAATGCCACACCAACCGAAGAGACGCTGCCAAAGTTCTAACTATATTAAGTTGTAATTTAAGCTACAGGAGTAACTACATCTGGCGATGATCTTTTAAGAATATTCCTCGTCCCTGGAGAACTTCACATCATCATCACCAAATCTTCGCTTTCAGCGTGGATAGCGGCTATGAGCATCCCAATCTCATGGAACTGCAAATCTTTTGGGCTTTGGTCAACATGAAGCACATTGAAGTCAAGCTCGAGTATATGGGACCTTACATGATGACATTCCTCAAGAAGCTTGGCTCAAAGATCCCTTATATCGCATATACAAAACTGCTGATCCAAAGAGCTCTTGGACTCAATCACGGATATCCCAAAGAGACTCAATGACCCCAACAATCAATGGCGACATGTTGGCGAACCTACTCTAAATGCTCGATTCTAAGGAATCAACAACAAAAAGAAATAAGGTGGCGCCGTGCTGCCGGACCACCTTCTCGATGCAATCAAACAGCTTTACTCATACAAAAGGTATCCGGTAGCGGTTAATGAAGGTAAAGTTGGTTCTCTCGATGATAAGTCTTACGGTATACCTACCAGAAAACCGAAGAGAATAATGGGAGTGTTACAAGCACAGAGAGTCAAAGGAAGTTCACCAAGAGGAAACCTCCACTTAAAAGGAAAGTTCCTTCTAAAGAAGCCGTCCTATTCCCACTCCCAAGCTCGGAACCGCCAAGGCGACGTTTTAGTGGATGAAAGCTCAAGAAACTCGAATCGAAGAGGTATTCTACTCTGAACTGAATCAACGTTACTCAATCAGTAAACCTCCCAACCACCGGTGACAAAGGTAAAGGGAAGACTCACTGTGATTGAACATGATAAGGAGAGCTCAAGAAGAACCAATAGATGAGCAAAGGAATATCAAAGGAAGTTGAAGGAACTCGACATAAACATCTTGTCGAAGCATTCGTAAAAGACCAAACTCGTGGCCCTGGAGGTTCTAGTGGTGGTGCTCATACCACACCAGTTCTTGATGCGGTTAATCAACCCGATAAGGGAACTGGTACTACCATCACCCACAAACAACAACAACGGCAGATTGAGGATTCCATCAACTTTGATATTGAAGAACCGAAAAATAAAAGTCGAGAAAGAAAAGTCCGATGAAGAAGCCGCAGCTCATGCCAAAGCAGAGGAAGAGGCGCGGATTCAGGTGAAGAACAGGCTAAAACTGCAAAGGATGACGAGGTTGAATATGATGACCTTCTTCTACAAAGTCCAACACGTTCCAAAGAACAAACCTCTGAACCACCAAAGGATCCAGAGTCACCTCACATCTCATCATCATCGGACTCATCTTCTCACTCTTCACCACCACCATCCAAAAGATCAACGGATCCACATCCAAATCAGTGAAGAAGCCAACGGCATCTTGGATCTCTCAAGCAAAGACTCGAATCGTTAAAGCCGTCCAAACGTAAGGAAGAAAGACGTGCTTTACAAGAAGCTGAACTTTCTCACACCCAGTGTGTACAGATCTTCATGACGAGAATGAAAAGATGTCACCGCAAGGAGTACATCCGAAGTTCATGGAACGTGATCCTCAAAGGGAAATGAACGAGATGATCAAAGGTTACACTCACAAGTTCCTTCTTGACATCGTTCCTGGAGTTACAAAGGAGATGTTTACCAAACAACTCTATCCGAATCTATTACATTTGGCCAAGCAAACTATGAGATCAACACCAATGCATGTCAACATCAACCCAGTTGATCCCATAATATTCTCAAATGCTGAATTGGTTAACAGGCTCATAGCTCAAATGTCTAAACGATCTGCAACATTTACTTCTTCCGAAGGAAAATTGTTTGAAGCACTGCTTGAATATCAACTCAAATCACTACAGGAAGAAGCTCAAAGGCCTAAACTTCCAAGAGACGATGAAGATAAGGATAAGGATAAGGATAAGAGTGATGAGCCTAAACATCCGAAGAAAAGCGGTGAATCATCTTCAATCCAACCTCCACCCCAAAGGACTCCAGCTCAACCACGATCTCCTCCTCGCTCTTCAACTGAAAAACCTCAGGATTCTGAGTTACCATCCCAGACTCAGAAAACCGGTGATCACTTTGAGTATACGGGTGGTGACGATGAAGAAATCCCTGACCCCCAACAACAACCCACCTCTCCCAGCACAACAAAGGAACCAGCATTCTCCTCTAGGCCTAAGAAGAAGAAGAATAAGACGACTAAGGCTGATGTCGTTTCATGGCTAGACGATGATGACACCGAATACGAATGGTTTTCCACACTTGTTGCTGCTACACCCGCCTTAACTGATGACCAAGATATGGTAGAAGGTAGTACGCTGGAGCATGCTAAGTTACTACAATCAAAGTTCTGAGTAAAGAAGATGACGAAATCAGAGTTGAAGCGAATCAAGAATGAAGCCTTTCAAGTACTTAAAGATAGCTCGGAAAGTGCTATTGAAGTTGAATATCACCTTGAAAACATAGCACGAGCCATGTCCAACAACATTGATTAGCAAACATCGACTACACCCGCAAAGACAAAGCTCCATACTACACAGACTGGACCAAACCCTTACCTACCATCGGTCAACCAGAACAACCTAAGATTCCATTTCGATACTTCTTCAACAATGACATGGAATTTCTTCTGCACGGTAGCGATAGCTCAAAGAAATACGCTACATCATCGACACTTCCGTTCCCGGCAGCCATTTACTCCAACTACATAGCCATCGAGGAAAAGGCTACCCACATGTTCAACAACAGAGTGGAAGAGTATGACCTCAATGCACCGGGATTCACCATTAGCCGGAACGCCGACGAATCTACTACAGAAGCTGCCAGGTTTGTAAATCTCAACATGAAGTGTTCAGTAATCAAGGGATCGTTGCTGTTAAGCATGTTGCTCTTTCGTCTAAATGGCATTACACCTTTCTCAAGCATATTGTCGTCAAACGACAAGACGAAAGGACTATGCATTCGTGAAGCGGACTTTCAAATTTTGTCTCTCAATGATATTGAAGATCTGTATCTTGCCAAAGTACAGGGAAGAATGAGACAATTCTCGACTAAAATTCAACGCGAATACATCAAGTCCTTGCTCATCTTCATCAAAAGCATCGTGATCCAGGAACGTGTAGAAGATTTGCAACTTGCTTTGTTGAGTCGTGATCGGACTCATGTCAACTTCACGCACCTGCCTAGAACTTCGACATCAACCATCAACCTCAATTCACTCTCATCAGCAAACCTTTTGGAATAGTCTACCACAGTGCACTCCACCGCAACTGCTTGATAGCGTGTAATGAGCTTCATTAGTTTGGAGATTCAACGTTAAAGCATGTCAGAGATGGGCTAGCATATCGGTTAAAGGCGATTCAGCAAGGCATTGGGTCGCCAAAGAGATGGACTTCTAAGGAAAGACGGGATGTAAAGAGAATCATCAAGCAGATTGATGAAAGGTTGTTTCGACGGGACGTTGAACGTTGGAGAGTTTCGTCAGTGGTCGCCCTCGCATTAATCTCACAGGCTATCAACGCCAGCGAACTCCTGGAGTTATTGTGGAACTACCTGAAATTCCTGGTACCCCTTAAACTTCTTCTATTTCATATTACTTTGGATGTGTGATTACATATTTGACAATGGCTTGTGCACACATAACAGTGTACAACCCGCACTTGTAAATAAAGGACACGTGGTACGCTCCAAATGCCACAATCCTATAAAAGGAGCGAAAGCTTCTTACTTTAGAGTAAAACTTATCAAAACTTTCATTTTTCAAAGTTTTGCTCAAAAGAACAAGTACTTCCCCTTATGATTTTCAAAACCTCAACCGTTTATATCACTTGTTGAGGGGGAGTATTTGAATTATAAACTTTGTTCACAAATTGTTCTTTGTGTAATCTTCCCACAAAACTCAAAATGGTCATATTTATTATCAAAATTTCATCAAAAATAACATTTATATGCCATTTTTGAGGGGAGAAAAATTATGTGATAAGAAATATGTTGTGTTTTGCTATGTGAATCCTCGTGTGAAAAGACTTCAACCCATGAATTGACGGAACTGAACAGTCATACATTGAAAAGATTTGTCTTCTAAGACTTATCCAAGTAAATTGTACCCAATCAAGAAGCTCTTGATAGACATGAACTTTGACGGGTTTGAAAACCTCTCGGGGTTGTCCACATCTTCAAGGTAGTTATTAGAGCTAGTTGTCACCTAAAAGGTGACAATGTATCTCTTTAACTATGCAACGTAATCGTGTCTCGCAAGGAATTGTCTATCTTGAGTTGATCAATTCAAAAGTGCCGCTCTTCTCTCCTGTGCAAATTTCTGTTAAAACTCTTAAGCACATGTGGAGGGAGTATTTCGAAAATCTAAAACTCTTGAAGTGTTCAAACATGTTTTTCATTCATAAACATTTCGAGAGATTTTCATGAAAATGGTTTTATGGCAATGGAGTTATAAGGTGATTAAGGTTAGGAATAACCGTCCTATGATCCTTGCCAGAGGAGGGATCTACCCAAGGACACTACCAATAGTTAGAATTAAAAGTCCTTAGGTATGATTATAAAAGGAGAAAATGAGAATCGGAGAAAGAAGGAGTTGAAGAATTAAAAAGAAAAGCAAAGAAAAGGGTGAAAAGAAATAGCCCTCCAGTTTATTCAACTTAGGGCAGAACGGGTTCAATTCATATGCTACGGTTGTCACTTGATGATATTGAAGATTAAAAGTCGTCATGGACCCAGTGACGCATGCACTAAACCTTCTTAGCCACTCAAGTTTCTCTCAACGAAAGCTTGTTTCATTCTCACTGGAACCCTACGTAAACTATCGGCTTTCTCTTAGAGATTGCTGGTATTAAAGAAGGAGACCCTCTCCCTAGTCTACGCTCAGGAAAACCAAAATGCACTATTGAGTCTAGAGCCACGAGATTCATCAAAAGATCTCTTAGGTACACTTGACATTTCATCACTTGTTGTTCAACAATAAGAACAACAAGTGTGCGTTATCGAGTCCTACACATATCCTAGCAATCTGTCGAGAACATTTATGAGAGGTTCACTATTGTGATCCTCAGTGATTGAATGGAAACTCCTGCCGGGGTCAACATCAAACGACCCGATAGCACGTCACTTCGGTAACTCCCCGTGGATTACGCTTAGTGTGTCTCAAACGGTCTACAGTCATAGGGTGATGCTTCGGTGTACTTCAGCGACTCATCTGAACCGTAGATGTACTTCGGTACATCGCGTTATCTCACTTGTGGGACTCCGGTTCAGAACGGCCTTTGTGAGAATTAGAGTTGTGTTTTCACACTATGCTGTTAACACTCTCGAAGTTCAAACTTCTAAGTGCCGGAAACCGCTTATTACTAACCTTTCTTGTGTTTACTTCTTATGGAAGCTTTGGAGCGGATTGATCGTGCAGATTCTCCACATGCTCATATCAACATCATCACTTATGGAAGTTCTCTCATAATCAAAGGCAACACAAAGTCGGAATGATTCTTCGTCAACAAAGAATCTACAAAGTTTAAAGACTTAAAGAACTTCATCAACTGTAATCCAACGTTAAAGAGCGTGTGAGCATGTTGGAGAAAGACGTGGAGACACTGGAGCAGCGAAGCTGACCTGATGCAGACAACAACAACATACTATCACTACCATCACAAAGAACAAAGTTCAAAGAACAAAGATGACGTCTAAGCAGGATACTTCAAAGAAACAATTTCTCTACTGGGGAGATTGTTCAAATCAAGGCAATTCTTCTCACAAGAAAGAAGAATGTCAGAAGGCGTCAAAGCTACTATTACATCAGCACCTACATCGTTTATCGCTCTTTCGTTCATCACTAACACTTAGGGGGAGATTGTTGGAATCACTCCTAAACCTTTATTCAAGTGTTAGTGATTCACATGTAATAGTTAGCTTAATATGGCCTTTATGTTAGTAATTAGCCTTAGGCTTATGTAGAGGCCCATAAGCCTAGGCCTAGTCCAATAAGGAAAGGAAGGGACTAGGAGTGTTGCCCTAGCTCCCTCCCCTATAAATACCTTGTAATAACCCTCACTTGAGGGTTGGTTGTTCAATTCATTCTCTTTCACTTGCATACGCATAACCTTTCTCTATAGTCATGCGCATAGTGTTTGGGTGTGTTGTTCAACCGATCTATTCTTCATCTATTTCATCTATTGATGTTTGTGTTACTAATATGGGAACCTAACATATTTTGTATGAATCCATTGTGCAAATCGTTGTTCTCGGGGTGCCATTTATTTTCCCTGTACCGTCACAACCAATGTTTGGAAAGCTGATATGTATCTTGGCGGGGCAATCGAGATGGTAATTGCTACCTAAAAAGGGTTGCATTTGCAACTATGATTGCAGCCATGACTATTAGCCCATTCTATTAAGCTACTGGTGCTCATCAGGTAGTGGCGTTTTGCTTGGCTAACCTTGGTGAAGGCTTCTTGGTGCCTGCATCTTATTATTCAGGGTATGTATACACTCTTATCATCATATATTATTTACATGTACATGATCACGACATATATTAAATTTTTGTAGCTGATAATATATAGTCTTTTTTAAACTATTGGTGATAAGATATGTTGTTTGGTAGCAGTTTTGGGAATTGTAATAAGAGGGGAAAACATCAAGATATCATAGACAGTCATGAAGTTATATTTATATTAATACCATGGGGTAATATTTTCAGAGTGGTTTATGAATTTTTATGCAATGTTTGATTTATAAACTAGAAAAATTATCGTAACTTTGACCAATAAAAGACTGAACTGAGCTGATATGAGCTGTTTTAGAATAGGTTTCCATTTAACAAAAGTTACTGTCGCGTTGTGTCATATTGTGCAAAGTTGTGCCATTTAACAAAAGTCACTGCCATTTAACAAAAGTTACTGTGGCCTTAGCTTAATAACTGGTGTTGTTGCAGGGTTGATAAATGATGCTTTTGCTGGATTTTTTCGCTTATCGCATGACGCCATCGGTGTTAATGAGGTAGTGATGCATTTACACGGCGTAGGGAATAGCTGAGATTCTCCCGAAGTTGGCGTGGCAACCTATTTGGTTTGCGACCATGCGGATGTATCCTCTTTTTCCGGGTTAGTTCCGTAGCTGAGCCTCATATTCTAGGACTTAACTCGATAGCTGGTGTTGTTGGGTGGTTGATAAGCGATGCTTTTCTGGGTTTGTGACATCAATATTAATGAGGCAGTGGTAGGTTTACATGGGCTACGTAAATGGTGACATTCTCCAAAACTTGGTGTAGCAACATATTTATATGTGTCATTATAGTTGGGAACGTGTTCAAACCGTTGTATTTTATTCTTTGGCAAATAAAAAGGTACTGAATATGAAGGCCGTTTATTCACCCCATTCATTGGCGATGATGATTTCCTGCATTTATATTTTATTGGATTGTGGTTTCGCGAGGGCGTGTCTTGGCGTGGCATCCATACCGGAGGTGGTTGCAGCCATGCCGCGTGTTTTATAACGATCCGATATTTGCATATCTGAGCCTCATATTTTGTAGTCCAATTATGCAATTTTTTTGTTGTTTCTTGGATGTTGGAATGATCACCAGATTCGCAACCCTTAGGTGGACTACCAAGAAGTATAAGGTAATAGCTATATCCACTTTGCTAATTTGATTTACAGTTATTCTATGAAAATTGGAAAACGCTTAACATTATAGTATTAGATATTTGAATCGTGACAGTTAAATGATCTATTTGTGAGTTCCTGTTAGGTCCAATAGTCATATTGTCCCTATGTCCCATGAGAACAACAATAAACTAATTCTTTTAGATATTTATGTAGTTCGCACTGTCTTCTAATAACAGTTCGTTGTTTCATTACAGTGTTCGCTACAGGTGGTGAAACAGAAGATGATCAGATTTCAAAGAACGGAAGGCAATCAGAGAAGTAATTAATGCATGTAATGTCATATTCTACTTGCATTTTTTAATTAAATTAAAAAGGGTACGAATGAGTCTAGGTAAACTTTACTAACACCGTGATTCATCATTTCAATTGAATACTACACCCAGCGTCCAATTAAAATCATTCAGAATAGCTTATGATGTTATGATTGAAGTCACATGCCGAAGTTCATTGATGAAATTATAGACAAAGACAAGGCGAAGGTGGAATATGAGGAGGAAATGATAGACCTAATAAACCAAGTAACAGGTTATATAGATGGGTTGGGTAGCGGGTTAAAATGGGTAAATTATTTGAAGGGTTGAGACAGATAGGCCCGCGTTGCATTCATCTGAAACATGTGATGGTGACAACTGTTCAAAGCTTATAAAGCTAAGTTCTCTATGTTATATGATTTTCATTCATATTCCGCGATATCGAAACTTATGATGATGCATTGCAGCTTAAGAGCGTCGCTGCCATCTTGAAGTAAGGTAATATTGAGACTTAATCCTCATCTTTGAATTTGAGCATCTATACGTAAATTTGAAACAGATAAGTTGGATTTTGGTTATGTTTAACGTTCACTTTTGCTCATGCTGTGTAATATATCTTTATTCATTTATTAGTAGCCAAACATATTTGTATATGAATCATGTCTGTTGAATATAACTGATGTCAAAAGTTATAGTATCAGTTTGTAGGGTTGACTGCTTACATCAAAGCTGTTAATTTGAATGTTAAAAGTCATCGGAACCAACAGCAACAAACCAAGGTACAGAAAAACTCCCTCAGCGGAGATTTTAACCGTCTGGTGTGCAAAGAATCCAGTTTTTTGCTATTCTTGGCTGACTTTTGTGGTGCGTGCTGGTGTGCGAGACAAAGGGACCGATTGTGTATTATAGAGTGGCTGGAAGAGGCACTGAAGCCACTACAAGATGAAAAAGGTGGAAAAGGTTTTTTTGCGCAACGCCGGGTAAGAAGGTTTAGCTTACTTTATTACATTCAACCAAAGTTAGTTGGGTTGACTAATTGGCCAACAAATGTGCTGCTCACGTTTGTGTTCTTAAATCGTTGTAGTTGGTGCACTTTGAAAGAGAAGGAAACCTGTGGCATAACGAACTTACTTCACACAATGCAGTTAATGTTTTAGTTTTCCCTGTTCAAGAAACAACCTGAACTAGAGACACAACAAAGTGATAACCGGTGCCAAAAAAATCTATATTATGTACTTTTTATTTACATAATACTTGAAAGGCCTAACTAGGCATTTAGTATACGAAAGTCTTTGACGAATTTCTGAATATCTGAAGTACTTTAATCTATGAATATTAAGGAGTGGTTGGGTAAGGTTATTAGATTGTATTCAATAGCATGAAACAATAAATTAATGGTATGAGTTACAGTTGGTAGTAGTTTTTTTTGCGGTAATAATGATGAGCACGACTATTTAAGTCTCCCATCTCCTTAAGGCAGTATGATATGCAACTTTACTAACTAAGAAAACCACAACTTTATAACAGTTACCTGTCATAGAAGGTGACTCATTCCTATCAGTTTTATATCATGTACAGATTCGCTTATATGGTCGAACCGTCCCAACCTACTTCAACCATCACGTGGCAAAACAGAGAAACAGAGACTGAGATCGAAAAATAATGGAAGCATAGCTATTATACCATGGGTGCCAAAGACTACAAATTCACTCTTTAGTCTCAACAACTATATCATTATCAAATGCACCTTAGTTATGGTTATAGGCCACTCGCGGAGGTGGTAGTAGTTCCGAGTAAATAATGGGGATATCGCAACTAGCGACCACAAACCACAGATTCGAAAACTCCGCCGAGCAGCGGGTATTAAATACTTGTTAATTATAATGTATCTGTGTATATGTGTACATATATATATATATATATATATATATATATATATATATATATATATATATATATATATATATATATATATATATATATATATATATATATATATATATATGGTTTACCCTGTATGATAACGGATTTATGTCAACCAATGTCTTCAATGATACTCGATTCTGTTTCTTTCTGTTCCACATCTTCAAACCTTTGTTGCTCAATAGTTAATGCAGGAGGTAGATCAAGCATTGTGTAGTATCTGTGATGCCATTACTTATTATGCATTATTATGTATTGATAAAAGGTTTTTTTATATTAGAGTATAAATTTTACTTACACATTGCGGATTTCCTATGCTTCTGGGATGTTTGGATTTAGAAAATAGCGTGTTGCAGATGTCCCTGTAAGCTGGATTTGTGCAAGTATTTATATGAATTAGCTTTACACATTTGCTTTTAAACATGAATGTTTTTTGTTTTTAGATTACGGATATAAAAAGTGTAACAATAATGCTTACCATTAAATCTGTTTGTGACTCTGCAAGAGTTAATGGCAATGATTACTGGTTTCTGGAGTGTTTTATACTCTTCTTCGTCAAACTCCATTGCCATTTCATTCCACATTTTAAATTTTATTGTCATCCCGCTGTAGTGTAAATGGCAAATAAATAAGGAACATAAAAAGTAAGAAACATGTTAGTTAATATTTTATTTTAATTTGTAAAATTAAACTTACTCCAAGTTTTGTACTTCTAAGACCCTCCATCGCGTGATGCTTGATGTTGTGCTTCCCACCGACAGTGTCTATTCGTTGAATCGTTCCAATATAATCTGATGGCAAAACATGGATACATTATTATTTGTTCCAAATGTGGGTTTTGCTAAAAAACCAAATATATAAGTTAACATGCCTGTTAGTATGGCTGTACTAACATCTGCTCTTTTTGGGAGCTCATTATGCGCAGCAAATTCAAAATAATATTCTAGAAAATTGTCTGCTGGAATAGTGTCAAAAGTAGTTGCGTGTCCAAAGATAAGAGACGTTTTGTGGCTAACAGTAGCGTTGCCATGTTCTTGCTGGCTCACAACTGAATCCTGTAATTCTATATGCCATATTTTCTTGAAATTTTCTCTCAAAATAGTTAATATCTTTAGCAGCCATGTTTGCTTGAATAGCATTTCCCTAATAGATATTTGATATTTTCTATAAGTTAATACCATATATTTTTATATAAATCTGTGAAATTTTGTTATGAATAATGTTGATTACATACCTGTTGATCAAGTAATATACAACATACTCTGTAGGATCTGTTTTCCTTGGGTTCCTGGCAATCCATTTTCGATAAACTTTGACTTCTATCATTTTGTTAGAGTGTGTTAGCCTTATGTCGCAACACCGATAGGTTCTGCAGGTTGTGCTATTGTTTTTCCTTTGTATTTTGTAGCCAGAGATGATAAGCTTGATCCTTCCATGCTGTCAAAAATCTGGATGTTGTTACCTGTTAAGAAATATGACATGGTTGTCAATGGTTTTAGTAAGTATGGTAGACTAAAGGTTTATCATATTGGCTAGCTATTATGTATATGTAATAACGAATATGGCAAAAAGAAAAAGCACAAAATTAATTACCATTTAATAGTTGCAAACAAACTTTGTCTAATTTTATAGAGTAGATGCTAGATATATGCACGATGACTATATTAGATATTATTAAAGGCATGGGTAAACCTGGTTGCTTTGAATTTGTGACAAAAAATCTTTATATACTATATTCTTTGTACTATTTGGGTGTCGGTTAGGCTGTTGGTCGATGAGTATCTTTAACCCTTTTGCAGATGTTGCATGTGACAGAGCAACGTATAACTGACCGTGGCCAAAAACGGGTTCAGAAAGATAAACTCCTATTTTGTTGAGCGACTGTCCTTGGCTTTTATTGATGGTCATTGCGTAACATACTCTTAAAGGAAATTGCTTCCTTTTGAAGATGAATGGCATTTGTTCTTCTTTGTTTATTAAGAGAATCCGGGGAATAAAGACCTTTTCCGAGATACGTGTGCCTGTAATGATTTTCTCCTCAATGACTTTATTCAACAGTTGTGTTACTTTGAGTCTTGTTCCATTGCATAATCCAAAAGATAAATTTAAGTTACGCAAGAGCATAACCGGTGTTCCAGCTTTCAGTTGTAATTTATGTGGTGGAAAACCTCCAAATGAAAGGCTGTTTAAATACTCTGTAGGATATAGTAGCTCGCTTTCCCCGCCATCGTTGCTTTTAGGTATTGCTTCATCAGAGTTGACATAAGTTTTGAGCTCACCTTTAAGCATTTCTAACACCTGTGCATTTATCATATCAGCCGTCTCGTTTTTAGGACACACAATTGCTCTTTCTTATAAACCTTTGGCTGTTGGATTTTGCAATGTATGATTATCGTATATAAAACTTATTAATTCTAACCTTGAATTTTCAGATTGAGGTATGCAGAACTCATCTGGGATATCCACCATGATCAATTTTATTTGTCGTCATCATCTGGGACACCTATGTTGCCTTCTCCAACTGTAGCGACCATTTTGAAAAGTTGCTTATACTTTCTCTTTCTTCTTCGAGCAGGCCTTCTTTTTGTAATCTCATGTTTTCATGAAGTGAGTATACCTTGAAGTGCTTCCGCAGATATGATTGCGTGATTGAAGATGAGATAATTTCATTTTTTGACGCCTTTTTCTTAACTGGAAGTGTCTGTCTAAAGTCACCACCCAACATTACAGTTTTGCCTTCGAACAAACTGTTTGGCACGTCAAGGATATCCCTAAGGCTGCGATCCAATGTCTCAAAGCACCTGTGAATCTGTGATCATTCATTGGGGCTTCGTCCCATATTATCAGATCCGTCTCCTTCAATAAAATTGCCAATTGGCTTCCCTTTTTTATGCTACAGATTGATTCGTCGGTTAGATCTAAAGGTATCTTGAATCTTGAGTGCGCAGACGTCCAGGTAAAAGTAAAGATGCAATACCTCAGGATGAAACTGCTAATACTATTTTGCCTTCAGAACGTATGGTGCATATTATACTTATCCAAAGGAATGTCTTTCCTATACCGCCATGGCCATATACAAAGATAAGTTGTTGCTTATTTTCTGCTATCGCACCCACAATCGAGTCAAATATTATCTTTTGTTCTCTGTTCAACTTTGGTATCAACTCTTTTCCCTCATCGCATCTCACGGTCATAGTTTCTTTCTTCCATTAGAAGCCGGTTTTTTTAATGCCTTAAGTAGATGTTTGGGCGACAAAGGAAGACCAAATTCTGGTAACGATTTTGAGTAACTGTTTAAAATAGCCTCTACTTCGCACAAAACATATGCTTCTAGGTCTGTGTCATTTCTTTCAATAACTGGAATCCGAGAGTTTTGAAATTATGTTCGGGACATCGTCAGACATCTGCTTCCAAAAAGTTTGCCATAAGTTTTTAGGATTAGATACATCGCAAAAAATTAGAATCTGGAAAAATAAAGTCCTTAGTTGTGAAGCAGTTTCGTGGAAAGCAGCTTCTTCTAACGCAATTCTCCACTCATTATCGTCGCCAAGTAAACCCATTGCCTCACATGCTGCCCTATATGTTGGATATACTGTATTGTTGACCTTTCGTATGTCTTTAAAGGATTTGCAACCTTTTTGATGACATAAGAGCATCCTCTCGTAAAATAAGTCTCCTAAGCTTGGGTGTATGTATGTTAATCTCCCAATTGCAGGTTTATTCAGATTCTGTCGCCTTTGCCAATAGTTGCCGCCATTATACCATACGAATTCACTTGGGAAGTCTAGATATGTAAGGTGTCGTCCGTCTTCCCATTTTGCATTATAGTTTAACCATTCTGTCAATGTTGTCTTCTTATTGCAAGGGTTGGAAATTATTGAATCAAGGCTATCATCGGCTCTGAAAGTAACACGTTGCTTGTTTTCTAGATGCACTGCAAGTATCTGAACAGTGGGTCTCTACGTATATGTCAAAACCAAATATCCTCCAGCATGCTTCATGCGGGCCGATGAATCTTGATTCTTGAAAGTTCTTGATTTCATCAATTCGTATTTGGTTCTGTTGTGTGTTAGAAGATGATCGTCGCGGCTTTCGTTATGTTGGCGACAACGCGATCGATGCCTTTAGAAATATACTTGAAAAGATATTTAGTCAACATCGACCATCCACAGTATTCAACATTGATGTGTGCATAGTATCGCATACATAGTAATATATTGTATGGGACTACGTATGCATTATCGAGGTGAATGTTTTTTTTCTTCGTAGTTATGCCTGTATCGCGCCTTCTATAGTCCATGTATCCATCTCTGTCAATGTATGTCTTTTCACAATATTTCTTCGAATTTCTGTTACAACTATCAGTTCCCTGCATACATGGAGCATTCTTGTTGGCTTCTCCACATGGACCATGGATTATAAACTCTGAAATGACACTATAACCTTTTGGATCTTGTGTTTGGTCTGATAGTTCTGCACAAATGTATCTGTCCACTTCTTCGTCACTCCGTATTTTTGTTGCCTCTGATATCCAAATTAGTGTATGACAGTGTGGAAGGCCACATTTTTGAAACTCGATTGTGTATAAAAGCGCACCATAAACATTTAGAATAAGGTTAGTAATTTGGTTTGGGTTTAACTTGTATCAAAAGAAGAGTTTCATTTTTTCTAGATAACAAACTGCTATCTACTCTAAACTGGTTTTAGAAAATACCTGCCGTCAGTCTGCCCAACACTCTCGAATTTTTGAGGAATTTTATGAAATCTTGTACTTTTTTTCAAACACACGGCGACAATGTCGACTCTATCTACGGCGATTAATTCAGGAAATCTTCCAAATATTCTATGATTTCTCGCCACTTTACATTGCATGTGAATGTGACAAAGAATGACGGGTTACCAAGTACACGACAAATTGCCGGCATCTAGGTAATGGCTATACATGTATCTTGGACCGCTTTGTGAAAGATGCTGGTAGTATAATTCTTGAGCCTACATCGTGTCCGTCACAGTCTCCTCTCATAATCGCGTCATACAGGCCTGAAAGGTATTCGTTTCTAAAGTCATTTTGCTTTTCACGAATAAAATCAAGTCGGCTCTGTTCGACTGCACAATAGGCTGTGACAACACATTGCTGGAAGAGTCGGCCTGCCCTTGGTAGTAAACTGAAACAGTTGACACGATCATGTATCTGGTACGCGTAATACATTTTCATGGAAATTTTCTTTTGTTTGCGAGAGCTGCCTTGTTCAAGCTTTAGTGGCATATCTTTTTGGTACCCTTCTTCACCATAGACAAATATCAACGGAAATTGAAGGGACATGTAACATGGATGTAGCTTGTTTACCCTTTGAGCCGTCCGCGAATGATGTTGAATAATAATATCAAAATCGGATGCTGTGTCTTGACTTTCTTCATACACTATTGCACCAAGAATCTCTGCTATAGGAAGTTCATATACCGGGTGTCCGCTACACTATACATCTTTACTTTAAATACAGGTATTGTTGCCTCTAAGATTTTATCTCTTGCCGTGCGAAATAGTTGTACCAGCGCATTATGGTTATCCAATAACTTGATCAACCCTTCTACAATCTCCCTTTTGAGTTTACTTTTTTTTTCACCACCAAAGTGAAACATACGGTTATCAATTTCATTGTCTGTATCGTATATGTAAAGTTGCAGAAAACATGGGCGCTTCCCTTCTTCCGGACAAAGTGACCCAATATTATGGTATATTTGGCCTGAAATGCGGAAAACATAAGGCCCTGTTCCTTTGTTAATTGACTCATCAACTTGTGCTCCCAAAGATGTCATGCTAAACATCTGGTTGTACGCTCTTATGTTTTCCATGAAATGGCGGTCATTGGATAATTGTTTTATGTACTCTGGGTATTCTTGATGCTGTTTTATGACTACACACCCACCTACGCAACATTTATTGTATTGAGGTAGCGTAGTTTTATATGGGTGTACCAATCTTTCTTCATACCAAAATCTGGCACCACAGTGTTCACAAATTTAATCACATTTTCCAAACTGCGCGTATTCCGGAGGTGGTCCTGTATAATTTTAAAATAGAAATAAGAAAGCAATCCAAAAATGGATGAGTTCGAATGAACAAATAAGGCTTAAATGTCATACTAACCTTTGTTTTTCTTTACCGCCAAATTCTGGTTTTCATTTTCATCTGTAAATATGTTGCTTTGTTCAATGTTGATAGATGTACATGTATGGTAACAAAATTGTTACACGTAAGGATAATGCAAACTTGTGCAAACATTTTAAGTTTCTTTACCTATTGGATGGAGTACTTACTTTTAGAATGTTGGTGTGTGTCATTATACTTATGTGAAAGTTGTCGTTGTTTCTTGTTGTTGTTTCGTTCTTTAACTGCAAAAGATATTTGAAATATATTTAAGTATATGCTAAAAGATTAGCCATAAAAGGTATAATTTTATACAGATAGCTGATTTAACTTACTGTTGTATTTCCTCTGTTTCCAAACGTTAGATTCAATTATTTCTTCCGCATTATTCTTTGAGTAACGGTGAGAATATATACCTGTTATTTACAGATATTAAAATGACAACTTGCTTTATAGCAATTATAACAACAAATATACAAATGTGTAACATTTATTATCATTAAACATGTTATGTAATCCATAGTTAGTTATACTGATAAGCACTAATGATAGGTATACTCACTTTCAGATTGTTGATGCATCATGTTTGTGTTATATGGTGTATGCACGTAACATCCTTTGTTTTGTATATTGGTACATGTAACAGAAAGTTAAGCATTTTGTAATTATGCATATTATATTATAAAAAATAGATAATAGAAAATGTGAGAATAAATAGGTGGTAAATAAGTATTTTGCGGCAATTGGTTGTAGCATAAATAGGTGGTAAACAGAATGCCTGGTACTCACTTTCAGGATCCTGTTTAGTTGTCTTATTCTCAGAAGTTGTATGTATGTAACAGGCATCATTTTCAATGTTGTTAACTGCAACAGAAATTATAACACATTGTCAATATACAGATAGTGTTATACAATTTAATCCAAATACAATACATAAGAATAATTAGTAGTTAAAATTACAAAAAACACTTGTGTGTGACTTACTTTGGCAAATACTATTTGGATTATCGGTGGTCATCATAGATTGGAAAGGGCTCATTTGCGCATGACAATCCATGTAAATACTTGGGCAATATAAATCTTCTGCAATGAATAAAGCAATAAAGCAAGGTAATTACTTGTAGCTAAATTGTCAATTTTATCTTTTTTGATAAAGAGATATTGACATATGCCTACTACGTATCTGCTTGGTGATGATGTCTTGTTCTTGGTTTGGCATTCAGGCTAATTATCTATTGTTAACGCTTGGATGGTATTCGTTGGTAGTGTCTTTGCATTCACAGATGTTGTAAAGTAGATGGAACGTTTCTTTTCATTTGGCATAACTGATCTTAAGAAAACGCCTTTCCTTTTCTTTGGCTCATTAGGGTTGTTTATTTTTTCAGGTAGTTGTGGTTGGTGTAATGTATATGTCATAGGGGTTACAAAATGACCATGATCACCGTAAGAAATATAAGGATTTGATGAGACATTTTTGGAATCACACATTTTATTATCTAAATTAGTATGTTGTTGTGTAGACTGATTTTCGCTTTCTACGTTATTTTGCTTATAGTTGTTACGCGTACATATTTTTTTATGTTATTAGGGGATATTACACTAACGCCACTAATATTATGACTAACGGCATCAACATTATATGCATCGGCATCACCGGTTTCATTTAATTTAGGCTTATCGTCATATATTAACTTTCTTTTTGCTTTCATTTTATTTGGCAAACTACAAATGGCAACACATTTAGGCATACAAAGTATAGACATAAAAGTTTTAGTCAGTACCATATCTGAAGTAAAAAACATAAACATTAGAGATTTGAACATCATAGGATTTATCATCTATTATTTGCAAAAACTTTCTTCTTCAATACATCTACTATTTGCAACAACTTTCTACTTAAATACCTTATTGTAATTACAGTATTTATATCATATTACACATTTATTGGTTACATAATTTGTAAATGCTTACGTGCAATTAAGACAAAATGAGCAATGAATAGCCGTATTAAATTAGGTACATGCTATACCTTACGCGGTTGCAGGTGGTGGTTGGAGAGACGTAAATGCAGCAGATGGAGTGTGAGACAGAGCGTATTCGTGAAGTTTCGGGCATTTGTTTTTTAAACACGATAATAAGCACCAAGGATATGTCGGTGTTGATCTAAGTCGGTGTCGATGAGGTGCATCGTTATACATATAAGTATTTATTTATTTTCAAGGATGGTGATATCCTTGATGATGGTGTAACAAGGAGTTGATCACCTTGATATTAGGTGTTGTGTTGTGAAGGGTAGTAGTTCGTCCATAGTAATGGAACTAGGTGCTTAGCCTAGTACCTAATAAAGGGTAGGCGACGTTGTGATAGGATTAGTTCTCCTTGGTGTGAAAGAACTCGGTGGTTAGCCTAGCACCGTATAAAGGGTAGGCGACGTTGTGTTAGGTGTGGTTTGCCTTGGTGTGAAGGAACTCGGTATTTAGCTTTGTACCGGAAAAAGGTTAAGCGACGTTGTGAAGGCTTCTCCGCCATAAGGAGTTGGTGTAGTGCTTAAGAACTCTCGAGTAGGTGACTCGGGGAGTGGAGTAGGGCAAGAAAGGTGTCCTTGTAGCCGAACCACTATAAATAACTTGTGTCGTGGTGATGTGCTTCTTACTCTTTATATTTCATTACACGTTTATATATCTATCTATCAACGTCCAACATAAACAATTAAATAGATTGACATAAGTCGATCTAAATAATTAAAAGAAGTTTTTAATTGGTAAAACTATTCAACCCCCCTTCTAGTTTTCCACAATTGGCATCGAGCTTCGTTACCAAGTCTCTTAAAGTATGTTGTACTTTAAAGACTTGATACGATCCGTGTATGTTTGAAAACTATAAAGAAGGATTTTTTAAGGGTCATAATTCTTTTAAATCATCTTATTGGACATTGATAGATCATTCTAACAATTTTCTTTTAAGAAATCTTCATGCTAGAATCTCTCCAAAAATCTTCATCTCTATTCAAAGAATAATGAAGTCAACGTTCAAGGAAGAATCTAAAAAGTAATCACAACTTACGTATACCAAGTACAAAGGATTACTTTAAAATCTCATGAAATATTTTTGGTATTACGACAAACCAAGAAGCATAGAGGTATGCTTTACTTTTCATTAGATAGGTTACGTGAGTTTAATTTATTTCATAGTTTTCTTTGTTTAAAATTACTAGCATCATTAGAAGTCTCTTTCATCGCTTCTCCGTCTTTTCATCATCGGAATAGTATTCCTCTTGACTCGTCAAACTAACGCCGTTGTCACATATGAACCCTCGATATGTGATTCATCAAAACTAGTCATCCATCTAAATACTTCCAAACTATTTTTTTGTAAGCTAGTTATAAAAATAATGCCAAACAACCCTTTTTCTGCCCACAGTAGCCGGATCCCTCTAGTTGTACTAGCCGGATCCCAAATACAAGGGATCCGGGGGAACCGTGGAACAGAACTCAGCTATACGCTTTCAAAAAATCACCACTGATCTTTTTCCCTCTATTCACACAACACAAAAACGACTAAGCTACAAAATTCATCCTTATTGGCTTCCATACTTTCAAGTATTCCTTCCTAGAACACCATTGTAAGTAATTACATTAACTTGTTCTAATTTTCATCATCTCATCCTAGGGTTTATGGTTTCTTAATTTCTAATCAATTAATTTAATTAGGGTTTTCAAATTAATCATGAAAAGGGGGTTTTAACAAAATCACACTGTGTTCACAACATTGTTAATACAAATCAAAACCATAAACCCATCCCAACTAATTTTACCTAATTGAAAATTTGTATTTTTAGGACCAACCATGCCCAAAGCCACTCAACAAGATCATCATGACACCGTCTATTACCTTACTCATTACTATCGTAAAAGGGATTGACCAAAACCGACCGTAAAATATTCAAAAGCCTTGTAAACCGACTTATCCACGAAGGTCGTGTAGTCAAGGAATGTTTCCTTGAAGATACCGACATTCGTCAAGTTTTCTCGACAATCAACTTTGATTGTCTCCTTGACATTGATGAACAAATTTGTCCGGTCTTCATTTTTGAATTTTACAAAAGTTTAAGGATCATTAGAAACACCGACAATAGCATCTCAATCGCCTTCATCATCAACAAACAAAACTTTGCTCTTCCTCTCAACACCTTTGCTCAAATTCTTCGCATTCCTTGTGAAGGAATTTGTATGTACTCTCAAGACTGGGCAATTAACGCTCAAAACCTTGCACTTGATCCTAAGCCTCTCTATAACACTCCTCTCGACGATCCCGAAACCATTCGAGATACTATCTTCAAAATTAGGATGGACCAATCCCGTTACAATCGTAACAAAAAGCTCATTCACCGTGATCCCTTTCAAATGGAACTTTTCGAAATGCATCCCATGTTTAGAAAATGGGAAGAAATCCTTAGGGAAAACGTCATTAGCCTAGTTGGAAACAAAGATCATCCAAACGCATGTCTTGTGCAAATGATCTATTGTCTTACCCACCAAAGGCCATTTAATCTTGCCTATTACATGGTAAGGAGAATGGCTGGGGTATTCAAAGCTTCCAACATGGTACTTCCGTATGGTATGCTCCTAAAACGACTTTGTAAGTATGTTGGTACATTGCAACCATCTCCTATCAACGATGATCATTA
The DNA here is from genome assembly GCA_910596185.1 of Chrysanthemum makinoi. Classification (NCBI taxonomy): domain Eukaryota; kingdom Viridiplantae; phylum Streptophyta; class Magnoliopsida; order Asterales; family Asteraceae; genus Chrysanthemum; species Chrysanthemum makinoi. The sequence goes on along the minus strand of OU343224.1, from coordinate 85,724,717 downwards.
CCTTTCCGATCACGTCATGGTACCTCTTACCAAACAACCTCCTAAACGGTTCATGGTCAATGGAGAGAAACCTGAAGCTCTCTCGGACTCCTCGGCCGGTGAAGAAGAAGAAGATGAAGAAGATGTCGACCCCATAGCCAACATCAAATTGGAACCCTTTGACTACTACGAACAACTTCCAACCATTCCAAACGAGTCTGCGGAATTTAAACAATTGAGGGGCATGATTCAAAACCTCGCTTACAATCTTACTAAGCCGTCAAAAAGGAAAAGAAAGAATTGACGAAAGAGACAATAGGAATATGCTCATTTTTCCTTTATTTTATGTTTGGATGATTACGTTTTAGCACTTTTGACTTATGGTAATTTGGATATTGTTACTTTATCATGCTTTCATAAGTAGTGTTTTATGATGACATACTTGTTCTTATTGCTTTGTTTATAGAGTTATTAGTGTGCAAAATCTGCACATCATTTCTATTAAGATTCAATTCTGCATATGCCGGATCCCTAGGATTAGCCTAGCCGGATCCCTCCCTTGAGGGAACCGTGGGATCCGTGACATCGATCGCAATACAGCATTCCTTGCATCAAGATAACTTTCTAGATAACATCACACTAGCTAAGCATATGATTTTAAGATCCAACTAAAACCACTTCAAGGATGAGAAAGGCTTAGACTCACTAAAGGATTACTTAAAATCTTAGTCAAAATGCCTCTTGATTTATCAACACATCAAAACTCACCATATTTCCGCTTCAATACTCACAAACTGTTTCTCATCTTTCAAAACACTTAAGTGGACAAATTAAACAATTTTAGGAAATTGTTTCTAATCACTTTTATCTCAAAGTGAGACAAAAATTAGTTTTTCAATTCTTGTGATTTTTAAGAATTTTTCTAATTTCACCTAAAGCTTAAATCTAATCACTAGGATCATTTATTATGACTTGACACCACCAAAACTCTTAGTGTTATCCTTGGACATCCATTGGTAGTCATCTTGTCCCATCTCCTTTCCATAAGAAGCAATCATTTGCTATAACACTTATTACCCTTGATCATTCAAGTACCCTCTCATCTTAAAACACTTAGGAGAACTGAAACACTCAAAATGAGATAGGCTTTAGCTCCTAGAAACCTCATTTCAAACCTCTCATAACTGCTGAGAGCCGGATCCCTAGGATTAGCCTAGCCGGATCCCTCCAAGGAGGGAACCGTGGGATCCGGGTGACAGTTTATGTCCAACATTGATAAAACAATCATTTCAACTCATCTTCCTAACTCAAACACTCCATCTCATCTTAAATAAGTTCCTAGATCTGTGAAACTCTGAACTTCAACCTTGTGCATGTTAATAATCACATTTCCAAGAACATTAGTGGATTAAGTCTTAAATGCACTTGCTAAGCTTTTCCCTTTATAAGCCATATTGCTAAGAACACTTTAGTCATCAAACACAAACACAATTATCAGCAATTGAAACCATCTCCCTTAGTCATTTCATCATGAGAAAGGATCCTAGTGCTAACTCATCCAATCAAGAACCACCCAAGAAACTTGCTAAGATCATACACGAAGTTTCCTCAACCGAATCATCTCCGGTTAAGTCCACTAATGCTAGGATTTCTCCTACACCAAGGAAACCAATCAAACTAATCCCCAAGAAAATAGTTCCCACTAGGACTTCATCACCAAACTCTACCAAACCAAACATACCCTCCACAACTCAACCAAGATCATTGGTGCCTAGAGCCACCTCACAATCATCTCCACATTCTCACAATGTAGAAAATTTCCCTCCTTGGCCATCTCACCTTCCATCACTACCAACAAACTCACTTGAAAAGGTTGGGCAACAAAATCAAAATATTGAATCAACACTTGATCCAATGTCAAAATCTCTAATTCCCCTCAATAGTCCATTTTGGATTATGAGAAGACATCAAAGACAACCACCCGACCACATGGAAGTTGATGCTTCTTTACCTCCACCCTCAAACATTGTAGAGCCATCACTTAATGAGCCTCCACCAATTCCTCCTTCATTTGAAGATCCTCAACCTACTTCACTTGAACTTCCACTTCAAGAAATTCAAAACCATGACAAGGATTGCTATCATTGTAAACATGTTGGAAGATTGATACATGAACTACGTGAAGAACAACGTTTCATGTTTTATCACCTCCTCGAACGTTTAGAAGAGGTCAACAAGCCTAAACTACAATGAGCATCATAGTCACAAGCTCAAACTTAGAATGTTTAGGAAAACTTATCTCGTCCTTGATCATCATTAAGCTTTTAGTTGAATCTAGAGTTTGGATAACTCATTAGAATTAGTAGCACTTGTATGGCTAGTTCATTCTCTTAGTTTTAGAGTTTTGGTTGATCAACTCTTGACTTTTATTGAATGAATATCTATATGCCATAGTTGTTACGTGCCTTATGTGTTGTGCTTGATATATCATATACTACCTCACATATTCGTTAGCATTGATTGAAACATTCTCATTGCTGAAGAAACTGTCAACAGACAGCCGGTTCCCTCCATAATGCCTAGACGAATCCCTTCAAGAAGGGAACCGTGGGATCCGTGGATCAGAAGCACAAATTTCTACTAACTTGATTTTTATTTGCAGGAAATTATGCACTATACTCTTGTTTTCTAACCCTTACTTTGTAGATTTTCAAAATAACACATGAAGACTTTGACACCATAAAGCTAGGGGAAGCTTTGTGTCAAACGAAATTGCAAAAAAAAAAAAATTGCAACTTAATCCGATTTTTGGACTATACTTCATGACACCCCATTGCAACTTTGCAATCTTCAAGAGGGAGCACGTTTTCGTCACCTAGACGAACCATTTGCAAACATAATTGCAAACACAATTAGTTTATTTTACGTCATGTCCTTGACGCCCTTTCAAAGGGATGGACTCGTCAAGGGGGAGTTAAGACGAGTACCATTCCCGTCACTTGCTCTCTTTACATTTTTACATATCTTTTCTTATAAAAATTGTGTTAGTTTCTTTTAACACTTTTTGTTTCGACAAAAAGGGGGAGAAGAAAGTAAAAACTACAAATTCAAACTTTTACGAATTTTAGATTTTCCTTAAAATAATTTTATGTTTTGTCATCAACAAAAATTGGGAGATTGTTAATACAAATAAGCCGTAAAAACGTTTATTTATATTTTACGATCTTCTAATGTTTTGTCTATAACAAACGTAAAATCATTTTAACGAAACAAATAAAATACGTAAATAGTTTGAGTTAATAGTTTCCTAAACACACTTACGTTTTCACATAAAACACTAAAACAAGTATAAGTGATTTTATGATTTAGATACATATGTACAACAACTAATGTTTACATATTGGGTTAGCATATACTTAAACTAAGTATACTAAAATGGGTAAAAATAAGTATATAATAAAATGAGTAAAAACAAGTATATACTAAATGGGTAAAAACTAGCAAATGGTATTGACCCATAACCCATGGTTTTATACATACCACTTAACCAAGTTCATTGTATCTAGAAAGAAAACTATGGAGCAACCCATAACCCATGACCCATGACCCATAACCAAAAATACCCATGGGCAAAGAGGAGCGTTCCACGGATCCCCTGGCTTTGTGCTAGCTGGATCCCTTATGGTAGGGATCCGTGGGATCCGGGGAACAGTAGAGAATTTTCTCTATAAATAGAGAGCCATTTCTTCCTTTCTATTCATCACTTTTACACACATACTTCCCCAAGTATTATAACCCTCTAACCTCATATCCAAGTGATCTATGTAGATTGTCTTTTGTTTTTGTGTGATCTTCTAGGTTCCTCTCAAAGGCGAGATCACCACTTCTTGAAGACGTGCAAGCTCAAGTCCATGAGTTGTCATGCTTCGTCATCATCAAGACAACTAAGGTTCTCTTGTTGATAGTTCTTCCTTTCTCCATAGATGTTGGGTTGAAGGCATTAGTGAAGAATGCCTAAAGTGTCAAAGATGAAAGCATTAGTGAAAGGTGCTCATCATCCGTGTCAAAGCATTAGTGAAGAATGCTAAAGGTGTCAAGACGAAGGCATTAGTAAAGGGTGCCAAGCGTTGTGTCAAAGGCATTAGTGAAGGATGCCGAAGAATCAAATCAAGTCTCATTTGGGAAGAATGCCTAGGTCGTATAATCGATGAGGTGCATCGTTATACATATAAGTATTTATTTATTTCCAAGGATGGTGATATCCTTGATGATGGTGTAACAAGGAGTTGATCTCCTTGATATTAGGTGTTGTGTTGTGAAGGGTAGTAGTTCCTCCATAGTAATGGAACTAGGTGCTTAGCCTAGTACCTAATAAAGGGTAGGCGACGTTGTGATAGGATTAGTTCTCCTTGGTGTGAAAGAACTCGGTGGTTAGCCTAGCACCGTATAAAGGGTAGGCGACGTTGTGTTAGGTGTGGTTCGCCTTGGTGTGAAGGAACTCGGTATTTAGCTTTGTACCGGAAAAAGGTTAAGCGACGTTGTGAAGGCTTCTCCGCCATAAGGAGTTGGTATAGTGCTTACGAACTCTCGAGTAGGTGACTCGGGAGTGGAGTAGGGCAAGGAAGGTGTCCTTGTAGCCGAACCACTATAAATAACTTGTGTCGTGGTGATGTGCTTCTTACTCTTTATCTTTCATTACACGTTTATATATCTATCTATCAACGTCCAACATAAACAACCAAATAGATTGACATAATTCGATCTAAATATTTAAAAGGAAGTTTTAAATTGGTAAAACTATTCAACCCCCTTCTAGTTTTCCACACTTTTGGTAAGGCTGGAGGAATTAGTTGGACAACTTAGGAAAAGATCCGAAGCGTGAGTAGACGAAAGAGAGGTGCATTTTTGGGGCCTTTTCATCCAGAGGGGGTTGATGCTTTGTCTTGTGTTGGGCAGATGCAAGTTGTTGAACGTGATATAGTGGAATCTTTGGAGGATACTTTGGATTTAATACGTGATGGGATTAGGCAGCAGGAACAACATGTGACTTTGATGGAGATCAATGAGGACATGTCCGATGGTTAGTGTGTTTGGGTTATTGTCTTTTGTGTATATATCTAATGGTTTTCTAAGTTATGTGTCTAAGGTTCTAGGTATGTTGGATAAGGGTGTATCACGTTTGTCCCTCCGTTTTGTTGGTATGGGTTTAAGGAAACTGTAATTATAGTTGATGGGTATGTTTTATGATTTTCGGATTACAATTTTGTTTATCTTGGTGCTTGCCACGTATGCCGGTATCATTTATGTAATCGACAGTTGTTAATATATAAGAATCTACGGTGTTTGTTTTATTGCAATTTTTTTTTGGTTTTCGCTGTTTAGTGAGAAACAGCCATGTTGCCGAAACTGATTACATTTGCTTTTGTCTTGTAAATATACCGCTCAATTGTTTCTAAAGGTGTGGTAAGTTTTATAGTTACATATCATAGGATCAAAAACATTTAATAATCATAGTTAAATGCCATGTAGTTAAGTACAAAAGATTTACATATAGTGATATTAATAGTGTTGGTTACATCTTGTGATGCTAATAGTGGTGTGTGCCGATTATGTATACCTGTGTTGTTGTCAGTGTTCTTTTTCCATGGGTTTGGTTGAAGTGGGACGTAGGGTGCGTGTGCAGATGATGTACATCTATGTTGTTTCCGTTGTTCTTTTTCCATGGCCTTGGTTGAAGTGGGACGTAGGGTGAGTATGGTGGTTAATATTTCTGTACCTGATAGTGATTTAGGTTGGGTTGGTGCTGGTTGTAGGCATTGTGAATATGGCAATTTGTCTCTAATTTTTAGGCCAAAGGCAATAGTATACCAATGTTTTTGTCTTATATATGTTTAATTGTTTTATAGCTTTTTGATAATAGTTCTTGGATTCTTTTGGTCTTATTACGCATGCGCATATGCTTTTTATTTATCTTATGTGTTGTAATTTTATAGTAGTGGTTTAGACTGTTTTGTCACTTTAAAAGCTGCTGTTCAAATGCGCTTGTGTGTGTGGGTTTAAACAATCTGATATTGCTTTTTAGCATAAGTCTTTGTAGTGGTTTAAATTATTGGAAGTAGTTTAGGCATGATTCCTTTTTTTTCTGTATAAATGTAACCTTCTCCTTTTGTTTCTTTGTATTTGCTTTTGTTGAACGATATAGTTATAGTTGCCAGTATGTCACGCCGTGCCTATCTTGCGGAACTTGGTTTTGCATGTGATAGTGATGCACTCCAGGATCGAGATGGTTCTTTTTTCGAGAGGGAAGTTGTTGCAGCGCGTGAGTGGGAGACTATGGTGCGTGTGCGCTGTTTCGAAATTGCCGCACGTATCAGGTATCTAGATGATTTAATCCAAGAGGTTCTTGACGAACCGCGTGATCCAGTGGTGATGAATTCAGTTACATTCTTAAGGGAGGTATGTGCACATGAGCGATTTAAGCAGGTCACATTTCAAGGAATGCTACGTGAAGCTCATAGTCTGCAGCGGGTTACATCAACAGTATTCGTGCTTTGTAATGGTCTATTCAGTTTGTATGGTGTCTATTTCCCATTAAGGATAGTGAGTTTGGAATGTAATGTAGGTTGGGAATCTGTTGAGCATAATGTAAACTCTAAGTAGAGCGAGTTTTATCATCTGTATGCTTAGTAAGAGTTGATATTGTAATGTGTGGTTGTCAGTGTTCTTTCATGTTGTTTTTCTTTTGGTTAGTTGCCAATGTGTGCTGTAGGTTTGCCTAGTTGAGTTGTTAGGCTCCAAGTCATTTGTCATTTGACTGGGATTCTATGTGTTGTGCCTAATGTTTAATGAATGTAAGTTTTGTTATGATTCTAAATATTATGAATCCCTGTGTTCTTGAAAGTTATTTTGCTTCTCATTATACACAAAAGTTGATGCAAATAACATTATATTCATCCGCAAAAGGCTATAAGTGTTTTACAAAACATGTTGTCATATTGCAGATCTAATTGTCATGGGATGACATAATTAGCTGCAATGTCATACATACTACATATGAATTACAATTTGTTATCTACGGTTCTTACATAAGTGTTTACAACACGTCTGATGCTAATATAGTTATATACATATGTTACTAAAGTTCAGCTGGCCTGATTGTTGTTACAAAAGTTAGTGCAGATTTTGGTGTTGCCTAGTCTTGTTTCCCTTTTTTTTTGCTCATCTGAGATGCATCCTGTGAAGTGGTGAGAATTTCAACTCTCTTTTCTTTGTTTTCTTTTGGACATTCGTCTTTTCAGGTTGCTTGTCACCTGTTGTGATAGCTACCTGTGTTGGCGGAGTGGAAGCATCGGTACTTTGCTCTTGTATACCTTCTTCACTTTCTGTCGGATTTTCATGTAACTGTGTGATGGGTATGCCAAGAGGTGGGCGGTTTACATCTTCTGATGTTTCGGATGGTCCAATATGAAGTGTAGGTTGTTCAGGAGGCCCAGCAATGGGTGGAATTGCTGTTAGAGGTACAACAGTGGCAACGGTCGTTGTTAATAGTGGTGGGTCTAAGACTTTGTCTAATATGAACTGTACATTCCCTTGTACACTCTCTTTTGCAAAATTTAGTTGGAAGATATGTTGTGTACCTTCAAGGGAAAGTAGTGGTTTTGGGATGTTATATGGGTTTTTGTCTTAGAGTGTGGCCATGAGGCTATTGCATTCAGGTACCAATCTTTCTGATCCAGGGCTAAAACAAACCAATATAACTGTTCTGTTCCATCGTCAATCCTCGCTCTAAAACGATACTGTTGATTGTATAAGAGGGGGTCAATAATATATTGTAGTATTTATGGTGAAGGAAAAATATTATAGAAAAAAATGTTAGGAACAGAGAGTACCCATAAGTTGGAGTAAATTTGAAAACCATGGTCTACGCATCTTGGTACCGGGGATTCTTCAATAGTTTTAAGTGGACACTCTGAGCATTTTTTGTAGTACCATGGTCTGGTTCGGTCGATCGATAAAATTGTGGCTTCATTAGTGAACCTAACATACTATTGTGTAATTTAGTTGTTTGTAAAAATGTTTAGAATAACAATTAATTATAATTTATCTGTGTATATGTGTGTGTATATATATATATATATATATATATATATATATATATATATATATATATATATATATATATATATATATTTATGGTTTACCTTGTATGATAGCGGATAGGGGTGTTCATCGGTTTGGTTATCGGTTTGTTCGGTTTGTTCGGTTCAGTTTGTTCGGTTAATTTTTTTTCTTCTGGGTATAACCGAAAACCGAACCGAAATTTGACTAAACCGAACCGAAAACCGAACCCCCAATAACCGAAAACCGAAAACCGAACCCCCAATAACCGAAAACCGAACCGAATAACCCGAATTACCCAAATTTAATAATTTATTCATTTATTTATATATATTTTTTGAAAAAAAAATTTTCAAGCTTCAAAAATATTATATATATATATTATAAAAGAGTTTTAATATATTTTTTTATATAAATATATAAAAATATATATATATTTATTTAAATTCGGTTTTCGGTTTGGATTGCTAAAACCATAACCGAACCGAAAACCGAACTTTTATTTCGGTTCGGTTCGGTTATGAGTTCGGTTCGGTTATTTTCGGTTCGGTTCGGTTTCGGTTTTCGGTTTATTCAGATATTACCCAACCCATGAACACCCCTAATAGCGGATTTATGTCAACCAATGTCTTCAATGATACTCGATTCCTGTTTCTTCCCTGTTCCACATCTTCAAACCTCAGTTGCTCAATAGTTAATGCAGGAGGTAGATCAAGCATTGTGTTGTATCTGTGATACCATTACTTGTTATGCATTATTATGTATTGATAAAAGGTTTTTTATATTAGAGTATAAATTTTACTTAAACATTGCGGATTTCCTGTGCTTCTGGGATGTTTGGAGTTAGAAAATAGCGTGTTGCAGATGTCCCTGTAAGCTGGATTTCTGCAAGTATTTATATGAATTAGCTTTACACATTTGCTTTTAAACATGAATGTTTTCTGTTTTTAGATTACGGATATAAAAAGTGTAACAATAATGCTTACCATTCAATCTGTTTGTGACTCTGCAAGAGTTAATGGCAATGATTACTGGTTTCTGGAGTGTTTTATACTCTTCTTCGTCAAACTCCATTGCCATTTCATTCTACATTTTAAATTTTATTGTCATCCCGCTGTAGTGTAAATGGCAAATAAATAAGGAACATAAAAAGTAAGAAACATGTTAGTTAATATTTTATTTTAATTTGTAAAATTAAACTTACTCCAAGTTTTGTACTTCTAAGACCCTCCATCGCGTGATGCTTGATGTTGTGCTTCCCGCTCGTCTGACAGTGTCTATTCGTTGAATCGTTCCAATATAATCTGATGGCAAAACATGGATACATTATTATTTTTTCCAAATGTGGGTTATGCTAAAAAACCAAATATATAAGTTAACATGCCTGTTAGTATGGCTGTACTAACATCTGCTCTTTTTAGGAGCTCATTATGCGCAGCAAATTCAAAATAGTATTCTGGAAAATTGTTTGCTGGAATAGTGTCAAAAGTAGTTGCGTGTCGAAAGATAAGAGACGTTTTGTGGCTAACAGCGCATTGCCTTGTTCTTGCTGGCTCACAACTGAATCCTGTAATTCTATATGCCATATTTTCTTGAAATTTTCTCTCAAAATAGTTAATATCTTTAGCAGCCATGTTTGCTTGAATAGCATTTCCCTAATAGATATTTGATATTTTCTGTAAGTTAATACCATATATTTTTAAATAAATCTGTGAAATTTTGTTATGAATAATGTTGATTACATACCTCTTGATCAAGTAATATACAAAATACTCCTGTAGGATATGTTTTCCTTGGGTTCCTGGCAATCCATTTTCGATAAACTTTGACTTCTATCATTTTGTTAGAGTGTGTTGGCCTTATGTCTGCAACACTGATAGGTTCTGCAGGTTGTGCTATTGTTTTTCCTTTGTCTTTTGTAGCCAGAGATGAGAAGCTTGATCCTTCCATGCTGTCAAAAATCTGGATGTTGTTACCTGTTAAGAAATATGACATGGTTGTCAATGGTGTTAGTAAGTATGGTAGACTAAAGGTTTATCATATTGGCTAGCTATTATGTATATGTAATAACGAATATGGCAAAAAGAAAAAGCACAAAATTAATTACCATTTAATAGTGGCAAACAAACTTTGTCTACTTTTATAGAGTAGATGCTAGATATATGCACAGTGACTATATTAGATATTATTAAAGGCATGGGTAAACCTGGTTGCTTTGAATTTGTGACAAAAAATCTTTATATACTATATTCTTTGTACTATTTGGGTGTCGGTTAGGCTGTTGGTCGATGAGTATCTTTAACCCTTTTGCAGATGTTGCACGTGACAGAGCAACGTATAACTGACCGTGGCCAAAAACGGGTTCAGAAAGGTAAACTCCTATTTTGTTGAGCGACTGTCCTTGGCTTTTATTGATGGTCATTGCGTAACATACTCTTAAAGGAAATTGCTTCCTTTTGAAGATGAATGGCATTTGTTCTTCTTTGTTTATTAAGAGAATCCGGGGAATAAAGACCTTTTCCAAGATACGTGTGCGGTGTGCCTGTAATGATTTTCTCCTCAATGACTTTATTCAACAGTTTCGTTACTATGAGTCTTGTTCCATTGCATAATCCAGAAGATAAATTTAAGTTACGCAAGAGCATAACCGGTGTTCCAGCTTTCAGTTATAATTTATGTGGTGGAAAACCTCCAAATGAAAGGCTGTTTAAATACTCTGTAGGATACAGTAGCTCGCTTTCCCCGCCATCGTTGCTTTTAGGTATTGCTTCATCAGAGCTGACATAAGTTTTAAGCTCACCTTTAAGCATTTCTAACACCTGTGCATTTATCAGATCAGCCATCTCGTTTTTAGAACACACAATTGCTCTTTCTTGTAAACCTTTGGCTATTGGGTTTTACAATGTATCATTATCGTATATAAAACTTATTATATCTAACCTTGAATTGTCAGATTGAGGTATGCAGAACTCATCTGGAATATCCACCCATGAGCAATTTTCGTTGTCGTCATCATCTGGTACACCTATGTTGCCTTCTCCAACTGTAAGCATCCATTTTGAAAAGTTGCTTATACTTTCTCTTTCTTCTTCTAGCAGGCCTTCTTTTTGTAATCTCATGTTTTCATGAAGTGAGTATACCTTGAAGTGCTTCCACAGATATGATTGCGTGATTGAAGATGAGATAATTTCATTTTTCGACGCCTTTTTCTTAACTGGAAGTGTCTGTCTAAAGTCACCACCCAACATTACAGTTTTGTCTCCGAACAAACTGCTTGGCTCGTCAAGGATATCCCTAAGGCTGCGATCCAATGTCTCAAAGCACCTGCGATCCCATATTATCATATCCGTCTCCTTCAATAAAATTGCCAATTGGCTTCCCTTTTTTATGCTACAGATTGATTCGTCGGTTAGATCTTGAATCTTGAGTGTGCAGATGCGTCCAGTGGTAAAGTAAAGATGCAATACACGAGGATGCAACTGCTAATACTATTTTGCCTTCAGAACGTATGGTGCATATTATACTTTTCCAAAGGAATGACTTTCCTGTACCGCCATGGCCATATACAAAGATAAGTTGTTGCTTATTTTCTGCTATCGCACCGACAATCGAGTCAAATATTATCTTTTGTTCTCTGTTCAAATTTGGTATCAGTAACTCTTTTTCCTTCATCAGCATCTCATGGTCATAGTTTCTTTCTTCCATTTGAAGCCGGTTTTAAAATGCCTTAAGTAGATGTTTGGGCGGCAAAGGAAGACCAAATTCTGGTAACGATTTTGAGTAACTGTTTAAAATAGCCTCTACTTCGCACAAAACATATGCTTCTAGGTCTGTGTCATTTCTTTCAATAACTGGAATCCCGAGAGTTTTTGAAATTATGTTCGGGACATCGTCAGACATCTGCTTCCAAAAAGTTTGCCATAAGTTTTTAGGATTAGATACATCGCAAAAAATTAGAATCTGGACAAATAAAGCCCTTAGTTGTGAAGCAGTTGCGTGGAAAGCAGCTTCTTCTAACGCAATTCTCCACTCAGTATCGTCACCAAACAAACCCATTGCCTCACATGTTGCCCTATATGTTGGATATACTGTATTGTTGACCTTTCGTATGTCTTTAAAGTATTTGCAACCTTTTTGATGACATAAGAGCATCCTCTCGTAAAATAAGTCTCCTAAGCTTGGGTGTATGTATGTTAATCTCCCAATTGCAGGTTTATTCAGATTCTGTCACCTTTGCCAATAGTTGCCGCCATTATACCATACGAATTCACTTGGGAAGTCTAGATATGTAAGGTGTCGTCCGTCTTCCCATTTTGAATTATAGTTTAACCATTCTGTCAATGTTGTCTTCTTATTGCAAGGGTTGGAAATTATTGAATCAAGGCTATCATCGGCTCTGAAAGTAACACGTTGCTTGTTTTCTAGATGCATTGCAAGTATCTGAACAGTAGGGTCTCTCTGTGTATGTCAAAACCGAATATCCTTCACATGCTTCATGCGGGCGATGCATCTTGATTCTTGAAAGTTCTTGATTTCATTAATTAGTATTTGGTTCGTTGTGTGTTAGAAGATGATGCGTCAGCGGCTTTCGTTATGTTGGCGACAACGCGATCAGTGCATTTAGAAATATACTTGAAAAGACATTTAATCAACATCGACCATCCACATTATTCAACATTGATGTGTGCATAGTATCGCATACATAGTAATCTATTGTATGGGACTACGTATGCATTATCGAGGTGAATTTTTTTTTCTTCGTAGTTATGCCTGTATCGTGCCTTCTATAGTGCACGTATCCATCTCTGTCAATGTATATCTTTTCACAATATTGCTTCGGGAATTTCCTGTTACAACTATCAGTTCCCTGCATACATGGAGCATTCTTGTTGGCTTCTCCACATGGACCATGGATCATAAACTCTGAAATGACTCTATAACCTTCTGGATCTTGTGTTTGGTCGGTTGTTACTGCACAAATGTATCTGTCCACTTCTTCGTCACTCCGTATTTTTGTTGCCTCTGATATCCAAATTAGTGTATGACAGTGTGGAAGGCCACGTTTTTGAAACTCGATTGTGTATAAAAGCGCACCATAAACATTTAGAATAAGGTTAGTAATTTGGTTTGGGTTTAACTTGTATCAAAAGAAGAGTTTCATTTTTTTTCTAGATAACAAACTGCTATCTACTATAAACTGGTTTTAGAAAATACCCGCCGTCACGCCCAACACTCTCGAATTTCGAGGAATTTTATGAAATCTTGTACTTTTTCAAACACACGAACGACAATGTCACTCTATCTGTGGCGTTAATTCGGGAAATCTTCCAAATATTCTATGATTTCTGGCCACTTTACATTGCATGTGAATGTGACAAAGAATGACGGGTTACCATGTACACGACAAATTGCCAGTGCATCTAGGTAATGGCTATACATGTATCTTGGACCGCCTGTGAAAGATGCTGGTAGTATAATTCTTGAGCCTACATCGTGTCCGTCACGGTCTCCTCTCATAATAGCGTCATACAGGCACGAAAGGTATTCGTTTCTAAAGTCATTTTGCTTTTCACAAATAAAATCAAGTCGGCTCGTTCGATTTGCACAATAGGCTGTGACAACATATTGCTGGAAGAGTCGGCCTGCCCTTGGTAGTAAACTGAAACAGTTGACACGATCATGTATCTGGTACGCGTAATACATTTTCATGGAAATTTTCTTTTGTTTGCGAGACCTGCCTTGTTCAAGCTTTAGTGGCATATCTTTTTGGTACCCTTCTTCACCATAGACAAATATCAACGGAAATTGAAGGGACATGTAACACGGATGTAGCTTGTTTACCCTTTGAGCCGTCCGCGAATGATGTTGAATAATAATATCAAAATCGGATGCTGCGTCTTGACTCTCTTCTTACACTATTGCACCAAGAATCTCTGTTGTAGGAAGTTCATACCGCCGGGTGCCTGCTACACTATACTGACTTTACTTTAAATACGGTATTGTTACCTCTAAGATTTTATCTCTTGCCGTCTTGAAATAGTTGTACCAGCGCATTATGGTTATCCAATAACTTGATCAACCCTTCTACAATCTCCCTTTTGAGTTTACTTTTTTTTTCACCACCAAAGTGAAACATACGGTTATCAATTTCATTGTCTGTATCGTATATGTAAAGTTGCAGAAAACATGGGCGCTTCCCTTCTTCCGGACAAAGTCACCCAATATTATGGTATATTTGGCCAGAAATGCGGAAAACATAAGGCCCTGTTCCTTTGTTAATTGACTCATCAACTTGTGCTCCCAAATATGTCATGCTAAACATCTGGTTGTACGCTCTTATGTTTTCCATGAAATGGCGGTCATTGCATAATTGTTTTATGTGCTCTGGGTATTCTTGATGCTGTTTTATGACTACACACCCACCTACGCAACATTTATGGTATTGAGGTAGCGTAGTTTTATATGGGTGTACCAATCTTTCTTCATACCAAAATTTGGCACCACAGTGTTCACAAATTTGATCATATTTTCCAAACTGCGCGTATTCCAGAGGTGGTCCTGTATAATTTTAAAATAGAAATAAGAAAGCAATCTAAAAAATGGATGAGGTTGAATGAACAAATAAGGCTTAAATGTCATACTAACCTTTTTTTTTCTTTTCCGTCAAATTCTGGTTTTCATTTTCATCTGTAAATATGTTGCTTTGTTCAATGTTGATAGATGTACATGTATGGTAACAAAATTGTTACACGTAAGGATAATGCAAACTTGTGCAAACATTTTAAGTTTCTTTATCTATTGGATGGAGTACTTACTTTTAGAATGTTGGTGTGTGTCATTATACTTATGTGAAAGTTGTCGTTGTTTCTTGTTGTTGTTTCGTTCTTTAAGCTGCAATGATATTTGAAATATATTTAAGTATATGCTAAAAGATTAGCCATAAAAGGTATAATTTTATACAGATAGCTGATTTAACTTATTTGCATTTCCTCTGTTTCCAAACGTTAGATTCAATTATTTCTTCCGCATTATTGCTGAGTAACGGTGAGCATATATACCATTATTTGAGATATTAAAATGACAACTTGCTTTATAGCAATTATAACAACAAATATACAAATGTGTAACATTTATTGTCATTAAACATGTTATGTAATCCATAGTTAGTTATCTTGACAAGCACTAATGATAGGTATACTCACTTTCAGATTGTTGATGCATCATGTTTGTGTTATATGGTGTATGCACGTAACATCCTTTGTTTTGTATATTGGTACCTGTAACAGAAAGTTAAGCATTTTGTAATTATGCATATTATAGTATAAAAAATAGATAATAGAAAATGTGAGAATAAATAGGTGGTAAATAAATATTTTGCAGCAATTGTTTGTAGCATAAGATAACAAACAGAATGCCTGGTACTCACTTTCGGGATCTGTTTAGCTGTCTTATTCTCAGAAGTTGTATGTATGTAACAGGCATCATTTTCAATGTTGTTAACTGCAATGAAATTATAACACATTGTCAATATACAGATAGTGTTATACAATTTAATCCGAATACAATGCATAAGAATAGGAAGTAGTTAAAATTACTAAAAACACCTGTGTGTCACTTACTTTGGCAAAAACTATTTCGATTATCGGTGGTCATCATAGATTGGAAAGAGCTCATTTGCGCATGACAATCCATGGCAATACTTGGGCAATATAAATTTTATGCAATAAATAAAGCAATAAAGCAAGGTAATTACTTGTAGCTAAATTGTCAATTTTATCTTTTTTGATAAAGAGATATTGACATATGCCTACTACGTATCTGCTTGGCTGATGATGTGATGTTCTTGGTTTGGCATTCAGGCTGATTATCTGTTGTTAACGCTTGGATGGTATTCGTTGGTAGTGTCTTTGCATTCGCAGATGTTGTAAAGTAGATGGAACGTTTTTTTTCATTTGGCGTAACTGATCTTAAGAAAACGCCTTTCCTTTTCTTTGGCTCATTAGGGTTGTTTATTTTTTTCGGTAGTTGTGGTTGGTGTAATGTATATGTCATAGGGGTTACAAAATGACCATGATCACCCGTAAGAAATATAAGGATTTGATGAGACATTGTTGGAATCACACATTTTATTATCTAAATTAGTATGTTGTTGTGTAGACTGATTTTCGCTTTCTACGTTATTTTGCTTATAGTTGTTATGCGTACATATTTTTTTTATGTTATTAGGGGATATTACACTAACGCCACTAATATTATGACTAACGGCATCAACATTATATGCATCGGCATCACCGGTTTCATTTAATTTAGGCTTATCGTCATATATTAACTTTCTTTTTGCTTTCATTTTATTTGGCAAACTACAAATGGCAACACATTTAGGCATACAAAGTATAGACATAAAAGTTTTAGTCGATACCATATCTGAAGTAAAAAACATAAACATTAGAGATTCGAACATCATAGGATTTATCATCTATTATTTGCAACAACTTTCTACTTCAATACATCTACTATTTGCAACAACTTTCTACTTAAATACCTTATTGTAATTACAGTATTTATATCAGATTACACATTTAATGGTTACATAATTTGTAAATGCTTACAGGCAATTAAGACAAAATGAGCAATGAATAGCCGTATTAAATTAGGTACATGCTATACCTTACGCGGTTGCAGGTGGTGGTTGGAGAGACGTAAATGCAGCAGACGGAGTGTGAGACAGAGCGTATTCGTGAAGTTTCAGGCGTTTGGTTTTTAAACACGATAATAAGCCTCCAAGGATATGTCGGTGCTGATCTAAGTCGGGTCCTTTTACCGAGATGACAAAGAATGCCTTTTGAAACACTCGAAGCGACAAAAAAAGGAATAAACACTGTTTGCTGTCTCACGTGATATCGGGTTCGGATCGGGTTGGTTCTCTAGCAAACGGCGTCGTTTCAAAATTGTCGTTTTACCCTTTAAATTTGGCATCAAATTGTCGTTTCATCCGATTTTTTCAAAGGGCAAAACGGCGTCGTTTCCTACAAGGATTAAAAAAGATAACGAGATTTGGTACCGCGTTCGGCGGGTTTTTGGCATTTAATTTTTTGTTTGGGGGTATTTTAAGTTGTTTTTTCAAAGTTTGAGAAGTAAGTGATATTATTATTTACGCGTTTTTTCTATTTGTTTTGTCTAAAAAGTTATTGGTTCTAATACGAAAGTATGTACGGGTATATGGAGATTTAGACAATTGCTATATTATAGGGCCTGTGCGTAAAATTATGATTACTGTTTCAGTTTTTAGTATGAAAAGTTTCTATTGTGTTTCATAATTTTTTCTCACATATGCGTTTCGATTATGTTTTGTAATCATTCTTTTGTTCGAATTTTTGATCTTAAATGTTTTTTCGATGTGTAAATGTTTAATATTTTGGGAACTATATAAGGGCAATATTACTTAGGGTTTTAATTTCAGCTATACTTCTACCGTTCATTTTGTTTAGATCTAAGTTTTCCAAAAGCGATGGCTGCGACTCCCAATTTGGATGAATAGAAGATGGTGCTGTTCTGAAAACATCGCAACATGTTTTAAGTTTCTTTTCAACAGTGAATTGGTGGAAGCGCGTAATCTTTTGGTAAGGCTGGAGGAATTAGTTGGACAACTTAGGGAAAAGATCCAGAAGCGTGAGCGGACAGAAAGAGAGGTGCATTTTTTTGGGGCCTTTTCATCCAGAGGGGGTTGATGCTTTGTCTTGTGTTGGGCATGCAAGTTGTGGAGCGTGATATAGTGGAATCTTTGGAAGATACTTTGGATTTAATACGTGATGGGATCAGGCAGCAGGAACAACATGTGACTTTGATGGAGATCAATGAGGACATGTCCGATGGTTAGTGTGTTTGGGTTATTGTCTTTTGTGTATATATCTAATGGTTTTCTAAGTTATGTGTCTAAGGTTCTAGGTATGTTGGATAAGGGTGTATCAACGTTTGTCCCTCCGTTTTGTTGGTATGGGTTTAAGGAAACTGTAATTATAGTTGATGGGTATGTTTTATGATTTTCGGATTACAATTTTGTTTATCTTGGTGCTTGCCACGTATGCCGGTATCATTTATGTAATTGACAGTTGTTAATATATAAGAATCTATGGTGTTTGTTTTATTGCAAATTTTTTTGGTTTTATTTGTTTAGTGAGAAACAACCATGTTGTTTAAACTGATTACCTTTGCTTTTGTCTTGTAATATATATTGCTCAATTTTTCTAAAGGTGTGGTAAGTTTTATAGTTACATATCATAGGATCAAAAACATTTAATAATCATAGTTAAATGCCATGTAGTTAAGTCCAAAAGATTTACATCTAGTGATATTAATACTGTTGGTTACATCTTGTGATGCTAATAGTGGTGTGTGCGGATTATGTATACCGTGTTGTTGTCGGTGTTCTTTTTCCATGGGTTTGGTTGAAGTGGGACGTAGGGTGCGTGTGCAGATGATGTACATCTATGTTGTTTTCGTTGTTCTTTTTCCATGGCCTTGGTTGAAGTGGGACGTAGGGTGAGTATGGTGGTTAATTGTCACACCCCCAAATTACCTGTTTTGCAGCGGAATGTAATTCCTGGGGGATGACGGTCATAGCACCACAATCACAGTTATATTGAACGACCTAAAGTGTCGTTTGAAAAGAACATCGTTTGATATATTAAAACATTCAGAGTTACAAAGATAGGTCCTAAATGAAAATCAACATGTGCGGAAAATAAGTTTGGTACAAGTCAAACGATGTTTTTAAAGTTCATAAAACCCAAGTGGGACGCGTCGTCACCGCGACTCTATGATATGTCCATATGCATGCCATGAAGTGAATGCCTTAGATACCTCAGATAAAACATGCTAAAAGTGTCAACACAAAGGTTGAGTGAGTTCATAGAGTTTGTGTTGAAATGTAAAGCTTGTCAAAATCGTTTATGCAGCAAAGGCATTGTAAAACCACTCAGTTCAAGTTCCCCATACAAAACTTGCAACCTGCGTGTTCACAACCCACTGCCAAAATGTGTATAGTTTATGTTCAAACACACATCGTCAAATGAATTCACAATATAGTGCATAACTTAATGTATCAGTAGTCAACTGAAATAGAACTTTATCTGACGTAGAACTATAGCACATAATCAATAGCACATGACTCAATGTATCAACAGTTACTTGATATAACACATATGAGTGTTGTTTCAAATCGTTCCAAGACCATTGGTTCATGATTCTACCAAGACCATTAGTTCAATGATTATACCAAGACCATTAGTTCAATAATTATACCAAGACCATTAGTTCAATAATTATACCAAGACCATTAGTTCAATGTTATACCAAGACCATTAGTTCAATGTTATACCAAGACCATTAGACCGTGATCATACCAAGTCAATTAGCCCAATGATTATGATATAGAAATTCTAAGTATGACAATATTGTTACTTTGTATGACTAAACATTCAGTTCAGATAAACATATAGTTTGCAAATAATCATGAATGTCATAAAAGTTGATGAGCATGTATCTCCCCAAAAGTAGTATAAAAACAATTAAAAGTGGGGCTATGAAAACTCACATGGACAATGATGCGATGACAAAAGTGGGTACACTGAAATGAGGCACAATCTCTAACTGCGACGTATTATGAATGATATGATACATAATAAGTTATGATGTAATGTTATGCTATTCCAACCAATTCAAACCAATTCAAACCAACTCCGAAGCTATTCTAATCCTACCATAAACCTTCTTCGGGTGTCATGGGTTCCTAAACATCACCAAAAGTGATATGTTTCAAGGAGTAATTATAGGATAACATATATAAACTTATAGTGCTTAAAAACAATTTAAGTGGTATAAACATCCATATAAATTGCATGTTTTACTCAAACATGATAAAATGAACATAACATGAATATGAAAGATGATGATGAGTATGAGATGCTTACTAATAACTTGATGAGGTTTTATGAACAAAGGATTAATCCTAAACACCCAAGGTTTTTATTTCACAACCTTAATCAAGAGTGTGTCTAGAGTGTAATAAACTTGACTTGAAAATATTTTGTGAACTCTTTCTTGATCCTTGTGGTTGCCGGTTCTTAGCAAAAGAGGAAGAGAGAAATGGTTTTGTTTCACCTTGAGATAATATGGACTATGTGTTGCTAATATGAAATATCCAAGATAATATGGACTAAGTATAATATCCAAGATATTTGTACACATAATGTGGTGTGTCACCTAAGGTTGGTCGACATACTAAAAAAAATAAAGAGTAGATGTATTTTTAATAGCTAAGTATTCATGTATAGAAGTAAAAGTGTAGTTACTTAAAGAATAACTAGTAACTTGTGTATTTATTTAAGCATTTAGGGTAGCGTTAGCTAAAATAAATTTTAACGGATCAAAATAAAATATATTGAAGTCATAAAAATTATAAAAATACATTCCTTACAAAAACTGAGTGAAATAATAATTATAGAGTAGTATTTACGAAAACCGTCGTAATTATATAAATATAACAATTTATATACAAAATAAATTTAAAACACCGGGTAAACTAATAATATTATTCTTATAATCTTATTATGAGTATAAAAATATATCGGGATAATTTTTGAAAGTGTCGGATCAAATGTTCAAAATAAATGATTACGCGATAGCGTTTATTTAATAGGAAATTATGCGTTTAATGTAAAATGCAAAACCATGCGTGAACTAATATGATGATAATGATGCTAATTATATGTAGACTAAACCTAGTCTATATGAAATGTCCTTGATGATATGTTCATGAATTCGCAGCTAAACCATTAAGGTTCGCTGAATTTGATACTCGTAAACCTAGTTTACGATAAATGATGAATAGTGAAGCTTGGATAGTGATTTTCTCCGAAAATGAATAGTGTTTCGTGAATAGTAAATTTTGAAATACGTTCTCAGAATATTACTTCGACTCTAAAAACGGTGAATAGTAAAATTCCCGAGATGAATAGTAAACTTGAGAAATGACACGAAATTGCGAGTTGTCACATTCGCCCATCAAAAAGGAATTCATCCACGAATTCAGTTAGTGTTAGTCTATCGAATTTTTGAGTTTGTGAAGAATATCGAGGAAAGAAGACATGAAGAGGTGTCGTTACGGTTATCGATGATTTAGAGCGTACAAAACATCATAGTAAAGAAAATAGTGGATGAATCTCCCATGAGTAACACTTTGACTTTTATGAATATGTGAAAACCATGCTTGCACTAAGACTTATAAATAACTGCTCCCAACATAACATGATCCCTCGAGAATTAGACATAGTTAGCTAGGCTATGTATAATTAAGGAACGATAATGTGACATTCGGTTTAGTTGTTATAACTCTCAATGTTTACAAAGATTTAAACCGTGTCGTTAAAATGGTAATTAAAGTAGAAGGAAGTAAAATTCTCGTAAGTGATAACAAATCGAAAAGAAAATAAAGTACGATAGATGAGAATATTTTACAACGAGTGGTTTATCAAACAGTAATACATCTTAAGTTATAAAGATTCGGATACGATGGAAGACATAAACTTAGTACGACATAGTACATAAGGAAATAAACTGTTAGTTTCTAAACTTCTTCATCTGCGCGTTATTGAGGCCATTGCGAGCTTCTCCTCCTTCTAACATGTATGCTTCCCCATGTGCACCTTCAACTTGTTGACCTTGGTTTTGGGGACATTGATTCCGATAGTGTCCTTGCTCCCCACATCTGAAGCATGTGACTACGGCTTTACCTCTACAATCCCTGGCTAGGTGTCCCAAATTTTGGCACTTGTGGCACTTGGCGGACAAGGACCAGTGATGAAACTTACATCGATTACATAGTGGGTGTATTCCAGCATAACCTCTGCCTTCTATTGGTGCAGCAACATAAACCATTGCAGCTTCTTGCCTTCTATTCTGTTGTTGATGATGGTTAGTGTTACGGTTTTGGTTGTTGTTATTATAACCTCTTGGGTCATATTCCCATTTCCTTTTGTTGTTGTTGATTTGGTTATCGTCTTTGTTGTTGTTGTTGTTTCGGTTATTGTTGTAGTTGGTGCGGTTGTTGGTATTGTTGTTACGGTTGGTGTTGGTAATGTTTCCCTTTTTCAAAACTTGTTCCATGAGCTTTTGAGATATTTGGATAGATTCTTCAATCGTTTGTGGATCAAAAGAAATCACGTTTCCTTGAATAATCTAGGGAAGTCCCCCAATGAAAGCCTCCAGTAGCTTCTCGTTATCCGAAACCATAGATGGGCATAACGCGGCCAATTCTTGAAACCTTCGAATATAAGTATCAATGTCATACCCAACAGTTACTAGTTCGTAAAATTCGGTCTCCAACTTTTTCACTTTCGTACGCGGACAATACTTCTTCGTTAACAAACCTTTGAATTGCTCCCAAGTGAGCTTGAAAGCATTTTCCATCCCCATAGGCTGGGCATACGAGTTCCACCACGACATTGCCCCATCTAGTAGTGTACTTGTAGCAAACTTAACCTTGCTATCCTTAGGGCAATTACATAACAGAAACACGGACTCCATTTTCTCGAACCATCTAACCATGGCAGTTGCCCCTTCAGTACCCTTGAACTTAGTGGGATCTCCACTTTTAAAATCCTTATACGAACAACTTCTAACCCCGGACCCTCCTGCAATACCTGCAGCAGCAGCAAGTCTAGCGGCCAGCGGCCGCAATTCTATTAGCTTCAGCAGTTGCGCAGCGCGGCGGCATTCGCAAGCCTGGCGCCAGCATTAGCTGCAGCCTCGCGGCAGTGGCAAGTCTAGCGGCTTCGGCAATGGTGCGACCTCAGCAGCATTAGCAAGTCTAGCGGCCGGCAGTAGCCGCAGCCTCAGCAGCAGCCGCCACTGTTGCTCTTTCAGTCCTTAATGCATTGGCTATGCTATCGTTCACATACTTCGCATAGCAGGCTTGTGTCAATTCAGGTGTGGCTTTCTTCGGCGCCATAACTTCTTCAAAATAAAAGGAAAGGTGAGATGTAGCAAAGTCCTATGTTAAAAATAAGCGCTCTAAAGAGATGTGATATGAGATAATAAATTTGAGGTTATTTTTCAAAATGATCGACGGGTTCCCAAAAGGTAGGTTATGAGATGTTGTAAGTGCTTCAAATGTATGATGGTTTAGTGACTTAATGTGTGAATAACATGTAACTCAACATGTTAGTGGTGAAACAAAGGAGTGAGAGTGACTTCGCCCTAGTTAAAGGTTTATCTCGGTATTCGACGTTATCGGTAATGAATCAACTGATATTAAAATTGCGATAGGGAATGACAAAGCATTCTCCACATTGGAGTATGAGGAAATGATAATGGGATGGGTATTTGAAGGCATCCATGTGACAATCGATGTGAAATGAAAGTAAATAACTCGAAAAATGTACGTATAAACCGCATGTAAAGTGAACATGAACTTATGATGAAATGATGAGATGCTATGATGATGTAGTTATAGTCTAGGGTCAATGATGCAACCTAGTTCTCTATAACTGAAGCTCTGATGCCAATCTGTCACACCCCCAAATTACCTGTTTTGCAGCGGAATGTAATTCCTGGGGGATGACTGTCATAGCACCACAATCACAATTATATTGAACGACCTAAAGTGTCGTTAGAAAAGAACATCGTTTGATATATTAAAAACATTCAGAGTTACAAAGATAGGTCCCAAATGAAAATCAACATGTGCGGAAAATAAGTTTGGTACAAGTCAAACGATGTTTTTAAAGTTCATAAAACCCAAGTGAGACGCGTCGTCACCGCGACTCTATGATATGTCCATATGCATGCCATGAAGTGAATGCCTTAGATACCTGAGATAAAACATGCTAAAAGTGTCAACACAAAGGTTGAGTGAGTTCATAGAGTTTGTGTTGAAATGTAAAGCCTGTCAAAATCGTTTATGCAACAAAGGCATTGTAAATTCACTCAGTTCCAAGTTCCACCCATACAAAACTTGCAACCTGTGTGTTCACAACCCACTGCCAAAATGTGTATAGTTTATGTTCAAACACACATCGTCAAATGAATTCACAATATAGTGCATAACTTAATGTATCAGTAGTAAACTGACATAGAACTTTATACGACGTAGAACTATAGCACATAATCAATAGCACATGACTCAATGTATCAATAGTTACTTGATATAACACATATGAGTGGTGTTTCAAATCGTTCCAAGACCATTGGTTCATGATTCTACCAAGACCATTAGTTCAATAATTATACCAAGACCATTAGTTCAATAATTATACCAAGACCATTAGTTCAATGTTATACCAAGACCATTAGTTTAATGTTATACCAAGACCATTAGACCGTGATCATACCAAGTCAATTAGCCCAATGATTATGATATAGAAATTCTAAGTATGACAATATTGTTACTTCGTATGACTAAACATTCAGTTCAGATAAACATATAGTTTGCAAATAATCATGAATGTCATAAAAGTTGATGAGCATGTATCTCCCCAAAAGTAGTATAAAAACAATTAAAAGTGGGGCTATGAAAACTCACATGGACAATGATGCGATGACAAAAGTGGGTACACTGAAATGAGGCACAATCTCTAACTGCGACGTATTATGAATGATATGATACATAATAAGTTATGATGTAATGTTATGCATGCGATTGCGATATCTATACCACTTGTGAATTTTTGAAAATAATACTTATCGTCGAAAAATAATCGTATAACGTCTTGACCATTTATAAATTACTTTTCAAGCATCTACGTTGAAATGATATCATACGATAATCATTTAATGATTTATTATGAAATTATAACTTTTCGTCGTAAAATAATGTCATTTGAAAAATTCATGAAAGTGACTAAACGGCCTTGAAAAGCTAGTCGTAAAATTGTGCACGTCGAGTGTTAGGAAACGAAATGAACGGTTTTGGGAAGCTTGTATCATTATCTCAAAGTTTTAGCATTTAAGTTTTCATCCTAGAGGTCTCGATCATAGAGAAAAATATAGGTTAAGTATGGTACTTTTGTCCAAAATATCGTTTAAGGGTGGTTTTCGGCAAAGTTTAAGTGACCGTATTTTATTCATTACAACTCCGCTTGACGAACGGTCGGACATTTTGGAAAATATGCTTGGCGAACTTACTTTTACTAGAAGACATCACGTTATAAAAAGTACTACATCATTGTTAAAAACGACCCTCAACATGGTCCCTCGTTGCCGTAGTTTATGTTTAATAGAAAATATATTAATGTTGCTTATATAATAAAGTTACGGCAACTTTGTTTAACGCATATAATTTAATCGTTACAAGTCCGTTTTCTACGTTTTCTACATCCCTAGACTCGTATTAAAGTATACTAATATATTTTTGATAAGTCGACACATTTCATAACGCTTAAGCCTCATTTTTGACTCGTAAAAAGTGATATTAACATGCTGAAATTTCTGAAATTAATAGTTTTCGTCGTCTAACTTGTAAATAGCATAACTTCTTCGTTATAACTCCGTTTTAATCCGTTCAAGCGACCACGTTTTCGTTTTAAAGTGTATTTTCTAAATATCCAGGCCAAAAAATTTTATTTATTGTCGAGATTTCCAGAATTCAAAAATATGGACAGACCCTTAATTAAACTTGTCGAAATGAGTTTTTCTCGCGCAAAACCTATTCCAACCAATTCAAACCAACTCCGAAGCTATTCTAATCCTACCATACACTTTCTTAGGGTGTCATGGGTTCCTAGACATCACCAAAAGTGATATGTTTCAAGGAGTAATTATAGGATAACATATATAAACTTATAGTGCTTAAAAACAATTTAAGTGGTTTAAACATCCATATAAATTGCATGTTTTACTCAAACATGATAAAATGAACATAACATGAATATGAAAGATGATGATGAGTATGAGATGCTTACTAATAACTTGATGAGGTTTTATGAACAAAGGATTAATCCTAAACACCCAAGGTTTTTATTTCACAACCTTAATCAAGAGTGTGTCTAGAGTGTAATAAACTTGACTTGAAAATATTTTATGAACTCTTTCTTGATCCTTGTGGTTGCCGGTTCTTAGCAAAAGAGGAAGAGAGAAATGGTTTTGTTTCACCTTGAGATAATATGGACTATGTGTTGCTAATATGAAATATCCAAGATAATATGGACTAAGTATAATATCCAAGATATTTGTACACATAATGTGGTGTGTCACCTAAGGTTGGTCGACATACTAAAAAAAATAAAGAGTAGATGTATTTTTAATAGCTAAGTATTCATGTATAGAAGTAAAAGTGTAGTTACTTAAAGAATAACTAGTAACTTGTGTATTTATTTAAGCATTTAGGGTAGCGTTAGCTAAAAATAAATTTTAACGGATCAAAATAAAATATATTGAAGTCATAAAAATTTTAAAAATACATTCCTTACAAAAACTGAGTGAAATAATAATTATTGTGTAGTATTTACGAAAACCGTCGTAATTATATAAATATAACAATTTATATACAAAATAAATTTAAAACACCGGGTAAACTAATAATATTATTCTTATAATCTTATTATGAGTATAAAAATATATCGGGATAATTTTTGAAAGTGTCGGATCAAATGTTCAAAATAAGTGATTACGCGATAGCGTTTATTTAATAGGAAATCATGCGTTTAATGTAAAATGTAAAACCATGCATGAACTAATATGATGATAATGATGCTAATGATATGTAGACTAAACCTAGTGTATATGAAATTTCCTCGATGATTGTTCATGAATTCGCAGCTAAACCATTAAGGTTACGCGAATTTGATACTCGTAAACCTAGTTTACGATAAATGATGAATAGTGAAGCTTGGATAGTGATTTTCTCCGGGAATGAATAGTGTTTCGTGAATAGTAAATTTTGAAATACGTTCTCAGAATATTACTTCGACTCCAAAAATGGTGAATAGTAAAATTCCCGAGATGAATAGTAAACTTGAGAAATGACCTGAAATTGCGAGTTGTCACATTAATATTTCTGTACCTGATAGTGATTTAGGTTGGGTTGGTGTTGGTTGTAGGCATTGCGAATATGGCAATTTGTCTCTAATTTTTAGGCCAAAGGTAATAGTATACCAATGTTTTTGCCTTATATATGTTTAATTGTTTTATAGCTTTTTGATAATAGTTCTTGGATTCTTTTGGTCTTATTACGCATGCGCATATGCTTTTTATTTATCTTATGTGTTGTAACTTTATAGTAGTGGTTTAGACTTTTTTGTCAGCTTTAAAATCTGATGTTCAAACGCGCTTGTGTGTGTGGGTTTAAACAATCTGATATTGCTTTTTTATCATAAATCTTTGTAGTGGTTTAAATTATTGGAAGTAGTTTAGGCATGATTCCTTTTTTTCTGTATAAATGTCACCTTCTCCTTTTGCTTCTTTGTATTTGCTTTTGTTGAACGATATAGTTATAGTTGCCAGTATGTCAAGCCGTGCCTGTCTTGCGGAACTTGGTTTTGCATGTGATAGTGATGCACTCCAAGATCAGATGGTTCTTTTTTTCGAGAGGGAAGTTGTTGCAGCTCGTGAGTGGGAGACTATGGTGCGTGTGCGCTGTTTCGAAATTGCTGCACGTATCAGGTATCTAGATGATTTAATCCAAGAGGTTCTTGAGGAACCGCGTGATCCAGTGGTGATGAATTCAGTTACATTTTTAAGGGAGGTATGTGCACATGAGCATTTTAAGCAGGTGACATTTCAAGGAATGCTACGTGAAGCTCATAGTGCTCTTCGAGCTGCAGCGGGTTACATCAACAGTATTCGTGCATTGTAATGGTTTATTCAGTTTGTGTGGTGTCTATTTCACATTAAGGATAGTGAGTTTCGAATGTAATGTAGGTTGGGAATCTGTTGAGCATAATGTAAACTCTAAGTAGAGCGAGTTTTATCATCTGTATGCTTAGTAAGAGTTGATATTGTAATGTGTGGTTGTCAGTGTTCTTTCATGTTGTTTTTCTTTTGGTTAGTTGCCAATGTGCGCTGTAGGTTTGCCTAGTTGGGTTGTTAGGCTTTAAGTCACTTGTCATTTGACTGGGATTCTATGTGTTGTGCCTAGTGTTTAATGAATGTAACTTCTGTTATGATTCTAAAGATTATGAGTCCCTGTGTTCTTGAAAGTTATTTTGCTTCTCATTATACACAAAAGTTGATGCAAATAACATTATATTCATCCCCAAAAGGTTATAAATGTTTTACAAAACACATTTGTCATATTGCGATCTAATTTTCATGGGATGACATGGTTAGCTGCAATGTTATACATAGTACATACGAATTACGATTAGTTATCTACGGTTCCTACATAAGTGTTTACAACATGGCTGATGCTAATATAGTTATATACATATGTTACTAAAGTTCAGTTGGCCTGATTGTTGTTACAAAAGTTAGTGCAGATTTTGGTGTTGCCTAATCTTGTTTCCCTTTTTTCTTGCTCATCTGAGATGCATCCTCTGAAGCTGGTGAGAATTTCAACTCTCTTTTTGCTGTTTTCTTTTGGAAATTCGTCTTTTCAGGTTGCTTGTTACCTGTTGTGATAGCTACCTGTGTTGGCGGAGTGGAAGCATCGGTACTTTGCTCTTGTATACCTTCTTCACTTTCTGTCGGATTGTCATGTAACTGTTGTGTGATTGGTATGCCAAGAGGTGGGTGGTTTACATCTTCTAATGTTTCGGATGGTCCATTAAGAAGTGTAGGTTCTTTAGGAGGCCCAGCAATGGCTGGGATTGCTGTTAGAGGTGCAACATGGCGGGTCGCTGTTAATGGTGGTGGGTCTAGGACTTTGTCTAATATGAACTGTGCATTCCCTTGTACACTCTCTTTTGTAAAATGTAACTGGAAGATATGTTGTGTACCTTCAAGGGAAAGCAGTGGCTGCGGGATGTTATATGGGTTTTTGTCTTCAAGTGTGGCCAATAGGCTGTTGCATTCAGGTACCATCCTTTTTGATTCGGGGCTAAAACAAACCAATATAACTGTTGTTGTTCCATCGTCAATCCTCGCTCTAAAACAGTACCTGTTGATTGTATAAGAGGGGGTCAATAATATATTGTAGTATTTATGGTGAAGGAAAAATATTATAGAAAAAAATGTTAGGAACAGAGAGTACCCATAAGTTGGAGTAGGCTGAAAACCATGGTCTATGCATCTTGGTACCGGGGATTCTTCAATAGTTTTAAGCGGACACTCTGAGCATTTTTTGTAGTACCATGGTCTGGTTCGGTCGATCGATAAAATTGTGGCCTCATTAGTGAACCTAACATACTATTGTGTAATTTAGTTGTCAGTAAAAATGTTTAGAATAACAATTAATTATATATATATATATATATATATATATATATATATATATATATATATATATATTTATGGTTTACCCGTATGATAGCGGATTTATGTCAACCAATGTCTTCAATGATACTCGATTCCTGTTTCTTTCATGTTCCACATCTTCAAACCTCTGTTGCTCAATTGTTAATGCAGGAGGTAGATCAAGCATTGTGTTGTATCTGTGATGCCATTACTTGTTATGCATTATTATGTATTGATAAAAGGTTTTTTATATTAGAGTATAAATTTTACTTACACATTGCGGATTTCCATTGCTTCGGGATGTTTGGATTTAGAAAATAGCGTGTTGCGAGATGTCCCTGTAATTTGGATTTCTGCAAGTATTTATATGAATTAGCTTTACACATTTGCTTTTAAACATGAATGTTTTTTGTTTTTAGATTACGGATATAAAAAGTGTAACAATAATGCTTACCATTAAATCTGTTTGTGACTCTGCAAGAGTTAATGGCAATGATTACTAGTTTCTGGAGTGTTTTATACTCTTCTTCGTCAAACTCCATTGCCATTTCCTTCTACATTTTAAATTTTATTGTCATCCCACTGTAGTGTAAATGACAAATAAATAAGGAACATAAAAAGTAAGAAACATGTTAGTTAATATTTTATTTTAATTTGTAAAATTAAACTTACTCCAAGTTTTGTACTTCTAAGACCCTCCATCGCGTAATGCTTGATGTTGTGCTTCCTTTCGTCGGCAGTGTCTATTCGTTGAATCGTTCCAATATAATCTGATGGCAAAACATGGATACATTATTATTTGTTCCAAATGTGGGTTATGCTAAAAAACCAAATATATAAGTTAACATGCCTTAGTATGGCACTAACATCACGCTCTTTTGGGAGCTCATTATGCGCAGCAAATTCAAAATAGTATTCTGGAAAATTGTCTGCTGGAATAGTGTCAAAAGTAGTTGCGTATCCAAAGATAAGAGACGTTTTGTGGCTAACAGCGCGTTGCTATGTTCTTCTTGGCTCTGTTAGGATTTGGAAAATCCAGTAGTTAAAGTGTCGGTCACCTCAAGTATATGTAATCGTTAGAAAGCTCGTAGTCGTAGTTATTTAATGTTAAGTAGTATTTAGTTATGCAACACCGTGGAGGACGGACGGGTCTTTACCCGTATGCGATCCACGCCCGTAGGTGGCGTTTTATGTAAGTACTATAAATACTCTCTACCTCCCAAGGTAGAGAGTTGAAGCTCATAATAAGATTTTTCTTTCTCTCACTAAAGTTCCCAAACCTCTAACTTTCTCTCTCTAAACCTCATTGTGTATGCCCACTTTGGTTATGGTTTGATGTGTATCTGAAATCCAATATGTTACAAATGGTATCAAGAGCCATGGTTAGATCATCTCTTACATATCTTTGGATTTCTAGTGGTTTTAGGTGGTTTTTGAGTTTGAGAAAGTCTAGTGGTTTTTGCATCATTTGGTTGATTTCTAGTGTTAAAGTTTGGATTTTGATTGTACTTTTGTGTTTAGGATCATCACAAGTGTTTAGGTTTTGATTTGGAAGGCTTGAATCATCGTGGTTGGATTGTTTTTGGATTGAAAAGTGTGTTTTGGAAGTTTTTCATGTTAGCGACTTGGCTCTCGGTGTAACTTTCTTGTTAGCGACTTGCTTCAGAAAAAATTAGCGAGTTGTAGTGTAGTTTGGTGGCGATTTGGTCCTAGCGACTTGCCTTTAGAGACAAGCCGACAAAAAGTATTGTTGGTGGATTCTCCACTACGGTTAGCGACTTGGTAAGGTAGCGACTTGCTTTCAATTTTGATAGCGACTTGTTCTTAAGTTTCTTAGCGACTTGGTGTTAGCGATTTGGACGATGCGAGTTGCTATTTAGCGACTTGATCTCTTAGCGACTTGCTGTCTAAATTTGTAGCGACTTGGGAACTTAGCGACTTGCTTTGTCATTACTTAGCAACTTAGTACTTAGCGACTTGGTTCAAGGATTCATAGCGACTTGGTTGACTTTTGTGTGTAATACGGTTTTCTCTTGGTTTAGTAAAATCCGGTGAAAGAATCTATTTCCCGGTTTAATCATTGAGTTATAAAATCCCGTGATCATCTGTCAACATGTCTACCAACGTACCTACAATCATCTCTCATGTTGCCGGGATGTTCAAGCAGCTGGTTCAGATACCCGTCCACCCATGCTTGACAGGCCGACTACGAATCTTGGGCTCAAAGAATCGGTATCTTGTCTTGGAAAGGAAAATGGGGTCAACATTCTCAAATCGATTGATGAAGGACCTTATCGATTGAGACTACAAGAGACTTAATTGATACAGCTGTAGATGGAACAATGATCTATGGAATAGACGGACCAAAGACATATGATGAGCTCAATGATAAGGAGAAAAAGATATTCGATCGATATCGGGGCTTCTAACATCGTACTTCAAGGTCTTCCAAGAGATATCTACAAGCTTATCAATCACAACACCGAAGCCAAGGCAGTGTGGGATAATGTCAAGATGCTTCTTTCTGGTTCGGAATTAACTATGGAAGACAGAGAATCCCAACTCTATGATGAATTTGAGCACTTTAAGATGAAACCATGTGAGAGTGTCTATGAGTACTATGTAAGATTCCATAAGCTTGTGAATGACATGAGGAACATCAGAATGACCATGCCAAACATTCAGTTGAACTCTAAATTTGTGAACAACATGAATCCCGAGTGGCACAAGTTTGTCACCTCTGTGAAGCTAACCAAAGGATTGAAGAATACAAACTATGAGCAACTCTATGCCGTCCTTCTTCAGAATGAAAGACATGCTATGTTTGAAAAAAGGATTCTTGATCAGTTCAAAACAAACCGGGGAGAGACAAGCTCATCAAATGATTCAACTGCCTTCTACTCAAACATTGGAATTACCACCAAAGCATCTCAAGTTATACCCATGGGTAATGGTAATCACAAACTCATTCCGATCCTATGATCAAACAAGCGATCTGATGCACACATGGGAAGCTTCATTAATCAACTGGCTCTCTGATTAGTCAAAACATGAACTCTCTTCCACACACCAACAACAATCTCGAACGCATCCAATCCACACAATCAAGCCACTGTCAGAGATGGGAAAGTTATGGTGCAGCCTGTTCAAGAAAGACAGTATGAACAAGGAAGAGGTGGAGTCGGTAGATGATATGTGGCAAATCAGAATAGGGGAAGGAATGGAAATCAGGGACAAGCAAAGCCGATCAAGTGCTACAACTGTGGAGGTGATGGACACATTGCAAGGAACTGCACATTGCCAAAACGCCCTCAGAATGCAGAGTACTTTAGGGATAAGATGTTGCTTGTTCAAGCTCAGGAAAATGGTGCAGCTTTGGATGAAGAAGAGTTCTTGTTTCTTCTGAGGGAAATGCCAAGACGTATGATGCAGATGTGGATGAGCAGCCAATTCAGGAGATTAGGCAACAATCATCAGAATGCCTTTCAAGTCGCTGATTGTGATGCATATGACTCTGACGTTGATGATGAACCTCCTGCACAAACAATTTTCATGGCTAGCATTTCTCCAATGGTCTCTCCTAAAGTCTCTTCATCACCACAAGTTGGTCCATCCAAAGACAAAATCATTTCTGAGGTATTAAAACTATACGATGATCCTGATGTGCAAAAGATGCATGACAAAGTACAATCAACTGAAACTATTGAGTCAAATATTGAAAATATGGGTAATATCAATATTGTCCCATATGATCAATATGTGAAACAAAGTGAAAGTGAGGTCGTACCAAGTGATGCATCTTCCACAGTCAACGATGACTATGTTTTTGATGAATACACTTGCATGTGCCCTGATGATTCATTATCTCTGAACTTATTGCCTATAAAGAACGAGTTGCTATTTATGAACAACGTGCTAAGTTTGAGCTAACTACTCGTGAGCAAGAGTTGGATAACCAAATGCGTACAATTATTAGAAAAAGTAATTTTAGAGAAGAAGTGTTAAAACAAGAGTTAAACTCCTTACAAGAAAAGCTTTCTAAAAGTGCTAAGCAAAAACAAGAACTTCAAGAAAATGTTAAAGTGCTTAAGCAGAAATTTCATGCTAAGGAATCAAAACTTTTGAATGATTTTTCCAATCTAAAAACTTTAAAGAACAAGCTTGAAAATAAGTTGTACGTACAAGGGAATATCATTCAGACTGCTCACATGGTCACTAAGCATAGAGTTTTAAGCGATAAGCATAGTGTTCCCATTATAGATAAACCCAACCACGAGTATGGAAAGATAGCAAAAGCAGCACAAAATGTAATCTATGATGGCAATGAGATTCTTAAACCTAGACAGAAACCAAGTTGCGTTGAGTGCACTGAAGAAGATAGAAAATTAGATGATGCATCTATGGAGAAAATGAATAAGAAGCTAGAAGATCTTGAATGCAAAAAGAATAACATAACGATCAAACCCCATGATTACAAGAAGGAAAACTGGATCTCCTTAAACAAATTTAAGCCTCAAACATTGTTAACACCTGAACAAGTTTTCTGGAAAAGGGACT
Source organism: Chrysanthemum makinoi (assembly GCA_910596185.1). Lineage (NCBI taxonomy): Eukaryota > Viridiplantae > Streptophyta > Magnoliopsida > Asterales > Asteraceae > Chrysanthemum > Chrysanthemum makinoi. The sequence goes on along the minus strand of OU343224.1, from coordinate 85,690,676 downwards.
TAGATAAGCAAAAAGCTGAAAATCTTGTTGAAACAAACCCTCCCCTTAGGAAAATGCCTGCAGCGACTGTGTATCCTCCAAATACACCAATGCATTTAGTTCCTAGAACTATTGCCACTAAGAGCAAGACCTTAATCAGCCAATATGTTATTCTTCAACTATTTGTCGATTTTGAGAAAACTTGTAAGAAAATGATCACACCCACTGGGATAACTGAAGGGGAAAGGGGTTTTGAGCAAACAAAAGAATGCTATCTAACTGAGGTCATGCCTTTCGTTAAACAACTAAAAGATCATTTTGAGAGTCTTAAAAAGGGGATAGATTCAGATATTAAAGGAATGGAAAAGGAATTTGATGCAATGATAGTTAAGGTTAGTGACTATGAGCGAGCATTAAAATATAATGAGATTGAGAGGAAGAACTTGCATACCTTGAATGAGAATCTTATTTCGGAATGTATTGCTCAAGATGTGTTTTACACTTACAATTGCTCCATTAATTCTTCTCAATTTCATGAATTATCTGTTGCTCTGAAAGTCTCCCATGATCGTGTCATTGAGCTTGAAAAGATTAATTGGAAACTTAATGAGAAAATTGATCAGGATGATCACGATAATTTGGTAAAGCATCTTTCTAAACTAGAATTGAACATTTTGATTTACAACTAAAATATCAACATCTTAAAGAAAATGTCAAAACCTCAAATATCAAGACATCCTCAGATGTTCCAGAGTTTGATGCAGTTTTTCAAATAAACAAACGTGACGAACAGATTCGAGCTCATTGTAACATGATCAGAAAGTTGAAAGCCCAAATCTCTCAATTAAAGGGTGAAATGAACAATGTGAATGGATCCCAAATGCCTCCTCCTTTAGATTCTCAGTATTCTCAAACTTTTCATCTTCAAAACTTAGTCAATGCCTTACAAAAGGAAAACGAGAGTTTTCTAGAAGAAAATGAAAAAGTTATACGACACTTTAAAGAGTTATATGATTCAATGAAAGTCACTCGTGACCAAAACAACGAAAAAATAACGTCTTTACAAAAGGAAATTGAGAATCTGAGAAGCCAGGAAAATGGGAAACTGCCACTTGTTTTTAATAAGAATGTTGCATCTAAGTCACCCTCTGACTGCAAATACACTGTTACTGTTAAATACATTCCTCCTCATCTTAGGAATAATGAACCAGCGTTTCATGATTATTGTGCTCACCTTAAGGATAGTCTAGAATGTCTCCGTGAGATTGTTGAAGAGGATTTCATTAATAAACCTCTTGATAGAGAAATTAGGTTTGCTTGCCTCCAGGCCAAACGATCTCAAGAGCTGCTAGAATGTGTGATTGCAACATGTCCAAAATCCTTAGGTTAAAAAGGCAAAGCTGTGATGCCTTGTTCTATGCCTAGTGCCAAGCATTCAAACCATTCTAGGCCCAGTTTTAAGAAAATGACATCAATGTGCCTTCTAGTAATCTGAGATCCTTGCACATCTAGTCCAGGAATGCAAAAAGTAGATCAACCAACTAATGTTCCCATAATTCCCTCTATAGGAGTAATCAGTGACATTAAAGCAAGCGAGTCAAAGCCTCCAGGCAATACCAAGCAAGATAGGACCTCGCAAGCTAAAAATGTGCATTAGAAGAGAGTAGAAGACCAACCTAGGAACTTTAAGTTTGTGTTGAATAAAACAAATCGTGTTGATTCTAGTATTAGCCATAGGCGTACTGTAATTAATTCGAATTCTGATACTATTTTCAAACCATGTAATGATGTCTGTTTGAATTCTGTTGCTAATCATGATTATGGTGTGAATGAGTTGTCTAATGCTGTCAAATGCTCTGTTAAAATTGTTAATGCTAAAAATCATGCTAAGAAGGCTAAAAGGCAAAAACGAAAGATAGTTAGAAAACAGTGGAAACCCACAGGAAGAACATTTATAAAGATAGGTTATCATTGGATACCTTTTGGCCATAAGAATAATCAGTTTTGCCCTCAAACTGCTAAGACTATGCCCACTAGAAAATGGATGCCTATTGGTAGAACTATTCCCTAAAGAAGTGAATATACTTTGAATAGGTCAAATCTGACACCCGACTTGCATCTATTCCTAATGATTCCATTGCTTCTACTTCTGATATGGATGTTTCTATTTTCGATGTGGGTGTTCCAATCACTGTTACTAACCAAGTGGAACCCATTCTTGCATGAGGATCCCAATTATCCAGTTATCCATTCTTGTCTGTGTTCAACTGCAGATCGTTCAAATCGTTCTGCGGTACTTGGACTCAGGCTGTTCCAAGCATATGACTGGAGACCGGTCGCGGCTCATGAACTTCGTGAGCAAATTCATCGGGACTGTTAGATTCGGGAACGACCATTTTGAAGCAATTATGGGTTATGGTGATTATGTAGTTGGCAAAAGTGTAATCTCCAGGGTATATTATGTGGAAGGTCTTGGTCATAATTTGTTCTCTGTTGGTCAATTCTATGATTCCGATCTAGAGGTGGCCTTTAGAAAACATACTTGCTTCGTTAGACAACTTGATACTCGAGGTTCTAACCTATACACCATTTCTATCGAAGACATGATGAAGTCTTCTCCAATCTGCTTGCTGTCAAAGGCTTCCAAAACAAAGTCATGGTTATGGCATCGTCGTCTCAATCACTTGAACTTCGGCACCATTAATAACCTTTCGAAAGGATCTTGTCGAGGCTTACCAGATTAAAATATGAAAAGATCATCTTTGTTGAACGCCAATTGGGTAAAAGAATGAAATATGCCCACAAACCAAAACCCACAAATTCAGTAATGGAAGTTCTTCATACCCTTCATATGGATCTGTGCGGACCAATGAGAGTGCAAACGATAAATGGGAAGAAATAGATTCTAGTAGTTGTTGACGACTACCCTCGATTTACTTGGGTAAAGTTTTTGAGGACAAAGGATGAAACTCCAGATGTCATCATCAAACTAATCAAACAGCTTCAGGTTCGACTCAACAATACAGTCAGAAATTTTCCAACAGACAATGGCACAGAGTTTGTTAATAAAGAATTAATTCAGTTTTATGAAAATGTTGGAATCAGTCATCAAAGAAGTGTTCCACGTACTCCTCAACAGAACGGTGTAGTTGAAAGACGAAATCGAACTCTTGTGGAAGCCGCAAGAACAATGCTAATTTATTCAAAGGTTCCAATGTTTCTATGGGCTGAAGCCATTGCCACTGCTTGCTACACCCAAAATCGTTCCCTTATACATACCTCTCATGGAAAAACTCCATATGAACTTGTTCATAAACGAAAACCTGATCTCTCCTACTTTCGTGTGTTTGGTGCTTTGTGCTATCCAACGAATGACAGTCAAGACTTAGGTAAATTAAGAGCAAAGGCAGATATTGGAGTTTTTGTTGGTTATGCACCAAACAAGAAGGGTTACGGAATCTACAACAAGAGAACCCGAAATATCATGGAAACAATTCACGTTACGTTCGATGAGTAGACCGGTCAAATGGCTCCTGGACAATCCAGTTCTGGACCCGCACTTCAAAACAGTCCCATTGGTTCATCACTTGTACCAAACTCATTTCCAGCAACTCCATATGTACCTCCATCTGAAGATGATTTAAAGAAATTGTTTGATCCAATGTTTGATGAACACTAGGAACCGAATCTTTGATGAAATGTCAATTCCATCAACGAGGCTGCTCTATCCTGTGAATGAAGTGAATCCTTCAGTCTCAATTTCATTAAGTCAAGAAGCTCCTGCTGCTGATCATTCTGTCTCATCAACAAATCATCAATCATCAAATGTACATCATGGAATTGTTTCGGGCATCAATGATGAAGTTAATCCCTTTGCAACTCCCGAAGATGCTCCATTTGAAAACATATTTGCTCCTGAATCATCATCTGAACCATCTTCATCAGGAGATATAGACTCTGCTACTTCAGTTCCACAACAACAACCACATGAACATCTTAGAAAATGGACACATGATCACCCTTTAGATAACATCATTGGAAACCCCTCTCGTCTAGTATCCACAAGAAAACAACTTGCAACCGATGCCTTATGGTGCTTCTTCAACTCGGTACTCTCTAAGGTCGAACCAAAAGACATTAAAACCGCCATGAATGAAGACTGATGGTTCAATGCCATGCAAGAAGAAATTCATGAGTTTGATCGAATTGATGTATGGGAATTAGTACCTGCTCCAGATTGTGCTATGATCATTGCTCTGAAATGGATCTTCAAAGTGAAACTTGATGAGCATGGTGATGTCTTAAAGAACAAGGCTCGATTAGTTGCCAAAGGATACCATCAAGAAGAGGGTATTGACTTTGAAGAATCATTTGCTCTTGTTGCTCGTATCGAAGCTATCAGAATATTCTTGGCTAATGCGGCTAGTAAGAACATGGTAGTATATCAGATGGATGTGAAAACAGCCTTTCTTAATGGTGATTTGAAAGAGGTGGTTTCGTCGGCCCCAGAGGGTTTTGTGAATCCAGATCATCCTACTCATGTCTATCGCTTGAAAAAGGCCCTCTACGGTTTAAAGCAAGCTCCTAGAGCATGGTATGATACGCTGTCAAAGTTTCTTCTATCTTACGGATTCAGCAAAGGCAGATTGATCCGACATTGTTCACCGGAAGTCGGAAAACATTTAATTCACGTTCAAATTTATGTTGATGATATTATCTTTGCCTCGACGGACCCCAATGAATGTGATCGTTTTCAAATGAAATGGGTTCCAAATTTCAAATGTCAATGATGGGACAAATGTCATTTTTCTTGGGATTACAAATTTCACAAAGTCCGGAGGCATTTTCATAAATCAATCTAAATATGCAAATGAGATTTTAAAGAAATTTGGATTTGTATCATGTGACACCGTTGACACTCCCATGATTGAGCGTACTAAGCTGGATGAGGACAACTCAGGGATCATGGTAGATCAAACAAAATATCGTAGCATGATTGAATCCTGGTGTACCTCACTAGCTAGAACCAGAACATTTTGTTATTTGTGTGCATGTGTGCTAGATATCGAGGATAAGCCTACTAAAAGGCACCTTGAAGCGGTTAAGCGGGTCTTTCGGTATCTCCAAGGAACCATCAATATGGGACTATGGTACCCGAAGGACACCGGTATGTCACTAACGACCTATCGGATCTGCGATCATGCGGGATGTCAAGATACGTCGAAGTACATCGAGGAGGTGCTCGGTTTCTGGGTGATAAGCTTGTAAGCTGGTCTTCAAAGAAGCAAATGAGTACTTCTATTTCCTCTACGGAGGCTGAATACATAGCCATGTCATCTTGTTGTGCTCAAATCCTTTGGATGAGATTCCAATTATCTGACTATGGCTTTGAATTCAACAAAATCCCTCTGTCTTTGTGATAATAAAAGTGTTATTTCTCTCTCATGCAACAACGTGCAACACTCAAGAGCAAAGCACATTGACATCCGACATCATTTAATCAGGGAGCAAGTGGAAAACGGTGTGGTGGAACTCTATTTTGTGAATTCAGAATACCAGTTAGCAGACATCTTCACCAAAGCTCTTCCAAGAGAACGTTTTGAGTTTATTCTTCCACGACTTGGCTTGAAAAGCCTTCAACCGAAAACACTCAAAGCGTCTTGAGGAGGAAGACGAGGAGTAAAGGTCTTTCCTTCATCTATACTTTGTATATATCTGTCCAAAAAGCAAAATACAAAATTATAAAATCTTCTAAAACCAAATAGAAAAATATAAAACTTTCAAAAATCCATAAAAATCTGAAAAAATCTGAAAATTCTCTAAAAATATTGTCTTTTTGTCATGTTTTTCTTTTCCTCGATTCGAAAATATCTACGGTCTTTGTGTTGTCATTCAAAGAATGACACGGGACTTTAGATGTTGTTCGATTGTTTAAAAAATAAATAAAAAATAAAAAAAAAAATTGGGAGAAAGTAAAACAATGGTTTATTGTCATTTCAGGCAATAACCCGCTTTTCAAAGAAAGAACGGAGCCATGCTTTATCTCTTGTTTCAAACCTAAAGCTGATTCTAAAAACAAACGTTTGTCATCAACATGACAAATGTTTAACTTCAAATATTTTTCCTTCTAAAGATTCCTCTGAAAAATATTTGCAATCTTATGAAAACTCAATTGTTTTGAAAACACTTCGGACTCTATTTTTGAAAATCAAGAGAACTTATCAAGTGTCAAAATCTCAATTCATCAATCAACGACTTTCGTCATTGATTGAGGGGGAGAATGATTTTTCAATTAAATCAAAAAGTGTTCTTTTCAAACAATTTGCACTTAAATGAGTAAGGTCTACTCTAAATGGTTTACAAAATGGTATACAATTGGTTCCAGACCTTGGTTATTATTATGTTTTCAAAAGATAATTATGCATGATTAATCAATGGAGTTTAAAGTCTCATAATCCAATCCTTATCAGTTAAAACGCTTTCATAATCAAGTCACAATTCTCCTTAAAAGCTTTCAAAATCAATTTAAATCTACAGAGATCACAAATCTCAAATGATTTGATAATTGTGATCGGGGGAGAATTTGTGATTTAAATTGGATTTAAACTGATAATTCAATAAATGGTTTCATAAGTGTTTAGCATGTTTTCCTCCCCGAAAGTGACAAACGATTTCAAATTTTCCATGCACATGTTGAGGGGGAGCATCTATTTTAAACCTCAAATTATTGAAACGTGACTGAATTGTCTCTAAGTGCAGGTTCCCTCTAATATGTGCAAAACTCTTTCAAAATTCGAGGCACATATTGAGGGGGAGCAAACTTTTGAAAATCTCATCCTTCCTCAAAATGTTTTATCTACTCAAATTGATTGGGAAGTGATGCTGATCATTTTAGAAAATGTTAATCAAAAGATTGGACCTTTCACTCTTAATCTAACGATTTCAAAGATCTCTTGCCTCCATGTGCTAAACAATTTCTATATTTTTATGCATATGTTGAGGGGGAGCATTTATAAAATATCAAAACAATTAAAATACAAAATGCTTTGATTCTATATCACAAGTATCTTGATTGATTTTCAAATGGTTTTCAATTGGTTCCAATGGCAGATGAACAAAACCAAAAAGACCGACCAACTTTACTTTATGTATGGTGATATAAGGATGATAAGCTTAGGTTATGGTCCCAGGATCCGCCAGAACCGGAGGGATCTACCTAGGGACAATCCACTAGATAGTGTAGAAGTCCTTAGGTATGATGAAAAAAAAAGGAGAAATGTGAGATATGGGAAGAGTGGGGACTGAGACTGGAATAAACCCAACAAGTTTCTAGTAATGAAGTCTCGGTAAGCACTGAAGGGGTTGAAGAATGAAAAAGAATTGAATGTGAAAAAGGGTGAAAAGAAATAGCCCTCCATTTATTCAACCTTAGGGCAGAAACCGGGTTCAATTCATATACTACTGGTTGTTACCAAGGTAACATCGGTATTGAAGACAAGACGTCATGGACCCAGTGATGCACTGCACTAAACTTCCCAAGCTACTTAAGTTCCTCTTAAAAGGGCTTGTTTCATTCTCACGGGGAACCGACATAATCTATCGACTTTCTCTTAGAGATTGATGATATTGAAGAAGGAGACCCTCTCCCTAGTCTCCGACATAGGAACCAAATATGCACAATTGAGTCTAGAGCCACGAGATCATCCTTCTCTTTAGGACACTTTCAATAAAGACTCTTTGTTTCACACAATGTGGAAAGAGAGATTATATCTTATGAGTCCTACGCATTATCCTTGTGGTATTGCCAGAACATCTGAGTGACATGCATACATGTTCACAATGAAGATGGAAAGCCTTCTGGAGCCAACATCAAACAAGATCCTGGTAGGTGGCATGTGAGATCTATCCAATAGATCAACCATGTGACAACCGGACAGAAACAATGGAGAGATTCAATCTTTTGAATCAATCCCGGTTCAGGTTATGGATTGACGGATACCTTTGAAAAACCGGTCATTGTGCTTAAAACTCTTTTCTTTAGCACATCGACTGTGTGCTTATTTCTCAAAATGAAAGGTGTTTATGATTGATAATTGATTTTCATTAAAACCTTCGTTGTATTGCAAAAACAATTTCTAATTGAGCAATACACGATTGTTTTTCAAATCTCTTTTCATCAATCAGTGAATCTCATTTCGTTGGTTCACTCACTCCGTGTTATCTTCTTTGAGGCGTTCCGGTTTGAGAACAGCTAGAAGCATGCGAAACCCTGTCAAGGAAATTCTTCGAATTATACCTCGATCACAAGCGGTACTTCTCTTGATCAGCGAGGGAACCGTGGGCCATGTACCTCAATTCATCGAAAGTGATCAAAGACACTTTCGTGCGCTTTATTGCTAACAATGTCTTATCATGTACACCCCACGGCGTTCTGATGATCGAATGGGCGGTCAATCCATAGCCGCATGCTCACACAACACATTCATATCTAAAGAAATCATAATTAGTGCATCAATGACTCTGATATTATCACTCCATGCTTCGCTATCTGCTGCCACTATCTTGAATCAACGAAAGCTTCCGCTACTCTGATATGAATAAATCATGATCCAGAATGTGAGCATGTCGGTCCAAAAGTCACAACATCACATAATACCAACACCACAATGGATGAGTCGAGATGAATGTGACCAATGATCTCAAAGCGGCTCAAAACTCTCGTATCACGTGGATCAGTTAAAGACCTCCACTCAGATTATCCAAAACATGCAAAATGAAGAATCAAAGACTACGAGCTACAGAACAAGAATCCAAGAACAATCTCAATGTAAAATCAGTTTGTTTTCTATGTAATTTAATGTGTGTTTGAGGTGACCTCCCTTAGGGGAGATTGTTAGGATTTGGAAAATCCAGTAGTTAAAGTGTCGGTCACCTCAAGTATATGTAATCATTAGAAAGCTCGTAGTCGTAGTAATTTAATGTTAAGTAGTATTTAGTTATGCAACACCGTGGAGGACGGACGGGTCTTTACCCACTGTATGCCTGATCCACAGCCCGGTAGGTGGCGTTTTATGTAAGTACTATAAATACTCTCTACCTCCCAAGGTAGAGAATTGGAGCTCATAATAAGATTTTTCTTTCTCTCACTAAAGTTCCCAAACCTCTAACTTTCTCTCTCTAAACCTCATTGTGTATGCCCACTTTGGTTATGGTTTGATGTGTATGTGAAATCCAATATGTTACAGGCTCACAACTGAATCCTGTAATTCTATATGCCATATTTTCTTGAAATTTTCTCTCAAAATAGTTAATATCTTTAGCAGCCATGTTTGCTTGAATATCATTTCCCTAATAGATATTTGATATTTTCTATAAGTTAATACCATATATTTTTATATAAATCTGTGAAATTTTGTTATGAATAATGTTGATTACATACCTGTTGATCAAGTAATATACAACATACTCCTGTAGGATCTGTTTTCCTTGGGTTCCTGGCAATCCATTTTCGATAAACTTTGACTTCTATCATTTTGTTAGAGTGTGTTGGCCTTATGTCTACAACACTGATAGGTTCTGCAGGTTGTGCTATTGTTTTTCCTTTGTCTTTTGTAGCCAGAGATGATAAGCTTGATCCTTCCATGCTGTCAAAAATCTGGATGTTGTTACCTGTTAAGAAATATGACATGGTTGTCAATGGTGTTAGTAAGTATGGTAGACTAAAGGTTTATCATATTGGCTAGCTATTATGTATATGTAATAACGAATATGGCAAAAAGAAAAAGCACAAAATTAATTACCATTTAATAGTGGCAAACAAACTTTGTCTACTTTTATAGAGTAGATGCTAGATATATGCACAGTGACTATATTAGATATTATTAAAGGCATGGGTAAACCTAGTTGCTTTGAATTTGTGACAAAAAATCTTTATATACTATATTCTTTGCTGTTTTTTGGGTGTCGGTTAAACATTTGTTGCGATGAGTTCTTGTAACCCTTTTTGATTGATGTGCACGACGTATTAACCGACCGTGGCGAAAACCGCGTAAGCGGGTTCGAAGGTAAACTCCTATTTTGTAAACTGGCTGTCCTTGGCTTTTATTGATGGTCATTGCGTAACATACTCTTAAAGGAAATTGCTTCCTTTTGAAGATGAATGGCATTTGTTCTTCTTTGTTTATTAAGAGAATCCGGGGAATAAAGACCTTTTCCGAGATACGTGTAACACCCTAGGCAAATCCTACATTGGCTGTGGTCTGGAGAGATGTTGGGCTCATAAGATAACATTCGCCTTATAATGACACAACGCGTTTTGTGGTCTACTGCGGGTGGAGTTCTTAGGAACTGGCAGTTAAGCGTGCTCATGTGAGAGTAGTACTGGCTTGGGTGACCTGCCGGGAAGTTTTCAAATGAGGCCACAAAAACAAAGCCGTGAGCCTGCGGGCAAAGCGGACAATATTGTGGTCTGATAAGGCGGGGTGTTACAAGTGGTATCAGAGCCACTCCTGAGCCGTTCGGGATGGTGGGGCAAACCTCATCGAGGACGATGAGTCCCTAAGGGGTGATTGTAACACACCTAGGCAAATCCTACATTGGCGTGTCGGAGATGTTGGGCTCATAAGATAACATTCGCCTTATAATGACACAACGCGTTTTGTTGTCTACTGCGGGTGGAGTTCTTAGGAACTGGCAGTTAAGCGTGCTCATGTGAGAGTAGTACTGGCTTGGGTGACCTGCCGGGAAGTTTTCAAATGAGGCCACAAAAACAAAGCCGTGAGCCTGCGGGCAAAGCGGACAATATTGTGGTCTGATAAGGCGGGGTGTTACAATACGTGTGCCTATAATGATTTTCGCCTCAATGACTTTATTCAACAGTTGTGTTACAATGAGTCTTGTTCCATTGCATAATCCAGAAGATAAATTTAAGTTACGCAAGAACATAACCGGTGTTCCAGCTTTCAGTTGTAATTTATGTGGTGGAAAACCTCCAAATGAAAGGTTGTTTAAATACTCTGTAGGATACAGTAGCTTGCTTTCTCCGCCATCGTTGCTTTTAGGTATTGCTTCATCAGAGCTGACATAAGTTTTGAGCTCACCTTTAAGCATTTCTAACACCTGTGCATTTATCAGATCAACCATCTCGTTTTTAGGACACACAATTGCTCTTTCTTGTAAACCTTTGGCTGTTGGGTTTTGCAATGTATCATTATCGTATATAAAACTTATTAATTCTAACCTTGAATTGTCAGATTGAGGTATGCAGAACTCATCTGGGATATCCACCCATGAGCAATTTTCGCTGTCGTCATCATCTGGTACACCTATGTTGCCTTCTCCAACTGTAAGCAGCCATTTTGAAAAGTTGCTTATACTTTCTCTTTCTTCTTCTAGCAGGCCTTCTTTTTGTAATCTCATGTTTTCATGAAGTGAGTATACCTTGAAGTGCTTCCACATATATGATTGCGTGATTGAAGATGAGATAATTTCATTTTTCGACGCCTTTTTCTTAACTGGAAGTGCCTGTCTAAAGTCACCACCCAACATTACAGTTTTGCCTCCGAACAAACTGTTTGGCACGTCAAGGATATCCCTAAGGCTGCGATCCAATGTCTCAAAGCACCTGCGATCATTCATTGGGGCTTCGTCCCATATTATTAGATCCGTCTCCTTCAATAAAATTGCCAATTGGCTTCCCTTTTTTATGCTACAGATTGATTCGTCGGTTAGATCTAAAGGTATCTTGAATCTTGAGTGTGCAGTACGTCCAGCTGGTAAAAGTAAAGATGCAATACCTGAGGATGCAACTGCTAATACTATTTTGCCTTCAGAACGTATGGTGCATATTATACTTTTCCAAAGGAATGTCTTTCCAGTACCGCCATGACCATATACAAAGATAAGTTGTTGCTTATTTTTCTACGCACCCACAATCGAGTCAAATATTATCTTTTGTTCTCTGTTCAACTTTGGTATCGGTAACTCTTTTCCCTCATCACATCTCACGGTCATAGTTTCTTTCTTCCATTAGAAGCCGGTTTTTTAATGCCTTAAGTAGATGTTTGGGCGGCAAAGGAAGACCAAATTCTGGTAACGATTTTGAGTAACTGTTTAAAATAGCCTCTACTTCGCACAAAACATATGCTTCTAGGTCTATGTCATTTCTTTCAATAACTGGAATCCTGAGAGTTTTTGATATTATGTTCGGGACATCGTCAGACATCTGCTTCCAAAAAGTTTGCCATAAGTTTTTAGGATTAGATACATCGCAAAAAATTAGAATCTGGACAAATAAAGCCCTTAGTTGTGAAGCAGTTGCGTGGAAAGCAGCTTCTTCTAACGCAACTCTTCACTCATTATCGTCGCCAGGCAAACCCATTGCCTCACATGCGGCCCTATATGTTGGATATACTGTATTGTTGACCTTTCGTATGTCTTTAAAGGATTTGCAACCTTTTTGATGACATAAGAGCATCCTCTCGTAAAATAAGTCTCCTAAGCTTGGGTGTATGTATGTTAATCTCCCAATTGCAGGTTTATTCAGATTCTGTCGCCTTTGCCAATAGTTGTCGCCATTATACCATACGAATTCACTTGGGAAGTCTAGATATGTAAGGTGTCGTCCGTTTTCCCATTTTGCATTATAGTTTAACCATTCTTCCAATGTTGTCTTCTTATTGCAAGGGTTGGAAATTTTTGAATCAAGGCTATCATCGGCTCTGAAAGTAACACGTTGCTTGTTTTCTAGATGCCTGCAAGTATCTAAGCAGTCGGGTCTCTACTTGTGTATGTCAAAACCGAATATCCTCCAGCATGCTTCATGCGGGCCGATGAATCTTGATTCTTGAAAGTTCTTGATTTCATCAATTCGTATTCGGTTCTGTTGTGTGTTAGAAGATGATGCGTCAACGGCTTTCGTTATGTTGGCGACAACGCGATCAGTGCCTTTAGAAATATACTTGAAAAGATATTTAATCAACGTCGACCATCCACAGTATTCAACATTGATGTGTGCATAGTATCGCATACATAGTAATCTATTGTATGGGACTACGTATGCATTATCGAGGTGGATGTTTTTTCTTCATAGTTATGCACGTATCGGCCTTCTATAGTGCGTATCCATCTCTGTCAATGTATGTCTTTTCACAATATTGCTTTGTGAATTTCCTTTACAACTATCAGGTTCCACATACATGGAGCATTCTTGTTGGCTTCTCCACATGGACCATGGATCATAAACTCTGAAATGACTCTATAACCTTCTGGATCTTGTTTTTGGTCTGGTAGTTCTGCACAAATGTATCTGTCCACTTCTTCGTCACTCCGTATTTATGTTGCCTCTGATATCCAAATTAGTGTATGACGATGTGGAAGGCCACGTTTTTGAAACTTCGATTGTGTATAAAAGCGCACCATAAACATTTAGAATAAGGTTAGTAATTTGGTTTGGGTTTAACTTGTATCAAAAGAAGAGTTTCATTTTTTTTCTAGATAACAAACTGCTATCTACTATAAACTGGTTTTAGAAAATACTGCCGTCGGTCGCCCAACACTCGAATTTCGAGGAATTTTATGAAATCTTGTACTTTTTCAAACACACGAACGACAATGTCGGTTCTATCTGCGGCAGATTAATTCGGGAAATCTTCCAAATATTCTATGATTTACGGCCACTTTACATTGCATGTGAATGTGACAAAGAATGACGGGTTACCATGTACACGACAAATTGCGGTGCATCTAGGTAATGGCTATACATGTATCTTGGACCGCTGTGAAAGATCTTTGGTAGTATAATTCTTGAGCCTACATCGGTGTCTGCAGTCACGGCGCCTCTCATAATCGCGTCATCAGGGCTGAAGGTATTCGTTTCTAAAGTCATTTTGCTTTTCTCGAATAAAATCAAGTCGGCTCTGTTCGACTGCACAATAGGCTGTGACAACATATTCTTTGGAAGAGTCGGCCTGCCCTTGGTAGTAAACCTGAAAGCATTGACATGATCATGTATCACGTACGCGTAATACATTTTCATGGAAATTTTCTTTTGTTTGCGAGACCTGCCTTGTTCAAGCTTTAGTGGCATATCTTTTTGGTACCCTTCTTCACCATAGACAAATATCAACGAAAATTGAAGGGACATGTAACACGGATGTAGCTTGTTTACCCTTTGAGCCGTCCGCGAATGATGTTGAATAATAATATCAAAATCGGATGCTGCGTCTTGACTTTCTTCGAACACTATTGCACCAAGAATCTTTCTTTGTAGGAAGTTCATACAGCGGGGTTCTGCTACACTATACTGACTTTACTTTAAATACAGATATTGTTGCCTCTAAGATTTTATCTCTTGACGTGCGAAATAGTTGTGCCCGCGCATTATGGTTATCCAATAACTTGATCAACCCTTCTATAATCTCCCTTTTGAGTTTACCTTTTTTTTCACCACCAAAGTGAAACATACGGTTATCAATTTCATTGTGCGTATCGTATATGTAAAGTTGCAGAAAACATGGGCGCTTCCCTTCTTCCGAACAAAGTCACCCAATATTATGGTATATTTGGCCTAAAATGCGGAAAACATAAGGCCTTGTTCCTTTGTTAATTGACTCATCAACTTGTGCTCCCAAAGATGTCATGCTAAACATCCGGTTGTATGCGCTCTTATGTTTTCCATGATATGGCGGTCATTGTATAATTGTTTTATGTACTCTGGTATTCTTGATGTGTTTTATGACTACACACCCATCTACGCAACATTTATGGTATTGAGGTAGCGTAGTTTTATATGGGTGTACCAATCTTTCTTCATACCAAAATCTGGCACCACAGTGTTCATAAATTTGATCACATTTTCTAAACTGCGCGTATTCCAGAGGTGGTCCTGTATAATTTTAAAATAGAAATAAGAAAGCAATCCAAAAAATGGATGAGGTCGAATGAACAAATAAGGCTTAAATGTCATACTAACCTTTGTTTTTCTTTTCCGTCAAATTCTGGTTTTCATTTTCATCTGTAAATATGTTGCTTTGTTCAATGTTGATAGATGTACCTGTATGGTAACAAAATTGTTACACGTAAGGATAATGCAAACTTGTGCAAACATTTTAAGTTTCTTTACCTATTGGATGGAGTACTTACTTTTAGAATGTTGGTGTGTGTCATTATACTTATGTGAAAGTTGTCGTTGTTTCTTGTTGTTGTTTCGTTCTTTAACTGCAACAAATATTTGAAATATATTTAACTATATGCTAAAAGATTAGCCATAAAAGGTATAATTTTATACAGATAGCTGATTTAACTTACTGTTGCATTTCCTCTGTTTCCAAACGTTAGATTCAATTATTTCTTCCGCATTATTCTTTGAGTAACGGGTTAATGAGCATATATACACATTATTTACTGAGATATTAAAATGACAACTTGCTTTATAGCAATTATAACAACAAATATACAAATGTGTAACATTTATTATCATTAAACATATTATGTAATCCATAGTTAGTTATACTGATAAGCACTAATGATAGGTATACTTACTTTCAGATTGTTGATGCATCATGTTTGTGTTATATGGTGTATGCACGTAACATCCTTCGTTTTGTATATTGGTACCTGTAACAGAAAGTTAAGCATTTTGTAATTATGCATATTATAGTATAAAAAATAGATAATAGAAAATGTGAGAATAAATAGGTGGTAAATAAGTATTTTGCAGTAATTGTTTGTAGCATAAGATAACAAACAGAATGCCTGGTACTCACTTTCAGGATCCTGTTTAGTTGTCTTATTCTCAGAAGTTGTATGTATGTAACAGGCATCATTTTCAATGTTGTTAACTGCAACAGAAATTATAACACATTGTCAATATACAGATAGTGTTATACAATTTAATCCAAATACAATACATAAGAATAAGTAGTAGCTAAAATTACAAAAAACACCTGTGTGTGACTTACTTTGGCAAATACTATTTGGATTATCAGTGGTCATCATAGATTGGAAAGGGCTCATTTGTGCATGACAATCCATGTAAATACTTGGGCAATATAAATCTTCTGCAATGAATAAAGCAATAAAGCAAGGTAATTACTTGTAGCTAAATTGTCAATTTTATCTTTTTTGATAAAGAGATATTGACATATGCCTACTACGTATCTGCTTGGTGATGATGTCTTGTTCTTGGTTTGGCATTTAGGTGATTATCATTTGTTAACGCTTGGATGGTATTCGTTGGTAGTGTCTTTGCATTCGCAGATGTCGTAAAGTAGATGGAACGTTTCTTTTCATTTGGCGTAACTGATCTTAAGAAAACGCCTTTCCTTTTCTTTGGCTCATTAGGGTTGTTTATTTTTTCAGGTAGTTGTGGTTGGTGTAATGTATCTGTCATAGGGGTTACAAAATGACCATGATCACCGTAAGAAATATAAGGATTTGATGAGACATTGTTGGAATCACACATTTTATTATCTAAATTAGTATGTTGTTGTGTTGACTGATTTTCGCTTTCTACGTTATTTTGCTTATAGTTGTTACGCGTACATATTTTTTTCATGTTATTAGGGGATATTACACTAACGCCACTAATATTATGACTAACGGCATCAACATTATATGCATCGGCATCACCGGTTTCATTTAATTTAGGCTTATCGTCATATATTAACTTTCTTTTTGCTTTCATTTTATTTGGCAAACTACAAATGGCAACACATTTAGGCATACAAAGTATAGACATAAAAGTTTTAGTCAGTACCATATCTAAAGTAAAAAACATAAACATTAGAGATTCGAACATCATAGGATTTATCTTCTATTATTTGCAACAACTTTCTACTTCAATACATCTACTATTTGCAACAACTTTCTACTTAAATACCTTATTGTAATTACATATTTATATCGATTACACATTTAATGGTTACATAATTTGTAAATGCGTACATGCAATTAAGACAAAATGAGCAATGAATAGCCGTATTAAATTAGGTACATGCTATACCTTACACGGTTGCAGGTGGTGGTTGGAGAGACGTAAATGCAGCAGACGGAGTGTGAGATAGAGCGTATTCGTGAAGTTTCTGGGCGTTTGGTTTTTTTTTTAAACACGATAATAAGCAGCCAAGGATATGTCGGTGCTGATCTAAGTCGGGTCCTTTTTACCCGAAACGACAAAGAATGCCTTTTTGAAACACTCGAAACGACAAAAAAAAAAGGAATAAACACTGTTTGTTGTCTCACGTGATATCGGGTTCGGATCGGGTTGGTTCTCTAGCAAACGGCGTCATTTCAAAATTGTCGTTTTACCCTTTAAATTTGGCATCAAATTGTCGTTTCATCCGATTTTTTCAAAGGGCAAAACGGCGTCGTTTCCTACAAGGATTAAAAAAGATAATAATAATTTTGTTATGATTGTGCTTAACTTAATTAAGTAAAATTGTGTCTAGTTATGATGAATTAAAAGGTATTAATCGATTTGTAGGTTTTTTTGATGTTGTTGTTGTGTGCATCGGAAAAACACTGTTTAAGATGATCTTCCGTTTCTTTTTTTTTTTTTTTTTTTTTTTACACTTTACACCCAAAACTATAGAATATTGAATTTTCGGTACTTGTGTATTTTTAATTTTTTGTTTTAAAAAAACGAATTTTTATAGCTTTTACCAAATAAGGAAATATTTAGGGGCCGTTTGGTTCGTAAATTTGAAATAGAGGTATTTCAAATTTAGTAAAATATTAAATAGTGGTGGGTTTCAAACATTGTGTTTTATAATACTACATGTTGTTCGGTTAACTTTTTTTCTAAGAATTTGAGTTAGAAATGTGAAATTTTAAAGGCCCCACAACATTTAATACACTCTCCACTCACTAGATTTTAAGGGCCCCACAATATTTAATATATTATGCTTTAAGGACCCACTGGTTTTATAATACACTCCTCACTCACTAGTTTTTAAAACAATGTATTTTAAGGGTCCCACAACATTTAAGCCCTCATTTTGACATGTCAAACACGATTTGTGATAGATTTTAAAACCAAATCCACCAAAATACCCCCAAATTTGGCCAACTAAACACCCCCTTAGGCTTTTTAATTGAACATACTTAAAAAAAAGTAATAATAATTTAAAAAATATTACTAAATAAGGTATGAATTGATTTTTTTGAAATGCAAAATTATCACTAGGGGTTTTGTTTTATTATATAAAAGATTGTCAACTGATCATATAATAAGAGAAGGATTACGATCAATTTAGAAGTACCATAATCCATTCCTTTATTTTAGAAAATAATATTTTAATGAGAGATTGAATTGTGATAAATTATTGATAAACATGATCTTAAAACGCTCTCATTTTGGTTTCTTGATTTTGTTTCCATATGCGGTGGTGGATTATCTTTGTTATAGAAGTTAGTTCCTGGTGCTTATGTTGATTCACTTTGATATTTAATCAATTGAAGGTTGTTGTAGTCATTTGATTAATAATCCATAACACTTACTCAAAAGGTGTAGATCAATGAGGACCCTTTGACTCCATGCAACACCAAGTTGTCGACATGACTCATCCCCAAAGACTAAGTCACATTCAATGATCTCATGTGCCCCAGCAACCTAGCAACCTAATTAGTCAAGAGCCGGGATTAAACCCGGACCATTTTACTCAAAAGCCCTTAATAGTTTATAACACTTCTTTTAAAGTATGAGCTTAATCAAGCTTTGCTATCTTATGGAGCTATGAGAGCATACTTTAATTATCTTTTATTTTGGTTATGTTTAAATTTTTATGGTCATGGATAACGTGGAATATAGGGGTGATATGCGAAAGATGTAGACGTTATATAATTTATAAATGGCACCTAATATATATGGTTGTTTTTCAGGTAGTCTTTGAGGGTGTGTAAGGTGGCGGCCATTTCGAGCAATTTTTTGTGCCAAAATTTGTCCTGTTAATAATTATATGCATGTGTATATTTTTCAAGAAAAGTATTTAGATGGAAAAATATCTTAAATGAGTAATATGTTAGAACGTTTAAATAACTAATTGCAATATATCTTATAAACTGTGACACTTTATATATAATATTGCTAACGAAATCTTCATTATATAATTTCAGTACAGGGCCTCAAAAATCGGCCGATTCATGGACGCCCTGTTGTTTGTAATCTTCCAACACTGAAACACGATTTTGTTTTTGTATATGAATCTGAACTTGATGAGATAACGACTGTTTCAGGGGTATGCAAATTTATCAACCAATAGGATGATTCTGAACTTGTGAAATCAAAATTACATTAATGATTTCTGCATAATCTCATGACCTGATTTTGCATAAGTACAATAAACATGTAGCAAAGATAAACCAAAACAGTTTATAATGTTAACACATAGGAAAGAGCGAGAATTATGAAATAGTAACCAATTTTGAGATTTATTCCAATTTAGTCACTTTAACTTTGTTTTAATTATGAAAAGAAAATATGTCACTCATAGTAATCAAATTTAATGAAAGTTAATTTTATATCTCAAACTTTATATTAACCATAAAAATCATCAAAGTTACAAAACTGTTTCATTCTTGTATAATTTTTTAAAATGTGTGTTTAAATTATCCATATACGCATTAACATGTTGTATATTTATACTAAACACTCACCTTTGAATTTAACTACTTTCAAACAACTTTATATACAACTCGTTAATGCACGACTAAATATAAACAATAACTAGAAAATATCTAACCAAGTTTGAGAAGTGTTCGTTCATGACTCTAACATGAATATTACACAAGAATTGAATAGTTTTGAAACTTTGATTGTTTTTATAGTTGATATAAAATTTGAAGTATCAAATTGGAACAGATCTCAAACTTGGCTATTATTTGATGATTTTCACCCGAAAGGGAATATGTCACTCACTTAAAATTTTAATAGTGTTTGAATGTTGTTAAATCTTTATGTTTGAGTGAGCTAGATAGAAAACTTCTCAAGCTTGATTATTATTTCGTGACTTGTTTTATTTTCAGAGTTGCATAAATTGGTTGTACATAATATTGGTTGGAAGTAGTTATATTGAGAGGATTTGTATATATTAATAATCACAACTTAACAATGCATGTATAAATGCCTTAAACATAGTAATTTTGTGTATTTTCATAACAATTGAACAAAATGTAAACTTTGATTATATCTATTGTTAATGCGAGGTTTAAGTCACTAAATTGAAACACTCATGAAACTTGATTAGATGACATTTTCCTTAACGAAAACTCGAAAAGTGAACTTGTAGCGATGTACGGGGTTTTCACTAAACAAGTTTACGTATTTAGAAACCTTTAAATTTCTTCTTTTATCATGATTCAAAAGTCTAGCCATTTATATAACTTAAACCATGAACTTAAACTTTAGCATATAACATAAGTGTTGGATTTCTTGTTCATATTACCCTTAGTCGGATACAAGTTTTTAGAGATCATTTTCCAGGATCGAATAGCTAATACCCTCGTGAGTTTAAGTGGATTTCTATCATCAATTCTTCAATTCACAATAACACATATACTAAATACTTCCATACTATGGAATAGTAAATTGGACATGATTTCAATTTCAGTTAATGAACTCGAAAAGTCATTTAACCTTATAAACGGCATTATAAATGTTGGAATTTAAGATGGTTTGGAAAGGTTTGTATTGTCCCACATCGGTAATGTTTGGTATAGAAAGTTGGTTTATATGTAAAAGCGTATAAGTAATCTCAAATCAACTTGAAATGTCATCTATTGTGGTACTCTAACTTGAGGATTTAGTTATGTATTAAATTTTTGTTGTACTTCAATATATTTCATACTCTTGTCTTGAATTTTAGACAATAATAATATTATAAATACAGTAATAATTTTGTCTTACTTTTTGACCGATTGATTCATTGGTCGAACCCAAATCTTTTTCCATAAGATTAACGATTAACATAACCATTTAAAGAGGTGTTTACTTTTCTTTTAGTGAAGAGAAAAGTGGGCTCAAAATTTTTAATAGTTGGAGAGTCATTAAAGCTTGCTTATCTCCAATTAAAGACTAATATAAACATTTATACACAACCACTTAATTTAGTAAACATTCTTAAGTTTTCTTTACAAATCATATAAATTGAAGAAGTTGAGGTATAAAATAATAGTATAGTAATAAAGATAACAATTAAAGTTATGTTCATAAAAAACAATAAAAGTAATAAAATTTAACGTGGTTAATGATATTACATCAAGTTAGTGTAAAATGCATGTCAAAGTATTGTGGTACTTTAACTTCTTGATTTTGTTATGTACCAAATCTTCCGGTGGACGTACTTCAATATATTTCGTCTTGTATTGATTTTTAGATAATTATGATTTGTCTTACTTTTTGATTGATTGATTCACGAGGTTCAATCCATCTCTACATATTCAAACTGAGTAAAAACTTTTTTCTTAAGATTAAAGTAACCATTTAGGGATGTTTATTTTTCTCTAAGAGAGCATGGTACGGTAACATATGATCCGACGTTATGGTCAAGTTATCATACCATGGTTGCAGCGTTAATGTCGGCGTTGTAACGCTCGTTGGTGCATAAACGTGGGACGCAACGTTCAAGAGACAAAAAATATGTACACTCCCACCCCTTTTAACGTATATTTTTTTATTTCAAATTCAAAGAAAAAAAATTACAAAATTACCCCTGAACGCAAAACGGCTAGTTTTATTTAAAACAATAATAATAAAATCTTTAATAACTCAATATATAAATACCCACGTTGATGCATAAGGTAGGATGTTTGATGATGTTGTTGCGTTTGGTTGGAATTATAAAGATAGAGGTATGATTTGTTTGATGATGGGGTACTGCAATTTTGTTTGTTGTTATAGAAGACAGGGGTGAGATCAATAAAGATCACATAAAAGTTAAAGATCAAATGGACAATTCTTAACCATTCATTTTCTATCAAATCAATTAAATTCACTTTCACCCTTATATTTAAAAATTAAATATCTCACAAATCGTTAATAATAAGATAAAACTAATTATACCATTGCGACAAGAATAAAATTATTTTTCTATAGAGATCTAATATTGTATACTTTCGACGAACTTATTTTTTATCGTTTTTTGCGAGTTTCGATATATTACACTATAAATGAAAATTTTAAAAATACTCTTTTATGTTAACACAACCCGTAAACCCTAAAAACCCTAACCCCTAAATCTAAAAAACCCTAACCCCTAAACTTTAAAAAACCCTAACCCTAAACCCTAAAAACCCTAAACCCTAAACCCTAAAAACCCTAAACCCCTAAAACCCTAACCGCTAAACCAAAAAACCTAAACCCTATCCGCTAAACCGTAAGAAACCTAAACACTTAACCCCTTAAAAGCTTAACCCAAAAAAGTCAAACCCTAAACCCTAAACACCTAAACCCTAACCGTAAACCCTAAACCCACGAAAAAGTCGGAAAAAAACATTTCGCCGAAAGTATATGATGTGGGATATCAAATTAAAGATAATTTTATGCTTGTCGTGATGGTATGGTTAGTTTCGTCTAACAATCAATGGTTTATGAGATATTTAGTTTTTAAAAATGAAAGTGAATGTTTATTTTATTGTTTTGATGAAAAAATGAGTGGTTGAGAATGGTTTATTTGATCTTTAGTTTTTATTTGATCTTTATTGAACCAAACTCAAAGAAGACAAAGGATGACGTCTGATTTGTATGTTAGGGATAGATTGGAGTAATAAGGAAGTGTTTAATCTTTTATGGAGAGATAAAGATGAAGATTGTGTTGTGGGCGTGTGAATTATGTGAAGTGAAGTTAGGGTTAGGTGTTATAAGTAGGTCTATATTATAATCCTAAAAATTAAGGTTATGTGTTTTGTTGGACTATGAATAGACTATCCGAATTTTAAGATAGTTGGGCTTGGGTTGCAAATTTTTTGAGCTTATTGGTTAAATCCAATGTTTTGCAAAATGTTATGTTGTTTGGGTTATTTTTGACATATAAATTTGAACCTGTAACAAAACTTAATATAATTTTAAGTTTTTTAATGAATGTAATATTAGTTTAGGGGTTGAATTTGTAACTTGTATTTTTTTTAAAAGTGGGTCCTAAAAGGTGGTGTTGAGGTGGTGTTATGATAAGAGGTGTTTTTTTTGTGTTAATGTTGAAATGTTAAATTTGATGTGGCGATATTTTTTTTTCCATATTAAGTTACCATACCTATCACTCTTAGAGCACACGGTATGGTTGCATTTCACACGCAATATGTCCATTTTTTTGTGTCAAAGTTGAGTTAACCATACCGGAGCATCGTGTCAAAGGTTTTGAGTCAATGCTATGGCTCACGTCATTTGCATTCTCGTGTGTGTGTGTTTTTTGTTTTTTTATTGTGAGTGAGGGCATGTTTTTTTGAGTAGTATGGAATGAAAGGAATGGAATCAATCCTTTATACATTTGTTTGGTGAGAATGAAAAAGTGTTATGATAGAACTATATCAAGGGTGTGTGGTGACTTTTGCTACTCATTCCAATTATTATCTTCTCTCTCCTCTATTTTTACTACCTTCTCTAATTTTTTTATAAATTTTTCATTCAATAAAATTCTTATTTTGTATAATATCTTATTAACTCTTTAAAGTAGATGATGCTTTGTAAGCCTCGTTCGAGAAGGATCATACCCATACACTAAACCAGTTCACCATTAGCCGAAGTTGGATCAAAGTCAGTGGTTTATGGTCATGGTGGTTGCCAAAGTAGGAGTACACAATCATCCTTTTCATGTCTCATTTATGAATTTTTCTTCTTTCTTCTTTTTTAATTTAAGACAATAATAAAAGTTAGTGAATTTCATTTATAAATTTATATTTTGAGTATGGGATGTGGGTTGTAATTTGTAAATGGTCATCTTCTTCCTATCTCTCAGTGCTTCAAATAAAGATAAAGATGATGATTTTATATGAAATAATTTTATAGGGAAAAGCCTCTCAGTTTTTTTATTTATTCTTTTTATCGTTTTTCAGGAACGCTTTTTTTTCGGATGATAAAAAGAAATCAGATGAAGCTACCAAACATAACTAATTGAACCAAACAACTTCTTTTGAAATGAATAATTCATTGTCATTACACCTTATATTGTGATTCATGTCGTGAAAAGAAAAGTGGGCCCAAAACTTTTGATGGCTTTTACGTGGGAGAAGCATTAAAGCTTGTTTCTCTCCAATAAAATGCTGATATAGACCTTTATATATAACCACTTAATTTAGTAAACACCCTTTAAGTTTTGTTTACAAATCGTATAAATTAAAGAAGTTGAGGTATAAAATAATACTAGTATAATAATAAAGATAACAATTAAAGTTATGTTTGTAAAAGACAATAAAAGTAATAAAATTTAACGCGGTTAATGATATTACACCAAGTTAGTGTAAAAATGCATGTCAAGGTATCCAAAGTTGTATTAAGAGTGGTGATTTGCACACTCTAATTGTTTGTTTTCACACAACAATTTATTAGCATAATAAACATTATTTAACATATGCACTCATGTTTACAACATGAGGTGAAGTGTACAAATAAAAAGTTTGAGTATCTAAATTACCTCTCATACATTAAACTCGGTGAGAATGGTAAAGATATGTTTATACACTTGACCACTAAAAGTTTGGAATTTGGTGCATACTGTTGGGATATGTCTATATCACAAATAATTATATGGTGGAATATACACGGCCTATGTGGTCACACACATTAACACGTAGATACAATTTATAATGTAATTAATATCCTATATGTATTATATCAATTATTATTTCACGATAAGTACATAACAGTCGTTATTTAAATAGTTACTTAACGGTTGTTAGATAACAGTCGTTAAATGTTAACTAGAAGGATTAAATTAGAAATATATGAAGGGAAGGATCCCTCCCATCCCTATGTAGGCCGACCCTTAGGGATGTTTTATGAAGATTAGGAAAGTGTTTTACTTAGCTTGTTCCCTAAGTTTACCAAACACTATATAATGAAACCCTTGGTTCATTATTTGTAATCTCTTGGAAACTCTAAGCAAAGCTTTTATTTTTCTCTTCTGACCTCTTTCTTGATCCGATCGACACCCCCTAAAACCAAGGGATTCAGTTTTGGTTTAAAGAATCGAAGTGATTTGTTTTGCTTATCGTTATACAAGAGCTCACATTCTAATTGTATTGCTATTAAACGTGATATGTGTGAAACAATAGAGGATTCTTACTTTAAAATCTTTATACTTTTGTTCTTGAATCTTGGGGAAATTAGTACCCGTATACTCATTCCGTTATTGATCAAAATTACAACAAAAGGTAAACAAGGTAGTTTTCTTGCGTTTATGTTAATTGATTATATGTCATACTTCATCTTTTTATCCGCTGCGTTTACTCATTATTATTACATGTTTAATATGTCTATATTCCAACACATACATCATCGAATGTCTTGAGTTAGAGATTTTGTGAAGAAAAATGATTTTTTAACGTCAATTAACTATCACATAACCTACATATAACACATATACAATTTAATCATGACTCGAACTTACATTTATTTAGCTAATGCAATTTATTATATATTTTAGGTATTTAATTACGATTTAATATATTAACTTTTTTCCTTGTTACTTACTACACACCAGAATGTACATGAAAAACAATATTGCACAAACAAATTAATATTACTATAAATCGTTGCTGCTATGTAAAAATAATCATCTAGATATATTTATGCTACAACAATCATTCAAAGTTTCAAACTTTGAAAGTTGTTTATTTTGTTGCTTAAAGGACAACACATGTTTGGTTTAAGTTTCGATGTATATATTTTGGAAGCATATATTCAATGAGAATATTTAGGAACACAACAAAAACATGTTCGTATCACTTCAATACTCACAACAATACATATGTTTTCTACATGTTTATTTTATTGTAAAGTTAAAATCAAATACTAAGACTCATATTAATAAGACATCAAAATCTCACACCTCACATCAGCACTACATCAGCTTCCTCTCTCCTCAAACACCACCCAGATAACATCTAGACCAAACCCACGTAGTAAGAAGACCAAACACATTTTGTTTGTTAATTAAAACATTAATATTTCAAATAAAATTAAAAACATTACATAAAATAACTAAAATAAAATTAAAAAATCACAATAAAATAAAAAAATATAAACTAATAGTCTAAATTATGAGTCTCCTTGCTTTTTTTCTTCAGGGTCAACACCATCGCTAGCTGTCTTCCGGTTAAATGGTCATGCGGTTCATTGTAAAACTGGATGCCTTTCTCGAACTTTTCTCGTTGTTGAAATTCAAACATTCGACGTTGGAGCTCTAATTCTTTTTCTTTTGTGCAATCTTCAGTTTCTCCAACTCAACTTTATCCCGACGTTTCTGCTCTTCTAATTCCAATTCCCGCTCCTTGATCCTCAAATACTCAATGAAGGATTCTTTCCTTGTCGAAAACAACGGCGTCGCCATCTGTGTGAACCTGCTAAGTAACGCGTCCACAAGATTAGGATCATCAGCAACAGAAGATTCTTAACGAGAAGTGGAGGATGATGCTTTCTTCTTAGCCTTGTCTCAACCAGGTAGTCGAACCACTCGAACATTTGCATCCCCGACTCAGCTTCGTCATTCAGATCCAATCCATATATGCCGAGTCCGACTGTGATGTGTTTTCTGATGTCCTCAATTATTTTGAACCACCACTACTTTGGCCTCTGCTGCTGAAATTTTTTGGCATTTCAACATATTTCAATTTGGAATGCCCCTTCAAAATTTCCCAGCATGCAGTCATCATAAAATCCGTACCACAAATTGTACGATATTCGGTTTCCGATTCTAATAAGATTGTAGTCTCACATGCTCCACTATGGTGCCTCTCTTTGATGTTATTGTAAACCTTAGAAAATTGACTAACCTTACGACGAATCTTATTTTTCCATTTGCAGTTGATGGCATCGTAGCCTCTTTTATCATCCCTCATTTCCTTTTGAAAGTAGTCTACTACTTATGTCCAAAACTCGTTCGCCTTTTTATGATTTCCTTTAGCGTGATCTTGTGAGACGTTAACCTAAGCTTTGCACAAAGCAACCTCTTTTGCAGGGGTTTAGAGTTCACTTTATTTGTTAGTCTTCTTTGATGGTTGACGCCTTTTAGTATACTTTCTTTTCACCGGCGCAGGTACATCCTCGGCGGGTGACTCATCTTGAACGGGTTGGGATGGGCCTTCTGAAGCTTGGCTAAATAATGGATCAAAGTCACCATCATCAAGATCTAAACCGTTGATCGGAGAATAAGATTAAGAAGCTTGAGTTTGAAACGGTTGTGATGCCATGTAACACCCCCGAAAATCTTAATGACAGCGGAAGGCTAATTCGGGTGTTACTTGAATGGAGATCATAGTCAATAATTATAGAAAACGACTCGAAAGAGACGTATTATTAAAATAGTTGTCATTCATCGAAAACTCATTGTTTGTTACAAAATATTGTAAATAGATCAAGTGTTTTTCCCAAAAGAAAGATCATGAGTTTGAAAGAAATGACAACTTTTATGTTTTACACCACCAGATAAGCCTTGCCATGCCCCATTCCGCGCCTTGGTCATAATCTTCACTGATTACCTGAGATAACATGCTTAAAAAGGTCAACAAAAATGTTGAGTGAAATCCATAGGTTTAAAATAAGTTGAACACAAGTATCAGATCATGATCATTGTAAACTAACAATATCATAAGAAAAATCACAGGTTATTATGCATTAAGCTCATGAAACCAAGACTCAACTACATACACCGAATTACCAGTGTACGTAAGTATGCCCCAAAGGAGGTAATAGCCAATTACCTAAAGAAATTCAATATGGTGCGCCCCGGTTATTTCTCTATAACCGAAACGGGGTTTGTTAATCCCCATAGTACTATTCACGATATCTACGTTCACTCGCGATGACTAATGGTTCATGATCAGGGGACTTGTGGCTAACAACTTAGGCAGTACCAATAATCAAGAGGATCAAGCATTTATGAAAAACCTTGTGTTCTAGTTTAGAGCATGTATCTCCCTCACGAGGTTTGCAGAAATAAAGTAAAAGCGAGGCTATGAACTCACCTTGATGATAGTGAACACGCACAAATAGATCAAGCACAATGTAGCAGAGGTTCCAACTCGAAACCTAAAATAATGAGATGGCGAGTCTCAGTAAAATGAGCATTTTGGTTCGCGACCAAAATAATAGAGCATTGAATATTCTTATTCAATAGATCATTGGATTGTCCAATCCAATAGCGTGCGTGTGTGCTTAACGTTTTAAATTAATTTACGTGCTACATTGTCTTAATTAGTGATCCTCACTTTCGCATAAGTGAAATGTTCCCCTGTTGTGATCTTAATAAATTCGTTGGGTATTTTAACGTATTTAGATTCCCCGTGTGTTTTATCGAAATAAGTATATATTTACATATACCTAATTATTTTCTAATAAATATATATTTATACATGCAATAAGTTTATCATTATTCGAAAATATTACGCTCATGTGATCAAAAATACTTATTTTTATGAGGCTATGATGGAATCATAAGTTTTCTAAACTTTTCTCGAATTTACATTTTTTTACCCTCGAGTTACAAAAAGTACGAGTCTAGCCCCTAAACTTTGATGAAATGACAATTTTCACCCGAAGTATATTTTGTAGTAAAACTTTCAGAAATGACATGTTCCACCCTTGATAAAACTGGTCTTACAAAAACATCCCCTTTATTTAGCTCTTTACGCCTTAAAACCTTTACTTTTCACACTTGTCACTTTTGACCCATAAGTTTATTAATACAAGTTTTAGTAAATTACATATTCGATCCTTGTGGTTTTCATGCACACATGCACACGTGCATGTCACCCTTGTACTTTCGAAATTTACCTTTTCAGTCCCTAGTCTTTCATAAGCTACTTGTTTTTCACGTTTTCCTCCCTTTATCATTTGAAAAACTTCCATATTCGACCCTTGGTCTCATATTTTTGAAAAACGCATCCGAAAAGATTTTTTTTATAAAACGAAACTTTGTAAAAAGGTTTTCAACTATATTTTAGCTTATTTTTAGAGCTTATTATCTTATTTTAAGCTTATTGGGCCAGGTTAGATTCTTATTGGACTAGATCTGGGCTTATTGGGCTTGATATTTGGGCTTCGGTATGGTTTCTAGGTTGATTGATAGTGTCGTGTTTTTGTTTTGGCGTGATCATAAGGCATAAGAGTAGCACATTTCATTTTAAACGCGCATGAATATAAAGAGTTTCTAACCATTAGGTGCAATGAACTATCCTAACGTGTGATAGTTGTGTGCTCGCGTTGTGTTTCTAAAAATTTTGGGCTAGTGTTAACTATTTACGTTGTGTCGTGATCAAGTAATACATGAGTTGTTTTATGAGATGATGCGTTTAACATGTATACATGTAACATCTAAGTGTAAACGAGAAGTCTATGAAATAAATGGAGTTAAGAGTGACTTACAAGCACTCGTATGAGTGGTGATGATCGATGAAATTGTGTTTCTATTCTTACCCCGTGTTCTCCTTATAAATGTTACCCGAATCCTTATTTTTACCTAAGCTTCTCCTATTTTTCCTTGCAACGTTTTCTCTTCCTTGTTTGATTTCCACAGTGGATGTTTTGTATGAGTTGAGAGTGTTTGTGAGTTGTGGCATTTTATGTGAGCTAGTGAATGGTGAGACTTTGCTAAGTGATTAGAGTAGTTTTTATAAGGGAAAAGAGTATGGTCTTCTTAATATTTTACTCATAGTCTTCCTAACTCTAGGCTTATTAGTCATGTGCTTCTTTGAATGAGGCCATGTTTTTGGAGTGTGGCTAAACGTGGGATATGAGTCCCAAGCGTGCAATGGTTTGTCAACCCACTAGAAACATAAGGTCCAATGGTTATAAAAGTCTTGATTGAGTCAAAGTGTGTTTAGTTTAGTTTAGGTATTTTTATATTTTCTTAGGATGTCCTAAGGTGAAGCTTGGTCTCCTTTTGTAGCATCATACACAAAGTTAGGAGCATGGGGAGGGGAAAATGGACCTTGACTACTTAGTTCTACTTAGTTGCAATTTGCTTCTTCTCTTTTTCCTTTCTCGTTCGAACGACTACACAAAAACAAGAAAACACCACTTGGGTTTGGGCTTGGAAATCGGGCCGAAATTGCTAAGGGTGTGTGGGCTTTTAATGTGGGTTATGAAACATGTTCAGGCCCAAGGTCTTTTGACAACATGTGTGTGGGCTCGGGTAAAGACGAGTCCCAATGGCATGGGGCGTGATCCGTTTACGAGGCCCGTTTAACGTGTTGGGTTGGGTCACGAGGTGGTATAAAGTCCAATGAGTTCCGAGGCCCAATACAAATTTTAATATATTTTCGTTATAATTTAATTCGTATTTTTACAAATTTTTACGTATTCGTTAAGTATTTTAAGGTTTTCAGGATCGTGGGGAATTTTATTCTGATCACAACGGTATATTTATGAACGCTCAAGCTGCGTTGATCATGCATATGCCAAATGATATGCAAATGTGATGCTTAGAAAATTTCATGATGAAATAGATCGTGCTTAATTTCTGATTAAAGCGTTAAGTACATTGAAATTTTCCGGGAGCTTACAGTACCTACCCCTTAAGAGAACCGCGTCCCGCGGTTAAACTCGCAGAGGCTGTCATGGGTGATCTAGATGAACAGGTGGGGATACTTGGAACGCATTACATCCTCGCGCTCCCAGGTGAATTCTGCACCGCGTTTCTTGTGATTCCATCGAACTTTAACGATAGGAATGCGGCTTTGCTTAAGCCTCTTGACTTCTCTGTCCATGATCTCGACGGGTTCTTCAACAAAGCTAAGTTTGTCATTGAGCTGGATGTCCTTGAGCGGTACGACTAGAGTTTCATCCGATAGACACTTCTTAAGATACGAGACATGGAACGTGTTATGTACTCGGCTAAGTTCTTCGGGAAGATCAAGTTTATATGCCACTGGACCAATTCTTTGAAGAATTTTGAATTGTCCAACGTATCGAGGTTTGAGCTTTCCTCTTTTTCCAAATCTAACCATCCCTTTCTAGGGTGATACTTTGAGCATTACACGGTCTCCGACTTGGAATTCCATTGGTTTCCTTCGAACATCTGCGTAGCTCTTTTGTCTATCTCGAGCTGCTTGCAGTCGTTGCCTAATTTGCATTATCTTTTCTGTTGTCTCCTGGACAATTTCGGGGCCTGTGAGTTGTACTTCTCCAACTTCCGCCCAGCAAACTGGCGATCGGCATTTTCTTCCATAGAGTACTTCAAAAGGAGCAGCTTTAATGCTGGCGTGATAACTGTTATTGTAAGAGAATTCAGCCAGAGGTAAGTGCTTATCCCATCCTTTTCCGAAATCAATCACACATGCTCTTAGCATGTCTTCCAGAGTTTGGATTGTTCTTTCACTTTGTCCATCTGTTTGAGGATGGTATGTGTAACATATTGGATTTCACAAACACATCATAACATGATCACAAGTAGGCGTATAATTCAAGGTTTTAGAGAGAGAAAGAGTTAGAGGTTTGGGAACTTAGTGAGAGAAAGTGAAAATCTTATTATGAGCTCCAACTCTCTACCTTGGGAGGTAGAGAGTATTTATAGTCTTACACAAATCGCCACCTACGGGCTGTGGATCAGGCATACAGTGGGTAAAGACCCGTCCGTCCTCCACGGTGTTACTTAACTAAATACTACATAATATTAAATAACTACGACTACGAGCTTTCTAGCGATTACAAATACTTGAGGTGACCGACTCTTTAATAACTGGATTTACTAAATCCTAACAATCTCCCCCTAAGGGAGGTCACCTCAAATTACATTGAATACAAACAGATATTACATTAAGATTGTTCTTGGATTCTTGATAATGTTCTTTGCTCTGTAGCTCGTAGTCTTTGATTCTTCATGTTCCGCATGTTTGGATAGTTCTAGTGGAGGTCTTTAACTGATCCACGTGATGATTAGTTTTGAGCTACCTTTGTGATCATCAACAACAGTAAATCTCTGACTCTTCCATTGTGGTGTTGACATTATGTGATGTTGTGACTTTTTGGACCGACATGCTCACATTCTGGATCATGATTTCTTTTTATCAGAGTAGAGGAAGCTTTGGATGATTCATGATATTTGTGGCAGCGTAGCAGAAGCATGGAGTGAAAAATATCAGAGTCATTGATGCACTAATCATGATTTCTTTGGAAATGAATGTATTGTGTGAGCATGCGGCTATGGATTGACCTCTCCATTCTGATCAGCTGCAAACGTCGGGGTGTACCTGCATAAGACAGTTAGCAATAAAGTGTACGAAAGTGTCTTTGATCACTTTCGTTAAATTGAGGTACACGGCCCACGGTTCCCCGTTGATCAGTACAAGTACTGCCTGTGATCAGGTATAATTCCGAAGAATCTCCTTGACAGGGTTTCGCAGCTGTCCTAGCCGTTCTCAAACCGGAACGTCTCAAAGAAGACAACACGGAGTGAGTGAACCAGCTAATTTTGAGATTCACTGATTGATGAAAAGAGATTTGAAAAACAATCGTGTACTGCTCAAGATAAAGTGTTTTTGCAATACAACGAAGGTTTTAAAGAAAATCAATTATCAATCATAAGCACCTTTTATTTTGAAATATTAATACACAGTCGATGCGCTAAAGAAAACAATTTTTTAAAGCACAACGACCGGTTTTTCAAAGGTATCCGTCAATCCATAACCTGAACCAGGATTTCAAAGATTTGAATCACCCCATTGTTTCTGTTCAGTTGTCACATGGTTGATCTATTGGATAGATCTCACATGCCACCTACCAAGAGCTTGTTTGATGTTGGCTCTAGAAGGCTTTCCATCTTCATTGTGAGTATGTTTGCATATCACTCGGATGTTCTGGCAATACCACAAGGATAATGCGTAGGACTCTAAAAGTATATTCTCTCTTCCCACATTGTGTGAGACATAGAGTCTTCATTGACAGTGTCCTAATGAGATTTATTGATGATCTCGTGGCTCTAGACTCAATTGTGCATATTTGGTTCCTGTGCCGGAGACTAGGGAGAGGATCTCCTTCTTCAATATCAACTATCTCTAAGAGAAAGTCGATAGATTATGTCGGTTCCTCGTGAGAATGAAACAAGCCCTTTTAAGAGGAACTTGAGTAGCTTGGGAAGTTTAGTGCAGTGCGTCACTGGGTCCATGACGTCTTGTCTTCAATACCAGTGTTACCACCAGTAGCATATGAATTGAACCCGGTTTCTGCCCAAAGGTTGAATTAATGGAGGGCTATTTCTTTTCACCCTTTTCTCATTTCATTTCTTTTTCATTCTTCAACCCCTTCAGTGCTTACCGAGACTTCATTACTAGAACCTTGTTAGGTTTGTTCCAGTTCTAGCTCTATCTCAGTCCGCACTCTTCCCATATCTCACTTTTCTCCTTTTTTTCATCATACCTAAGGACTCTACACTATCTAGTGTATTGTCCCTGGGTAGATCCCTCCGGTTCTGGCGGATCATGGGAACTAATACCTAACCTTATCTTCCTTATATCACCATACATAAAGTAAATTTGGTCGGTCTATTTGGTATTGTTCATCTGCCATTGGAACCAATTGAAAACCATTTGAAAATCCATCCAGATACTTGTGATGTATTATCAAAGCATTTTGTACCTGAATTGTTTTTGATATTTTTAGAAAAAGCTCCCCCTCAACATGTGCATTATATATTTTGAAATGGTTTTAGCACATGGAGGCAGGAGGACTTGAAAATCTCAGATTTAAGAATGAAAGCTTCGATTCTTTGATCAACCATTTCTAAAAGTTATCTACATCACTTTCCCGTTCAACATTAGCATTTTTCATTCTTTGATAAAGATATTTTTATGGTAAAGGATGTGGTTTTCAAAAGTTCGCTCCCCCTCAATATGTGCCTCGAGGTTTGAAAGAGTTTTGCACATATTAGAAGGAACCTGTACTTAGAGACAAAACAATCACGTTTCAATTCTTTGAGGTTCAAAAAGGATGCTCCCCCTCAACATGTGCGTGGAAAATTTGAAATCGTTTGGCACATGTGGGGAGGATAGCTTGCTAAACACTTATGGAACCATTTATTGATTTATCAGTTTAAATCCAATTTAAATCACAAATTCTCCCCCGATCGCAATTTTCAAATCATTTGAGAATTGTGATCTATGTAGATTTAAATTGATTTTGAAAGCTTTTGAGGAAGAATTGTGACTTGCATATGAAAACATTTAACCGATAAAGATCAAGTTTGAGACTTTAGACTCCAAAGATTAA
Organism: Chrysanthemum makinoi; assembly: GCA_910596185.1. NCBI lineage: Eukaryota > Viridiplantae > Streptophyta > Magnoliopsida > Asterales > Asteraceae > Chrysanthemum > Chrysanthemum makinoi. The sequence goes on along the minus strand of OU343224.1, from coordinate 85,656,289 downwards.
ACATGCTTGAGTATCTTTTTAAACTATAAGGTTACAAATATAAGTCATGAAATACGAATCTATAACCTAAGTATGTAAACCTTGTGTATTTCGAAGTTACAAAATACTTGACTTTGAACACGAATATTATACACGAAGCAAACTATACATTATAATTTTAAAAACTTCTAAATAATAAACTACAACCTAAGGCATATGAAAAATTTAATAACATGATTTTTAAATAAAATATCACACGAGCATGGTCTAATATAGAGCCGAAATTGATAAAATTAGTGCACAACTTTTGATTTGCTAACGTGTAAGTAAATTAGAATTTAGAGATAGGATTGGCCTCCCTTTTTGACTCCCCCATACTCGGTCACTATCATCCTTATAATTTCCCTATCCCTCTCATTCTCCAACCGAAATTTTTTACACATACGAAGTACACGCATAAAACCCAAAAAAAATATATATATATTATAGTCGGCTGTGTCTTTCTTCCTGTTGGAACTGTGAAAAAGTGGTACGAAAGTAACAAGAAGGTGGTGGTTGATCGTGGTTGAACCCTGGTTCGAAGAGAGTTTGTTGGTTCGAATTCGGTTTGGGCAGTGGTTATTTGTCCTTCGTTCTGTCGATCCGAAGGTATTTTGTTTCCTTCGTCTTTGTCTTCCTTAGTCTTGCACACATACATACATGTAAACTGTAACATAATAACCTATAACTCGGCATAGAAGAAATCGAATGAAATGATTAAATCACTATGTCGGCTTGAGTCCTTTTGGCTATCCAAATCTGAATCATACATGTTTATTTTGATCTCCTTGTTCCAATCTCACGACAGTCGTATATCATGCGTATATATATATATATATATATATACGTATATATATATATATACGTATATATATATATATATATATATATATATGTTGTTAACGTGTGAACAAATCACCTATTTCGTTAAGATCGAATACGAATAACTTATCTTTTGGTCACATAAAAAAATCATGAATCTAAGTGATATATATAGATCGGCTTATTGAGTGGTAATCTTCTGTATACGTTTTCTTCATATATGTCATAAAATTCATAAACCAAGCTTTTATACTCGAACTGTAATACAGCGAAAAGGGTAAAAGAAGGGTCATTATCATTGATATAGTTACATGGGTGTTCGTATATGCTGGTGGGTCAAGCAAGGTTTGAGAATTGCATGCATGCATGAAAGACCATGTGATTTTCGTTTAAGCAAAAAGGGCATGCGTATTTTAATTTCACCATGTGATTTTCGTTTAAGTAAAAAGGGTCATGTAGAGGTTTGCATGAGTTGCATACAATATGAATATGTTTCTTACACACTAGAACCATGAGACATGCGTAAAATATTAAATCAAAGAGGGACCATGTACTGAACTTCTTTCTTGTTAAGGTAAGCGTATAAAATAGTGCATGGTTGTTAATCACGTGTGTGTGAGATATTCGAAATGGAATGCATGAATGTGGTAAGTGTGACTTGGCGTTGGGCTTGTGTTAAATAAATGGGACCTTGGCAATTTTTAGGAAACCGTATAATATGTTGTTTTCATGTAACATAGTAGTATTGTTATGTAATTTCCGAAGGTGGTCCGCGCCCGTCATTGTCATATCATTATTCGAATATCGTCTAAAAAGTACGTTATTATTTTATAACATAAAACACTAAAATATGTTAAGTATGTAACTCGAATATTAAAAGACCGTTTCGACATTTGTGAAATTATAAATAATATGTATAATTATTAATTCATGTAGATCGTGTGAAGAAGGAGTAGCTTCAGTTTTCTGTGTGCTTCCTGATTATTTTGGCTTGCTTCGCATAAGGTACAGATATTCCGTCATTTCAGTAATGACACTCCTTTTCTCTCTCATGACTCTTGCCTATTTTGATATCCGATTCGTACTCTCCTTACTCTGATTTGATATGATTCGTTATGCTATGATCCTCTGATTTGATATTCGATTATTTATTCGTTTGATATGATTATCCGTTGAGATCCCTTATTGATATGATTCCATTATTTGATCGGTTGATATGATATGATTTGTTTGGTTTGGTTTCCCGAGCTAACTAGCCATGGAGGTACCATGGCCGTGTCATTGATGCACCAATGGCATGACACTATCTGGGGCGGTGTGATTAGTCCCCGGCGTTCCCTTTATGATATGATATGATATATGTGATCACTTGGCCATTATGAATACGTATGTACAGTCTCGAACTGGCATATGTATATATGATTTGTTTTGCAGGGAGCGTATGGATGCATCCTAGGTACTCAGTTCAGTTTTGGTGATGTGGTGCGTGTGTGCAATACACCCCCTCACATTTTGGTACATTGGGCTAGCTACCCATGTACAATTTGATATGATTTGACGGATTTGATATGATATTGGATATGATATGTGATTTGTTAGATTTGGCTATTGGGGTATCTCCTTTAGTATAGGTGTTCGGGCCAACATTCTGATTTTGGTTATGGGTTATGATATGTGATTTGTTAGATTTGGCTATTGGAGTATCTCCTTTAGTATAGGTGTTCGGGGCAACATTCTGATTTTGGTTATTATGTGACTATCTGATATTCTGATTCATTCGTTTACTATGCCTATTCAGTCATTCAGTTGACTACTTATTCACTCAGTATTCTTATGTGATTCGTTTGACTATCGGACTCATGCTTCAGTTCATTTGGTTATTATACTCAGTCTTCAGTTCATTTGATTTACTATGCTTTCACTCTATTTCGGTTGATTGCCAAGCTTATACTTCAGATTACCACTTCATCCGTTTACCGAGCTATTATATGATTATTGGATTCATGTGTTGACTATGCTATTATATGATTATTTGATCCATCTGTTTACCATGCCGTTATATGATTTCATGATTTCTCTGTCTATTATTTTATTATGTGGTTACCTAATTCATCTGTTATCATGCTAATATCTGATTATCCGCTTATCATGCTGTTATGTGACTATTTGATTTATCTGGTTGCCATGCTGGTATTTAATCATTTGATTTATCCGTTGATCATGTTATAATTTGTTCAGTTATGTTAAGGGCTATGACTATCGTTTAGTAATCTATCTACAAATTGTGATTTCCATGTTTGTACTTCTGTTTGATGTTTCTGAGGCTTATGTTATCGGTTCAGCATAGTAATGGATGTTTACCTGACTTGTTGATCCTCCATGTTTACACTTCTGTTCATGTTACCGGTTAATGAAGGAATATGGTTTAACTTATGTTATATGTCTAATTGACTTGTTTAGTTGCCATGCTATATTCTTAATCAGTTACTTCGTTTAGTTATGATGTTCGTTCAGGATTTCCTACCCATTAGTGTCTCAACTTATTATGATATTTATTATGTTTATTAATTATTGATTTTCTGATTTGTGTGATTGCCATGCTTACATTCTATTCAGTTGATTTCGCCTGACTACAGAATTCTGCTTAGCTTATGTATATCTAATTATCTGACTTAGTTGTTTTGCCATTCATGTTTAGTTGATCTGCTGACTGATATGCTTTTACACTGTCGATTGCTTAATTTGATTATGATATTGTTCATCAACTCTTATGTGATTATGTTCCGATACTTATATGTTTGGTTATTTATATTTGCTTATATTTGTTCAATGATTCGCTGCTTTGCTGTGCTTTGGCTTTCTTTGATTTCTGTTCCTTCTGGATATCTGTTAATATTGTGTTCTGCAGGTTCCTCATTGACTCACAGACTCATTGTGCTCATTCGTTACGATTTTGTTATCAGTCTCATTTGTTTCGTTTTGTATTTTGATTATGTTTAGATTTTGTTTTGTTATATCTGTTCACTGGGCTTTTTAAGCTCAGCCGCATTTCTTTTCCATGCGGCAGGTACCAAGTGGGATGCTGGGCATTGATGGGCTGAGAGTAGGAGCTTTTGAGTGAACCGACCTTAGTTTCCCTTATTATTTTGGACTCTTTTGGAAGAACATTTGCTTTGATATTTCGTATCTTTTAGACATGTTGGATTATGTATCTTTCCTTTTGTAAGTCATTCGTTTATATGACTTGGTATTTTATTTAATAAGACTTCCGCTTGCGTTTTTATTAGTATGTTCTGATATGACTCCATAATGTGACATTCGGACCCTTGCCGGGTTGGGGTGTTACAGGTTGGCTGACGTATACGACTTCTTTAAGATCTCCGTTAAGAAAAGCCGTCTTTACATCCATCTGATAAACTACCATGTTCTTACTTGCAGCATTAGCCAAGAAGATTCTGATTGCCTCGATACGAGCAACAGGATCAAATGATTCTTCAAAGTTGATACCATCCTCTTGACGATATCCTTTTGCACCCAATCGAGCTTTGTTCTTTAAAACATCACCATGCTCATCAAGTTTTACCTTGAAAATCCACTTTAGAGCAATGATCATAGCACAGTCAGGAGCAGGTACTAATTCCCATACATCTAGCCGATCGAACTCATGAATTTCTTCTTGCATGGCATTGAACCAGCTGTCATCATTCATTGCAGTTTTAACATCTTTTGGTTCGACCTTTGAGAGTACAGAATTGAAGAAGCACCATAAGGCATCTGTTGCAAGTTGTTTACGAGTGGATACAGGACGAGATAGGTTTCCAATGATGTTGTCCAATGGGTGATCATATGTCCATTTTCTAAGTTGTTCATGTGGTTGTTGTTGAGGAACTGAAGTAGCCGAATCTGAATCTCCTGATGATGATGGTTCTCTCCAGGAGTAGCAAAGGGATTCTCTCCATCATAGGTGCCAGAAACAATTCCATGATGTACACTAGATGATTGATGATTTGTTGATGAGACAGAGTGATCAGCAGCAGGAGCTTCTTGACTTAATGACATAGAAACTGAAGGGTTAACTTCGTTGACAGGGATAGGAGCAGCCTCTGAGGATGGAATTGACAGTTCATTAGCACTTGGCTCATAGTGTTCATCAAACATTGGATTAAACAATTTCTTCAAATCATCTTCTGAAGGAGGTACATAAGGAGTTGCTGGTGAAGGATTTGGAACAAGAGTAGAACTGATAGGACTACTTGATGAAGGTTGAGATGCGGGTCCAGAACTGAATTGCCCTGGAGCCGTTTGACCGGTCAGCTCATCGAACGTAACGTGAATTGTTTCCATGATATTTCGGGTTCTCTTGTTGTAGATTCGGTATCCTTTTCTGTTTGGTGCATATCCTACAAATACTCCAATGTCTGCTTTAGCTTTTAGTTTACCTAAATCTTGACCGTCATTAGTTGGGTAACATAAAGCACCAAACACACGAAGGAATGAAAGATCAGGTTTTCGATTGTGGACAAGTTCATACAGAGTCTTTCCATGAGATGTGTGAATTAGGGATCGATTTTGAGTGTAGCATGCTGTGGCAATAGCTTCAGCCCATAGAAACATTGGAACCTTTGAGTATATCAGCATTGTTCTTGTGGCTTCCACAAGAGTTCGATTTCGTCTTTCAACTACACCGTTCTGTTGAGGAGTTCGTGGAACACTTCTTTGAGGACTGATTCCAATAGTTTCATAAAATTCATTGAGTTCTTTATTAACAAACTCAGTTCCATTGTCTGTTCGGACGATTCTAACCGTTTTGTTAAGTCGGACCTGCAGTTGTTTAATAAGTTTAATGATGACCTCAGGAGTTTCATCCTTTGTTTTCAAAAACTTAACCCAAGTGAATCGGGAGTAGTCATCAACCACAACTAACACATATCTCTTCCCATTAATAGTTTGCACTCTCATGGGTCAACATAAATCCATGTGAATTGTATGTAGAACTTCCATAACTGAATTTGTAGGTTTGGGTTTATGGGCATACTTCTTGCTTTTTCCCAATTGACATGCTGAACACAGATGATCCTTTTCATACTTAAGTCTAGGTAGTCCTCTTACTAAGTCTTTTCTGGAAAGATTGTTTATGGTACCAAAGTTCAAGTGATTGAGACGACGATGCCATAGCCATGACTTAGATTTAGACGCCTTTGACAGCAGGCAGATGGGTGAAGATTTCATCATGTCTTCGATAGAGATGGTGTATAGGTTTGAACCACGAGTTCCTCTGAGAAGTTCCACACCATCAAGATCTCTAACAAAGCAAGTATGTTTTCTGAAGGCCACTTCTAAGTCAGAGTCACAAAATTGTCCCACATAAAATAAATTATGTCCAAGACCTTCAACATAATATACCCTGGAAATCACACTATCTCCAACCACGTAATCTCCATAACCCATAATAGCACCAAAATGATCATTTCCGAATCTCACAGTTCCGATGAATTTACTCACGAAGTTCATGAGCTGCGACCGGTCTCCAGTCATATGCTTGGAACAGCCTGAGTCCAAGTACCACAGAACGATTTGAACGATCTGCAGTTGAATACAGACAAGAATGGATAACTGGATAATTGGGATCCCCATGCAAGAATGGGTTCCATTTGGTTAGTAGCAATGATTGGACCACCCACATCAGAAGTAGAATCAATGGAATTATTATGGATAGATGCAATTCTATTGTGTTCAAGAGACCTATTCAAAGTATGTTCACTTCTTAAAGGAATAGTTCTACCAGTTGGCATCCATTTCATAACAGGCATTGACCTAGACAATTTAGGGCACATCTTATTCAGACTAAGTTTGCGACCAGTAGGTATCCACTGATAACCTACATTGCTAAATTTTCTTCCTGTGGGTTTCCAATGTTTTCTAACCTTTTTTACCCATTGCTTTCTAGCCTTTCTAGCTTGATTATTTGCATTAACAACCTTAACAGGGCATTTAACAGCATTAATCAAATCATTCACACCACATTCAAGATTAGTAACAGAAACTACGCAATCATCATTACATGTTTTGCCAAAAGTAGCAGAATTCGCATTAATTACAGTACGCTTAGAGCTAACACTAGAATCAACACGATTCGTTTTATTCAAATTCTCCCTAAGGTGATCTTCTACTTTCTTCCACTGAACATTCCTAGCATGCAAGGTCCTATCATTCTTTGTGTTGCCTTGAGGCTTTGACCCGCTTGCTTTGGTGTCACTTCTTACTCATGTAGAGGGAATTGGAACATTAGTTGGTTTTGCTACTTTTTGCATTCCTGAACTAGAAGTGCAGGGATCTGAACTACTTGAAGGTACATTGAAATTCACTTTCTTAATATTGGGCATTGAATGAGTTGCATACTTATCACAAGGCATTGAGCAAGGCATCACAGCTTTATCTTTTGCACCTAAGGATTTGGGACATGTTGCTCTTAAACACTCTAGCAGCTCTTGAGATCGTTTGGCATACAAGCAAGCATACTTAACTTCACTATCAAGTGGCTTATTTATGAAATCCTCTTCTACGATCTCACGGAGACATTCTAGACTATCCTTAAGGTGAGCAAAATAGTTATGAAACACAAGTTCGTTATGTCTAAGATGAGGAGGAATGTATTTAACATTCATAGAGTATTTGCAATCTGCAGATGACTTTGATGCAACATTCTTGTTGGAATTACTCCTAAACCTAATTCAAGTGTTAGTGATTCATATGTAATAGTTAGCTTAATATGGCCTTTATGTTAGTAATTAAGCCTTAGGCTTATGTAGAAGGCCCATAAGCCTAGGCCTAGTCCAATAAGGAAAAGGATGGGAACTTGGAGTGTTGCCCTAGTTCCCTCCTATAAATAGTCTTGTAAACCTTTTATTGAAGGTTGGTTGTTCACATTTACATTTACTCTTAAGCATAATCTTTCACATAGTCCTACACGTAAGTGTATGTGTGTTCATCCGCCTTCTCTTCTTCTCTATTTCTTCTATTGATGCTTGTGTTACTAATATAGGAACCTTACAGTGGTATCATTCGCCAAATAGTTGGGTGAATCGTTTTTGTTGTTAAAGTGAGTTTCGGTCTTACGCGTAACAACGGTTCACACTTTGGTTCGCTTAAAAACTTAATTTTTACACTTTTCAATCCAAGATTCTTGTACTTTCAACGTTGTAAGGTGTTAAAATAACTGTTTTTGGCATAAAGTTTCAAACTTTACGTGTGGATCATTGTTTTTAAGCTAGGTTTTTATCGTGGGTATTGTTCTACGCGTAACTGTTTTATACGCTTTGGATCATCAAGTTTCACACTTTTGTGTTATTTTGGTGATATTGAAGCTATTTCATCACAAAAATCTGGTTTGGAAACATCAAGTGGCAAAAATCACTTTTGGCTAATTTTTACGCGTAAGTGAAACCCTAATCTTACGCGTAACCTTTCCTTGGTTTGATCTTCAGTTTCGTGGATTACTCAGTGTTTTTCTTGCTTGGATAAGCCTGAAAACACTTCGACTTTGGATATCTTTTGCACTGTGATAGTGTAAAAGATCTTTTGGGTAAAACCCTAATCTTACGCGTAAGCTCAACCCTTACGCGTAGAACTCTTTCCGCATAAGATTTTCTTACGCCTAAGCCCTGTCTTACGCATAAGCTAATCCTACGCCTAAGTTTTCTACGCCTAACTTTCTGTTTACGCATAACTTTAGTGTTTTCTCATTTCTTACGCGTAAGCTAATACTACGCGTACCTATTGCTGTTACGCGTATCTTTGGTGTTTTTACGCATAAGTGGTACTTTGCTTTTCTGTGATTTCTACGCCTAAGGATACTTCATCAACAACGGTTCATTCGACTACAAAGATCCATTTAACAACACAAGTTTTCAACATGTCACAACCACCATACTCTAGCTATTTTCCTTACACTTATAATCAACAACAACAACAACAACTAAGTCCACAACATCAACAATTTAATCATCAACAACAAATTTATCAACAACAATTTAATCAACAACATACTCCACAACTTTGTGCAATTCCACCACAAATGGTTCAACCACCACCTAGTCTTCAAGTACAACCTTACACAAACTTCTACAATCAACATCCATCTAGGAGTACTATGAAGGAACCAACATGGTTTGGCAAGATGTGTGAAGCCTTAAGTAGCCAATAATCAATTCATAAAGCTGGCTCACTTGATAGACCTCCAATGCTCACTCCCGGGAAATATGATCAATGGGTGATAAGGTTCTTTAGGTTTTGTGATCTAAAGAAGCCACATGGAAAGTTCTTAAAGAAGGTCATTATGGAAGGTCCATTTCAAATGCCTACTATTGTCACACCCGCAGATCCAGCTGCCAATCCACCAAGAGATGCTGTCACCAATATTGCAACTGTCTCAGACCTCACAGGTGATGAACTTCTACATTTTGAAGCCGATGAACTAGCAATGCAATACATCCTTTTGGGATTACCCAATCCGATCCTTCGAAGTGTTGATGCTCAAAAGACTGCTAAAGCAATGTGGGAACATATTCATCTTCTTATGGAAGGCACAACACTCAATCAGGAAGACATGGAATCCAAAATCTACTTGGCTTATGAACACTTCATGATTGAACCAGGAGAGAATTTAGAGTCATATCATCATCGCTTTTCAGACATCATCAATGATTTGGACAAACACAATATCATCATGCCACGAATTGCTGTCAACACTAAGTTCCTAAGTAGTCTTGGTCCGGAATGGGAGAAGTATGTCATTTTTCTCCGTCAAGCTAAGAATCTTCATCATGCTACATACGGATTGTTGTACGACTATTTGAAGCCTCACCAAAAAGAAGTTGACAAACAAAGGGCTATCCGTGGACTCCCGGCTCCACAGTCACTTCCGGACAATCAACAACTTGCTTTGTGGGCTCAAACTAGTGTTCCTCCTCAACTTGCTTCCCAACCAACTGCAACCATCACACCATATGATCCGTCACAGCAACAACCTCAAAAAACTCAATTGGTTCCATACAACAACAACAATGCTCAAGCACTTTATAGTGAAGCTGATGAGGACTCCGATGCTTTTGATGAATTGCAACAAGGATTTGCTATGATTGCTAAAGCCTTCGGCCGGTATACAAACAGATCCAACAATCGCATTCGTTCCTCATCAAACACAAGGAATCAGGCTGTTGTGAACAATGGACGCGTTGAAGTTCAGAATCGAGGTTATGGTCGTCAGATGGGAGGTGGTCAAGGGTTTAATGCTATGGGCAGGAATAACCAGGGTGCTCCACAACAACAGAGAGCTCAAGTGGTTGAAAAGGGGAATGCTCAGAATGGGGTTACTGGTCTTCGTTGTTATAATTGTAATGAGAAGGGTCATCTGGCTAATGCATGTCCTAAGCAGAGGACAAGAGGCAGTGCTTATCACAAAGAGGCTTTGCTCTTGGCTCTCAAGGATGAAGCTGGTGGCACTCTTACCAACAAGGAACAGAGCTTTATGGCAGATGCAGATTCTGATGATGATATGGAGGACTTGCAGGCTAATGCAGCAGTGATGTTGATGGCACACATGCAAGCTCTACACATGAGTGACACAGGCCCAGTGTATGACACTGATGGCTTGTCTCAGGTACCGGAACAAAATATACTCATTACTGATCTGATATCTCCGCCAATTTCTCCATCCGACAAGGATCAGAGTGTTCAACATGAGCCATCCACATCTCATTCCGATGATTATCAAATAGATCCCATAGTTATATTTGATGATCAAGATGACCTTATGGTTAATATTGATAATCAAGTTGACTCTGTGGTTATATTTGAGGATCTAAATACTGATCATGTTGAGACTAACGTTGAACAAGATAAGCTTTTGTCTAATAGAGAAATTGAGCTCTTGACCTTAATTAAAGACCAAGAATCTCGTTTGGAAATTTGCACGAAATTAAAAAAGAAAAATGCACTGTTAATTAGGGATAATGAATGCTCAATTCGACAAATCAACTTTTTCAAACCTCAAGAAAACCGTGAAAAAGGTTTTGAAGCCGCTTTTTCCAAATCACATTAAAACAAAAAATCTTTGGAACGACAGATTCGTGATCTAGCCACTTCGAAGAATGCTTTGTTGTCTCAAATAGAACAAATGAAACATGAACATAAACAACAAATTAACGCTCTTACTTTGGAAACTCAAAAAGCCAAGGCTGAGTTGTTAACTTGTCAAAAACAGTTCTCTGAATACAAAAAGCATTCCACGAAACGGACAGATAACTATCTTGAAGAAATTGTCGAATTACAAAACAAAATCAAAGAGTTTCGAAATGTTGTTTATAAACATGGTGAATCAATCACAACGATTCAAAAGTTTACTTTCAAACCAAATCCAAATGGATATGGACCGAATCTTGCTGATTACAAACCTAAGTTTTCACACAGAGCATTCAAACCAAATCATGAAGTTTACAGTGCAGAACATAGAATTGATGATTCAATTATGACTGTTGTTGAATATAATCGGATAGAGGAATTAGATGCTGATGACGAGAGTCAGTCAAAAATGGAAAATGTCATTTATAACAAACCATTTAACTATTCAAAAGCCGTAACTTTTGTCACACAACAAGATACTTCTGACAAACCTTTGGTTATCACACCAGTTTCTGAAGTTAGTCCCCAACACAATGGTGTACAAATTAATGGTCCTTTACCTTCACTTACTGATGTAAAAACTAAAGCCGAAAGTTGTCGCGTTATCAAATATTTTGACACTTTCTTATCTGACCTCAAAATTTTGGAACGTGAGATTGAATTTCATTCTGAAATAAAAGTTCAACATTTTCAATCGCCAATGACGCGAGAACATAGAGATATTCTTCAGAAAAGAATTTTACCCCATGTCAAAAATTTGAAAACTTGTGCACTATATTGGGAAAGGGATTTTCACAAGGAACTTGGTCTCATGAAAACAGTTTTCGAGAAAACAGAAACATCGATTTCAAATACTAAACGTAAAAAGAAACTGTTGAGAAAAGATGTTGATCGACTATTGGAAGATGTTATCTGTGCTGATATCCATAATCTTGTGTTATTACAATCTGTTGCATATGCATCTGATCATATCTCTGCTGATTCTGTTGATTCTGTTGATATTGTTGTGAATACTGATACGGTGCATCAGATCGAGTCTTTAAAAGTTGAAAACGAACGACTGTTAAACGAGCTTTCAAATTCAAAACGTCGTCTTCAATGGTGTCAAAAAGATTGTCAAAATCGTGAACTTGCTTTGCAAAACAAAATCAATCAGTTGCAATCCAAAACGTTTAATCCAAAAATTGAGCAACTGGATGATCAAAACGCGTCTTTGAAATGTCAAATCTCAAAATATGAACAAGAACTTGTAAAAGTGAAAAAGGAATATGGTGTCATATTTGATTTACTCAAACAGACTCGTGATGAAGCATCAAACGAACTTGATCATTATCTTGCACACACTAAAGAAGTCATGAATTTGCTGGAAATCTTCGTTCTGAAAATCAAGATTTGGTGCACACTATCATTAAGTTAAGGGAAATGTTAGGAAAGTATGAACAAGTTCAGCCTAGCATCATTAATAGAATTGCACCTGTAACACTTAGCAAACGTGAACCCAGATTGCCTACTGACAAAACACAAGTTACTAATGTGCTTCCCTCTACTGAAACAGGACTAGTTGCCTCTTTTCCCAACGTCCGCACTTCACAGCCTAGGAGCAATACAAGGAAAAATAGGAAGTTGCGACCTAAGAAAAGAATAATAAGGAATGCTGAAGTAGAAGAACACCCTAGGACTTTGAATAAGACTCACGTTGCACCTACTTTATATATTGCGTCTGACAAATGTAATGGAAAAAGTGTTGTAACGAATGCTAAACCTTTAAGTATTTTTGATATTCAGTCTGATGCTTCTTGTGTTATTTGTCGTAAAAGTATGCTTTCTGATTGTCATGACAAATGTGTTGCTAGAGCTATCTTGTCTCGTTTAAGGAATCCTAAGAATCGGAATACCTCTAGGCCCACTAATGCTTCTAAGTCTATGCTTGGTAGACCGCCCTCCTTAGATTCTAAAAAACGCATTGATGTCCCTGTAGTTCCAGTATCACCTCCAAGGACTGTAGTACCACCTAGTGCATTCACTAAGACTAAAGATAAGACTAGTTGAAGATGGCAGAAATGGATACATAATACACTAGGATTTAAATGGATGCCTAAAATCATTGATGTGTGTATTTCTACTATAACTGCTGAGGAACCCTCTAACTCATCGGGTTCCACATCTACTTCTATTCCATCTGTGTCATCTATGTGTAATGCAGGTGATACAGATCATCCTTTGGATTGTTGATAGCAGATGTTCCCGACACATGACAGGCAACCTTAAACTGTTATCAAACTTTATTGCAAAGTTCATAGGCACTGTCAGATTCGGGAATGACCACTTCGCAGCTATCATGGGCTACGGAGATTATATCAATGGCAATATTGAAATTAGCAGGGTTTATTATGTGGAAGGCCTCGGTCACAATCTCTTTTCAGTCGGTCAATTCTGTGATGGAGATTTGGAAGTTGCTTTTAGGGAGAAAACTTGTTTCATTCGTGATCTACAAGGAAACGATCTTATGTCTGGCTCTCGCAATTCTAGTCTATACACAATCTCAATGCAAGACATGGTTGCTTCATCTCCCATCTGTCTACTCTCAAAGGCTACATCTACAAAATCTTGGCTATGGCATCGTCGTCTCTCACATCTAAACTTTCAAACCATCACCAACCTTGCTCGACACAAACTTGTTGAAGGTCTCCCGAGATTCCGGTATTCTAAAGATCACCTATGTTCAGCTTGTGAACAAGGAAAAAGCACTCGTGCTCATTTTCCCTCAAAGATGGAACACAACTCTCAGCATGCGCTTCATCTTCTTCACATGGATTTGTGTGGCCCGATGCGCGTGCAGACGATTAATGGCAAACGCTACATCTTGGTAATTGTTGATGACTACTCAAGATGGACTTGGGTTTATTTTCTTCGAAGTAAAGACCAAGCTCCACAGATGATAATCACCTTTCTCACGAAAATTCAAATTCAGCTCCGGAACACCGTACGACAAATTCGAACAGACAAAGGAACTGAATTTGTGAATCAAACTCTTCAGGAATATTATGAGAAAGTGGGAATTGAGCATCAAACATCTATTGCACGTACCCCAGAACAAAACAGAGTTGTTGAAAGACGAAACCGTACGTTAGTGGAAGCTGCCAGAACGATGTTAATCAATGCTAAACTTCCAGATTACTTATGGGCTGAAGCTGTCTCAACTGCATGCTACACTCAGAACCGCTCAATGATTACAAAACGCCATAACAAAACACCTTTTGAGCTTATCCACAACAGAAAACCGAACATCAAACACTTTCATGTATTTGGATCCCTATGCTACCCGAATAATGATCGTGATGACTTTGGAAAGCTGAAAGCCAAAGCTGACATTGGAGTTTTTATTGGATACTGTGATAATTCTAAAGGTTACCGGATCTGAAATCGTCGTACAAAGCAGGTTATGGAAACGATTCGTGCTAATTTTGATGAGCTTACTGAAATGGCTTCTAAGCATAACAGCTTGGAACCCGGTCACAACCGTTTGAACTTCCCTCAAACCCCATCATCAGCTGAACCAAGCCCTCAGCTTACACGTCAACAAATGGAAATACTATTTGCTCCACTATTCAGTGACGATATTGATGAACGTGCTCCAGGTGTATCCGATGTTTCCGCTGCTCAACCTGATACAACTCTTATACCTAATACACCTGCTACAACAACTACTGTTGAAGAAGCACCACCAGTTGACTCTACAACAACAGTTGAACAAACTGCATCCAACGACACTGATCCAGCTGATGATGTTCTTAATGAAGTACCCCCACCTGCAGATTTTGATCCAAATGCGTTCTTTAACCCGTTCGCCAATGAAACTGCTGCACCTGATGTTGCGGAATCATCTACAAGCCATTTGAATCCTCAAAATCTGCATAATGTATATCAACATCAACCTTCCAAACATCGTTGGACGAAATACCATCCTCTAGAAAACATTATTGGTAACCCGAATCAACTGGTCGTAACTACACAACGTCTTCACACAGATGGTGAACATTGCATTTATGCACTCACTGTCTGCCAATCTGAGCCTAAAAACATCAAAGATGCAATGACAAAGGACAACTTGATTGAATCCATGCAGGAAGAACTCAACCAATTCAAACATCTTGAAGTATGGGAACTGGTTGAAAGACCAACAGGGGTCTTCGTCATTGGTCTAAAATGGATTTGGAAAAACAAATTGGATGCTGAAGGAACCGTAATTAGAAACAAGTCACGTCCGGTGGCTAAGGGTTATAGACAGGAAGAGGGTATTCACTTTGAAGAATCATTTGCTCCGGTTGCTCGTCTTGAGGCAGTTCAGATTTTTCTGGCATTTGCGGCTCACATAAACATCACGGTCTTTCAAATGGATGTCAAAACTGCTTTTCTCAATGGACAATTGAAAGAAACGGTCTATGTTAGCCAGCCAGAAGGATTCGTTGATCCAGAGTTCCCTAATCATGTCTACAAACTGAAGAAAGCTCTCTACGGTCTCAAACAAGCCCCTCGGGCGTGGTACGATAAGTTATCATCCTTCCTTATTGCCAATAATTTTACCAAAGGTTCGGTCGACCCTACACTCTTTATACAATATCACGGGGCTCACATCTTAATTGTTCAAATCTATGTGGATGACATCATTTTTGGGTCAACACATTTAAAATACTCAAATGCTTTCGCAAAACTTATGACAAAACATTTTGAAATGTCAATGATGGGTGAACTAACATTCTTCCTTGGAATGCAAGTTCATCAATCACCCCGTGGTATTTTCTTGAGTCAGTCCAAATATGCCCTTGAATTGTTAAACAAATTTGGAATGCAAAACTATGACACCTATGCCACACCAATGGCTCATACCAAGAAGCTAGACGCTGATTTACATGGGAAATTGGTGGACCCTACCAAATACCGTAGTATCATTGGGTCTCTCATGTATCTAACAGCTAGCAGACCTGATATTGTTTTTTCCGTCTATCTTTGCTCCCGTTATCAGTCGAGACCAACTGAAACCCACCTCTCTGAGGCTAAAAGAATCCTCCGATACATCAAGGGAACCATTAATTTGGGAATCTGGTATCCGAAGGATTCTGGTTTTGAACTAATCGCTTTTTCAGACGCTGATCACGCAGGATGCTTTGATTCACTTAAAAGTACTTCAGGAGCATTACAATTTCTTGGTGATAAACTGGTGTCATGGCAATCGAAGAAGCAGGATTGTACATCGTTGTCCTTAACCGAAGCAGAATATGTAGCCATGTCGGCGTGTTGTGCTCAAGTCATTTGGATGAGAACACAACTCAAGGACTATGGTTACGTATTTGACAGAATCCCGATGTACTGCGACAATCGGAGTGCTATTGCGATCTCGTGCAATTCAGTTCAACATTCGAAATCAAAGCACATTGATCTTCGATATCATTTCATCAAGGACCATGTGGAACAGGGTACTGTTGAATTATATTTTGTGGGTACTGAATACCAATTGGCAGATCTTCTCACCAAAGCCTTAGCTCCTGCTAGGTTTACTGAGTTGGTCCACCGGATTGGTATGCGGTGTTTGACTCAAGAGGAACTGGATGAACTCTTAAAACATTCTTAAAAACCAGTCAAACACCAAAACCTCTTTTGTAAATATTTTTCAAAAACAAAATACAAAATTACAAAATCAGATAAAACAACAAAAATATTCTTCTATCTATATTTCTTTTTCACATGGCAAGTACAATTCTTCCGTCAACACTCAAATCTTTCAAAATTCAGTATTTTTTCGATCAAGTATTGAGGGGGAGAAAACAAATATTTTTCAGTTTCTTAATACATTGTACTTGCATGTTACCTTATCCCGGTTGCTTCTTTTATAAATGGTGGTCACATTTTTGGTTTTCTGACACTCCTCGGACTAAAATTTATAAACTTTCATTATTTCTTAAGTCAAGGGGGAGTGTCGTCAAATTTCTTTCCAAATATCACTCGTTTGGTATCCAAAATGGAAGTTAAAGGCATTGGATGTAAATGGTAGAGGTGGAGGGACTGAAAGTGTCAAAAGATCAAAGTAATTTTTAATAAAACACATCACCTAACATTAACTCTTCTCATTTATTACTAAACCTACCAAATCCTATGCCTAACAATCAATCCTCAAATCCATGTTTTGGATCATCATTCTGTAAGTGGTTTTATAATCTTAACATGTTTCTAAACAATGGTTTTGATTTTTACACGAATCCAACGGTTAAATGATGTGTTTGAGAGTGATTTGTGTTCTACGCGTAAGCCATGATCACAAATCCTTCATTCGTGTGTTTTTGGTTAATGTGATTGTGTCAAAACGTTTACTTAATCATATTGAAACCATTTCCATCATCAAAATGCACCCAGAAACACGAATTGAATGGTTTTGAAAATTAGGGTTCATACGTTAGTTTGGGGTTTTTCATATGTGAACGTTTTTGGTTAAAAATATTGTTGTGTGATGTTGTTTATAAGATGAATTGATCATATCCATGTTTAGAATCAACCCAGAAACACTAAATGATTGATAATTAGAAATTAGGGTTTATGTTCTTCATATTTGGGTATTTTTTATTCGTTGAGAATTTGATGTTAAAACTTGAATATAACAACTCACTTGACTTCTTAGAACTACCAGAACAAGATTTGTGCAACTCCTATGGCTAGATTACTTAGGCGTAATTCTTGAAACTTAGGGTTTAGGTTTACGCATAAGTGTTCTTACGCGTAACTGTTATATGTGTGTTCATGATATGATCTGATGGTGATTGAATGTAGATGTTAATGATTGTGTTATGACGAATTTATTTCAGGTCTTCTACGTTTGAAAAATTCAGAATCAAGGTTTCAAGCAAACTACGCATAAGGATCACCTTACGCGTAGAATGTTATGCGTAAGAGCAATCTTACGCGTAACTATTACGCGTAAGGTTCTACATAAGGGACTACGCGTATCCTGTGAAGGATATGCGTAAACAGTGACCTCTACGCATAAGGTTGACTCTTACGAGTAAGCCTTACGCGTAAGGTTCCATATACGCTTACGCGTAAGCTCTACGCATAAGGTCCCCTTTTCCTACGCGTAATATTTCTTACGCGTAAGTCAAGAACCTACGCATAAGCTTGCGTTTACGCGTATACCATTCCTGTTTACGCATAAGCTTTCCATTTCTACGCCTAAGCCTTGTTTAACCTTAATTATGAATTGTTACGCGTGCAAACTTGTAAATAAATAAATCATAACGCCACGAAACCAATAATGTCACTATAAGCTTAAATGTTTAACAAGTTGTGAATAATAAGTGAAAATATGGACTTTAAAACTTAAAGTTAATCAACTCACGAAACTTATCACGACGTCATTGTACTATTGGACAAACAAGTGACATTGGACTCGTAACAATCATCGACATATCACATTCAATAATTAGACAATAAAACCATCTGTTGACTAACATAATGTCTTTCGATATGTTGGTTCTTTTGGTTAAATACCTTTCAGATCACGACATGGACGCTCAATTACAGAATGTAGAAGCACCAAATGTTCTCACCGTTGCTGATATCTTCCCTAATGGCTATCCGATGAAGATTGGAAAGAACAACCTTCGGGTTAACTTTGAAACTCTCACCTGCTCAGAGTCCTCTTGTTTAATTGCTGTGGATATTCTGAAGAATCATCCTTATCAGAACATGCTCTCCAATTCTGCTACAGTACCTGAGATCTATATTCACCAGTTCTGGACTACAATGCAAAAGATCAAAGGACAAAACGCTGTGACGGTGACTCTCAATGACAAACAAGTCACCATCACACCTGCAGACTTAAGGGTTGTTCTTCTCATTCCGATCATCGAGCCAACCGAACTCAATGCCACACCAACTGAAGAGACTGTTCTACAATTCCTGATCGATATTGGTTATGACGAAGCTTCAGGAGTAATCACTAAGCATTCACATGTGGATCTTAAGAATATTCCTCAACCTTGGAGAACTCTCTACATCATCATCACCAAATCTGTTTCTGGTCGTGACAGTGGCTATGAGCATCCCAAGCTCATGGAACTGCAAATCTTTTGGGCTTTGGTCAACATGAAGCACATCGAAGTCGAAGCTCTGATATGGGACGACATGATGACATTCCTCAAAAAGCTTGGCTCAAAGATCCCTTATATCAGATATACAAAACTGTTGATCCAAAGAGCACTTGGGTATAACCCTGATATCCCCAAGAGAATCAATGACCCCAACAATCACGACATGTTGTCTGAACCTACTCTAACAGTCAGATTTAAGGAATCAACAACAAAGAAACAAGGTGCTGTGATGCCGGATTACCTTCTCTCTAATGCAATCAAACAACTTTACTCATACAAAAGGTATCTGGTAGCAGTTGATGAAGGAAAAGTTGGTTTTCTCGATGACAAGTCTTATGGCACACCTTCGAGGAAAACCGGAAGAGGCAGTGCAGGGAGTGTTGCAAGCACAAAGAGTCAAAGGAAGTTCCCTAAGAGGAAACCTACACTCAAAAGTAAAGTTCCATCTAAGGAAGCTATTCCAATTCCCATTCCCAAGTCTGAACCGCAAAGGAAACTAGTCGATGAAGACTCAGAAAACACTGATACGGATGAAGAAGTTTTCTACTCTGAAACTCCAAACGTTGAAACTGAGAAAGTAGCAAAACCTCCAAGTCCAAAAGGTGACAAGGGAAAGACTCCGGTGCTTGAGCAAGAAGAAGAAGAAAGTTCAGATGAAGAGCAACTAGACAAAGATTACAGGAAAAAGGTGAAAAATTTGAGACTCCAACACGTTGCTGAACAATTCAAACAGCAACAAATTCGTGGCCCTGGAGGGTCAAGTGGTGCACTATCTTCACCAGCTCCTGATGCGGTTAATCAACCCGATAAGGGAACTGGTACCACCACCCACGATCCACAACAACAGCGACTGGAGGAGACCATCACCTATGATTTTGAAGAACCAGAAAAAGAAAAGTCTGAGAAAGAAAAGACTGATGAAGAGGCTGCAGCTCATGCCAAAGCAGAGGAAGAGGCCAGGATTCAGGCTGAAGAACAGGCTAAGACTGCAAAGGATGACGAGGTTGAATATGATGACTTTCTTCTACAAAGTCCAGCACGTTCCAAAGAACAAACCTCTGAACCTCCAAAGGATCCAGAGTCACCTCACATCTCATCATCATCGGACTCATCTTCTCACTCTTCACCACCACCATCCAGAAGAACAACAAAATCCACATCCAAGTCTGTGAAGAAGCCAACAAACTCTTGGTTATCCCGAGCTAAAACAAGGATTGTTCAAGCTGTCAAGCAAGTACGGAAGAAAGATGTAACCAACAAAAAGCTGAATCAACTCGCTGACAGAATCAACTTTCTTCAAGACAGGATAAACGAGTTGTTGACAGAAAGGGAACAAATCCAGCAGTTTGTCAAAGGAGGTTTCCAAAAGGAATTGGAGAAGACGGCAAGAGAATACACTCACAAATTCCTTCTCGACACCGTTCCTGGAGTGACAAGAGAAATGTTCAACAGACAACTCTATCCGAATCTGATGCATTTGGCCAAGCAAACTATAAGATCAACACCCATATCCGTAACAATCAACCCAACTGATCCTATAGTGTTCTTCGATGCTGACTTGGTTTCCAAGCTGGTAACTCAAATGTCTAAACGATCTGCAACATTTACTTCTTCTGAAGGTAAATTGTTTGATGCATTGCTGGAATACCAACTCAAATCAGCATTCAGAGAAGAAGCTCATAGGCCTAAACGTCCAAGAGACGATAAAGATAAGGATAAGGATAAAGATGATGAGCCTAAACGTCCAAAGAAGTCTGGAGAACCATCATCTATGCCACCACCACCCCGAAGACCTTCACCTCCAAGACGATCTCCTCCTCGCTCTTCTGCTGACAAACCTTAGGACTCTGAGTTACCACCTCAGAAAAAGAAAACCAGTGATCACTTTGAGTACACTGGTGGTAACGATGAGGAAATCCCTGAGCCCCAACAACAACCCACCTCCACCGCATCAACAAAGAAACCATCATCCTCATCAAGGCCAAAGAAGAAGAAGAAGTCTCCCAAGGCTGATGTCGTGTCATGGCTAGACGAAGATAATACCGAGTTTGAATGGTTCTCCACACTTGTTGATGCCACTCCCGCTCTAACTGATGAACCAGATATGGTAGAAGGTAGTACGTTGGAGCATGCTAAGTTATTGCAAGAGAAGTTTCATGTGAAGAAGATGACGAAATCAGAATTGAGACGAATCAAGAATGAAGCCTTTCAACTACTCAAAGACAGCTCAGAAAGTGCTATTGAAGTTGAATATCATCTTGAAAACATAGCACGAGCCATGTCTACCAAAATTGATTGGCTTAACCCTGAAGCAAACATCGACTTCACCAAAAGAGACAACCCTCCATACTACACCGACTGGTCCAGACCTCTACCAACGATTGGCCAACCAGATCAACCTAGGATTCCATTTCGCTACTTCTTCAACAAAGATTTGGAATTTCTTCTACATGGTAGCGATGCTTCAAAGAAATATGCTACATCACTCACACTTCCGTTCCCGGTAGCCATATACTCAAACTGCATAGAAATCGAATAAAAGGCTACCCACATGTTTTCCAACAGCATAGAAGAGTATGACATCGATGCAATGTACGGGATTCATCATTGGCCAGCACGCCGACGAATCTACTACAAGAGCTGCCAGGTTCGAAAGTCTCAACATGAAGTGTTCAGTGATAAAGGGATCGTGGCCGTTAAGCATGTCACCCTTTCGTCTAAATGGGATTACACCTTCCTCAAGTCTATCGTGGTCAAAAGACAAGATGAAAGGGACTATGAATTCTGTGAAGCAGACTTTCAGAACTTGTCTCTCAACGACATTGAAGATCTGTACCTTGCTAAAGTACAGGGAAGAATGCGACATTTCTCGACTGAAATTCAACGTGAATACATCAAGTCCTTGATCATCTTCATCAGAAGCATAGTGATCCAGGAACGTGTAGAAGATTTAAAACTCGCTGTTGAATCCTATCAGACCCGTGTCAACTTCACCAGACCTCAGCTAGAAATACCTGACATCAACCAGCTTTCACAATACACTCTCATCAGCAAACCATTCGGAGTAGTTTACCGCAACGAACTACAACGCAACTGCTTGATGGCGTGTAGAGATCTTCACAAGTTTGGGGATCACACATTGAAGATGGTTAGGGATGGCTTGGCTTATAGGTTGAGGGAGATACATGAAGGAATTGGTTCTCCTAAGCGATGGAATTCTCAGGATAGACGGAATGTGAAGAGGATCATCACTCGAATTGATGAAAGGTTATACAGAAGGGACCAGTTCAGAACACTGGAGAGCTTTGTAGGTGGTCGTCCCAGGTTTTCTCTCACCGGCTATCAACGCCCTGATCGCATTCCTGGAAAGATTGATGAACTTCCTGGTACCCCTTAAACTGTTTTACCTTCATTTTCATATTTATTTGGATGTGTGATTATTTTATGATGGCTTGTGCACACATAACAGTGTACAACCCGCACTTGTAAATAAAGGACCCTGTGGTACGCTTCAGTGCCACAATCCTATACAAGGAGCGAAAGCTTCTTACTTTTGAGTAAAACTTATCAAAACTTTCATTTATTCAAAGTTTTGCTCAAAAGAACAAGTACTTTCCCTTATGATTTTTAAAACCTCAACCGTTTATATCACTTGTTGAGGGGGAGTATTTGACTTAAAAACTTTGTTCACTAACTGTTGTTTGTGTAGTCTTCCCACAAAACTCAAAATGGTCATATTTATTCTCAACATTTCGTCAAAAATAACATATTTATATGCCATTTTTGAGGGGGAGAAAATTATGTGATAAGAAATATGTTGTGTTTTGCTATTGAATCCTCGTGTGAAAAGACTTCAACCCTTGAATTGACGGGAACTGAACAGTCATACATTGAAAAGATTCGTCTTCCAAGACTTATCCAAGTAAATTGTACCCATTCGAGAAGCTCTTGATAGACATGAACTTTGACGGGTTTGACAACCTTTTAGGGTTGTCCACATCTTCAAGGTAGTTATTAGAGCTAGTTGTCACCTAAAAGCTGACAATGTATCTCTTTAACTATGCAACGTAATCGTGTCTCGCAAGGAATTGTCTATCTTGAGTCAATCAATTCAAAAAGTGCGCGATCTTCTCTCACTGTGCAGATTTCTGTTAAAACTCTTAAGCACATGTGGAGGGGGAGTATTTCTGAAAATCTAAAACTCTCGAAGTGTTCAAACATATTTTTCATTTACAAACACTTTGGGAGATTTTCATGAAAATGGTTTTATGGCAATGGAGTTATAAGGTGATTAAGGTTAGGAATAACCGTCCTATGATCCGCCAGAGCCGGAGGGATCTACCCAAGGACATTACCAATAGTTAGAATTAGAAGTCCTTAGGTATGATTATAAAAAGGAGAAAATGAGAATCGGAGAAAGAAGGAGTTGAAGAATTAAAAATAAATAAATAAAGAAAATGGTGAAACAAACAGCCCTCCAGATTATTCAACTTAGGGCAGACACCGGGTTCAATTCATATGCTACTGGTTGTCACTTGATGACACCGGTATTGAAGATTAAAAGTCGTCATGGACCCAGTGACGCATGCACTAAACCTTCTTAGCCACTCAAGTTTCTCTCAAAAGAAGCTTGTTTCATTCTCACATGGAACCCTACGTAAACTATCGGCTTTCTCTTAGAGATTGCTGGTATTGAAGAAGGAGACCCTCTCCCTAGTCTCCGCTCAGGAAAACCAAAACGCACTATTGAGTCTAGAGCCACGAGATTCATCAAAAGATCTCATAGGTACACTTGACATTTCATCACTTGTTGTTCAACAATAAGAACAACAGTGGTACGTTATCGAGTCTGATAAGGTTTTAAAATGTACCTTTTTGAGGGGTCATTTAAGCCCTTATTTGATCACTTTTGTATCCGTTATTACTTAATATCGTTCCTTTTCACTTTTTAGGTCTCTTGAAGGCAAATTGCTGTAATGGCACTTATTTGGACGAAAAGGCGCGGATATACGAAGAAAATGGCCAAAGTCAAGAATCGAGACACTCAAGCTGCTAAAATACAAGGTGACGACGTCACTGCTTAACTGCGACGCCGTCAGAGCACTTCTGTGACGGGACAGTAGCCAAATTGCTTATTTTCAAGTGACGATGTCAGGCTTTAAAAGAGTAGGCCGTCGCAACTCAGACGGCCTAGATTTGATCCAGACGGCATCAGAGACTGAAGGGGACGGCGTCACAAGCACAAGGTGACGCCGTCGCAAGACTAACGTGGCCAAGACGAAACCCTAATGACGGCGACCCGATGGCGTCACAAATCATAAGGTGATGCCGTCACGATTGTAATCTTATATATAGAATCCGAATTTTTCAGTTTTAGAGTGTAGTCTTTTGGAGTAAAAACCTAAAATGAACCAAGGCTGTCTTGTACAGTATTTTAGGGTTCCAAACCCTATCTTACATCAAGATAAGTATTTTACTTCATTAATTCAATTATGTCTTCAATTATTTGTGTGTATGCTTGCATGTTCTCCATGTCCGGCTAATTTATTTGTGTGTTTGCTTAGGGAATATAAAACTTAATTATTGAATATTGATTGGTTGTCTCTTATCTTAATTGTTAATGATCTAGTAATGCGATAGGTCATTCATTGTGTAGTTAATGGTTGATTAAATCTTTGTGAACCTTGGACTATAGCACTTAGAGCAGTTGTAGGCTAAACCATCCAAAGAGTGCCTTAGAGTTAGAGTTTATAATTCCTAGAGGTTTTTGTAGACGAGACCCTTTGGTAAGTTCAAAGAGTTAGGGATAAATGCATACCCTACGACTTTAGACACACAACGCGGTTAAGAATAAGGACGTGACAATTCAACCATCAATAAGAGATAATTAAGGAGTAATAAAACCTAAGTAAACACATCTTTAAACTATCATACGAGCACACAATAATTAGACATAGACTACATACACCTTAGATTAGATAATTAGATAAGTAGAGTAATTGGTAGAAATACCAACCCCTAAATCCAAACCCCGAGATTCATACCTTTCCATTTTCTAAAAAAACATAAAAAGATAAAAATAATCTTCCTCAACCCCAACCTTAGAGTAGTAACTTATCACTAGCATTCCTATTCCCCTAGAGAACAATATCAATACCAGTGGCTTACCCTAATACTACACTACAACGATTAGGTTCATTGCCTAGGGTGTTATAAAACTTGCTCGAAGAAAAGGAAGTTCCTTTGACCCCGAACGACGCGTGTAGAGTTATCAGAGTCCTACACAGATCCTAGCAATCTGTCGAGAACATTTATGAGAAGCTCACAATTGTGATCCTCAGTGATTGAATGGAAACTCCTGCCAGGGTCAACATCAAAAAGCCCTGACAGCAGGTCACTTCGGTAACTCCCCGTGGATTACGCTTAGTGTGTCTCAAACGGTCTACAGTCGTGGGGTGATGCTTCAGTGTACCTCAGCGACTCATCTGAACCGTAGATGTACTTCGGTACATCGCGTTATCTCACTTGTGGGACTCCGGTTCAGGAATGGCCTTTGTGAGAATTAGAGTTGTGTTTTCACACTATGCTGTTAACACTCTCGAAGTTCAAACTTGTAAGTGCCGGAATCCGCTTATTACTAACCTTTCTTATGTTTTCTTCTTATGGAAGCTCTGGAGCGGACTGATCGTGCAGATTCTTCACATGCTCATACCAACAACATCACTAATGGAAGTTCTATCAAAAGGCAACACAAAAGTCTGAAAGATTCTTCATCAAGTCAAAGAATCTACAAAGTTAAAGACTAAGAGAACTTCATCAGTAATGCAATCCAACGTTAAAGAGCGTGTGAGCATGTTGAAGAAAGACGTGGAGACACTGGAGCAACGAAGCTGACCTGATGCAGACAACAACAACATACTATCACTAACATCACAAAGAACAAAGATGACGTCAAAGCAGAACTTTTCAAAGGAAACAATTTCTATACACTTGGGAGATTGTCCGGATCAAGGCAATTCTTCTCACAAGAAAGAAGAATGTCAGAAGACGTCAAAGCTACTATTACATCAGCACCTACATCGTTTATCACTCTTTAATTCATCACTAACACTTAGGGGGAGATTGTTGGAATCACTCCTAAACCTAATTCAAGTGTTAGTGATTCATATGTAATAGTTAGCTTAATATGGCCTTTATGTTAGTAATTAAGCATTAGGCTTATGTAGAAGGCCCATAAGCCTAGGCCTAGTCCAATAAGGAAAAGGATGGGAACTTGGAGTGTTGCCCTAGTTCCCTCCTATAAATAGTCTTGTAAACCTTCTATTGAAGGTTGGTTGTTCACATTTACATTTACTCTTAAGCATAATCTTTCACATAGTCCTACGCGTAAGTGTGTGTGTGTTCATCCGCCTTCTCTTCTTCTCT
Organism: Chrysanthemum makinoi; assembly: GCA_910596185.1. Classification (NCBI taxonomy): domain Eukaryota; kingdom Viridiplantae; phylum Streptophyta; class Magnoliopsida; order Asterales; family Asteraceae; genus Chrysanthemum; species Chrysanthemum makinoi. The sequence continues at coordinate 85,629,707 of OU343224.1, read as the reverse complement.
ATTTCTTCTATTGATGCTTGTGTTACTTATATGGGAACCTAACAATTCTCATTAAAGATCAGTGGTATTTTCCCTTTTTCCTGTCTCTTCAGATTCTCAATTTCCTTTTGTAAAGTAGTTATTTTTTCATTGTTTTTGTCACGAGTGACTTTCATTAAATCATATAACTCTTTAAAGTGTAGTTTAACCTTTTCATTTTCTTTCAGAAAACTTTCATTTTCCTTTTGTAAAACATTAACAAGATTTTGAAGGTGAAACGTTTGAGAAGATTGAGAGTCTAAAGGTGGAGGCATTTGGGAACCATTCACATTGTTCTTTTCTCCCTTCAATTGTGAGATTTGAGCTCTCAATTTTCTGATCGTGTTGCAGTGGGCTTGAATTTGTTCATCACGTTTTTTTATTTCAAAGACTGCATCAAATTCAAGAGCATCTGAAGATGTCTTGATATTTGAGGTTTTAACATTTTCTTTAAGGTTTTGATATTTTAGCTGTAAATTAAAATGTTCAACTTCCAATTTAGAAAGATGTTTGACCAAATTATCATGATCATCTTTTTCAATTTTATCATGCAGTTTTGAATTTGTTGTTTCAAGCTCAATGACACGATCATGGGAGACTTTCAAGGCAATAGATAATTCATGAAATTGAGAAGCATTAATTGAACAATTCGTAGCAGTGAAAAACACATCTTGAGTAACACATTCAGAAATCAGATTCTCATTCCAGGTATGCAAGTTCTTCCTTTCAATCTCATTATATTTTAATTCTCGCTCATAGTCACTAACCTCAATTATCATTGCGTCAAATTCCATTTCCATTTCTTTAATATCCAATTTTATCCCATTTTGAAGACTTTCAAATTAACATTTTAATTGTTTAAAGAAAGGCATGACCTCAGTTAAATAGCATTCTTTGGTTTGCTTAAAACCCCTTTCCCCTTCAGTAATCCCAGTGGGTGCGATCCTTTTCTTACAAGTTTTCTCAAAATCAGCAAATAGTTGATAGATGACATACTGACTGATTAAGGTCTTGCTCTTAGTGGTAATAAATCTAGGGACTAAATGCATTGGAGTATTTGGGGGATAAACAGTGGCAGGAGGCATTCTTCTACATGGGGAATTCTTTTCAACAAACTCATCAGCTTTTTTTATATCCATATCCTTTTTCCAAAACACTTGTTCAGGGGTCAGCTGTGTTTGAGGTCTAAACTTGTTAAAGGCAATCCAATTATCCTTAGCATAGTTGGGTGTTTTATAGCTGATTTTCTTTTCTATGCATAAAGGACTCTTAAGCTTTTCATCTAATTTCTTTCTAGTGACCTCTTCTAACTGCCTATCTTCCTCAGTGTTCTTAGCGCAACTAGGTTTCTGCCTAGGCTTAAGGATTTCGTAGCCATCATAAATTACCTTTTGTGCTTCTCTAGCTTTCTTACAAGCCTCAGGGTTTGGTTCATCAACTAAGGCACCACTATGTTTGTCACTTAGAACTCTATGCTTAGTGATCATGTGAGCAGTCTGAATGGTGTTCCCTTGTACGTACAACTTATTTTCAAGCTTATTTTTTAAAGTTTTTAGTTTAGAAAAATCATTAAAAAGTTTTGATTCCTTCACACTAAATTCTTGTTTAAGCACTTTAACATTATCTTGCAGCTCTTGTTTTTGCTTAACAGTTTTAGAGAGCTTTTCTTGTAAGGAATTTAACTCTTGTTTTAATACTTCTTCTCTAAAATTACTTTTTCTAATAATTGTACGCATTTGGTCATCCATTTCCTGCTCACGAGTAGTTAACTCAAACTTAGCACGTTGTTCATAGATAGCAACTTGTTCCTTATAGGCATTGAGTTCAGATGTAACAGAATCATCAGGGGCATATGTAGTGTATTCATCAAAAACACAGTCATTATTGACTGCAGAAGATACATCACTTGGTACAATCTCACTTTCACTTTATGTCACATATTGATCATATGGGAAAATATTACTATTGCCTACATTATCAGTATCTGAATCATAAGTTTCAAGAGATTGTACTTCATTATGTATCTTTTGCTCATCAACCTCATCGTATAGTTTTAATACCTCTGAGATGATTGATTCTTTGGATGGACCAGCCTGTTGTTGTGAAGGGACCTTTGGAGATACCATAGGAGAGATGCTAGCCATGAAGATTGACTGGGCAGTTGGTTCATCATCCATATATGAATCATAAGCATCACAGTCAGCTACTTGAAATGCATTTGGATTGTTCTAACCCATACCCTGCACTGGCTGTTCATCCACATCAGCATCATAAGTCTTAGCATTCCCTTCAGCAAGAAACAACAGTTCCTCTTCATCCAAAGTTGCTTCATTATCTTGAGCTTGCACAAGGAGCATCTTGTCTCTGAAGTATTCTGCGTTCTGTGGACGTTTTGGAGATGTGCAGTTCCTTGCAATATGTCCCTCACCACCACAGTTGTAGCATTTGATTGGTTTTGCTTGCCGTTGATTGACATTTCTTCCACGATTCTGATTTGCTACATATCCTCCACAAATTCCACCTCTTCCTTGTTCATACTGCCTACCTTGAACTGGTTGCACCATAACCGTCCCATCTCTGACGGTAGCTTGATTCTGTGGATTGGATGAGGTTCTGAGGTTATTGTTAGTGTGTGGGTGAGAGTTCATATTTTGACTGACCGTGAGAGATAGTTGATTGATGAAGTTTTCCAAGATGGTGTTTGAATCCGGAGGCTTGTATGATGGATCTGGAATGAGCTTGTAGTTACCGTTCCCTAGTGGTATGACTTGAGAGGCTTTGGTGGTAATTCCAACATTGGTGTAAAAGGCTGTAGAATTATTTGTTGAACTTGTTTCTCCCTGATTTGTTTTGAATTGTTCAAGAATCCGTTTTTTAAACATAGCATGTCTCTCATTCTGAAGAAGGAAGGCATACAGTTGCTCATAGTTGGTATTCTTCAATCCTTTGGTTAGCTTCACAGAGGTGACAAACTTGTGCCATTCTGGATTCATGTTGTTCACAAACTTTGAGTTCAGCTGAATATTTGGCATAGTCATTTTGATATTCCTCATATCATTCACCATTTTGTGGAACCTCACGTAATATTCATAGATACTCTCTTCTGGTTTCATCTTGAAGTGCTCAAATTCATCATACAGCTGTGATTCTCTGTCTTCTTTAGTCAATTCAGAACCTGAGAGAAGCATCTTGACATTATCCCAAACTGCTTTTGCTTCAGTATTGTGATTGATCAGCTTGTAGATATCTTTTGGAAGACCTTGAAGTATAATGTTTGAAGCCCTGATATCAGCATCGAATCTCTTTTTCTCCTTATCATTGAGCTCATCATACGTCTTTGGTCTGTCCAATCCAAAGATCATTGTTCCATCTGCAGCAGTATCAATTATGGCTCTTGTAGTCTCAATCTGATAAGGTCCTTCATCAATGGATTTGAGAATGTTGACCCCATTTTCCTTTCCAAGACAGTACAATCTGATTCGTTGAGCCCAAGAGTCGTAGTCAGTTCTGTCAAGCATAGGTGGACGAGTATCTGAACCAGCTGCTTGAACATCCTCAGCAACAGTGGAGATGATTGTAGGTACTTTGGTATACATGTTAACAGATTACACGGGATTTTATAACTCTATGATTAAACCGGGAAATAGATTCTTTCACGGGATTTTACTAAATCAAGAGAAAACCTTATTACAAGCAAAAATCAACCAAGTCGCTAAGAATTCTTGAACCAAGTCGCTAAGTAGCAACTCGCTAAGATCTCAATTTCCTGTGAACCAAATCGCTAAGACCCAAGTCGCTGGACACAAGTCGCTACACAGTCAAGTCGCTAAAGAGCAACTCGCTAAGGTCCAAGTCGCTAACACCAAGTCGCTAAGAATACTAAGTACAAGTCGCTAACAAAATTGAAAGCAAGTCGCTAACTTCACCAAGTCGCTAGCTGTAGTGGAGAATCCACTAAGTTGTACTGTTTGTCGGCTTGTCTCAATAGACAAGTCGCTAGGACCAAATCGCTAATAATTAACACTACAACTCGCTACCTTTTACTGAAGCAAGTTGCTACGATGAAAAACACTACGAGAACCAAGTCGCTAGCAAGAAAAACTTCAAAAACACACTTTTCAATCCAAAATAAGCTCAACCACAATGATTCAAGCTTACCAAATCAAAACCCAAGCACTTACAATGGTTCTAAACACAAAAGTACACCCAAAATTCAAACTTTAACACTAGAAATGATCCAAATGATGCAAAAACCACTAAACTTTTTCAAGCTCAAAAACCATCTAAAACCACTAGAAATCCAAGGATATGTAAGAGAGATGATCAAATCATGGCTCTTGATACCATTTTTAACATATTAGATTTCACAAACACTTCATAACATGATTACAAGTAGGCGTATAATTCAAGGTTTTAGAGAGAGAAAGAGTTAGAGGTTTGGGAACTTAGTGAGAGAAAGTGAAAATCTTATTATAAGCTCCAACTCTCTACCTTGGGAGGTAGAGAGTATTTATAGTCTTACACAAATCGCCACCTACGGGCTGTGGATCAGGCATACAGTGGGTAAAGACCCGTCCGTCCTCCACGGTGTTACTTAACTAAATACTACATAACATTAAATAACTACGACTACGAGCTTTCTAACGATTACAAATACTTGAGGTGACTGACTCTTTAATAACTGGATTTACTAAATCCTAACAGTATGCGGTACTCATATCCAAGTTGGTACCCATGGCTCTTTGAAGTGTTTGCCAAAATCTCGAGGTGAATCGGCTATCACGATCAGATATGATAGAGATTGGTACACCGTGACAAGAAACAATATCTTTGATGTACAGTCTAGCGAGTGTAATCATCTCGTCGTTCTCCTTGATTGGCAAGAAATGAGCGGACTTTGTAAGATGGTCTACAATGACCCAAATGGTGTCAAAACCATTAGAAGTTTTCGGAAACTTTGTGATGAAATCCATTGTGATTCTTTCCCATTTCCATACGGGAAGTTCTGGTTGGGTTAACAATCCAGATGGCCTTTGATGTTCAGCTTTGACTTTCAAACATGTCAAACATTTACTGGCGTATTCGGCAATATCAGCCTTCATGTTAGGCCACCAGCACAAAAGCTTTAGATCTTGATACATCTTGTTGGGACCAGGATGTATGGAATACTTCAATTTATGTGATTCATGCATGATGAGTTCTTGGATACCTCCGAAGAGTGGAATCCAACTTCGATTTTTGAAACATAATGTTCCATCAGATTTCTTCACAAATCCATTTTTAATTTCCGGCATGCCATAAATCTTCTCATTCGGCCTATTTTCTTCTTTAAGTGCTTCGATCTGAGCTTCAAGAATTTTCGATGGTAGGGGTGAATTGATTACCATTCCCAATGATCTCACTCTAAGTGGCTTAGGGCGATCTTTTCTGCTCAAGGCGTCGGCAACAACGTTCGCCTTTCCAGGATGGTAACGGATCTCGCAGTCATAATCACTAAGCAATTCTAGCCAGCGACGTTGACGCATATTCAGTTCTTTGTTATCTAAGATGTGTTTTGTGATCAGTGTACACTATACACTTGGTTCCGTACAGATAATGTCTCCATAACTTAAGTGCAAATACCACAGCGCCAAGTTCTAGATCGTGAGTAGTATAATTCTTCTCATGAGTTTTGAGTTGTGGTGACGCATAAGCAATCACTTTGTTCCTTTGCATGAGAACAGCGCCTAAACCCATGTGTGAAGCATCACAATATACTACAAAATCTTTGACTCCTTCTGGTAGTGCCAAGATGGGTGCTTCGCAAAGCTTGTTCTTTAAGAGTTGAAAAGCTGATTCTTGATCGTCTCCCCATTCTAATTTCTTCGTTTTCTGGGTTAACTCGGTCAATGATTTGGCTATCTTTGAGAAATCTTCGATGATAACCAGCAAGTCCTAAGAATTGACGAATTTCAGTGGGGTTGGTAGGTACTGGCCAATTCTTTACTGATTCGATCTTTGCGGGATCCACATGGATTCCTTCATTGTCGATCACATGACCAAGAAATTGGACTGTCTCAATCCAAAAATCACACTTGGAAAACTTTGCGTACAATTTTTCATCCTTAAGTAACTTCAGGACAGTTCTCAGATGTTCCGCATGTTCTTCTTTATCACGAGAGTAGATAAGAATATCGTCGATGAACATAATGACGAATTTATCCAGATAGGGTTTACAGACTCTATTCATGAGGTCCATAAACACACCAGGCGCATTAGTTAAACCGAATGGCATTACTTGGAATTCATAATGGCCATATCGAGTTCTAAACGTGGTCTTGGGTATATCTTCTTCTTTTACCCGTAACTGATGATATCCAGATCTTAAATCAATCTTCGAGTATACACTCGAGCCTTGTAACTGATCAAACAGATCATCGATTCTTGGTAAGGGATAGCGGTTCTTGATCGTGAGCTTGTTCAATTCTCTATAATCGATATACATCCGAAATGATCCATCTTTCTTTTTCACGAATAAAACTGGTGCTCCCTAGGGTGAGGAACTTGGTCTAATGAATCCCTTCTCAGATAGCTCTTCTAGTTGTTTGGACAATTCTTGCATTTCTGAGGGCGCTAAACGGTACGGTGCTCGTGCTACAGGAGTAGCTCTAGGAATAAGATCGATTTGAAATTCAACTTTTCGAGCAGGTGGGAGTCCAGGCAAATCTTCTGGAAACACCTCAGGAAATTCTTTGACTACAGGTACATCCTCTAGTCGTTTCTCTTCCGTCTTCTTTTCCGTTACTTGAGCTAAGAAGGCATAACATCCTTTTTCCATGTACTTTATCGATTTCGCACATGATATGATACTTAAGTACTTTCTACTTTGATCTCCTTAGATGACTAAGGTTTCACCGTTGATCGGGATATGAACGGTTTTCTCGTTGCAAACAATCCTAGCACGGTGTTTAGACAACCAATCCATGCCAATTACAACATCAAAACTTCCAAGTTTGATTGGCAAAAGATTTATGAGGAACGAGTGGTCTTGTAATAGAATAGGGCAATTACGGATTACGGTGTTGGTTCCTATTATTTTTCCATCGGCAAGCTCTATCTCATAAGTTGTATCTAAGGCAACTGGGGATATTTCAAGTAATGGTGAAAAAGCAGTAGATACAAAACTCTTATCGGTTCTAGAATCAAACAAGATTTTTGCAGAATGATTGTTAAGAAAATACGTACCCGTCACAATGTCAGGGTTCAACGGCGCATCTCCATATCCTAGCACGTACACTCTCGCACGCGCATTGTTTGTTTGAGCGGCATTCAACTTTGGGCATTGACTCTTGAAATGACCCTTTTCTCCACATCCATAACAGTTCATGTTTGCCACAGTGTTGCCCCCTCCAGGGTTTTGGCAATGCTTACCTTGTTGCACTTGTCACACTTCACAGTAAAAGGTCCAGAATTGTGCATCAAACATCTGTTACACTGGGGATGTGGTCCTACATACCCTTTTCCAGCAGTGGGTGCAGCATAAGCCCTTGCGGCTTCTTGCCTTCGGTTTTGCCGATTGTGATGATGGTTTCTATTGCGGTGATACTGGTTGTTGTTCCGATTGTTGATGTTGGACTGATGGTGGTTAGAATTTGAGCTTTTTCGATCATCAAGCTTCTTTTTATTGTCACTTGATCCTTGTGCATTTTCAAGCTTCAATATCGGTTCCATAAGGCGGTGGGATACAATGACAACTTCTTCAACAGTCTTTGGATTCGAAGCGATGACATCTCCTTCGATGCTTCGAGGTAAACCTACGATCAAAGGCTCCAAAAGCTTTTCATTGGTGGGAAACAGATGAGGACACATAGATCTTAGCTCATGAAATCTCTTGAAGTAAGTCTTGAGATCATTACCTTTAACAGCCAAGTGGTAATACTCATGTTCGAGTTTCTTGATCTCAGTTCTCGGGCAATACTGCTTCATTAACAGTTGTTTCAGATCTGACCATGAAATCTTACAAGCTTCTTCCATTCTAATTGGTTGAGCATGGGCTTTCCACCAAGATAACGCATCTTCTAACAAAGTTCCAGTTGCAAACTTGACCTTGCAATCATCTGTGCAGTCACTTAGTAGAAATACAGTCTCGGTTCTTTCAAACCAATGAAGTAAACCAATAGCACCTTCAGTGCCCTTAAAGAATGTTGGCTTGCAGTTCATGAACTCTTTGTAACTACACTTGCGAGCTACAGAGGACTCACTTTGATTTGTTGGAGTGTTAGTTGCATTTGAGTTTGCCATTTCAACAAGACGTGCAGCTTCTGCGACACGATTCTCTTCAGCAAGACGAGCAGCTTCAGCCTCACGTGCTGCTTGAGCAACACGCTCAGCTTCAGCCTCTTGAGCGATCTCCGCTTCTCGGGCAATCTCAGCTTCTCTTGCAATTTCGGCTTCCCTTGCAATCTCGGCTTGTCTTGCAATCTCAGCCTCTCTTGCAATCTCAGCTTGTCTTGCAATTTCAGCTTCACATGCCTCTTGGGCAATTCGTTCAGCTTCAGCAATGCGTTCAGCTTCGGCTCTAGCAGTGTCAGCGGCATGCTGTGCTATAGCAGCGCTAACGCTTTCAGTGACCAATTTTCGAACGGCTACGGGAGTGATGGTGGATGAGGTAGCTTTCTTCTTGACCATTTTTCTAAAATTACCAAGAAATAAACACCAAGATTAAGAAATCATCGATTTAAAATAAAAGTGATTACACATTACAAATATCATAATAGTCAAGATCACCAGTTTATATCAATGATATGATATCGTTATGAGCAACAACAAGTGAATCATGATTTTTCTTAACAAATCATAACGTATATATGAGAGCATAAGGATCGGTTCGGCATACATTACCGATGAATAATATCACAACACAAGAATATAAGAAATACAACCATAGGATACATAGATTACATCATTACATAGTATTGTTCACAACCATAGGTCACAACATCATAATTCTTGTTCCAGGTTACAAACCAAAAGGATACAAGCCTTAATGCCTCATATGGCGGCTTTATGATACATACTAAGATAAAGATAACTAGAATCTACGCATCTCCCGATGCGTCATCCTGACGATGACGAATCTCCTCAACCATGGCTGTCAAGTCTCAGATCTGCTGCTCACGGGCTCGATCTCTCGCCTCGAGATCATCAATCCTCTCCTCCAAAATAGCAGTGTGAGCATGAGCGGATGCAAGCTCGTGATGCAAGACTCTCTCTTGACCTAAGGCAGTGTCTCTCAAAGTACTAGCATCTTGGACAGTAGTCTCCAACCTCTGGGTCAATCTAGTCATAGCCTCTCTCACCTCCACAATCTGAGTACTCATCATATCAAACACAATCTCAATAGAGTAGCGACCTATCACGAGGTTTTCGACCTCATCCTCCAAGCTCTCTATCCTAACCAGTGGAATCTCATTGTAATGTGGCAGGAGCTCACTCAACTGGTCTTCGTGCCTGATGAGCCTCGTAGCCAACAGAGGAATAGTGTGGTGTACAGGCTCACCGGTAACAAGCAGAACTGGAGCTGGTGCAGTGGTTGAGCTCTCTCCAAGCTCGAATGAACTAGGTGCTCCCTCCTCTTCTCTCCAACGATGAAGTAAAGGCATCAAGAATGACCATCGCCTAGCACCGGATTTCTTCCTTGGTCCGATCTCGTTATCCACTTGAGTAGGCATATACGGATCAGATGGTAAGGGTGAATAACACTTAATGCAAAGTGGTAAAAGTGGCTCACTAAAAGTGTCCAATGGAGGTGATGCTGTAGGTGGTGATGAAACAGGAACAGTAGTGGTCTGATGGTAGCATACAGTAGGTGGTGGTAGTGGTGAGGTAGCAGTAGGTGGAACTGGTAATGACTGAGTGGGTGGTGACTGAGCTGATGGTATCACATGAGTCATAGTGATGGATCACACACGCTTCCAAGCGGTATGCATGAAGGTCGCACCTTTACGACGTAGTCGGTAAGGCACTCCAAACGGCTCAGGCTCATAAGGCTTAAGAACACGGATCCTACGTCGGCGACGACGAATTGCTAGGGAAGATGATCCAGAAGAGTCTGATGAAGCAGAGTCAGTGCTCTTGGATGACTTGGATGATACATCATCCACAGCAACATCTGAAGCAGGTAGCCATTGCTGCGACTCGTAGTACTGATCTAGGGTCATAGAAGCAAAAGCATTGTGCTCGTGAGAGCGAGCAATCATAGCTGGAACAGTAGGAGTTCGGGCAACTTCACCTTCCTCAAAAGGTTCAGTCTCGTCCGAAACAATAGCTGGTATGACTGGACTGGGATGAGCTGGCAATGTGACAGTCGTAGAGGACGTAGTGTCTTCCATCTCAGTGTCTGAGGACAGAACAACCGGGTGGGATGCAGACATGGTACTGTAACAACTCATAAATTAATGTAAGTAAAATGCCAAATAATATAATATTAACAAGATTTTAGTTAGCTACACATATTTGCCAAGAAAATCTCCATGCCTAACTAAAATGAATGCAATTTACTTATGATCTAGTGATGCATCAATCCTAACGCATAGAGCGGTCACGGAAGGGCGTAAGGCAGTGGTGTAAAATAGCCCCGTTTTAAAAGTGCGGTTATAGTCCAAAATGTTTTTGAAAACTCTTTGGTTCTCTATAACCTTGGCTCTGATGCCAATCTGTAACACCCCCGAAAATCTTAATGACAGAGGAAGGCTAATTCGGGTGTTACTTGAATGGAAATCATAGTCAATAATTATAGAAAACGACTCGAAAGAGATGTATTATTAAAATAGTTATCATTCATCGAAAACTCATTGTTTGTTACAAAATATTGTAAATAGATCAAGTGTTTTTCCCAAAAGAAAGATCATGAGTTTGAAAGAAATGACAACTTTTATGTTTTACACCACCAGATAAGCCTTGCCATGCCCCATTCCGCGCCTTGGTCATAATCTTCACTGATTACCTGAGATAACATGCTTAAAAAGGGTCAACAAAAATGTTGAGTGAAATCCATAGGTTTAAAATAAGTTGAACACAAGTATAAGATCATGATCATTGTAAACTAATAATATCATGAGAAAAATCACAGATTATTATGCACTAAGCTCATGAAACCAAGACTCGCCTGCATACACCGAATTACCAGTGTACGTAAGTATGCCCCAAAGGAGGTAATAGCTAATTACCTAAAGAAATTCAATATGGTGCGCCCAGGTTATTTCTCTATAACCGAAACGGGGTTCGTTAATCCCCATAGTACTATTCACGATATCTACGTTCACTCGCGATGACTAATGGTTCATGATCAGGGGACTTGTGGCTAACAACTTAGGCAGTACCAATAATCAAGAGGATCAAGCATTTATGAAAAACCTTGTGTTCTAGTTTAGAGCATGTATCTCCCTCACGGGGTTTGCAAAAATAAAGTAAAAGCGAGGCTATGAACTCACCTTGATGATAGTGAACACGCACAAATAGATCAAGCACAATGTAGCGGAGGTTCCAACTCGAAACCTAAAATGATGAGATGGCGAGTATCAGTAAATGAGCATTTTGGTTCGCGACCAAAATAATAGAGCATTGAATATTCTTATTCAATAGATCATTGGATTGTCCAATCCAATAGTGTGCGTGCGTGCTTAACGTTTTAAATTAATTTACATGCTACATTGTCTTAATTAGAGATCCTCACTTTCACATAAGTGAAATGTTCCCCCGTTGTGATCTTAATAAATTCGTTGGGTATTTTAACGTATTTAGATTCCCCGTGTGTTTTATCGAAATAAGTATATATTTACATATACCTAATTATTTTATAATAAATATATATTTACATATATATTTATACATGAAATAAGTTTATCATTATTTGAAAATATTACGCTCATGTGATAAAAAAATACTCATTTTTATGAGGCTATGATGGAATCACAAGTTTTTCTAAACTTTTCCCGAATTTACATTTTTTTACCCTCGAGTTACAAAAGTACAAGTCTAGCCCCTAAACTTTGATGAAATGACAATTTTCACCCGAAGTATATTTTGTAGTAAAACTTTCAGAAATGACATGTTCCACCCTTGATAAAACTTGTCTTACAAAAACAGCCCCTTTATTTAGCTCTTTACGCCTTAAAACCTTTACTTTTTACACTTGTCACTTTTGACCCATAAGTTTATTAATACAAGTTTTAGTAAATTACATATTCGATCCTTGTGGTTTTCATGCACACGTGCATGTCACCCTTGTACTTTCGAAATTTACCTTTTCAGTCCCTAGTCTTTCATAAGCTACTTGTTTTTCACGTTTTCCTCCCTTTATCATTTGAAAAACTTCCATATTCGACCCTTGGTCTCATATTTTTGCAAAACGCATCCGAAAACATTTTTTTTATAAAACGAAACTTTGTAAAAAGGTTTTCAACTATATTTTAGCTTTTTTTTAGAGCTTATTATCTTATTTTAAGCTTAGTGGGCAGGGTTAGATTCTTATTGGACTAGATCTGGGCTTATTGGGCTTGGTATTTGGGCTACGGGCCCATTAATGTCTACGCGTAAGTTTTAAGGCATACGAGGGGTGAGAATGGTTCCGTATGGTTTCTAGGTTGATTGATAGTGTCGTGTTTTTGTTTTGGCGTGATCATAAGGCATGAGAGTAGTACATTTCATTTTAAACGCGTATGAATATAAAGAGTTTCTAACCATTAGGTGCAATGAACTATCCTAACGTGTGATAGTTGTGTGCTAGCGTTGTGTTTCTAAAAATTTTGGGCTAGTGTTAACTATTTACGTTGTGTCATGATCAAGTAATACATGAGTTGTTTTATGAGATGGTGCGTTTAACATGTATACGTGTAACATCTAAGTGTAAACGAGAAGTCTATGAATTAAATGGAGTTAAGGGTGACTTACAAGCACTCGTATGAGTGGTGATGATCGATGAAATGGTGTTTCTAATCTTACCCTGTGTTCTCCTTATAAATGTTACCCGAATCCTTATTTTTACCTAAGCTTCTCCTATTTTTCCTTGCAACGTTTTCTCTTCCTTGTTCGATTTCCATAGTGGACGTTTTGTATGAGTTGAGAGTGTTTGTGAGTTATGGGATTTTATGTGAGCTAGTGAATGGTGAGACTTTGCTAAGTGATTAGAGTAGTTTTTATGAGGGAAAAGAGTATGGTCTTCTAAATATTTTACTCATAGTCTTCCTAACTCTAGGCTTATTAGTCATGTGCTTCTTTGAATGAGGCCATGTTTGTGGAGTGTGGCTAAACGTGGGATATGAGTCCCAAGCGTGCAATGGTTTGTCAACTCACTAGAAACATAAGGTCCAATGGTTATAAAAGTCTTGATTGAGTCAAAATGTGTTTAGTCTAGTTTAGGTATTTTTATATTTGCTTAGGATGTCCTAAGGTGAAGCTTTGTCTCCTTTTGTAGCATCATACACAAAGTTAGGAGCATGGGGAGGGGAAAATGGACCTTGACTACTTAGTTCTACTTAGTTGCAATTTGCTTCTTCTCTTTTTCCTTTCTCGTTCGAACGACTACACAAAAACAAGAAAACACCACTTGGGTTTGGGCTTGGAAATCATGCCTGAAATTGCTAAGGGTGTGTGGGCTTTTAAAGTGGGTTATGAAACATGTTCAGGCCCAAGGTCTTTTGACAACATGTGCGTGGGCCCGGGTAAAGACAAGGCCCAATGGCATGGGGCGTGATCCGTGTACGAGGCCCGTTAACGTGTTGGGTTGGGTCACGAGGTAGTATAAAGTCCAATGAGTTCCGAGGCCCAATACAAATTTTATTATATTTCTGTTATAATTTAATTCGTATTTTTACAAATTTTTACGTATTCGTTACGTATTTTAAGATTTTCAGGATCGTGGGGAATTTTATTCTGATCACAACGGTATATTTATGAACGCTCAAGCTGCGTTGATCATGCATATGCCAAATGATATGCAAATGTAATTTCATGATGAAATAGATCGTGCTTAATTTCTGATTAAAGCGTTAAGTACATTGAAATTTTCCGGGAGCTTACATGCCATTTGTAGATAATAACCTTGTTGTGGATTAAATTGGTGTTGCATTTGGTTTTGTTATTGTGGGTTAAATTGTTGTTGCATTTAGTTTTGTTGTTGTGGGTAGTTTTGTTGTTGCATTTTATGTTCTTGTTGTTGGTACGGAGGAGAAAATGGATTATTTGTGTACATAGAAGGTTGATGCGTTGATGTGTATGTGCAACTAGCGAGAAAAAAATTAATCGGTGATGATTGACCGGTTAATATGAAATTGGGTTCCTTTGTTGTTGGAACGTTTTGTTGTCGTCGAGATTTGGTGTTTTGTTTTCGGGAGTTCTAGAAGACATTTTTTGAGTTGGTGTCGGTTGAAGAAGACGAAGTTATGAAAATTGAGAAAGAAAATGAATATGTAAGGAAAAAAAAAGAGATTGATGTATTAAATGGGGGTATTAAATTTACAGTCGTTTGGTTGATTTTTGTCGTTTACTTTGCAATTCTTCCTATCCGAAACCAGACCAAACCAAATGGGTGTGTGTGTGTGTCCATGCAGTTAACTATAGCTATAGCCTATAGCATTGATGCTATATGTTCGTGAAGCATTGATGCTTGTTCTTTTACTTTCTCTTATAGTCTTAATTCTTAACATTATATTGAGTTACTCATATTAATAAATATATAAAAAATCACTTAAAAATTTAATAAACTTACTTATTTTTTTTAGCAGTGTATAGTCATAATTTATTTGTTATTTTTTTTAGGAAAGCTAAATCTTCTTTTTGTTATTAAATTATCAAAATTTTGAATTTTGAATGTATTTACGCATGTAAAATGACAATTTGATCTTTTGTTGTCAATGGTATCAATGATTGGTTTCTCGATTTCCGTGCCAAGTTTTTTCACAACTTATTTTTTTACCACTTATACCACTTATTTTTTTACAAGTTTTTTATACACTTTTTTTACATAGTTTCTTTTTACAGTTTTTGTTACATGTTTTTTTTATAAGTTATACCACTTTTTTACAACTTCTTTGGTTTTACAATTTTACAAGTTTTTTTTTTGGTTATACAAGTTCTTTTTATGCTGCGAATTCAGTTTTAAAACTTTTTAAAAAACCGTAGTCGGAAAATTTTTGAGGCTCAGTTCGAAGGTTGCAAAAGTGAGATTTTATCCCACTTTGTCGTCCATTCGGTTTTCATCATCGCCTCGGAAAGTTTTTAGGCTAAAAAATCATCATCGCCTCGGAAAATTTTTAGGCTCAAACTCGAAGGTTGCAAAGTGAGATTAGATCTCACTTTACCGTCCATTCGGTTTTTATCATCATCGCCTCGGAAAGTTTTTAAAGTTTTTAGGCTCAATAATCATCATCGCCTCGGAAAAGTTTTAGTCACAAACTGCACAAAGTCACCAGTTCACATGAACTGCACAAAACTGCACTCACAAAACTGCACAAGCCTCACAAATCTGCACAAGCCTCACAAAACTGCACAAGCCTCACAAAACTGCACAAGCACAAGACTCACCAGTTTCACAGGTTTCACAAGTTACACAAGTTACACGTTTTGAACAAGATTCTCACAAGTTACCACTGCAAAAGTTCACATTCGGTACTAAGATTCTCAAAAGTTCACAAGTACTAAGATTCTCACAAGTTAGCACCCCATATGAAAGCAACAACACCAACAACACCAACAACAATCCCAGGTGATAGCAACAACACAAACAACAATACCAGGTGAAAGCAACAACACCAACAATAATACCAGTGGTCCAGAAACAACACCAACAACAACATAATCCTAGGCCAACAATACCAGGTGAAAGCAACAACACCAACAACAATACCAGTGGTCCAGAAACAACACCAACAACAACATAATCCTAGGCAGGCACCCCATATAATCCCAGGTGAAAGCAACAACAACAATCAAGTGGTCCAGATCAACAACTAGTGGTCCAGATCAACAACAACAATCAACCACCATGTCTAATTCACCATTTAACACACAAGAGGTAAACAACTTATCAAAGGCTCAGATTATTAGC
This sequence comes from Chrysanthemum makinoi, assembly GCA_910596185.1. NCBI lineage: Eukaryota > Viridiplantae > Streptophyta > Magnoliopsida > Asterales > Asteraceae > Chrysanthemum > Chrysanthemum makinoi. The sequence goes on along the minus strand of OU343224.1, from coordinate 85,613,605 downwards.
TTTATAGCTCATGTTGGCTGCAAATTCAGTTTTGCCTCGCCAAAACTCTTTTTAAGTTTTTTTTAAAAAACAAATCATCATTGCCTTTTTTATTTCATTAAAGTTGCAAAATGACCTTGAATGGTCACTTTACCATCCAGTAATGAAATTTTTTTATACGAAAACACTAATTTTTTTTCATTACAGTTGCAAAGTGAATCACTTTACTATCCAGTAATGCCAAGGATAACGTGGGGTGCCTTGCCAAGGATAACGTGGGGTGCCTACGTAGGCTTTGCCCACAAAAGGGTCCTCCTATGCAGGCAAACCTGCAAAACAAACATACAAACATATAAGAAAACAATTTTTAGATCTAAAAGGCAATGATATTTTTTTTAAACTTAAAAAGAGTTTTTTTTTAACAACAAAACATGCGAATAATATACGAGCCACAAAACCACCATAGCTTCAAGATCTAACAAGTGTAATACTTGTTAGATCAAAGTTTTTAGATCTGAAATCTTATCAAATAATAAAAAAAAAAGTAAAGTTTTTTTTTTACCAACCTCAAGTTAATTTCCAAAACACCACAGCTTCAATTTTTAAAAAACATTTCAGATCTAAAAACTTAACTACGAATAATATACGAGCCACAAAACCACAATAGCTTCAAGATCTAACAAGTGTAAAACTTGTTAGATCAAAATTTTTAGATCTGAAATCTTATCAAATAATCAAAAAAAGTAAAATTTTTTTTTACCAACCTCAAGTTAATTTCCAAAACACCACAGCTTCAAGATCTAAAAAAGATTTCAGATCTAAAAACTTAACTACGAATAATATACGAGTCACAAAACCACCATAGCTTCAAGATCTAACAAGTGTAAAACTTGTTAGATCTAACAAGTGTAAAAAGATTTCAGATCAAAAAACTGTAACAACGATTTCAAAATGAAACGCGTAAACCACGTAAGCACCACACACGTATACACACAAAAACACAAACACGTCTTTGTATTAACAATATGCCCATTCAGATTCAAGATCTAACAAGTTTTACACTTGTTAGATCAACGATTTTAGATCAAAAATCATAAGATCTAAATTTTTTTTAGAGAGAGAGTGGTAATACCACCAAGTGAGAGAGATAGATGGTTTCAAAATGACAGCGAAGGACGAATATCACCAGCAAAAAGACAGAGAAACCATGTGCGCACACACACGGTTTCAAAATGAAACGCGTAAACCACTTAAGCACCACACACGTATACACACAAAAAACGCACGCGTCTACACTTAATAACAAAAAACGCGTTTTTATAAGTTTTTAAAAGTTAATAACGTTTTTTTTAAAAGTTTTTATAAGTTTTTAAAAGCTAATAACGTTTTTTTTATAAGTTTTTAAAGTAAAAGTATTAATAAAGTTATTAAAAGTAAAAAAAAATAGTTAATAACGTTTTTTTTAAAGTTTTTAAAAGAAAACTTTTTTTTATAAGAAAACTTTTTTTTTACAAACTTTTTTTTAAAAGTAAAAGTATTAATAAACTTTTTTTTAAAAGTAAAAGTATTAATAAACTTTTTTTTAAAAGTAAAAGTTTTTTTAAAAGTTTTTTTTAATAAAATGTATTAATATAAAGGTTGTTGTGTTTTTATATTGTATAGGTGTTCGGTACTGAAGTTGATTTAATTAATTGGGTGCGATCTACTGCTGAATCGATTGGTTTTGTTATTGTTATTGGAAAAAGTAAAACAGATAGGGGCTATAAGTACTCTATCGAATTTTTGTGTTCTAGACATGGGACGTCTTCACGTGAAGGTTTAGAAGATGAACTTCAACGACAGACTAGTACCGACAAATGTAATTGCCCATTCAGATTACTAGCTAAATTTATAAAACGTTTTAATGGTTGGATATTGAAGGTTAAGTGTCCGGGGCATAATCATAATTTTCCAGACTCGTTGCATGATTTTTCACAGGCCATGCGATTAAAAGAAAGTGAGTTAGTTTTTGTGAGGCAGATGACAAAACAGCGTGTAGCACCACGAATTATACTTTCTTCAATAAAAGAGATGGATCCTAATAACGTGTCTACCATTAAAACGGTGTATAATGCACAAGAAAAGATACGTCGCGACAGTCGTGGTGATTTGACTCCGATACAACTGCTTTTAGTACATTTGCGACGTAAAGGTTATACATATTACCCTAGGATAAATGACCACACAAATGAGCTCGATGAAATATTTTTTGTTCACCCGACGTCATATGCCCTGATTCGTGCCAAACAGTCAAGTTTTATCACTCAAGCCGGCCACTTGTGAATGGCCGACCGTAACAAACTTAAAACGGTTCAGACACGAATGCAATGAAGATCAGGGGAGTATAGTGTTTCCCCAGGTCGTTAAGTCCCAACGAGCTGTGCGAGAATCACCAAACGTTTAGTGATCGAGAGATTTGAACAGAAAAAAGGGATTTGTGATTATTATAACTACAGAAAAAGCTCATAAACTAAATAGGCTTAAATGCAAATTAAAGAAAATTAAAAGATAAAAAAAATATTAAATAAACGCTATCACTATAAGCAAAATGATGTTTTTGGTTTTATGTTTTATAAAACTGAATTAAAAACTACGTAACGTACAAATGAAAATGTGAAACTTACACAATATAAATCCTAAAAATATGAAAATGACATTTTTACAAACCTAATGATAAAAGAAAATTTTTAGAAAAAGAAAATTATTTTTAAAACTATTTATTTAATTATTATTAATTAAAAACTATTTTTACCTGTTTAATAATACCCTAAAATACAAGAAAATATGAAATAAAGCTAGAAAAATGAAATTATGACTTAGAAAAATCTAAAATATCTAAAGAGAATTTTCAAAACTAATTTTGTATTTTTCTGATTATTTTTCTATTTTCTAGGAATTAAAAACTATTTAAAACTAATTAAATTATTTAAAAATACAAATTTAACTAAGAAAAATCTAGAAAAATATTTTTTTGACTTTTTATATTTATCTAAACTTAAGAAAAATGAAAAATTATTTTTTTGAAACTTTTCTTAATTTTTTGTATTTAAAGCTAATTAAAAAGGCCTAAAAATCAATTTAAATGCAGAAAAATAGCAAACCAACTTGGAAAAATATGAAAATTTCAGGAAAAGCTTAAAATAATACTTAGAATCTAAGAAAAATATAAAAAATAGGGGTTGTGTGGAGGAAAATCAAATTGATGTGGAATGTGCTTAAAAATAAGCACTTGGAATAAGCTAGTGAGCACCAAGGGCCACCAAACTGAAACAGAAGCTAGGATAAGCTAAAAGAGCCAAAATGCAACAAGTATCAACTGCTCTTAACCACTGGAGTGGCAAGATGCTAAGATTTGATGATTTAGCTAATGAGCTAAAATCAGTGTGAGGGTCACTACTTTGGACTAGAAAATAAGCACATGAATAAGCTGGAAACTGAAAACCAACAACTGGAACCTAGACTAGACCTGGGTGAGAGCTAGTAAACCAAAAAGGAGATCTAGATAAGCTCAATTGAGACTTGTGCAAGACCTGTAAAACCCCTGTGCAGACTCAGTATCAACTGAGTCTATGCACAGGGCATTTGTCCCATTTTGACAAGCTCATATGAAGCTTCTATAAAATTCACAAAAATGTAATAAAATGGAAATAATAAAATAGACCAGTAGGACTTTTTAAAACCACAAGTTTCATTGAAATTGACTCAGAATTAAGTCCAAGAAAAATCACACTAGTTTGGCCAAAACTGAGTTTTTGCCAATTTGACTTTTGAGTAATTTTGAAGATTTTGACTTTATTGAACTTTGACACTGATTTAAAGGACTGAGATTAATGTTAATGGATGAAATGAACTTAATGCAAGCAATGTTTATGGAATTTAAACACAAAACAAGATTTTACTTCTCCAAAAATCCAACAGATAAGCATCAAAGACAGATTAAATGGGATTTTGACTTAGAGAGATTGCAAGTGCAGAACTAAGACAGAAATGGATCAATATAAACTAAACAAACATAAACCAATAAGTCCTAACCTATAAACAATCCTCAAGCACAGTCATGCTACAAAATCCAAACACACCTTAATGAACTGAAATGCAATTTTAACAAGACTAACTACTAATCTAGCTATATCAGACACTCAAACTGAGTTTAACTACTTTAATTATCATTAAATAGACAAGACTAAACTAGTGGTTACCACAGATACATGTACAAACAAAGACTGCAAAATGGCTTGAAAACTGAAATGTGAAACAGGTACTCACAACTGTCAGCTGGTGTTGCAGGCTATACCAAACCCCAAGACTACTCTAAGCTAATCTAATTTTAACCCAAATCAACCTCTGCATCATCCTTTATCCACTTCCAAGACCAACTGCACCCATTTTGACTTTTATTGACCATAAGCCAACTTTGCTTGAACTGATTCAGCAGGCTTACCAAAGACCATATAGAGCTTATTTAAGCTCAGTTGAATGAGAAAATAAGCTTTAGGCAGCTTTAACATAAGCACATGAATTTGAAATTCTCAACAGTAAACACAAGAACAAGACTTTTAACCAAACTTGGGAATTGATTCTTAAAAACAGTTTACAATGATGAAATAACTTTAGTTTGGATCATAGAAACAAAAGATTACATGTTTTAAGCTAAACTAATGCATTGATAAGAAAAACGACATTAAGGAAATTTTTAACTAAAATCTACTACTCTCCATCTCTCCTCTTGCTTCCTTTTATATGCCAAACACCTTCTCTCCTCTTTCTGACCAAATCCCAGCTTCTTTTTGGACCATTGGATGAGTTTAAGCAATCTTGGCCCTCCATTGCATTTTGGCGGGAAAGATGTATTTGACAGTTGGAGGAGATTGAGTGAGGGTAAGGGTGAAGCATTAAATGCACTTTGGAGTTTGTTGAGGATGAGGGGACATGGAGGAGTAGGGTGGCTGGAGTTGGAGGGGGGATGGGTGTGCAGGGCTAGTTGTTGGGGAAGACAGGAAAAAGGCGCGGGTAAAGGGGTGTTTGTTTGACTTATGGGTTTGATAGGGGTATATTATGAAGGGGTCAAAAGCAGGGGTCCAATTGGCTTATATGGCAGGGGTCCAATTGCAGTTGTGACAAGGGTCCAAAGGGGTTTAGCTCTTTTAATAAACAAGGACCACTTTTGTAAATTCTGAAAATTCAAGGACCTTTTCTGCCAATTCTGAAAAGTTGCTCCAAGGACTAAAAGTGAAAATCTCAAAAAGTACAAGGACCAAACTTGCCATTTTCAAATTTCCAGGGGCCATTTTTGCCAAATTTCAAACTTGAAGGACTAATTTTGTAATTTCTCAAAACTTTTGATATTTTTCACCAAAGGACTAATTTTGACAACTTATGATTTTAAAAGGACCTTTGGTGATTTTTCTTTTGAAATTAAGTGCTCAGGGACTATTTCTGACAATCTTTGAAACTTGGGGGACTGAAACTGCCAATTATGCAAACTTAGCTCATTTTTCATCTGATTTTAAACATTTTGCATCTAAAACATATAAAATGCAATTTTGGAATATTTTCAGTATTTTGATGCATTCTTGAGCATTTTTAAACGTTTTGCAGCTCAGATTGACTCAAAAATGATGAGTATTTACACACTCATCAATCCCCCACACTAAACTATTGCTAGTCCCTAGCAATCTTTTGAGAAAAACTTAATGGTTTTGAATCTCTTTACCAAAAGCCATTACTTCTGGAGTAGCCAAATGTTTCAGTTCAAGTAAGAACCATGGTACACCGATAACCATGTGATTTTGAGCAAACCACCGGCTTCCAACGGATTTGATTTGTCTTTACCAGAAGCCGTTTGCTCTAAACTAGCCAACTCTTAGATAAATTATCAATATTATCTTTGGTGAGCTGATTACCAATTATGGTTTTTCCACTGCCTTTACCACAAGCCATAAACTTGCGGGCTAGCCAACTCTTCACTTTTTAGGATATGATGAGCTGAATACCATACAATTTTGGGCAAATTGCAAGCCGTCAACGGATTTGAGATATCTTTACCAAGAGCCGTTTGCTCCTGGATTAGCCAATCCTTTAGTTTTTTAGACATGGCGGACTGATAACCATAAGCTGAGTAAGTGTAGAACACTTACTCCAAAAAAATTTTGGCCAAAAACGGGGGAATTAGGCGGTATAATTACATGACAAAATTCGTGAGAATTCCCCCCCACACTAGAAATGAATATTGCCCTCAATATTCAAAGTACCGGCGGTTATGCCGAAACTGAGAACGTAAAAGGGAAATACTACGGCCATTATTTAGAAAGAGATTTTTTTTTTTTTTTAGAAAACTTTATATACAACAGTGTGGGGCAACCCCCCCACACTAGGGTGGTAGAAAGTAGAAAGAAGTCAGAAATATGGGTGAAAACCCATATGGTGTGCTACTATTTTTGATTCCCGAGTCGCTAGCTTGACTCGACCCCGCATTCATTGGTTCATGGGGAAGCAAAGTGGAAGAAACAATCTCCATCGGACGTTCATTCAAGATGTTTGGACAAACATTTGAAGCACGTGAAAGTTCCACACCGATGAGATATATTCCCGGCTCAATATAATGGTACATGGAAATGCCGGGATCAAAGATAATGTCTTCATTCCTGAAGGAGTGAAGAACAGGAGAAGTGACAGAATATATGAAGAAAAGAAAGAAAATAATGATGACGATCATGATAAGATCTTCTTCCTCAGGATCAAGTGCAGTTGCACTCGTTTGGATTTTGTTGGTTGAGCTCTTTGGGTTGGAAAGCATCTCGGGAGGGAGGGTTGGAAAATTTGTCATAGAAATACAATCTCTTATGATTGAAAACTTTTCCCCCCGATCATGATTTTTGCCATCCAAGCGATCATACTCCGGAGGAGTCATGATATGAGTGAGTTCACCGGCGAACTCCTCATGAAGAGAATCATTCACATGATGTGAATTTGTGAACTCTTGTTCCATTGTGGACTCATCACTATCCTCAATCTGAGTATCAAAGAGTGGATTCTCAGAAATTAAAGTGAATTCAGAGTCGAATTCAAATAGAGGATTGGTGAAAGTAGCTTTGAATGTTTCAGGAACAAAGTGATCAACATTCTCTATTGGACTGTTGGGATAAGAAGTGAGTGAACGATCATTGATGTGAGTGAGTTCATCGGTGAACTCCTCAAGAAGATGATCAGCATCAGATTGTGGAAGTGATGCCTCAACATACTCGATGTTTCCATAAGAAGTACAATCGTCGCTAACATCGGAGAAAGTTTCAAAATGATCTTTTGAACACTCAAGAGGGGAAAGAGAATCACACATATTATCAGAAGTTCCCTGTGACTCTCTCGGGATTGGGACAAGGTTCTCAACACTAGACTTTATGAATTCGTCCGATTCCTTTTCAGGAACAGTGTCAAGATGCTCGTCCCCCATGTTCAGAGAGTGAGTGGGAGCTTCGGGTGTGATAGCAGTTGTTTGAGATGGCATCTCAACTGCTGGGATATCAATTGACTGAGGGAGTTGAGAAATAATATCCTTAAAAGAAATACTCTCCTCGTCATCATCATACATAGCTGCCTTAAGAAATTGGGAACGCCTTAGAGCTGCTTGCTCTAGGACTAATAATTCTTCCCTAGATTTGCGAGCCTCTCGTTCTTCTCGTTCTTCGGCTAGCAATTCTCCCATGGTCTTTTCACTACTCACTTGATTCTTAAAGTTTTGAATCATATCCTCAAGTGTTTTCATTGCGGTTTCAAAATCTTGGGAATTTTCTTCAGGCAACGGCTCAGGTGGAGTTTGAACCGTATGGTGCTGTGGAGGTTGGTCGTGATATGGATAGTCGTAATTGTTACAAGGGAATGGATTCCCTGTTTGACAATCAGAGCTCAAGTGGGGACCTCCACAGTACTCACAACAGTAAAACTGTTGAGCCTGGATTGGTGAATCATATGGATATTGGTCATAACCAAAGTTCTGAGCATCACCGGAAAACTGTTCATAGACAAACGTGTTTCCGGATTGACACTCAAATCCTTGGTGAGGACCTCCACAAAATTCACAGCAGTTATATGAAGATAAGTCGGGCTGTGGTGGGTAATTGGAAAAGTTTGAGGGGTTGTTAAATGAGTTCGGATTAGGATCATAATCAAATGAATTCCTCGAACCACAAAACAAACAACTCCCATTCCGAATATCATTACCACACTGTACACACGTACACCAACGACATGGTGAACCAAAAAGAGGCTCACCACAACCGACACAAGGAATAAACGATTCCATGAGAATAGAAGAAGTTAGAATCAAATGGATAGAGGGTAAAGGGATAAAGAATCAAAAAGGTTAAGAGGGTAAAGAGGAATATTTTTGGTATTTTTGAAAAACATGATGTAAAAACAAAGAATGAAAATCTTTTTGGGTTTTTGATTTTTATAAGAAAATATAAATACATATAGGTGGTATGAACAAGGAGTGAATATCCAAATCACTAATCTGCTAAACGGAAGATAATCAGCACAGCTCCCCGGCAGCGGCGCCAAAATTTGATCCGTGCCAAACAGTCAAGTTTTATCACTCAAGCCGGCCACTTGTGAATGGCCGACCGTAACAAACTTAAAACGGTTCAGACACGAATGCAATGAAGATCAGGGGAGTATAGTGTTTCCCCAGGTCGTTAAGTCCCAACGAGCTGTGCGAGAATCACCAAACGTTTAGTGATCGAGAGATTTGAACAGAAAAAAGGGATTTGTGATTATTATAACTACAGAAAAAGCTCATAAACTAAAGAGGCTTAAATGCAAATTAAAGAAAATTAAAAGATAAAAAAAATATTAAATAAACGCTATCACTATAAGCAAAATGATGTTTTTGGTTTTATGTTTTATAAAACTGAATTAAAAACTACGTAACGTACAAATGAAAATGTGAAACTTACACAATATAAATCCTAAAAATATGAAAATGACATTTTTACAAACCTAATGATAAAAGAAAATTTTTAGAAAAAGAAAATTATTTTTAAAACTATTTATTTAATTATTATTAATTAAAAACTATTTTTACCTGTTTAATAATACCCTAAAATACAAGAAAATATGAAATAAAGCTAGAAAAATGAAATTATGACTTAGAAAAATCTAAAATATCTAAAGAGAATTTTCAAAACTAATTTTGTATTTTTCTGATTATTTTTCTATTTTCTAGGAATTAAAAACTATTTAAAACTAATTAAATTATTTAAAAATACAAATTTAACTAAGAAAAATCTAGAAAAATATTTTTTTGACTTTTTATATTTATCTAAACTTAAGAAAAATGAAAAATTATTTTTTTGAAACTTTTCTTAATTTTTTGTATTTAAAGCTAATTAAAAAGGCCTAAAAATCAATTTAAATGCAGAAAAATAGCAAACCAACTTGGAAAAATATGAAAATTTCAGGAAAAGCTTAAAATAATACTTAGAATCTAAGAAAAATATAAAAAACAGGGGTTGTGTGGAGGGAAATCAAACTGATGTGGAATGTGCTTAAAAATAAGCACTTGGAATAAGCTAGTGAGCACCAAGGGCCACCAAACTGAAACAGAAGCTAGGATAAGCTAAAAGAGCCAAAATGAAACAAGTATCAACTGCTCTTAACCACTGGAGTGGCAAGATGCTAAGATTTGATGATTTAGCTAATGAGCTAAAATCAGTGTGAGGGTCACTACTTTGGACTAGAAAATAAGCACATGAATAAGCTGGGAACTGAAAACCAACAACTGGAACCTAGACTAGACCTGGGTGAGAGCTGGTAAACCAAAAAGGAGACCTAGATAAGCTCAATTGAGACTTGTGCAAGCCCTGTAAAACCCCTGTGCAGACTCAGTATTAACTGAGTCTATGCACAGGGCATTTGTCCCATTTTGACAAGCTCATATGAAGCTTCTATAAAATTCACAAAAATGTAATAAAATGGAAATAATAAAATAGACCAGTAGGACTTTTTAAAACCACAAGTTTCATTGAAATTGACTCAGAATTGAGTCCAAGAAAAATCACCCTATTTTGGCCAAAACTGAGTTTTTGCCAATTTGACTTTTGAGTAGTTTTGAAGATTTTGACTTTATTGAACTTTGACACTGATTTAAAGGACTGAGATTAATGTTAATGGATGAAATGAACTTAATGCAAGCAATGTTTATGGAATTTAAACACAAAACAAGATTTTACTTCTCCAAAAATCCAACAGATAAGCATCAAAGACAGATTAAATGGGATTTTGACTTAGAGAGATTGCAAGTGCAGAACTAAGACAAAAATGGATCAATATAAACTAAACAAACATAAACCAATAAGTCCTAACCTATAAACAATCCTCAAGCACAGTCATGCTACAAAATCCAAACACACCTTAATGAACTGAAATGCAATTTTAACAAGACTAACTACTAATCTAGCTATATCGGACACTCAAACTGAGTTTAACTACTTTAATTATCATTAAATAGACAAGACTAAACTAGTGGTTACCACAGATACATGTACAAACAAAGACTGCAAAATGGCTTGAAAACTGAAATGTGAAACAGGTACTCACAACTGTCACCGGTGTGTTGCAGGCTATACCAAACCCCAAAACTACTCTAACCTAATCTAATTTTAACCCAAATCAACCTCTGCATCATCCTTTATCCACTTCCAAGACCAACTGCACCCATTTTGACTTTTATTGACCATAAGCCAACTTTGCTTGAACTGATTCAAGAGGCTTACTAAAGACCATATAGAGCTTATTTAAGCTCAGTTGAATGAGAAAATAAGCTTTAGGCAGCTTTAACATAAGCACATGAATTTGAAATTCTCAACAGTAAACACAAGAACAAGACTTTTAACCAAACTTGGGAATTGATTCTTAAAAACAGTTTACAATGATGAAATAACTTTAGTTTGGATCATAGAAACAAAAGATTACATGTTTTAAGCTAAACTAATGCATTGATAAGAAAAACGACATTAAGGAAATTTTTAACTAAAATCTACTACTCTCCATCTCTCCTCTTGCTTCCTTTTATATGCCAAACACCTTCTCTCCTCTTTCTGACCAAATCCCAGCTTCTTTTTGGACCATTGGATGAGTTTAAGCAATCTTGGCCCTCCATTGCATTTTGGCGGGAAAGATGTATTTGACAGTTGGAGGAGATTGAGTGAGGGTAAGGGTGAAGCATTAAATGCACTTTGGAGTTTGTTGAGGATGAGGGGACATGGAGGAGTAGGGTGGCTGGAGTTGGAGGGGGGGATGGGTGTGCAGGGCTAGTTGTTGGGGAAGACAGGAAAAAGGCGCGGGTAAAGGGGTGTTTGTTTGACTTATGGGTTTGACAGGGGTATATTATGAAGGGGTCAAAAGCAGGGGTCCAATTGGCTTATATGGCAGGGGTCCAATTGCAGTTGTGACAAGGGTCCAAAGGGGTTTAGCTCTTTTAATAAACAAGGACCACTTTTGTAAATTCTGAAAATTCAAGGACCTTTTCGCCAATTCGAAAAGTTGCTCCAAGGACTAAAAGTGAAAATCTCAAAAAGTACAAGGACCAAACTTGCCATTTTCAAATTTCCAGGGGCCATTTTTGCCAAATTTCAAACTTGAAGGACTAATTTTGTAATTTCTCAAAACTTTTGATATTTTTCACCAAAGGACTAATTTTGACAACTTATGATTTTAAAAGGACCTTTGGTGATTTTTCTTTGAAATTAAGTGCTCGGGACTATTTCGACAATCTTTGAAACTTGGGGGACTGAAACTGCCAATTATGCAAACTTAGCTCATTTTTCATCCGATTTTAAACATTTTGCATCTAAAACATATAAAATGCAATTTTGGAATATTTTCAGTATTTTGATGCATTCTTGAGCATTTTTAAACGTTTTGTAGCTCAGATTGACTCAAAAATGATGAGTATTTACACACTCATCATGCCCTGTGGACAACATATCCGGAAATCATGCTGATGAACTCCACATACAACACCAACATGTTTAAACTGCCATTCTTTACAGTTGTTGGGGTTACTCCAACAAACACAACATTCTCAATGGCGTTTAGCTTTTTGGACAAGGAAAAAAAGCCAAATTTCAAATGGGTGTTGGAATGTGTTAAGTTGGTGATACAAGAACAATACTACCCGCGGGTTATCGTCATCGACAGAGATTTAGCGTTGCTTGGGGCATGCGCAGAAGAATTCCCAAACGCTAACAGATTACTCTGCCGATGGCATATCAATCAAAATGTGGTAAAGCATTGCGGACACCGCATTCGATACGTTAAAGGAGTATGAGTCCGTTAGATTGACATGGGATTCGATGATTACAGCTCCAACCGAAGAAGTGTTCAGGCATTATTATCAGCACCTACGTGGTTTATTGGTCCAAAAAAATGGTACTCGAATTGTTATTTAATAATACATTTTTTATTATTATTTAATAAATAACTACTCGGATTGTTTTCTCACTTTAGTAATTCTTTGTTTTCTCAGATGTTTTCCAGTATTTTCGTGAATCGGTCGAGATTACGATCGCATGTTTGTGTCGTACATTACCGATCAATATCGCAGCTTCGCCCAAACAACAACATGTAGAGTTGAGGGTCAACACGCCGTTGAAGTTATACTTGGGCTCCACACAGTCCCTTTTAGACACGTTGTTGTGGTCGGTCGACAAGATTATAGCTGCGCAAGAAACTGCGATACGAGCCTCTTTGAATATAAGCAAAATCAAGAAGCTGCATGCTTGTAAGAGCACTCTATTTAACGAATTGCGGTATAATGTTTCAATGGATGCTTTAAGGCTCATACTCGCAGAAAGTAACGGATGTTGACCCACATGCATATGGTCATCAGATGCGGTTAGTGTATGGTTTACCATGCTATCACCAACTGTATTGGCTTCAAGCAAATGGTATGTATTTTAAAATTTATGCCTATCAAGTTATTCTTCCCGTCAATACCGATAATTTTAACTAGTTCCTTTTTCGAATACAGGATTGCCAATTCCGCTTGATTTTGTTGATAATTTTTGGAAAACACTTAGCGTTCCTCGGCCTGTTGTCCGAAATACTCAAGAGCCCGATGAGCCCTGAATATCCTCAAGAGCCTCAAGGGCCCGAAGAGCTGAATATTTTTCTTGTCAAGATGACGTCATGAAATTCCAAAGTGTTTATACCAGAGCATCGTCGTTTGTCAAAAAAATATGTTAAACATGCTCAGAGGTATATACGCTCCTGAATCTGTGTCAACCCAACAACCTGCTGTTAAAGAAAGTAATCGTGGACGTCCGAGCACAAAGGACAACAAATCCAAGTCTAAACCAAATCTCCCGGATTTGAACGAAGAACCCCCCACAAGGCACCGCAGAAGCTACACAAAACCTAAAAAGTCCCAGAAGTAAATAAAGAATCTGCGAGACACAGTTCTTATGTGGGAGAGCCTTCTAACGCCCCGGACTTAAACGAAGGACCTAGCGAGGCGACTTAAGACACCACTTGTATGCGTTCCAGATTACTTTAGCGAATATTGTATGACTGAAATTCCAGCTATTTTCCGACGCTGGATCATGGGGATCTTTAACGTGGAGGGTGATGGAAATTGTGGCTATCGAGCTCTTGCCGTAGGTCTTGGCCATCAGCAAGAAATGTGGCCTAGAATTCGAGCTCTTGCCAGGGAAGAGGTAGACAATCACGAGGAAGTTTACAGGGAATTGTGGGGTAATTTATTTACATCTACACGTAACTCGATGAATTGGTTTAACGGTGCAAAGACCCGGCGTTATTGGATGAGTATGCCAGAAATGGGAGTGGTTATTGCTACTCTTAACCGTCCCTATTGTATGTATAACCAATTCACAATCTATTTTGTGTCTTCCGAGAGGTTCTCCGATTCAGAGAAATATTGTCTCCGATTGTGATTCTTCGTGTGGGGAACAACGATTGTGCTCACTTCATTCTTGCGGTTCTTGATGAAGACTCACCACTCCCGTACAATCACCCACAATGGAGACATTTTAGAAATGCCGAGGCCGCGCCATGGGAACATGTGTTTGCTCAACGACATAGGATGTTTAGATATACGTAGAAAACAGTTATTGATTTATATTGTAAATGACACAACATGTATAGACGATTATTGATTTATATTGTAAATGACACAACATGTATAGACGATTACTGATTTATATTGTAAATGACACAACATGTATAGACGATTACTGATTTATATTGTAAATGACAAAACACGTATAGACGATTCGATTTATAGCAAACGACTCGTCATCTTTTGTCACAGATTTCTGCTCCTGCTCCGGTTCTTCCTCATCTTTGTTACAGAATCGGATGACATTCAGTGGAGGGACATTCATTGTGTCAACGTCAACCACACACCCGCTCTTGTTGAGAGTCCAGATTATGTGCTTTCTTCACAATCTTATGTGCCTCCCTCTCCAGCTATATCTCCAGCTGCAGATGAGGACAATTTTATACACCGTCCTCCGGTTCTTCCTCATCTTTGCCGTCTCGCGTTGACGAGTACGAGCGAGAGATTGACGGATTGAGGAGACTCATTTCAGAGTTAGAGTCTCGTGTGGGACAGATGGCAGCATCATTGGAGCGACTACGCCTCGAGCGTGATTGATCTTAGTTTCTAGTTATATTGTAATTTTGTGAACCATGTATCAACTATTAATCTATAACAAGATTGGTTATTTATGTATTCGAAGCTTCTAATTTTGTGAACCATGATATTACTAATTTATGTTGTGAATAATTATACAAATTCTTTAGGCCAGATGCAACAACAAAATCCTTACTTGTGTCGTTGTCAACGTGGATTAATAATTGAAAGAACATCCCACAAGTCCAAAACTTGTGGTCTGAAGTATTAAACGTTTGCTTATTTGCGTAAATATATCAATAACTTGTTTGTTTAGAATACATTTCTTATAATTGTTTCGTCATGTAACACCCAGGGACTAAAGACTATGGGTGTCGATACTTCATGTGGAAGGAAATATTTCAACAAAAGTACTTTGGTGAAGCCTCTTCTTCAACGCATTGCTCAAACTGCGAAACTAAAGATACAACGATCAACATGCTATTGGCTGAAAACAATTTGTTGCAGGCAAAAATAAAGGCGTTGGAGGCATCACTGGAATTGACAAGAAATCCAGTTGATCACGCATGTCACCGGTAAGTGGAATACTCTATGAGCTTATAGATGACATTAATAATCTTCATGTGGAGTAGATTTCATTTTAATATTGAAAACATTTGTTGTTTTACTTGTTTAATGTTTTATTGTTATTGTTTAATTAAATGGAAACAAACACACAATTAAAAAGCATAACGTAAAATAAATATCATATAAAAACACTACACAATTAAATACACTATACATATAAAAACACTACACAAATTAAATACACTATACAATATACCTAAATTAAACACTACACACACAATTTAAAAAAAAAAAAAAAGTAAAAATCGCCGCCGCCGTACGGAAGGGGGACCCACCCTACTTGAGGTGCCTGCCAAGGAGAACGTGGGGTGCGTGCATAGTTTAATGGGATGAGCCCTTTGATCCCCGTGCATCCAATTATGCTGTTACACATCGTATATTTGCTTAAAATAATGTCTTTGCTCCTACTCAGCGTGAGTGGGTTTTTTCCCACATAGTTGCTTAAAATAATGATTTGTTGCTACTCAGTGTGAGTGGGTTTGCTTAATAAAAAAAGAGTTTCCATATAAAAAAAGAGTTTCCATCCTACTCTGTGTGAGTGGGGTTATTTGTTTTTATTCCTTCGTTTTTTTTTTCCCGATAATTCTAGATAACTTTCACCGTTGCCAATCTCATGTGACAGAGTAAAATTACACGTGTTTAGCAGACATCAAGCCGCCTCAATGAATCATCACTCGAGATGCAAAACCTCCAGAAACAAAATAATTCTCAGATCTATCCCTCCCCTCACACACAGTGCCGTATCCGTATGATTGATCAAACCCACAAGCCAGAACCAAAAATTAGCAACAGCGATTGATTTCAATGCCTAAATCAAATTAATTATGTAAGTTTACTAACCCTAATTCAATTCTCAGCTTTGACTTTTGAGTATTCTTGGATTTTAAGAACAGGTGTTGTTGTATTTTGTAAGGGATTGAGTAAGTTTGTCTATTCACATTCATGAGGCTTTGATGTATAATTAACAATGGGTTTTTTAAGTTGTAGATAATCTGTTCTAGGGTGGGAGGTCAAAACATGGTCCACTCCATGACTAACCAGGGAACAATTGTAGTTTTTATGGGGTCTTTGGATGTCGTATTATGGGGTTTTGGGTTTGGATGTCGTAGTTTTTATTGGGTGGTCGGGTCTGCTCAATTTTTTAATGAGTGATTGGGTGTCTAAACATCTGAATGCTTTATTTCTTTTTTCAGCACCGTCATGTATTTTCCCTAATCTTAAACATTAGGGTGCGGTCGGACTTTGGGTCTGGAGTGATATGCACGGATGTGGACATTCCTTCCAATCCTATGCAGCCTGAAACAGGAATATCGATTTACATACGTACTGAGGATGATGACAATACCAGCTCAGGCCATGAAAACAACAAAGGATAGTGGAACAGCGATTGCCTTTGAGCGAAGGTGAAATTCTTTTTCGATTTTTTTACTTGGTTTCACGTCTTAGCTTATGTTGGCGCACGCCTTTCAAATTCTGTATCTCTCATCCTTATAATTGCAGCCATGATCGAGAAAGCCTCTGTCCCAGATGTATTTGACAATCCATTCCTGAATCGGTTTGTGTATGGTGGTAGAAAAAGGAGGCTCGCCCAGATGTCCGGCGGTTTTTTTCACTATCAAATCTATTGTAAATGTTTACGTAAAATTCAGTCATTGTTTATTAATCTCTTTATGTTCTCATCATTGTAGGTGGACATGATTCAGGAGGGCGGCACTCAACAATACATCCAGAAACATCGGCAGCACCATCACCGTTGCGCAAGCGTTAGTGACTTGCCTTTATCTTTTTATAATTCCTCTATATGTGATTTGAAAGTTCCAATTTTTTTGCCAAAGTACGAAGCCAAAAGAAAAAACGGTTACAAATTGGTATCTCATCTCTGCTGTCGGTCCAACTATGTCGTGGACGCTCTGCATCTTCTAAATCGATTTCCTGTATTTCCGTTGTTATCGCATTAATTGTTGTAAAAGCCTTTACGTCACATTTGTTGAATTTCTGTTTTGCACAGTTGCTACAAATATGTTAGTCAATTCAGTTTTAGTAAATTTTTACCGTCATTACAGGCTTATCAGAGCCGTGTGTCACACCTTCAAGAGGACCAGTTGCGGAAGGGCGAACTGAACCATAAATTGCAGCTTCTCAGATACGGACGACATCAACCTCAAGGACAGCTACTGCACTTGCAGGTACAATGTATGCAATAACATCCAATAGCTTTGTGCAATTTTCTATCAATTTATATCGCAAGGTTCAGTTTCCTAAATCGGCATCTGTTTGTTATGAAGGGCCACCATCCCAGTACAAATCATTTGGGTCGTACGCCTGTATATGCTCAAGTTGTCATGCACGGTTTTGGTATGAGGAAAGGCTCAGTTGCTCTACTAGACATTCAGGACCAGTATATCACCGTTGTTGTTTGGGAGGGGCGGTGCCACTTTTCATGCCTCCAACAATTGTTTCTTGCTCGGCTGCGCGTTTGTTTTTAGAAGAGCATTTGTGTCGACTTTTTAAGGATGTAGTTGCGGAGGATTTGATCTAATTTTGTGAATCGTTTGCCACTGTCACTGAGGTAATTTTTCCTTTAGTTGTAATGGCAGAGAAGCGTTAAATGTTGTAACCGTCTTATTTCTATACTTTGTCACCCTTTGATTTACTTTTTTTCTTATAAACTGAATATGCTATCATATTGTTTTAATGCGGTATGATGTTGCTTAAAACGCTAGGTAAAGTTAGTGTGCTTAAAACAGGCGAACTTGAGTTGATGAGAGACACCTCAAAGCCTTAAACTTATTTGCTGACTTTTTGTATAATTCGCTATACTTGATGATTATAATATGGTATTTGGCTAATTTATCTCTCTTAATATGTTCTATTTACAGAACATAAAGAAGCAAATATCAGATGTCCGCGAGTTGTGGTCTTCGACAAATTTTGGCACTCCTCAATGCTGTTACAATGGTGATCAAACAATGTTTAGGTAATGCTATCGATATACAAAACAGAAAAAAATGTTTATACCATATTTCTAACTTTAAGTGTTGACTACTTTTAATTATACAGAAGTTATGGGCCATTGTTCAGATTGTTATGGTTATGGATATTGGTAATCTTAAGCTTTTAGCAACTCAAAACCAAAAATGTTTTTAATGTGTGTTTGGGACTGCAGTCAAACATCATCAGTAAAGGAATGAACTGGGTCATTGTTCACGAGTCCGCTGCAAAACAGCAGTAGTAAAGGAGTGTCCCAGCTGCTTTGGCGAAGGTTTTGGATGGTATAGATGGGTGTTCAGGGCTTCTTCTGTAAAACTGCACCATTTATTAAAATCTGTTTTGGTGGAGCTCATCAACTTTAGCAGTGGTATAGTATTTTCGCCATTAGCATATCTATTTGAAACAAGCATTTAAAACCAAAATGCTCATTAGAAAATTGCTTCTAATAAGAATTGTTCTTTTACTGTTTTTTTTTCTTCCTTTGTTGTTCGCACTGACAATAACTGAAAAATAGAGCAAACACCCCCGCCGCAACGCGGCGGGCTCCTTTTCCTCGTTTTTAACAAAACAAAAAAAATGTGGAAAAAGGAAAAAAATGGGGAAAGGTCTCTTTTGTTTTTTCTTGTATTCTTTAGATACTTCTATAGTTCTATCCAAATAAAGAGAACATGGACAACAACTACTGCTCTACTAGACTCAACAATGGTCATTGCATAATACAAATGTTTGATTTTAGTCCATTCGTTATAAAATCTTTTAATGTAGTGTCTCGATTATGGAATTTGCTTTAAAAGTCTATTAACTCGAAAACTATCTCAAAAACTTATCTCTATCCGTGTGCGTAATTTTTGTCAAAGGCCATCCTTTCCGTTTATAATATTAAAGAGACCACATGTGCAATTTTTAGTAGGAGACCATTTAAGTCGAGAATTCCACACATACTACTATAAATTGTCATTATTTTGCTCTTGTTTTGCTTCAGCATGTTTCATTTACCAATGTTTTAGCTTTCATGACAATGTCAATGAAAAGATTTAAGTAAAGCCCATGTTACACATTTGTCATGACAAGTTATCCATTTCATTTAAGTCACCAATGTTATATGTCGTCTTCCATTTGTATATACTTTCATCATACTTCTTTGCGTTTAAACTTTGAGTTGCAAGTCTCATATGCATAAATTCGATCACTAGAATAGCCACTGTCAATGCTAATAACTTTGCAAAGACGATGATGTAACTATGGTTAGCCTTTAAACAAGCTCGAGCTACATCGAGCTTACCAGGTACAATCGAATCCGCTAAACAATTTTTTTGATGACAATTTTATTGCAAATTTAGTATGTCTTAGTATCAATTTTTATTTTCAACCCACTAGATCTTCTTCATAATCATTATTAATTTTAATTTTGGATCGCCAACAAAGATTTTAACACTCCCTCAAAAGTTTTGAAATTATGGAGCATAACTTGAAGTACAAGGACCAAAAATTGCAAATAATTCAAATCCATCTATCCCTGTTGCTTACCCTTGATGCTTTACTACTATTCACACACAAATACTGTACCCACGTCTAGCTAATCAAACGTTGCCACATCACCTACTTCACACACCCATTCTCATAAGTTTGAGCACAAAGTATACCTATACCACCTCATCATCACATCATACACCTCCCAATAACTCACCAATAACTCAAACACCCTCTCTTATAACACATCAATAACATGTTATTGGGTCCACAAAATATACCACTAAAAATATCCCTCACTTACAATCTACTAAAAAAAAAAAAAAAAAATAGCAAAATTTTGTCCTCTTTCTCTTTTGGCTTGAGCCACTCTACCAACTCAATTCCCATTTGGCTTGTGGTTGGCTTGTTGCATGGTATGGTTTAACATGCCAACCATTCATATTTTTTATAATTGGCATGTTAATCATGTTCCATACCCACTACTCTTATAGCATGCCAAAACTCATTTTCGTTGTGTCTTCAATATTCTCATTTTTAACCCCCGCATATCAAAATAACCTTGCATTCATATCATCCTTTTTACTTATGATATAGGGCTCATCATAACCAATTAAAACATAACACTTACATTGTCACACACAAAGTCAAATTAAAAAAAGAAAAAGGAAGGAAAAGTAAAACACAATCTGGCGTTAGGGCAGACCCATAATATTTTGCTCGAGAAGACACATTTTGATAACTTTTAGAAACTACATTACAAAATGGTTATTAAAATGGTAAATTACAAAGCAATCCAAATATTTTAAAAAATTTACACTGCAATTTTTTTTGCTAGCGGAGCACGTGACCTCCGGGACCCCTCTATATCTCCATCCACGTCTGGCGTATGCCAATTAATTGGCGTGGTTTTAGCGTAAAGGGGATGGGTATGGTGACATGCCATTGGCGGCGCCAAAGAAGTTGCCAAATTAAATTTGGCGTGCACATGCCTCATGATACCCCCAAGATCTCAAACACTTCTCACATGCGACCCCACAACAACTACCATGCCAATAACCCCATCCTTCCATTAGTCATAGAGCATCTTCTATGGTAAACCTTTTAAAAAGGTTTATATAATTTTCATGTCATATGCTCTTAAATTTCTCATTCTATAAACCTATTATCACTATGCTTAAACTTGTTAAAACTTTATAATTTGATGAGGTATTAAATGAATTACATGTATTTAGTTCCAATGAAAAGGTCTATAAATTTGAACCTATTTCATTCCATGTCATCATAAACCTCACCTCGCTATGGTGACTCAATTTATAAACCTTTTCATAGACCTCTTATAGTGGATGCCCTTAGTAACTCAAGTTTACGCATTTAACAAAATTAAATGTTGTTGTAACTGAAAATAAACTGCGATAACTAAGTAACAAAATTTAATTCCTATAAGTTAATAAGAAATATTATTTGATTTTAAAAAGTTAAAGAATATTTCTTTTAAAAAAGTTCTTATAACTATGTCATCTAAACACAATTTATGTTTCAAATAGTTTATTTTTCAAAAAATAAACATCTTTTTTTAATAATTTGGTGTGTCAGGTATGGTGATGATACCGAAGCAATAACCGAAACTAAAATTGAAGTTGAATCATATAACAAATAGTGAAAGCTTGATTTTTTCATTAGATACATGTATTTGACGGATTAGTTGAAGATAAAGTTTTACATCATAAAATAGCATAAAAATATATCAAATAAGATTCACATAGATTACAAACTTTATATGTTCATAAATATTATTTTGAAACTTATTTAATTACATTTAAAAGATTATTTTTATTAGTTTAACTTACAATACCTTATAACTTATAAAATCTCCCATAAACTCGTTTAACAAGAAAAACTTATTTTTATAAACATTCTTTTCATCACTAATTAAAGTCAAGAGCGTTTAAACTAGATTCAAAAACTAACATCTAGACATTAAATTTAGAACATTGCTACAATCATAAAAGAAAAAATAAGTTGTCATGATTTGATTGGTTTAATAAAAGAAAAGAGGGAGAAACTATATAAAATACACCAATCACACCATGACAACTTACCTTTGCAAAAGTTGGAAACTGATAATGTTGGTAATATCGGTAAGGAGGCAGATCACATTTTGAACGATAGTGATAGTGATGAGGTTGAAGATTATACAATGAGACTACTTATTTCATAGCTTGTAAAGTGTTTTTGTGGATTTTTTTTTTTTTTTTTTTTTTTTTTTTAAGAAATGCTCTTAAATTTAATTTATAAGTGCTAAAAACTAAACTCTAAGCATGTTTGTCGATCACTTAGCGTTTAAGATAATATTGCTTGATTTTTACCAGCTATCATTTATAGACATTCTGGACATTAATTTTCTGGCTCTACTATAACAAACATTAGAATTTTCGCACAACTTTTACATCATCTTACCACTAAAATTACAACCACAATATCTTAACAAATAATTTTATAAAAAGAATAGACTACGGCTTACTCTAGTTTGGCATCCGAATTCTAAAACTCGTAGCCAAACACAACACGTACTCCTAAAACCGCAATAAACAAACACAAGTTATTATTCCAGATTATTCCATTTCTATTCACACATCAACAACCACCACAACACATCTCCGTCTTACGCTACGTTTTCCGATAACTGTCAATCGTTACCGTTACGTCGCAACTAACGGTAATTTAACGGTCACTCTTAATCGGTTCATTTCACATCTCAACTAACGGTCACATTTTGCTGTTAATTATTATACATCTCTGTTGTTAGTTTGTTGTCCGTACGGTTTGAATCTAGTTGCTGTTAGTTGTTAAATCGGTTGAAATTATTATAGATCTATAAAATATGTCGAAAACATGGGGGAAGATAGGCGCGTGGGCTGCGGAAGCCGAACGCGCCGAAGAGGAGGAAAAGGAGCAGGCCGCGGCGTTAGCTGCGGCCGCTCCGCCTCAAAGCTATCCTAGTTTGAAAGAGGCGGTTACTACCACCAAAGGTAAGAAAAAGACCAAAATGTCCTTACAGGAGTTTACCATGGGTGGTGGTGTTGGGGGAGGTCAGGGTTTGACTCATGAGGAAATGATGCGTCTTCCGACTGGTCCGAAAGAGCGTTCGGCTGAGGAAATGCAGTATGGGAGGTTAGGTGGGGGGTTTAATTCTTATGGAGGTGGGAGGGGGAGGAGAGATAGGGAGGGAGATGGGGACGGGTCGTGGGGGAATAATAGGAGGTCGTACGGTGGGTTTGATGAGCATGAGCGTAGAGGTCCGCCTGCTAGGGCTACGGAATATGACCAACCGTCTAGGGCTGACGAGGTTGATAACTGGGCGATGAATAAGAAACCTATTGCGCCGGCTTTTGATGGTGGGAGTAGACCTAATCGGTACGGTTCTCTTGGTGGTGGTGCGAGCGGGATTAGCACCGGAGGAGGTGGGGTTTCTAGGGCTGACGAGATTGATAATTGGGCGATGAATAAGAAGCCTGTAGCACCACCTCCACCACCTGCTAGGTCTTCTACGTTTGGTTCTGGGTTTCGTGATTCCGGTGGGCCGGAGCCTGACCGGTGGAGTAGGGGAGCTGGAATTGTGAACCAGGAACGGGCACCTGAGAGACGTAGGTTGGTGTTAGATCCACCTAAGGGTGACAGTGGGTCAACTGAGCCTGTTGTTAAGACTGATAAACCGAATCCTTTTGGAAATGCTAGGCCGAGGGAGGATATATTGGCTGAGAAAGGTTTGGATTGGAAGAAAGCTGATTTGGAACTTGAAGCTAAGAAAAATAATAGTCGTCCCACAAGCTCTCATTCTAACAGCAGGCCCGGGAGTGCACAATCTGGCCGGTCTGCAGAGGGGACAGAGAAGCCGAGACCTAAGGTGAACCCTTTCGGCGATGCTAAGCCTAGAGAAGTTTTGCTTCAAGAGAAAGGCGTGGATTATCGAAAGATCGATTTAGAGTTGGAGCGTCGACGATTTGGCAGGTTATAATCTAATATCTCTTCATTTTGCTGAAACTTAAAATCAATGACTTGACATTGTGAAATAATGGCCTGTTTTACATGTTTCTCTTTCTACTTGATGCACCTGAATTTCTGTATTTGTATATTGTAAGCCTTTCTTGTTGGCCGAGGTATTAAGTCGGACCTAGGATTTGAACTTTCTGGTTATTAAGCTGGTTATTGACTCTAATAGTGAATAGTTTGGTAAACTGATTAGACTGTAATATGTGCTATCATGAAATTGTCAGACGAATGGATTCCATCTTCCTTCTTATATCTACTTCTGAATCCACTATGGACATGATTGCAATACTATACTAGTTAGGACGAGGAGCATGTATAGACTAAGACACTCATGAATGTATTCTGTGTTCAATAGAAAATATTTAAGTTGTTGAAAATACTATTTTGGCAGGAAATTTGCGTTGTATTGTTTGCATATTGGGAAACTAGTTTATGTTTGTGGTTGTATACTTTTATGCATATATATGAATTTAACTTGTCTAGTTTGAGCCTATGGTGAAACTTTATCTATCTAGAGTCTTGGCCATAAATAGATGGTGATATGGTTAGTGCCTTAGAAGGAGCTATAGAGTTTGGGTCAATTTTATAGTTGTTTGTTCCTTGTCTTGCCTGCCTATAGAATCTTGATTTTTTGAGCTTGACTATGAATCTATAGACTATAGGTGCAGCTCCCCTGATGCGATATTGGGAACATTGCGAAGTTAGGGGGTGTTTGGCTAAGCTTACATGATGGGCTTATTAGTTTATATGACTCAAATAAGCCTAAACTAAGTGTTTGGTTAAGCTTATATGAGTGGGCTTATGAGCTTTTGTAATGGGGTTTTCATAAGCCTCAAATTTGTGGCTTTTTTAAGGGAGGTTGGCTGGTTGGGCTTATATAACATGCTCCATTATAAATTACCATTTTACCCTAAATTATACTTTATCTAAGGTTAATATTTTCTTAACCCATATCCCTTTTGGTCATTTACTAACATAACCTAAACCAAATACTTGAATTTATCAGCTTATTAAACACAAGCTAATCCATACACATAAGCTGCTTATATAACATAAGCATAAGCTCATTCAATCATGCGGGATTGGGTATCGTTGTTTTGTTGGTGATAAGCCCAATCAATAAGCTTAAGACCCCCTTAGTGTCATGAGAAATAGCTCTTTTGTTGATACTCTGATATTGTAAACTGTGTTTAGCTTAGGGTTGTGTGTTACATATTGGTCTAAACATATTTGCTTTCAGCTTTGAATAAGCTTTTGTTTATTCTATCAATTTTCTGGAAGTTTCTAGGATATATGGTTTGGGGGTGAGAGATGAGTACTAGTCATGTGAGAGTTCTTGTCTTCGTTTATGAGTTATGACAAGATATTTATCATCTTTGTGATGTTGAGCAACAAAGCTTATGTAGAACTAACTGTTGAGGGTCTTGGTAATACTCTCATGATTCTATGACAAGTGAAAAGTGGGTGAGGATGGTATTATTCTGTATTTCTTGAGTAAGTTGCTGGCGTATTTTTAGCATGTGTGAATGTGACCTGCTCAGAATGAGCAACAGATTGTGTTGGGTGGGTGGCGGTGTGGGTGGGTGGGCGCGGGGGTGACCTTTAACAATCTCTGCCATATATCTCAAACTTCTTGGGATGGACTAAAAATATATCCCCTAGAGGATTAGAAGATCGAAGAAACAATCAAAATCTCTGTCAACATAAATGTATATATTTAGATGGTACTTCTGAAGCAACATGAGTTATCTTTTGGGTTTGGTTAAATGACTGAACATTTAATTTTTATTTTATGATTTATCTCTGTCGTTGCATCTTGTTAAGGGCCATACAAAATCCAGAACAAGCATGTTTGACATTCAGCGCAATCTAGTATTATCCAGTTTCTCTGAACAATTTACTAAAACTACTGTGACCTCTTATATTTGGTAGATGCTTTTCTTTTTTCATCTTCTATTATAGCTTTTATGTAAATGGTTAAAATTGCCTTGACATTTAAAGATGTATGTTTTCTCAGGTCTGAGACAGAGGCAGAAAAGTATTTAAAGGAAGAGATAGATAATTTAAAAAAGCAGTTTGAGAAGGAATCTAACGAGAATCAAACTAGTTTACATGATACAATACTTGAGAAAGAAAGGATCCTGGAACAGTTAAGTCACGATCTTGATAATAAACTTCGCGTAAGTCAAAAAGCTGTTGAAAGACCGGGTTCTGGAGCTGGAAGAGTGGGCCCTGGTTTCCAAGAAAGACCAGGTTCTGGAGCAGGAAGAGTGGGCCCAGGATATCAAGAAAGGCCAGGTTCTGGAGCTGGAAGAGTTGGCCCGGGATATCAAGAAAGACCAGGTTCTGGAGCTGGAAGAGTGGGTCCAGGATATCAAGAAAGACCAGGTTCTGGAGCAGGAAGAATGGGGTCTGGCTTTCTAGAAAGACCACCTTCTCAATCTGGTTCATTTGATGATTCCAGAAGTGTTGACTTTTCAGAGAGGCCTAGGTCGCGTGGTAATCCATGGATGAGACCTGACGATGAAAGAAGAGGTTTTGGTGGTGGAAGGGATGGAGGTTTTCTGGGCAACAGAGACTTTGGCAGGTATGCATTCTCATGTATTTCTTATGGTGCGTATGGTCTTTTGCTCTATATCAATATTTGATTAGAACCTTTTGAATCTATTTGATGTCGTGCCATATGCTTCACAAGTTAAGATTTGAAGTAATTCATATTTAAATGTCTTGTTCTGTGTTGGGTAACTATTTATGGGGTCATAGAGGTTGCTAAATAAGAGATAAATGTCCATTCTCTTCATACATGAATTAGGATACATAAAGCTTAGAAGAACATATTTTGAGATTTCATGGTAGTGTTCGGCATGCTGGAATCAGAAAAGGAATGGCATAGTCCATTCTATTTGAATGAATTAAACTGTTTGTTTTGTATGATGGGATGGAATGGACCAGTCCTCGGTGAATGTGGTTCCGTTCCATTCAGTAAATTTCATTTGATGTGCAGGGGTGTTTATTTTTAAACATCTGTTGTGTAATGATTAAAAAGTTATACTGCATATGTTTTTTAGTTTAAATTTAAAATAGTTTCAGATTTTAACCAGGTAACACTTTATTTCCAACTTATAACTAGAAAATACATCTTTTATGTTTAATGTAATGACAAAATTATACGTTATCTTTGCATACTTCCTACAAGCCAAGTAAACATGATGATGTAATGTAATGATTTATCCCTTTATCTTGGGAAAACTTCATATATCCACCTCTTTTCATCATTAATTTCAGCCAACCAAACACACCCCAACTTTTATATGACGATGTAGATACCACATGAATGCTGTTTTGGAATTCCCGGTCGGTGTTATTGAATATAGTTACAAATATAGCTACTTTTATGAATAATTGCTTATATCTGCCTTTAATATTATCTTCTCCATGCGTGACCCCTATTCTGATGGTCCATTGCTATATGTTATCAGTTTTTGAGAAAAAGGACATGTTAAACATTTATGACTTAGCATAAATGCATATGCTGGATCATTTTGCGATATTAATAATACGATGCTTCATTGGCAGGTCAAACTCAAAGGAGAGATGGTGATGAAAGTGCATGTGGGTGTGGGGTGCTTGACTAGTAGAAGATAATAATATTCACAATTTTTGGGTGACCTTGTTCGCCTTATGTTTAAGGAGGAGAATGAAGGAAATGAAGAAAGCATTAAGATATGTTTTAACATTTAAGAAAATATGTCGTAACCCAATTCCAGTTGTTGTGCCTGTGCCCGTGTAAAGCTCCTCTGTTTTGGTTAAAAGGGACAGGCTGTCTTGGTTATTTGTCAACCAAACACTCTTTTAACTTTTGTACATCTTTAATGCGGATCGTGGATATTAACTGTTTCTTTATCTAGATTAGGATTGGATTTGGTTGAACAAGATTAAGAAGAAAAACTAGTAATTGTTTCTATCTAATCGAAACTATCTATTTTATCATGTCTGGTCATCGTATGTTTGTGTCATAAACTATCCTTCTGTGTGATGTCTGACTTATTTTAATGGGTGGACCATTCCGCGAGTTTATTTGAACTTGAGCTCAATCAAGCTGAACTTTATAAAGTTCAAGTTAAGCAAATGAGTTCTGAATATTGAATCCTCATCGAATCTATGTGTCAATGCACCGTATCGAATTTGTGTATCAATTGTTGGTTTTATGAATGTTCAAGTTATTCAGACATGTTTTATTACAAACAAGTTTGATATATTCCAGAAATTTAAGCTCTCAAACTGAACAGAGCATGCAGATATAAAGTTATTATCATTATGTAGAAACATATATCACGCAGATATACACCGAAGCTGTAAATTTAATTATTAAAGGCCTGCACACACAAAAAAAAAAAAAGTAGTATTAGTAAATTCCTAAAATACTCACTGTACTCATCTTTAGTCCATTAATGATATATTAATTAGATTATGAAAGGTTTATCCTTTTTAATAAACTAAATCAGGATAAAACACAACCTTAATTGAACAAAGCCATCATCTGTACTGTCTACAACTCTACATCAATTAAACTTACGTGGACCTGATTTTCCTGTCTGTACCATCTACTTGCTTGTATGACAAACTCCCAATAAGGAAACTTAGGTCCACCCACTGACAACTATGATCTGGAAAGAAAGATTCACTAATCTGACCACAAAAATGACTTTGACAGTATCTATTGGATTACTTTTGGTAGCAACTTTTTCTATTTACATGGTTGTTAAAGGAGCAAGAATATCAAGTATTTATGATCATCAATCAAGTTCTTGCCAGTTTCCAGCAATCTACAACTTTGGTGATTCAAATTCGGATACTGGAGCTGTTTCAGCTGTGTTTGGCCCGGTTGTTGCGCCATATGGCATGACATATTTTCATAAACCTTCTGGGAGGTATTCTGATGGGCGTCTTATCATCGATTTCTTCGGTAAATCTTGATGTCGATAAATTTTTCTAAGAATCTGAGTATGACAAAGTTTCCACCTTTAAGTTGAGTGCTAATGATTTATTGGAGTTGGATTAGATCATTATGTTAATCTCCATGTGGGGTTGTATTTTGAGTTGACTTTAGAGAACCGAATCAAATCTTTACTTAAGGGTGTTTGAGATTGCATATTTTCAGCTTATATCTTTATATTAGAAAAGCACCTTATTGGTGCAAGCAATTTTTCAAATCCAAACACTCAAAGTTCTTAGTTTGTTTATACAAACTCAATAAGTTAATAAGCACTCTACAATATGCAATCGCAAACACCCTCTTAGAATAAGCAACCTTTATCTGATGATTGTGAATCTTGTTTTGGTAAATAGTCAAGAAACTTTTTGTGTATGGCTTGCATTGACTCGGAACACTGATTCTCCAATGAGTTAATAACTAATTAGTGTGCCAAACAGTATTGACAAAAACTATACTATCTCAGAAATAATCTAGTTCTTTAAGTAGTATGATTTGGGAGGTTATATGCATTAAGATTTCTCTTTTGACCCGTTTGACCCATTCAAGATACATTTTCAGTTTCTGTTTCTGTTCCTGGCCTGTTTAGATCTTGTTCATAACACCTTATTCCGATTCTGATTATGAATCTGATCTTTTTGAACTAATATTTGCAGCTGAAGAATTAGACATTCCATACGTAAGTCCATACCTAGACTCCATTGGAACAAATTTTCGACATGGTGCTAATTTTGCTGCTAGTGGATGCACCATTCAACCCGCAGAAGCTTTGACGTTAAACAATACCTTTGACCCTCTCACTCTTGATGTACAGCTCTCACAGTTTGAACAATTTAAACAAAGATCTCTCGATGTGTACAATGAAGGTAAACATAAAATTATTAAGCATTCGTTTCATAGGTTTTGTTACATAAATTTATGTTCACTTTTTAGTATTACATGTGTCCTCTTTCCGGTATAGTGACAAGTTCTGAGATTAAAGATCGTCTTCCAAGATATGAGGACTATAGTCGGGCACTTTACACATTTGACATAGGACAAAATGATCTTCATGCCGGAATTATATATATGAAAGAAGATCAAGCGAAGACGTATATTCCCACCATGATTAGTGAGTTTGCTTCAGTTGTTGAGGTAATTCATACAAGTTATAGTGTATACTTTAAGCAACTTTTAAACTGTTCGACCATTTCCTTTAAAGTTCAATGTTTTCTGTTTTCCTTGTGGGACCCGTTATTCGAATAATATAACACAAACTGACTCGTTTTGCCATTTGTGGGTTGAGCATCCCCCCCTAGAGATTCTGTTTAGGACAAGAATGTCAAGAACTTAGGGTGTTCAAAGATTGCTTATAAAAGTGTTTATCCGCTTATCTTTTTTAATGATAATAATTTTTTGAGTGTTTGGATAAAAGTGCTTATCTGCGTATTTTAGAACAATAGAATCACTTAAAATAAGCACCTTGGTACCATTTTTTTCAAGCAAAATACGCAGTCTAAGGCGATCCCAAAGACCCCCCCCTTTAAGGTACAAACAGTATTCGGCTTTTTAGCTACCTTTATGTTTTTGTTACAGAAACTATACCAAGGAGGAGCAAGAACATTTTGGATTCATAATACAGGTCCAATCGGGTGCTTACCTTTCTTTGTCAAAAACTACCCACCATCTCCGGACAACAAAGACCAAATCGGGTGTGTGAAGTCATACAACGGACTAGCACAAGAATTTAATAAACAACTCAAAGAAAAGGTGTCACAACTCGGAACACAGCTTCAAGAAGCATCGTTCGTGTATGTTGACATGTATTCGGTCAAATATTCTCTCATAAGTGAAGCAAACAAGCATGGTAAGATTTTGTTTTAATCTTCAATAAAATGTTTCTCATCGCTAAAGACATAGCAAAAAGTGAATCAACTTGTTCATACTTAAAACGCTAATCTTTTTGCAGGCTTCACTGATCCACTAGGACAATGCTTAGGCCAAGATGGTGACGATAACAAGCCTTGTGCAAACCCGTCAGAGTATATTAGCTGGGATGGTATACATTATACCGAAGCAGCTAACAAATGGATCGCTAACCATATTCAAAATGGCTATGCGTCATCACCCAAAGTTCCCCTCACCGAAGCTTGTCAAGCTACCTCGAGTTCCCTTCAGTAGAGTTTAATGAAATTAACTAGAATCGTGTATGCATAAAAACATTCAAACTATGGCGCCATTTTTTATTCGTGACACAACTCGTCATGTATTTATATATAATCTAAGACTAAAATACACCGTTGGTCCCTAAACTTGTTTCTGCGCATCGTAGTGGGACAAACCTTGGCCTTTCATCGTCGGAGGTCCAAAAGTTGGGTTTTATACTCTAGACAAGTCCCTTGACCAATTTTCTGTTAGTTAACGTCTGTTAATTTCCCCATGTGCCTTGCACATAAGGGCAAAATGGTCATTTCATTGTTTTGGTTAATTTTTTTGGTGGTGCAGCTGTTAACTTGATATTTTCGTTCACAAACGGTGGTGAATGGGACGGTCCTTACAGACTTCAGTTCCAAGTGCCAAAAGCATGGCGTAATCGAGACATAGACTTCTTTAATCAGGTAAAGAAAACTGTACTTTAATCGACAAATAGACTTCTTTTTGGTCATTTGACATTTTAGTCGCGATTAAAATGGATATAAATTTAATTTATGGAAATGGGTGATTCAGGGTCTCACGGAGGAGCTAAGTAGAGAGAAATGGTGATGGTGTTTGATTGAGATTATGTTTTTTTTTTTTTTGGAGGAGTTTATGAGATTTGAGAATAGTGATGGTGTTAATTTTAGAGAGAGAAGCAGAAATTTAGAGAGAGAAGCATGAGATAAAGGGAGGGTGGTGGTGGTGATGATATAATTTTATTGATTAAATACACCGTTAGTCCATAAGGTTGTACCAGTACCACAAAAAAAAAATTAACAAAAACAATGAAATGACCATTTTGCCCTCATGTGCAAGGCACATGGGGAAATTAACAGACATTGACTAACAGAAAATTGGTCAAAGGACTTGTCTAGAGTATAAAACCTAACTTTTGGACCTCCGACAATGATAAGGCCAAGGTTTGTCCCACTACGATGCGCAAGAACAAGTTTAGGGACCAACGGTGTATTTTAGTCATAATCTAAATACCATTTTCATGAGTGTTAAAAATACAAAATTAAAAAAATATAAAAAAAAGTTCAAGCGACTCCGCTGGGGATCGAACCCAGAATCTCTGGTTTCGTAGACCAGCGCCTTATCCATTGGGCCACGGAGTCCTTTTTGTTTATTTTTACTGCTTGAAAATTGTTATATAGCAAACTACTAACATTTAGCTATTAACTTATTATTGTTGCAAATAATAAGATGTTTGATTACAAGGACTTTAAGACATACAACAAACCTAAATGGCTTTGATTAAGAGAGAAAATGTTCATAAGTTGTGTCAAGAATGAAGTAACTTGCTTATTAATTCTCTATATCATTACCAAAAAACGAATTTGCAGATATTTTTTTACCATGCTAAATATAGTTTGATTCGTTTGAACAAAGATTTTACTAAAAAAACAGATATATATTTGAAGATTAAAACACTCTTTTACATAAATTTATACTGTTAGTTTCATGATTTTCATCTTTCGATTTAATGTAAAAGGCATCAATATGTGGTTTACTACAAGATTGTTATTGTTATACAAAACGTCAATCGTTTGGTACATTTCTTTACGTTTTCATGTAAACCTTGTTTGTATGCAAAATCTTTTTATTGATTCACTTTCATCAACAGTTTAAACATACCGGTCGTATTATTTGGAGTTTTGCTTAAATCTTTTAGTTGTTAAGTGCGTCTAAATGTGAAATTGGTGGTTAATTACATGATTTGCATATCAGTTGAACTAGTAAACGATTTTATACTTTTATATATGTTATGATTGTTTTGCAGCGAAATATTAAAATGTTGAAGGCATTACTCTTTTGCTGTCAATTGTACGCTGCAACAAACTGACACCCAAGTTTAGAATTGTAAATTCATCATTAATTGAAACTTAAGTAACATTAACCGTATGGATAAAGGAATGCTATTATGTTGATTAAAGAAGAAAATTTGGTGCAAACTATGTTTCTACAATTATGCTTATATGCAGGCCGGGTGGAATCCATGTATGTCACTAATGCTCTCTATAGACACGTCCAGATATATCATTTCTCACAGAAACTTCGCAGATATTCTTTTAGAAAAGATATATATGTAAGTTTTGCAGGTTTGATATCTAACAATTCAAAACTAGAACTAGAAGGAAAAGCAAATACGTTTGGTTGGATAGATAATATGCTAAATCAATAGACACGAATATATTAAATAGCAAAAACACCACTCGTCAAATAAGTTTGATGATTATTTAGAATAAAAAGTACAAAATACCAATGAAATTCTTACGAATAGAGATGAAATTGAAGAAACCAGGGAGCAACGGTTGAGCCAAAGGTTGTGTGTTGTAACCTCTGGCTTGTCCTAAAGATATATGTCATCCGCCATTGTTGGTAAGCTGTCGTGACGGCATTCCCAACACAAGCACCGTGATTCAATCCAGCCACTATCTAACAATTCAAGGCTTTCATCACATGTTTCCATGTAAACCTTTTCATGTATTGATTCAGCTAAAACAAAACGCACCCCTGTATTAGGATTGTAAACTTCTAACCTCATAGATTTATTGTCGATCAAGAAATAATATCCATTTGTTGGGAGTTGCAACACACCATTATAAAGAGTCATCCTTTTAGAATTGAATTTGAAATGAGCATGCCAAGATGCATCATTATCGTACTCTTTCATCACCCAAATCCAAAAGTTATCGCCATCTTCATCTACAGAAACCACAGCTAGATGACCGTCAACGATTGTTGGTTTTCTGATTACCCAACTAGGTTTTGCCAACATAATCTTCCGAAATACATGAGTACTCAAATTACATGATATTATATAATTTTCTCGCCCTTTGGGTACTCTTAAATAAGCCGCCCAATGCAATGCCCCGTTAATATAACACGGCTCTAAAACGAGATGATCAAACTTAGGAGGAAAAGCGACCAAGAGCGCGTCTTCATGGAGTACACCAATGAATCTACAATTCCTTCATAATCGATGTAGGATATTTTCACAATCTTGTAATCATCGGTGATTGGATCATAACCGAAACCG
The DNA here is from genome assembly GCA_910596185.1 of Chrysanthemum makinoi. Taxonomy (NCBI): domain Eukaryota; kingdom Viridiplantae; phylum Streptophyta; class Magnoliopsida; order Asterales; family Asteraceae; genus Chrysanthemum; species Chrysanthemum makinoi. The sequence goes on along the minus strand of OU343224.1, from coordinate 85,579,585 downwards.
AATGCTATTTTACTGTCTTTAGAGACAGAATGATGTTAGGTATCGTTAATGTACGCCTGATTGAAGGATTCCATAGGCTAATATGGTTTTGATCATATCTATTATACACACATATAATTCCATTACATGAATTTACAACTTGTGCAGATGAAAAGTAGAAACGGAATGCGCAAAATGATAAGTATCTGGACGTGTTAGACAACTTAAATCGGTCTTTCCAATGCAACAAAGACGACACATCTTTAACTACATCTAAGTCGTGCTGATAAAATGTTCTAACGACGTTGTTATTCATACTAATAGACATGTTCAACTCTTTGATAAGGACAAGGACTTTTCGCGAATATTGAAGACTGTGCCTGCGGATGAAATCAGGGCTACTAATGTGAGAATACCATGATTTTGAGAGAGATCTAAATCGTATGAGGGATTTGGTTGGTAGCCTTTCAAAGATTTGAACAATTACATCATCACATAGATAGGCAGACATTGTGTAGTTCTGTCAAACAACATAAGATTAGTAACTTTATATTGCTTAGCAGAAACAAAAAAGGACAATAAATTATGAAATCAAAATTAACTAATTTTATTAATTAATTAAGGCAGCCAAAAATAAACTAAAATTAGCATTTGTCATATAGTATTCTTTGTATAAAAATTAGGGATAATTACACGGAAATGCATTTAACTTGTCACTTTTTGTAGTTCTGTGTATCATATTTTTTTTTTGTAGTTCCATGTGCTCAACTTTTGAATTCACTTTGTTCTGTGTACCAGGGTGATCAGTTGTATGTATTATTAAAGTTTTTTTTGTAGTTCTATGCATGCAACTTTTGGGTATATTGGTCTCTGGTGACTTTGCAAAGTTGAGTACATGGAACTACAAAAAAAATAGTAGAATACACATAACTACAAAAAATGACAAGTTAGATACATTTTCGTGTAATTACCCCTTAAAATTATATATGCTTGACAAATCATATCTTGTTTTGAACCTATATGAATGATCATAGTCATCATAGTTGTATATATCTATAGAAAATAATAGGATAGATTTTCGCTTTGTGTTTCATGGGGAGCTAGCCATCGTTAAGTTCATCAAGTGGTACGTAATTAATTAGATATTGCTCGATCTAGTAAATATGATATCTTCTTCAATTCATCACTATTACGAATGTAATGCAAGTCATTGGTTTACTTTTGGTTATTTTCTAAGTGCCCTTTATCTCAAAGACAAAATCAAATGACAAACTATGACACCATTGCCCCATGCCCAAGTACACACATATATTAACAATATACTTGACACATGCATTAGACAATATAGCAGGTGAAAAAAGATGAACCAGAATTGGTGGCATATATCATGTTCCTTATTTGCACCTGTCCGTCTTGTATCTATAACACCTATGTTATATGTCTGTGAGAAAGTTTACACATAGATCATGCAAACAAAAAGAATAACAAAGCAAGAGACACATAATTTGCAGAATTATATCTTTACCATGGTATTCTGCTAAGCAACATTTTTTATACTGTAGTATGAAAGGACCATTATTGAACTTCAAAATTCTGCTCTAAACACTTATATAATTGTTCGTGAGGGTTATCAAATTGGGGTATAGGTTTATTACCTTTTGTAGTTTTAGCATGTATTATATCACAGTTTGCTTTGCGTTAAACAAAATTATCATGATTATTTTATTTATTTATTTATTTTTGGTGACATTGCGAGCTGACTAATTCCAAGGAGACTACCCTTTTGGATAGCCCGGAGTCGGCGCAGGTGAACCTCCGTGGCCAATGGAGGATTAATTTTCTCCTAAGGGTTTGGACCCAAGACCTCTAGGCACTTTCGCTATTACCGCTTGGTCACCCCCATTGGTTAATTATCATGATTATTGTTTTATGATTGTTTGATATTGAAGTATTGCTTCTTTTCACGCCAAGAATAAAGCATATGCTCTCTAAAGCTCATCACCTTATTAATATAAAACACAAGAAATTACAACTTACATGTTAGTACTACTCTAGACAAGACTAAAGACAATCGAAAGGGACATTACTACCCAACTGATCAGACCAAAGAACAACATCTAAATTCTAAATAACAAACACGTACAAAGCTTTTCTTATGTTAAAAACAGTGTATAACAGAGAGTGCCAAAATTTTACCGGTGAGAGATGTAATGACGAGGAGTGTTTTTGGGAGTGACAAACTGTTGTGAAGAAGTGTTTGTAAGCTGAAGGTCTCTCTACATGCAGTTTAAAAAGAATATAATTAGGGTTATGAGGAGATGATGATATTAAGGTTTACTCCTATTAGGCTGACGCAGTAAGCATATGCGATCGAGTAAGTCGATCGATCGCTTGTCGATCCCCTTAATGTGGAAAATCGATCGAGCTCAATTTTTTACCCATCTCGGTCGTATATGCGATCGAAATATGTGGGACATTTAATATGCAAAAAAGTGAGTAGGGAATTAAAAATCCTACCGTTGCAAAAGTGTTTCAAAAAAAAAAAAAAAAAAATCCTACCGTTACACTATAAAAATTCGACCGTTTGTGGGTTTAAAAAAAAAAATCCACTAAACTACCCTATAAATACACAATTCACAAATCTCACAATCATCTCTATAAAAAATCTCATAATCATCTCTATCAAAATGTCTAAGAAAACACCACAACAAAAAGGCCGAAAATCCCGATTGGCACAAAACATCCCGCATATATAAACCATCCTATAAATCGTCCATTTGTTCCACCGTATCAAAACATCCAACAACAACAACGACAAAGCCACTCCCGTCGAAGCCAACAATCTATGTATGGCTCACCCGAATTGGTGTATCGTCAAAAAATGGATTCATCAACGTCTTCATATTCAAATTATCAATAATATTCTCCGGTTAACCGTAACAATCTTGATGCTTTTGATTTCGAAGAACAATTATACACCAATCCTGATTTTTATGTTGGAACCGGTTCGGGTTATCCGACTCAAGAGTATCACGGTTCGGGTCAAGGTTCGGCTCATGGATCGTATCATGATTCGGTTACGAATGATGACGAGAAGACTATTTGGACACGAGCTACAAAGGCAAAGAAGAAGGTTGTCGAGAAAGAAACCAAGAATGATTTGTCGCTTTGGATACGCGAAGAAGAGATCACGTTGTGCAGTGCTTGGTGTGATGTATCCGAGAATAGTATAACAGGAAACAACCAAAATGCTAAGGGATTTTGGCAGAAAGTCATTGCTTACTTTGAAAAGGAGGTTGGTGCAGAAAGAACGTACAACTTTATCATTACCAAGTGGAAAAATAGGATTCGTCCTAGAGTTGGTCAATTTTGTGCCATTTACAACAATGCTTACAAGAATTACGGAAGTGGTGAGAATGACCTCACTGTTTATAGACGAGCGTGTGATGAATACCAAATAGTGTGTAATTGTTGGAATCACTCCTAAACTATATTACAAGTGTTAGTGATTAATATGTAATAGTTAGCTTAATTAGGCCTTTATGTTTGTTATTAAGCTAAGGCTTGTGTAGAAGGCCTATGAGCCTTGGCCCAAACCCATAAGAAGGGAAGGATGCTAGTAGTGTTGCCCTAGCTCCTTGCCCTATAAATAATCCTTGTAAACCCTCACTTGAGGGTTGGTTATTCACTTTCATTTTCTCTCTACGCATAACTTTTCTCCATTACTTATACGTGTGTGTTTGTTATTGTTCAACCGATCATCTTGTCTTTCTTTCTTACATATTGAGGCTTGTGTTATAAATATGGGAACCTAACAGTGGTATCAGAGCCAAATAGTTGGGTGGAAAGGTTTTGTTTTTGAAGTTTTTTTGTTCTACGCATAAGTCTCGTTTAGAAACTTTGATACGCTTAAAAACTCATTTTTTACACTTTTCAATCCAAGATTCTAGTACTTTCAACGTTTTAGGTGTTAAAATATCTGTTTTTGGCAAAAAGTTTTGAACTTTACGTGCATTTCATTGATTTTAAACTTGGTTTTATACGTAGGACCCTTTCTACGCATAAGGTGTTTCTAAGTTTTGGATCATCAAGTTTCACACTTTTGTGTTATTTTGGTGATATTGAAGCAGTTTCATCTCAAAAATCTGGTTTAGAAACACTTTGGGCTAAAAATCAATTTTGGTTAAATTTTACGCGTAACTAAACCCTAAAGTTACGCATAACTTTTCCTTGGTTTGATCTTCAGTTTTCGTGGTTTACTCAGTGTTTTCTTGCTTGGATAAGCCTGAAAACACTTCGACTTTGGATATCCTTTACACTGTGATAGTGTAAAAGATTTTTTGGGCAAAACCCTAATCTTACGCATAAGCTCAAACTTATGCGTAGAACTCTTTATGCCTAAGATTTTTTTACGCCTAAGCCTTGTCTTACGCATAAGCTAATCCTACGCATAAGCTTTCTACGCCTAACTTTCTGTTTACGCCTAATATTCGCGTAACTATTGCTTTTACGCGTAAGTTTGGTGTTTTTATGCCTAAGTGTTACTTTGCCTAAACTTGGTTTTTCTACGCCTAAGAATACTTCATCAACAACGTTTCATTCGACTACAAAGATCCATTTAACAACACAAGTTTTCAACATGTCACAACCACCATACTCTAGCTACTTTCCTTATACTTATAATCAACAACAACAACAACAACAACTTAGTCCACAACATCAACAATTCAATCAACAACAACAAATTTATCAACAACAATTTAATCAACAACATTATCCAGAACAAGGAGCAACTCCACCTCAAATGGTTCAATCACCACCTAGTCTTCAAGTACAACCTTACACAAACGTTTACAATCAACATCCATCAAGGAATACCATGAAGGAACCGACTTGGTTTGCAAAGATGTGAGAAGCTTTAAGTAGCCAGCAATCAATTCATGAGGCAGGATCACCTGATAGACCTCCAATGCTCACTCCCGGAAACTATGATCAATGGGTGATTAGGTTCTTTAGGTTTTGTGATCTAAAGAAACCACATGGAAAGTTCTTAAAAAAGGTTATCCTGGAAGGTCCATTTCAGATGCCTATTGTCGTTACACCCGGAGATCCCAATGCTATTCCACCAAGAGATGATCATACAAACATTGCAACTGTTGCTGACCTTTCTAGTGATGAACTTCTACATTTCGAAGCTGATGAGCTAGCAATGCAATATATCCTTTTAGGATTACCCAATCCAATCCTTCGAAGTGTTGATGCTCAAAAGACTGCAAAAGCAATGTGGGAACATATTCATCTTCTCATGGAAGGCACTGCACTCAATCAAGAAGACATGGAATCAAAAATCTACTTGGCTTATGAACACTTCATGATTGAACCAGGAGAGACATTAGAGTCATATCATCATCGATTCTCAGACATCATCAATGATTTAGATAAACACAACATCATCATGCCAAGAATTGCAGTCAATACTAAGTTCCTAAGTAGTCTTGGTCCTGATTGGGAGAAGTATGTCATTTTCATCCGTCAAGCTAAGAATCTTCACCATGCTTCATACGGATTGTTGTACGACTATTTGAAGCCTCATCAAAAAGAAGTTGATAAGGAAAGGGTTATCCGTGGCCAAACTATTTCACCTTCACTTCCGGATAATCAACAACTTGCTTTATTGGCTCAAACTAGTTATCCTCCTCAACCAGCTCCTCAACCAACTGCCACAATCACACCATATGATCCGTCACAGCAACAATCTCAACAAACTCAATTGGTTCCATACAACAACAACAATGATCAAGCACTTTATAGTGAAGCTAATGAGGACTCAGATGCTTTCGATGCTTTGCAACAAGGATTTGTTATGATTGCTAAAGCTTTTGGCCGTTATACAAACAAATCCAACAATCGCATTCGTTCCTCATCAAACACAAGGAATCAGGCTGTTGTGAACAATGGACGAGTTGAAGTTCAGAATCGTGGTTATGGTCGTCAGATGGGCGGTGGTCAAGGGTTTAATGCTATGGGTAGGAATAACATGGGTGCTCCACAACAGAGAGCTCAAGTGGTTGGACAGGGTAATGCTCAGAATGGGATAAATGGTCTTCGCTGCTACAACTGTAATGAGAAAGGACACCTGGCTAATGCATGCCCAAAGCCGAGGACTAGGGGCAATGCTTATCACAAGGAGGCTTTACTTTTGGCTCTTAAGGATGAAGCTGGTGGAACTCTCACAGACAAAGAACAAAGCTTTATGGCAGATGCAGACTCAGATGATGATATGGAGGACTTTCAGGCCAACGCAACAGTTATGTTGATGGCTAATATGCACGAGCTACACATGAGTGACACAGGCCTAGTGTATGACACTGATGGCTTGTCTCGGTACCGAACAAACCATATTCATCTCGATCTAATATCTCCGCCAACATCCGAATCGGCGAGGCTCAGAATGTTCAAAATGAGTCGTCCACATCTCATTCTGACGATTCTCAACTAGACCTCGTAGTTACATTTGACGATCAAGATGATCTTATGGTTACCTTTGATACTCAAATTGACTCCGTGGTTATACTTGAGGATCTGAATAGTGATCATGTTGTGACTCACGTTGAACACGCTGAACTTCTGCCTAGTCCAGATGTTGATCTCTTAATTAAAGATTATCTATCCCAAATGGATGAATGTCATTCATTAAATCAGCAACTACACAGTAAAAATGCACTGTTAACCAGGGATATTGAATGCTTAAAACAGCAACTCAATTTTTTCAAAACTCAAGAAAACCGTGAAAAAGGTTTTGAAGCCGCTTTTGCTAAATCACATCAAAACGAAAAATCTTTAGAACTACAAATTCGTGATCTAGCCGCATCGAAGAATGCTTTGTTGTCTCAAATAGAACAACTGAAACATGAACATAAAAAACAACTTAACGCTCTTACTTTGGAAACTCAAAAAGCCAAGGTTGAGTTGTTAACTTGTCAAAAACAGTTCTCTGCGTACAAAAAGCATTCAACGAAACGAATAGATGACCATCTTGAAGAAATTGTCGGCTTACAAAACAAACTCAAAGAGTTTCGAAATGTTGTTTACAAACATGTTGAGTCAATCACAACTATTCAAAAGTTTACTTTAAAACCCAATCCAAATGGATATGGACCGAATCTTGCTGATTACAAACCACAACTTTCAACCAAAGCATTCAAACCAAATCCTGAAGTTTCCAGTGCAGAATATAAAATTGATGATTCTGTTATGAGTGTTGTGGAATATCATCGTCAAGAGGAATTATATGCAGAAGACGAGATTCGATCGAAATTAGAAAATGTTGTTTATAACAAACCATTTAACTATTCAAAAGCGGTCACTTTCGTCACACCACAGGATTCTTCTAACACACCCAGGATTATCACAAAACGTCCCGAGTCTTCTAATGTTGCTCCCCAACCAAATTATGCAAAAATTTATGGTCCTTTACCTTCACTCAGTGAAGTAAAATCAAAACCAAAAAATCGTCAAATTCTTAGATATTTTGACATTTTCACTTCTGACCTCAAACTTTTAGAACGTGAGATTGAATTTCATTCTGAAATAAAAGTTAAACATTTTCAATTGCCTCAGGCGCGAGAACAAAGAGATATTTTTCAGAAAAGAATTTTACCCCATGTTAAAAATTTGAAAAATTGTGCATTGTATTGGGAAAGGGAATTTCATAAGGAACTTGGATTGATGAAAGTCGTTTTCGAGAAAACAGAAACATCTATTTCTAATACAAAACGTAAAAAGAAAATGTTACGAAAAGATGTTGATCGACTCTTGGAAGATGTTATCTGTGCTGATATCCATAATGTTGTGTTATTGCATTCTTTGCCATATGCATCTGATTATATCTCTGCTAATTCTGTTAACTCTGTTGAAATTGTTGAGAATACTGATAATGTGCATCAGATCGAGTCTTTAAAAGTTGAAAATGAACGACTGTTAAACGAACTTTCAAATGCAAAACGTCGTCTTCAATGGTGTCAAAAAGATTGTCAAAATCGTGAACTTGCTTTGCAAAACAAAATCAACCAGTTGCATTCCAAAATGTTTAATCCAAAATTTGAGCAAATGGATGATCAAAACGCGTTTTTGAAATGTCAAATCACAAAATATGAACAAGAACTTGAAAAAGTTAAAAAGGAACATGGTGTCATATTTGATTTACTCAAACAGACTCGTGATGAAGCATCAAACGAACTTGATTATTATCTTGCACACACTAAAGAAGTCATGAATTTTTCTGGAAATCTTTGTTATGAAAATTAAGATTTGGTGCACACTATCATTAAGTTAAGGGAGATGTTAGGAAAATATGAACAAGTTCAGCCTAGCATCATTAAGAAAATTGCACCTGTTACACTTAGCAAACGTGACCTCAAAATGCCTACTGACAAAACACAAGATACTAATGTGCTTCCCTCTACTGAAACAGGAATAGTTGCCTCTTGTCCAAACGTCCGCACTTCACAACCTAGGAGCAATACAAGGAAGAATAGGAAGTTGCGACCTAAGAAAAGAACAATAAAGAATGCTGAAGTAGAAGAACACCCTAGGACTTTGAATAAGAATCAAGTTGCATCCACTTTAGATATTGCGTCTGACAAATGTAATAGAAAAAGTGATGTAACAAATGCTGAACCTTTAAGTACTTTTGATATTAAGTCTGAAGCTTCTTGTGTTATATGTCGTAAAAGTATGCTTTCTGATTGTCATGATAAATGTGTTGCTAAAGCTATCTTGTCTCGTTTACGGAATCCTAAGAAACGGAATACCTCTAGGCCCACTAATGCTTCTAAGTCTGTGCTTGGTAAACCACCCTCTTTAGATTCTAAGAAACGCATTGATTTCCTTGTAGTTCCAGTATCACCTCCAAGGAATGTAGTACCACCTAGTGTATTCACTAAGACTAAAGCAAAGACTAGTTGGAGATGGCAGAAATGGATTCATAATACACTAGGATTTAAATGGATGCCTAAAATCATTGATGTGTGTATTTCGACTATAACTGCATCGGAACCCTCTAACTCTTCGGGTTCCACATCTACTTCTATTCCATCTGTGTCGTGTGTGTGTAATGCAGGTGATACAGATCATCCTTTGGATTGTTGATAGCGGATGTTCCCGACACATGACAGGCAATCTTAAACTGTTATCAAACTTTGTTGCAAAGTTCATTGGCACTGTCAGATTCGGGAATGATCACTTCGCAGCTATCATGGGCTACGGAGATTACATCAATGGAAACATCGAAATTAGCAGGGTTTATTATGTGGAAGGTCTCGGTCACAATCTGTTTTCTGTTGGTCAGTTCTGTGATGGAGATTTGGAAGTTGCTTTTCGGGAGAAAACTTGTTTCATTCGTGATCTACAAGGAAATGATCTTATGTCTGGCACTCGCAATTCAAGTCTGTACACAATCTCAATGCAAGACATGATTGCTTCATCTCCCATTTGTCTACTTTCAAAGGCAACATCAACAAAATCTTGGCTATGGCACCGACGTCTCTCACATTTAAACTTTCAAACCATAACCAACCTTGCTCGATACAAACTTGTTGAAGGTCTCCCGAGATTCCGGTATTCTAAAGACCACCTTTGCTCAGCTTGTGAACAAGGGAAAAGCACTCGTGCTCATTTTGCTTCAAAAGTGGAACACAGCTCTCAGCATGTGCTTCATCTTCTTCACATGGATTTGTGTGGCCCAATGCGTGTGCAAACGATTAATGGCAAACGCTACATCTTGGTAATCGTCGATGACTACTCACAATGGACTTGGGTCTACTTTCTTCGAAGCAAAGATCAAGATCCACAGATGATCATCACCTTTCTCACAAAAATTCAAGTTCAGCTCCGGAATACAGTCCGACAAATCAGAACAGACAAAGGAACTGAATTTGTGAATCAAACTCTTCGTGAATTTTATGAGAAAGTAGGAATTGAGCATCAAACATCTATTGCACGCACACCAGAACAAAACGGAGTTGTTGAAAGACGGAACCGTACGTTAGTGGAAGCTACAAGAACAATGTTAATCAATGCTAAACTTCCAGATTACTTGTGGGCTGAAGTCGTCTCAACTGCATGCTACACTCAGAATCGTTCAATGATTACAAAACGCCACAACAAAACACCTTTTGAGCTCATCCACAACCGAAAACCGAATCTCAAACACTTTCATGTATTTGGATCCCTTTGCTACCCGAATAATGATCGTGATGACTTTGGAAAGCTCAAAGCCAAAGCTGACATTGGAGTCTTTATTGGATATTGTGATAATTCTAAAGGTTACCGGATCTGGAATCGTCGTACAAAGTAGGTTATGGAAACGATTCATGCAAATTTCGATGAGCTTACAGAAATGGCTTCTGAGCATAACAGCTTGGAACCCGGTCACAACCGTTTAAACTTCCCTCTTACCCCATCATCAGCTGAACCAATCCCCCAGCTTACTCGTCAAGAAATGGAAAAGCTATTTGCTCCTCTGTTTAGTGATGATATTGATGAATGTGCTCCAGGTGTATCCAATGTTTCCGCTGCTCAACCTGATCATATTCCAATACCTGCAACACCTGCTACAACCACTACCATTGAGGAAGCACCACCAGTTGACTCTACAACAACAGTTGAACAAACTGCTTCCAATGACGCTGAACCAACTGATGATGTTCTGAACAATGAAGTACCCCCACCTGCATATTTTGATCCAAATGCGTTCTTCAACCCGTTTGCTAATGAAACTGCTGCACCAGATGTTGCGGAATCATCTACAAGCCATTTGAATCCTCCCAATCTGCAGAATGTATATCAACATCAACCATCCACTCATCGTTGGACAAAAGACCATCCTCTAGAGAATATTATTGGTAACCCGAATCAACCAGTCATAACGCGACAACGTCTTCACACAGACGGTGAACATTGCATTTATGCACTCACTGTCTGCCAATCTGAACCTAAAAACATTAAAGATGCAATGACCAAAGATAACTGGATTGAATCCATGCAAGAAGAACTCAATCAGTTTAAACGTCTTGAAGTATGAGAATTGGTTGAAAGACCAACAGGGGTCTTCGTCATTGGTCTCAAATGGATTTGGAAAAACAAATTGGATGCTGAAGGAACCGTAATCAGAAATAAGTCACGCCTGGTGGCTAAGGGTTATAGACAGGAAGAGGGTATTGACTTTGAAGAATCATTCGATCCGGTTGCTCGTCTTGAGGCTGCACGGATTTTTCTGGCGTTTGCGGCTCACATGAACATCACGGTCTTTCAAATGGATGTCAAAACTGCCTTTCTCAATGGACAACTGAAAGAAACTGTCTATGTTAGCCAGCCAGAAGGATTCGTTGATCCAGAGTTCCCTAATCACGTATACAAACTGTAGAAGGCTCTCTACGGTCTCAAACAAGCCCCTCGGGCGTGGTATGATAAGTTATCATCCTTTCTTATCGCCAATAATTTCGTAAAAGGTTCGGTCGACCCTACACTTTTCATACAATATCACGGGGCTCACATTTTAATCGTTCAAATTTATGTGGATGACATCATTTTTGGATCAACACATTTAAAATACTCAAACGCTTTTTCAAAACTAATGACAAAACATTTTGAAATGTCAATGATGGGTGAACTCACATTTTTTCTTGGAATGCAACATCAATCACCCCGTGGTGTTTTCTTAAGTCAGTCCAAATTAGGGATGGCAAAAGCACCCGAAACCGATGGGTAAAACCGAAACCCGAACCGGTTGGGTCGGGTTCGGGGGCGGGTTCGCGGGTTTGGATACGGGTTCGGGTAGACGTATTCTTTTTTTTTTTCGGGTACGGGTTCTAGTAATACCCGCCCGTTTACCCGTACCCGTATCCGTACCCGTATACCCGAATTTGTACCCGTTTTTTTGCTAATTCATATAAGGTCTTAATAAGTTTTGAGCTCTTAACCTTGTACAATTTTTTTCTACTCTACTCCTTAATAGCATATATCTTGGTAATTACAAACTATTAAATTAACACTTACGCTTGACGCTTTAATTCTCACACACATGACATATTAATTCTTTAATCTTCAAACATTATGAATATTGAAGTCGTTTTCTTTAACTTCTAAAATCTTTGAATATATTAGGGTGTTTTGGTTTTTTTTTAGGTTGAGTTGTACAACGACGATTTTAATTGGGGAAAACCGATAACCCGATGGATAATAATAATCGGGTACCCATCGGGTATTGGGGCAGGTTCGGGTTTGGATATTATAAACGGGTACGTATATGGGTTCACTAAAACCCGCCCCGAACCCGACCCGTTGCCATCCCTAGTCCAAATATGCCCTTGAACTCTTAAATAAGTTTCGAATGCAAACCTGTGACACCTATGCCACACCAATGGCACATACCAAGAAACTAGACGCTGATTTACATGGGAAATTGGTGGACCCTACCAAATACCGGAGTATCATTGGGTCTCTCATGTATCTAACAGCTAGCAGGCCTGATATTGTCTTTGCCGTATATCTTTGCTCCCGTTATCAGTCGAGACCAACTGAAACTCACCTCTCAGAGGCTAAAAGAATCCTCCGATACATCAAGGGAACCATTAACTTGGAGATCTGGTATCCGAAGGATTCTGGTTTTGAACTAATAGCTTTTTCAGACGCCGATCACGCAGTCGCTTAGACTCTCGAAAAAGTACTTCAGGAGCATTACAATTTCTTGGTGATAAACTGGTGTCATGGCAATCGAAGAAGCAGGATTGTACATCGCTGTCCTTAACAGAAGCAGAATATGTAGCCATGTCGGCGTGTTGTGCTCAAGTCATTTGGATGAGAACACAACTCAAAGACTATGGTTACATATTTGACAAAATCCCGATGTACTGCGACAATCGAAGTGCTATTGCGATCTCGTGCAACTCCGTTCAACACTCAAAATCAAAGCACATCGATCTTCGATATCATTTCATCAAGGAGCACGTGAAAAAGGGTACTGTTGAATTATATTTTGTGGGTACTGAATACCAATTGGCAGATCTCCTCACCAAAGCCTTAGCTCCTGCTAGGTTTAATGAGTTGGTCCACCGGATTGGTATGAGGTGTTTGACTCCAGAGGAACTGGATGAACTTTTAAAACATTCTTAAAATCAGTCAAACACCAAAACCTCTTTTGTAAATATTTTTCAAAAACAAAATACAAAAAAATATAAAATCTGATAAAACAACAAAAATATTCTTCTAATCTATATTTCTTTTAACATTGCAAGTACAAATCTTCCGTCAACACTTTAATCTTTCAAAATTCAATATTTTTCTCAATCAAGTGTTGAGGGGGAGAAATCAAATATTTTTCGGTTTCATAAAACCTTGTACTTTCATGTTCCTCATTCTGGTTGTTTCTTTAATAATGGTGTTCACATTTCTGGTTTACTGACACTCCTCGGACTCAAATATTTAAAATTTCATTATTATTTAAGACGAGGGGGAGTGTCGTCAAATTTCTTGCCAAACATCCTTCGTTTGGTAACCAAAATGGAAGTTATGGACATTGATTGTAAATGGTTAAGGTGGAGGGACTAATTGTGTCAAAAGTTCAAAGTTATTTTAACAAAACTCTCCACCTAACCACATTAACTCTTCCTCATTTAATTCATCTCATTTAATATCCCAACCACCATATCCTACGCGTAAAACCTCATCTTCAAATCTGTGTTCTTGATCAACAATTTGTAAGTGTTTTCACAATCTTTGGGTTAAAACAAACATTGGTTTTGAATTTTAAACAAATCCAACGGTTAAAAATCAAGTTTGGGAGATTGTTGTGTTCTACGCGTAAGCTATGAACACAACTTCTTCATTTGTGTGTTTGTGGTTGAAATGGTAGTGTCAAAACCTTTGTTTAATCATAATGATACCATTTTCATCATCAAATATCACCCAGAAACTCTAATTGATTGAATTTGGTAATTAGGGTTTGTACATAAGTTTAGGGATTTTCAATTGAGAATGTTTTTGGATAAAAAGACAGTTGAGTGATGTTGTTTACAAGTTGAATTGACCATATCCATACTTAGAATTTACCCAGAAACACTAATTGCATGAAAATTGAAGATTAGGGTTTATGATCATAAGTAATTGGGTATTTTTGATTCGCTTAGAATTTGATGTTAAAACTTGGATAGAACAACTCATTAGGCTTCTTAGACTTACCAGAACAAGTTTTGTGCAATTCATATGGCTAGAACGCTTACTCGTAGAAATTAAGCTTTAGGGTTTTAAGTTTTGCGCGTAACCAGTTTCTACGCATAACTGCTTGAAAGTGTTTCCATGATTAGAACTGAAAAGGAATGTATATAGATGATAATATTGGTGTTATGATATGTTTATTTCAGGTTTCTATGCGTGTATAACTCAGAATCAAGGTTACTTGATCATCTACGCATAAGTATCACCTTACGCGTAGCATGTTATGCGTAAGAGAAATCTTACGCGTAACCTTTACGCGTAAGGTTCTACAATGGGGACTACGCGTATCCTGTGAAGGATATGCGTAAACAGTAACCTCTACGCATAAGGTTCACTCTTACGAGTAAGCCTTAAGCTTAAGGTTCCATATACGCTTACGGGTAAGCTTTACGCATAAGGTCCTCTTTTCCCATGCGTAATATTTCTTACGCGTAAGTCAAGAACCTACGCAGAAGCTTACAAGTTACGCGTATAATCACTCCTATTTACGCATAAGCTTGCAAAATCTACGCCTAAGCCTAGTGTTAACCTTAATTATGAATTGTTACGCGTGCAAACTTGTAAATAAATAAATCATAAAGCCACGAAACCAATAATGTCACTAATAAGCTTAAACGTTTAATAAGTTGTGAAAAATAAGTGAAAACTTGGACTTTAAAACTCAAAGTTAACCAACTCAAGATAATTATCACGACGTCTTTGGACTATTAGACAAACAAGTGACATTGGACTCGTAACAATCATCGACATATCACATTCAATAATTAGACAATAAAATCTGATAACGCTACACGCGTCGTTCGGGGTCAAAGGAACTTCCTTTTCTTCGAGCAAGTTTTATAACATCCTAGGCAGTGAACCTAATCGTTGTAGTGTAGTATTAGGGTAAGCCACGGGTATTGATATCGTTCTCTAGGGGAATAGGAATGCTAGTGAGGAGTTACTACGCTAAGGTTGGGGTTGAGGAAGATTATTTTTTATCTTTTTATGTTTTTTTAGGAATTGGAAAGGTACGAATCTTGGGGTTTAGATTTGGGGGTTGGTATTTCTACCGATTACTCTACTTGTCTAATTATCTAATATAAGGTGTATGTAGTCTATGTCTAATTATTGTGTGCTCGTATGATGGTTTAAAGGTGTGTTTACTTAGGTTTTATTACTCCTTAATTATCTCCTATTGATGGTTGAATTGTCACGTCCTTATTCTTAATCGCGTTGTGTGTCTAAAGTCGTAGGGTATGCGTTTGTCCCTAACTCTTTGAAACTACCAAAGGGCCTCGTCTACAAAATCTCTAGGAATTATAGACTCTAACTCTAAGGTATTCTTTGGATGGTTTAGCCTACAACTACTCTAGGCGTTATAGTCTAAGGTTCACAAAGATTAATCAAGCATTAACTACACAATGAATGACCTATCGCATTACTAGATCATTAACAATTAAGATAAGAGACAACCAATCAATATTCAATAATTAAGTTTTATATTCCCTAAGGAAACACACAAGTAAATTAGCCGGACTTGGAGAACATGCAAGCATACACACAAATAATTGAAGACATAATTGAATTAATGAAGTAAAACACTTATCTTGATGTAAGATAGGGTTTGGAACCCTAAAATACTGTACAAGACAGCCTTGGTTCGGTTTAGGTTTTTTTTTCCAAAAGACTACACTCTGAAAACTAAAAAAATTCGGATTCTATATATAAGATTACAATCGTGACGACGTCACCTTATGAATTGTGACGCCGTCGGGTCGCCGTCATTAGGGTTTCGTCTTGGCCACGTTAGTCTTGCGACGGCGTCACCTTATGTTTGTGACGCCGTCCTCGTCAGTCTCTGACGCCGTCTGGATCAAATCTAGGCCGTCTGAGTTGCGACGACCTACTCTTTTAAAGCGTGACACCGTCACTTGAAAATAAGCAATTTGGCTACCGAGCCGTCATTAAAATCGATGCGACGGCCACAGATAACACCTGACACCGTCCCCTTGTATTTCAGCAGCTTGAGTGTCTTGATTCTTGACTTTGGCCATTTTCTTCGTATATCCGCGCCTTTTCGTCCAAATAAGTGCCATTCCAGCAATTTGCCTTCAAGAGACCTAAAAAGTGAAAAGGAACGATATTAAGTAATAACGGATACAAAAGTGGTCAAATAAGGGCTTAAACGACCCCTCAAAAAGGTACATTTTAAAACCTTATCAAAATCAACTGTTGACTAACGTAATGTCTTTCGATATGTTGGTTCTTTTGGCTAAATTTCTTTCAGATCACAACATGGACGCTCAAATGCAAAATGTGGAAGCACCAAACGTTCTCACTGTTGAAGATATCTTCCCTCATGGTTATCCAATGAAGATCGGAAAGAATAACCTTCGTGTTGATTTTGATAGTCTCACCTGCTCAGAGTCTTCTTGTCTGATTGCTGTAGACATTCTAAAGAATCACCCTTATCAGAACATGCTCACCAACTCTGCTACAGTACCGGAAATCTACATTCACCAATTTTGGCATACAATGCAAAAGATCAAAGGTCAAAATGCTGTGACAGTGACGCTCAACCACAAATAAGTCACCATCACACCAGCAGACTTAAGGGCTATTCTTCTCATTCCCGTCATCAAGCCAACTGAATACAATGCCACACCAACTGAAGAGGCCGTTCTGCAATTCATGATCGACATTGGTTATGACGAAGCTACAGGAGTAATCACAAAGCATTCATACGTGGATCTTAAGAATATTCCTCAGCCATAGAGAACCCTCTACATTATCATCACCAAATCCGTTTTTGGACGTGGCAGTGGTTATGAGCATCCCAAGCTCATAGAACTACAGATCTTTTGGGCTTTGGTCAACATGAAACACATTGAAGTTGAAGCTCGATATGGGACGACATGATGTCTTTCCTCAAAAGCTTGGCTCCAAGATCCCATATATCGATATACCAAACTGTTGATCCAAAGAGCTCTAGGAATAATCCCGATATTCCTTTGAGACTCAATGACCCCAAACAACACTCCGCGTTGTATGAGCCCACACTCACCGCCAGATTTAAAGACTCAACAACAAAGAAACAAGGTGCAGTGTTACCGTAATATCTTCTCAATGATGGCATCAAACAGCTTTATTCATACAAAAGATATCCGTAGCGGTTGATGAAGGCAAAGTAGGTTTTCTTGACAAAAAGTCCTCTGCTACTCCTACTAGGAAAACCGGAGAGGCAAGACAGGGAGTGTTACAAGCACCGAGCGAGAAAGTTTCCTAAGAGGTCACATACTCTCAAAAGGAAAGTTCCCTCTAAGGAAGCCATCCCGATTCCCAAGCCAGAACCGAAACAAAAGCTAGTCGATGAAGACTCGAGAAAACACCGAAACGGACGAAGAAGTTTTCTACTCTAAAACCCCAATCGTTGAAACTGAGAAAGTAGCAAAACCTCCAAGTCCCAAAGGTGACAAGGGAAAGATTCCGGTGCTTGAGCAAGAAGAAGAAGAAAGTTCAGATGAAGAGCAACTAGACAAAGACTACAAGAAAAAGGTGAAGAATTTGAGACTCCAACACGATCTTGAACAATTCAAACAAAGAACAAATTCGTGGCCCTGGAGGGTCAAGTGGTGCTTCACTATCTACACCAGCCGATGCGGTTAATCACCGATAAGGAACCGGTACCACCACCCACGAACAACAACAACGGCAACTGGAGGACACCATCACCTATGAATTTGAGGAACCAGAAAAGGAGAAGTCCGAGAAAGAAAAGTCGATGAAGATGCCGGGCAGCTAAGTCAAAAGCAGAAATAGAAGCTCAAGCTAAAGCGATGAAGAAGTCGCTTAAGGTTGAGTCTGGAAAAGATGACGAAGTCAACTATGATGATTTTCTTCTAGATAGTCCAAAGACGCTCAAAAGAAGAAACTTCGAACCAAAGAAAGGATCCTGAGTCTCCTCATATCTCATCCTCATCAGACTCATCCTCTCATTCATCTCCACCACCATCCAAAGGCACAACCAGATCCACATCCAAGTCAATAAAGAAACCAACCAACTCTTGGATATCCCGAGCAAAAACAAAGATTGTCAATGCTGTCAAGCAACTCAGGAAGAAAGACGTGACCAACAAAAAGCTGAATCAACTCGCTGACAGAATCAACTTTCTTCAAAACGGGATAAATGAGTTGTTGAAAGAAAGGGAACAAATCCAGAAGTTTATCAAAGGAGATTTCCAAAAGGAATTGGAGAAGACGACAAGAGAATATACTCACAAGTTTCTTCTTGACACTGTCCCTAGTTTGACAAGAGAAGTATTTTCCAGACAACTTACTCCAAATATCGTCGCGTTGGTTAAACATATAATGGCCAAAGAATTTGATCTATCTGAAACTGAGTTAATTGCTAAATTGGTGATGCAAATGTCAAAACGATCTGCAACTTTTACTTCGTATGAAGCTAAATTTTTTGAAGGTCTACTAGATTATCAACTCAGATCATCATGCAAAGAATCAGAAGACCAACCTAGACGACCAAGAGATGACGATGATAAGGACAAGGACCCTGCACATAAATGTCCAAAGAAGTCTGGTGAATCTTCCTCCATGCCACCACCTCCCAAAAGGACTCCAACTGATAGAAGCTCTCCACCAAGTTCTGCTGCTGATAAACCTCAGGACTCTGAGTTACCACCTCAGACAGAGAAAACCGATGATCACTTCGAGTACACTGGTGGTGACGATGAAGAGATACCTGACCCCCGACAACAACCCAACTCTCCCGACACAGCAAAGAAACCAGCATCATCATCTAGGCCAAAGAAGAAGAAGAAGACGACTAAGGCTGATGTCGTCTCATGGCTAGACGAAGATGACACAGAGTATGAATGGTTCTCTAAACTAGTTGATGCTACTCCCGCCCTAACTGATGATCAAGATATGGTAGAAGGTCGTACATTGGAGCATGCTAAGTTACTGCAAGAAAAGTTCCGAGTGAAGAAGATGACGAAATCAGAGTTGAGACGAATCAAGAATGAAGCCTTTCAACTACTCAAAGACAACTCGGAAAGTGCTATTGAAGATGAATATCACCTTGAAAACATAGCACGATCCATGTCTAACAACATTGATTGGCTCAACCCTGAAGCAAACATTGGCTTCACCAGAAGAGACAAGGCTCCATACTACACCGACTGGTCTAGACCTCTACCAACGATTGGCCAACCAGATCAACCTAAGATTCCATTCCGCTACTTCTTCAAAAATGACTTAGAATTTCTTCTACACGGTAGCGATGGTTCAAAGAAATACGCTACATCACTTACACTTCCGTTCCCGCCAGCCATATACTCCAATTGCATAGCCATCGAGGAAAAGGCTACTCACATGTTTTCTAACAGTGTGGAACAGTATGACATTGATGCACTGTATGTGATTCACAATTGGCCGGAACGCCGACGAATCAACTACAAGAGCTGCCAGGTTCAAAAGTCTAAACATGAAGTGCACAGTGATAAAGGGATCGTTGCTGTTAAGCATGTAGCCCTTTCGTCTATATGGGACTACAGTTTTCTCAAGAAAATTGTGGTCAAAAGACAAGACGAAAGGGACTATGATTTCTGTGAAGCGGACTTCCAGAATTTATCTCTCAACGACATTGAAGATCTGTATCTTGCCAAGGTACAGGGAAGAATGAGACATTTATCGACTGAAATCCAACGTGAATACATCAAGTCCCTGCTCATCTTCATCAGAAGCATAGTGATCCAGGAACGTGTAGAAGATTTACAACTTGCCGTTGAATCGTATCAGACACGTGTCAACCTCACCGGACCTCAGCTAGAACTTCCTGACATCAACCAGCTTCCACAATACACTCTCATCAGCAAACCGTTTGGAGTAGTTTACCGCAGTGAACTACAACGCAACTGCTTGATGGTGTGTAGAGATCTTCATAAGTTTGGGGATCACACACTGAAGAAAGTTAGGGACGGCTTGGCTTATAGGTTGAAGGCGATACATGAAGGCATTGGGTCACCAAAGCGATGGAATTCTTAGGAGAGACGGGATGTTAAGAGGATCATCACTCGAATCGATGAAAGGTTGTACAGAAGGGACCAGTTCAGAACTCTGGAAAGCTTCATAGGTGGTCGTCCCAAGATTAATCTCACAGGCTATCAACGTCCTGTTCGCATTCCTGGACTACCTGGTACCTCTTAAACTGTTTCATTTTCTATATTGATTTGGATGTGTGATTATTTAATGACAACGGCTTGTGCACACATAATAGTGTACAACCCGTTCTTGTAATGAAAGGACCATGTGGTACGCTTCAGTGCCACAATCCTATAAAAGGAGCGAAAGCTTCTTATTTTTGAGTAAAACTTATCAAAACTTTCATTTTTCAAAGTTTTGCTCAAAAGAACAAGCACTTCCCCTTACGATTTTCAAAACCTCAAAAGTTTATATCACTTGTTGAGGGGGAGTATTTGTCAACCAAAATCTTTGTTCACAAAATTGTTCTTTGTGGAAATCTTCCCGCAAAACTCAAAATGGTCATATTCCATATCAAAATTTCATCAAAAATAACATTCAATATGCCATTTTTTTAGGGGGAGAAAAATTATGTGATAAGAAATATGTTGTGAAATTGCAAATGAATCTTTGTGCTACAGACTTAACCAATGAATTGACGATATCTTAATTGTTAGTAACTTGAAAAGACTTGTCCCGGACGGGTAATAATTTCAAGCTAGTTCACTAGTGATGTAAACGTGTCTCGCAACGGACTTGTCAGAGTAGAATGTACCATTCGAGAAACTCTTGGTACACATGAACTTTGACGGGTTTAACAACCTTTCGAGGCTTGTCCACATCTTCAAGATAGTTATTAGAGCTAGTTGTCACCTAAAACTGACAATGTAACTGTTTAACTATGCTACGTAACTGTGTCTCGCGGGGGATTGTCTATCTTGAGTTGATCAATTCAAAAAATGCGCGCTCCTCCCTCACCATGCAAATTTTTGTCAAAACACTTAAGCATGTGTGGAGGGGGAGTATTTCTGCAAAATAAAAACTCTCGAAGTGTTTCAAAATGTTTCTTATTCATAAACACTTTGAGAAACTTTCAAGAAATCGGTTTTATGGCAATCGAGTTATAAGGTGATTAAGGTTAGGAATAACCGTCCTATGATCCACCAGAGCCAGAGGGATCTACCCAAGGACACTACCAATAGTTAGAATTAGAAGTCCTTAGGTATGATTATAAAAAGGAGAAAATGAGAATCGGAGAAAGAAGGAGTTGAAGAATTAAAAAGAAAAGCAAAGAAAAGGGTGAAAAGAAATAGCCCTCCAAATTAATCAACTTAGGGCAGACACCGGGTTCAATTCATATGCTACTGGTTGTCACTTGATGACACCGGTATTGAAGATCAAAGTCGTCATGGATCCAGTGACGCATGCACTAAACCTTCTTAGCCACTCAAGTTTCTCTCAATAGAAGCTTGTTTCATTCTCACAGGGAACCCTACGTAAACTATCGGATTTCTCTTAGAGATTGCTGGTATTGAAGAAGGAGACCCTCTCCCTAGTCTCCGCTCAGGAAAACCAAAGCGCACTATTGAGTCTAGAGCCACGAGATTCATCAAAAGATCTCTTAGGTACACTTTACATTTTATCACTTGTCGTTCAACAATAAGGACGCAAGTGATACTTTATCGTGTCCTTCACAGATCTTAGCAATCTGTCGAGAACATTTATGAGAGGTTCACAATAGTGATCCTCCGTGATTGAATGGAAACTCCTGCCAGGGTCAATATCAAACAGCCCTGACAGCAGGTCACTTCGGTAACTCCCCGTGGATTACGCTTAGTGTGTCTCAAACGGTCTACAGTCGTGAGGTGATGCTTCGGTGTACCTCAGCGACTCATCTGAACTGTAGGTGTACTTCGATACATCGCGTTATCTCACTTGTGGGACTCCAGTTCAGGAACAGCCTTTGTGAGAATTAGAGTTGTGTTTTCACACTATGCTGTTAACACTCTCGAAGTTCAAACTTGTAAGTGCTGGAATCCGTTTATCACTAACCATTCTTATGTTTTCTTCTTATGGAAGCTCTGGAGCGGACTGATCGTGCAGATTCTTCACATGCTCATACCAACATCATCACTAATGGAAGTTCTCTCAAAAGGCAACACAAAGTGATCCGTGCAAAACCGTAGAATTGATTTGAGGTTACAAGATTCAGTAACCCGGTTTTGAGTTCAAAATTTTCAGCCACAATGGCTGGTACAACAATAGCATCTCCATACCCGTCGATGGGTGCCTGGAGAAGCTCACACATAGGGCGTTCTCCCGCCATGGTAACGGAAGTAGTGTGAGCAGTCCGGATCTCAGATCCGACTGATGGAGCAGAAAGTCTACGGACACGCCTTCTTGGAATCTTGACAAGCTCACGAAATGGGCTCACAGATCTAGAAGAGCGAAAAGATACACTAGAGTTAACTCTAAGAGACCTCAGAGTTAAGGAGAGAAATGGGAATTATGAAGGGAATTATAAAATTTTGGGGTGAGAAGAATATTTATGGGTTTTCTGGTTCTGACAAGTAGATATACCAACAAAATCAATTAAAACAAACTCGAGGCAAAACAACAGTGAACTTAACCAATAATCACAAGATGAATGGATTCTTTGAAAAAGGTACACCAATCACAAGGACACAAAGGCAAGTTTTAAATCTTTAGTTCGAGAACTTATTATGGTCGCACCCCCAGTTAGGTAGTGCACTGCCTTGGTTTGCGGTGGTAAGATTTTATGTTATTATTATTAAGAAAACGACAAATCTTTTTGTATTTTTATATTTGATACATATATAGAAACAAAAGGAAAATATTTTTGTGTTTTATATGTTTTTAGCTGTTTTTGGGTTTTTGGATTTTTTTTATAAGAAAATATGGATATATATATAGATAGATGGATGGATGATATGAACAAAGAGTGAATATTCAAACTACTAATCTGCTAAACGATAGATAATCAGCACAGCTCCCCGGCAGCGGCGCCAAAAATTTGATCCGTGCAAAACCGTCAAGTTTTCTCACGCAAGCTGACCACTTGTGAATGGTCAACTGTAAGAAACTTAAAACAGCTTAAGCACAGATGCAATGAAGATCAGGGGAGTATAGTGTTTCCCCGGGTCGTTATGTCCCAGCGAGCTATGCAATGGATCACCAAACGTATAGTGATCGAGAAATTTGAACAGAAAAAGGGATTGTGATTTTATTATAACTACAGAAAAAGTCTATAAATACAAAGGCTTAATTGCAAATTAAAGGAAATTAAAAAGATAAAAAATATTAAATAAACGCTATCACTATTTGCAAAATGATGTTTTTGATTTTATGTTTTTATAAAACTTAATTAAAAACTACGTAGCGTACAAAAGAAAAAGTGAAACTTACACAATATTAACCCTAAAAATATGAAAATGATATTTTTACAAACCTAATGATAAAATAAAATTTATAGAAAAAGAAAATTATTTTTACAACTATTTATCTATTTATTATTAATTAAAAACTATTTTTAACTATTAAATAATTACCTAAAATACAAGAAAATGTGAAATAAAGCTAGAAAAATAAAATGAAGACTTAGAAAAATCTAAAATATCAAAAGAGAATTTTCAAAACTATTTTTATATTTTTCTGATTATTTTTCTATTTTCTAGGAATTAAAAACTGTTAAAAACTAATTAAATGGCTTAAAAATACAAATTTAACTAAGAAAAATCTAGAAAAATATTTTTTTGGCTTTTTATATTTATCTAAACCTAGGAAAATGAAAAATTATTTTTTTTGAAGCTTTTCTTAATTATTTGTATTAAATACTAATTAAAAATGCTTAAAAACTAAATTAAATCAAGAAAAATACTAAACAGACTTGGAAAAATCTGAAAAATTCAAGTTAAGTCTAAAATAATGTACTGAATCAAGAAAAAATGGAAAAACAGGTGGTTGTGTGTGAGATTATGGAACTGCTATGGAATGTGCTTATGAATAAGCACTTGAATAAGCCAAATGAGCACAAACAAGCACCACACTGGAACAGAAGTTCTACTATGCTATAATAACCAAAATGCAACTAAAAACAACAAACCATAGCCTCTGAATTGCAAGATTAACAGATTTGGTTGATTTGAGTTTATTGCTTACAAACAGCTTTAGGTAACTACTTTTGGACTTAAGCACAAGCTGCAAATTAAGCTGAAAATGAAAAATAAAAGTTGGAACTCAATCAAGACCTGGCTAAGAACATATAAACCAAAAACTAGACCTAGGTAAGCTCTATTGAGCTCTGTGCAAGTGGCTGCACAAACCTGTGCAAAGTCAGTGTCAACTGACTCAGTTTGCACAGGGGAACTGAAGCCTATTTGACAAGCTCAAATGGAGCTTATAAAAATTTGCAAAATTCTACAAAAATGGTAAAAAGCAAGGAGACCAGTTGAACTTTTGACACCCCAAGTTTCACTTGATCTAACCTAGAAATGAATCCATAAAAATTCCTCCCAGATGAGCTCAAAACTGATTTTGTCGAATTTGACTTTTGATACAAATTTGAAAGTTTGACTTTGGTGAGATTTGAACTCAATTTTAGGACTGATTATGAAGTTTATGGATGAAATGAGGATATTGTAAGATACCTCTATGATTTTAAAACACAAAACAAGTGTTTTGATTTCCAAAAACTCAACAGATAAGTGTAAAAGACAGATTAATGGTTAAGTTGACTTTGGTGTTTCACAGGTACAATATATTGACAGCAATAAGTTTAATAGTGCTAAGCAAACATAAACCAAGAGGTTTCCACTCTTGAACAAATCTCAAACACAGTGTACAAACTGATCCAAACACCCCTTAACAACACTGATTTGCAATTTTAATTAAGCTAAACTACTGATCCAACTTGAGCAAATACTAACACTGATTCTGATGAGCCTAATAACACTTAAGCAACAGATAAAAAACCAAAATAAACCATGAGTACAGATTATGCCAAAAATTCTAGAAAATTACTCACAAATGGTCCTAGCCACAATGGCTTGAATTCAAGTAACCAGAGAACCACTATCCTATATATCAACCCAATGAATGCTAAATCACCCCAAATCTACCTCTGCATCACCCATTTCCATTTCCATTGCCATTTTTGCCCAGTTTGACTTTTCTTGACCAAGAACCAAAATTACTTGAACCTTGAATGTAACCTTATAAAATGTTAGAATGAGCTTATATAAGCTTGTTGAAGCTTAAAGTTAAGCTACTACAAGCTTTGATATATGATTTTGAAAATGAAAATTGCAACAGTAAGCTTAACAATGTGAAATGGTAATATGACTTAAATTGGTACTTGAAATTGGTTTATATTGATCAAATAACTTAACATGAGTACATTACAACAAAGGATCACAGATTTTTAACTTAACTAAAAACTTTATATTAAAAACGACATTCAAGAAAATTTAAAAACTAGTAGACTCCTCTTTTCTTCTTCTCTTGCTTCCTTTTTATACCCAAACTCTTTCTCTCACTTCTCTGATAGTTTCCCACCTTTTTCCCTGGCCATTGGATCACTTGAACTCATCTTGGCCGTTTGATTGAATTTGGCGCCAAAATGGGTATTTGACAGTTGGGGCTGAGATGGTTGGTAAGAGATGCAATTAATGCTTCTTGGAGGGTTGTTGAGGAGGGGGGAACAAAACATGGAGTAGGGTGGAGCTTTGTTGGTGGCTGGTTGCTGGTTTTGCAGAAAAGGAGGGAAAAAGAAGGAGGAAGGGGGCGTTTGCAGGTTTGGTTTTTTATATATTAAAAAAGGACGGGGTTCAAGGTGGGGGTCAAATTGGCTTGGCAGGGTCCATTTGGTTTGTGATAGGGTCAAAATGGGTGTAAAGGGTTTAAATCACAAGGACTAATGTTGCAATTTCTGAAAATAGAGGGGCCAGTTCTGCCAATTCATCAAAGTTGCTCCAAGGGCTAAAAGTGACAAGATCTAAAAGTACAAGGACCAATCTTGACATTTTCAAATTTCCAGGGGCCATTTTTGCCAAATTTCAAACTTGGAGGACCAAACTTGTAATTTCTCAAAACTTTTGACATTTTTCACCAAAGGACTAATTTTGACAAGTTATGATTTAAAAAAGACCTTTGATGATTTTACTTTTGAAATTAAGGCTCAGGGACTATTTCTGACAATTTTTGAAACTTGGGGGACTGAAACTGCCAATTATGCAAACTTAGCTCATTTTTCGTCTGATTTTAAACATTTTGCATCTGAAACATATAAAATGCACTTTTGAGATATTTTCAGTATTTTGATGCATTTCTGAGCATTTTTAAACGTTTTGCAGTTCCGATTTGACCAAAAATGATGAGTATTTACATACTCATCACAAAGTCAGAATGATTCTTCATCATGTCAAAGAATCTACAAAGTTTAAAGACTAAGAGAACTACATCAGTACTGAAATCCAACGTCAAAAAGCGTGTGAGCATGTTGGAGAAAGACGTGGAGACACTGGAGCAACGAAGCTGACCTGATACGGATAACCTCAACATACTATCATTTTCACCACAAAGAACAAAGAACTTAAGAACAAAGAAATCAAAAGACGTCAAAGCAAAATACTTCAAAAGATACAAGATCCCTACCCTGGGGAGATTGTTCGAATTAAGGCATTTCTTCTCACAAGAAAGAAGATTGTTAGAAGACGTCAAAGCTACTATTACATCAGCACCTACAACGTTTATCACTCCTTCATTCATCACCAACATTAAGGGGGAGATTGTTGGAATCACTCCTAAACTATATTACAACTGTTAGTGATTAATATGTAATAGTTAGCTTAATTAGGCCTTTATGTTTGTTATTAAGATAAGGATTGTGTAGAAGGCCCATGAGCCTTGGCCCAAGCCCATAAGAAGGGAAGGATGCTAGTAGTGTTGCCCTAGCTCCTTGCCCTATAAATAATCCCTATAAGCCCACTTGAGGGTTGGTTGTTCACTTTCATTTACTCTCTACGCATAACTTTACTCCATTACTTATACGTGTGTGTTTGTTATTGTTCAACCGATCATCTTGTCTTTCTTTCTTACATATTGAGGCTTGTGGTATAAATATGGGAACCTAACAGTAATCATACATTTGTATTGGAGCATTTTTGGGAAATTTTGAGGGACCACTCGGTTTGGAAGGATAATGAGATGCTGGCTTTTTTAAGCCAAGATGAGAGTCGGAAAAAAGCAAGGACTTCTGAAACCGACTCGGATGTGCCTGTGCCTGTACCTGAGCGACCAATTGGTCGTGATACCGCTAAGAAGAATAAAAAGAAATCTTCGGAGTGTTCCAAAGCTAGCTATATGGAAGGTGTTGCCGAGAAATGGAAAAGCATTAAGTCCATCGCATTTGGACAGAAGAAGTCGCTGGCAGACGGATACTATGATTTGAAGAAAAAAAAGCTGGATGTTGGGAATTCTGCGAAGTTAGAATTCTGCTGATGTTACTGCCGAAGAGATTCTGCTGAAGTACAATGTTTCTGCTGAAGAACAGAATCTGCTGAAGTAGTATAGTGTTTCTGCGGAAATAGTTATTCCGTGTTTTATGTATTTAGTTAGGATATGCATGAGCTTTATTAGGAAGTGATAATGTATATCTTATTTAGTTTTATGATTATACGTTTCTTAGGAAACAAGTTAGGGTTTCTTGTTCCTTGTCTATAAAAGGAACACAATAGTATGGTTAATGTATCGAATTGAAAAACATAGTTTTAGAAAATAAAGATCCATAGAGGATCAATGAGTTTTTAGTTATTGTGTTTGTGCTTATATTTGATTTTCCGCTAAAGAATATAAGTCGTAGAGATTGTCTATTAGTTTGCTTGTGATTACATAAGTAATACTAACGATCTGCGAGTGCTCAAGATCTATCAAGGTCTACAGTTTCAACAAGTGGTTTCAGAGCCTCGAGAGAGTCTCTACGATACTAAGAACCGTCTTTCATAATCACTCATACAACCAACAAATCGTTCACCATGCCTGGATCACATGATGATATTGAAGTCACCAACAACCAGAACACCACCAATCTGCAACAACTAAGTCTCTCTAACAGCAACGCCAAGTTTCCTTATCTAAAGAAGGAGGAATACGATTTATGGGCAATGAAGATGCAAAACTGGATTTCCAACATTGATTGGAATATGTGGGAAGTTGTCAAGAAGGGAAACAACTTAAAGAGAACTACCATAGATCATAATGGAAAACTTATTCATGTTCCTCCCAAATCTGCTGAAGAATTACTGGCAGTTCAGAGAGAAACCAAAGTTAAAACAATTCTTCTTCAAGCTATTCCTGAGGATCACTTGAGTGATTTTCACTTCATGAATGATGCTAAGGATATTTGGTTGGCAATCAAGGCCAAGTTTGGAGGGAATGAGGAGTCTAGGAGAATGAGAAAATCGATGCTGCGACAACAGTTTGAAGACTTTTAGATCTCTGAAGAGGAAGGAATTCACAAAGGCTATGACAGGTTTCACAAGATATTAAGTCAGTTGAATCAGATTAAGGCAAAGCCAGATAATGATGATTGCAATTCCAAGTTTTTGCGATCTTTACCTCAATCCTGGCTACAAGTAAGCATTGCCTTTAAAACTAAAGGTGGGCTTGATATGATTACATTTGATGAGCTGTACAACAAGCTTAAATCTCTTGAGCCTGATGTACGAAGTCCCTTCCGTTCATCAACTTCTGCTAGTCATACAGCATTTGTTGGAGCCTCTAATCCAAAGATGACTCATGTTCCAAGTCCAACTTACTCATCATCATCTTACACTACCACTCCATCCAGTTCTCAATCTACAACTAGTGGTATAATGGAAGATGTGCTTGGATCCTTCTTTGCTGATTATGATCCTCAGCAGGAACTTGCCTATGAGAATTTTGATCAGGTAGATCTACTGGAGATGGAAGAGATGAAGTTGAAGTGTCAAGTGGCTATGCTCTCTATGGACATCAAGAAATTTGAGCATAAGGCTGGGAGGAAGTTTGGTTTTCAGGGAAGAGATCCAGCAAGGTTTGACAAGAAGAAGGTCAAGTGCTTTACATGTCATCAAATGGGTCACTTCTCCAGAGAATGCAAGGATAGGAAGGCTGGAGATGAGGTAAGATACTCTTCCTATCAGCAGAATCAAAGGGATGCTGGAACTTCGAAGCCTAGATCCTCAACTGCTATGGTCACTTTGGATGCCAATGTCGACTGGAAATCACATGAGTCTGGGAATGATGATGGTCCTGGTGATGATAATATTGGGTTGCTTGCAAGCTGTACTTCAGAAGATAGGCATGATCAGATTGCCTTGATGGGCATCTCTCAGGTACAAAATTTCTTGTTTGGTTGTAGTGAACGTTATAATGAACTTAAGGAAGCATATGATATTTTGAAACCTAAATATAATGAATGCTATGTTGAAGTTGAAGCTTATAAACATAGTTTAAAAACATTAGAAAGACAAAAGGTTTGGTTTCAGAAGAATCAAATTGCTTATGATGAGAAGATTAGGGTGTTAGAATGTGATCTTGAATGTACACAAAATGAATTAAAAAGGTCTGAGAAATTAAGAGCTGATGTGGTGTCTGAAAACAGTGTGTTGAAAGAAAAATTAGATGCTGAAATTGCTAGGCATAACGAATGGTTACTGAATGGAAATAAGTTAGCTAGTCACATATATGCTAGTCAAACTCCTAATACTTCAATAGGCTTAGGCTTTAAGAAATATGTAGGATTAGAAGCTAGAGATGACACACGTAAATCCACACCAGCCGGCTTAGCTAATTATGTTAAAGAAGGTGACCTACATGCTGTACGTGGATCCATTAGAGGAATACCTATGCCTATTGACCTTTCCATTACTGTTGACTTTGATGGATCACACCATCTTTATGGCAAAAAGTCAAAAGACTTGCCAGACCTTGATTCTTCATCTAATGATTTTGTCTCTTGCTTTGACAGTGACAAATCTTCTGATCAAGGGTCTACTTCTTATGCCAGCTGTGATTCAAGTGATAAGTCAGACCTGCCCAAGACCTCACCTATGCCTGCACCCAAGCCTACCTACAAGCCTTTAAGAGTTGCTGCTGAAGAGTCATCTTCCAAGCCAGTTTCTTCTGAAGACTTGTCTTTTCAGTCTTTGCATAATAATAATGTTAAAAACAATTCCTTTAATGTTTCTGGTTTGAATGCTTCTGCTTGTAATAGAACATCTTTTGGTTTGAATAAATCTTCTAAACAGAAGACATGTTTTGTGTGTGGAAGTAAATTTCATTTAATTAAGGATTGTGATTTTCATGAACAAAGAATGGGTGTATGTGCTGGGAAATCGAGACCAATGTGGACTAATGTTAATGCTATACCACCTTATATTCCACAAGCTACTCATAAATCTTCTCCTTGGAGAAGATCTGTAGCTAGACCATATGTGCAACCAACTAGTTCATACTTTAAAAATGGTTATTGGCCTGGATATGTTGACTCAATGTATGCTGGGAAAGGTTACAGGGATACTGCTGTGAAGCCCTCAGCAGGTTTTTCTTGGCCACAAAGGGGACCTAAATTTCAATGGAAACCCAAGAACAATGGTGGATCTTATAAATCTGCATGGCCTCAATCTAAAGATCCACAAGGCAGGTTCAAGTCAGCAATGACTTGAGCCTCAATAGTGTACTAACTTTTTGTATATTTTTTTTGTTGTTGTAGGATCATCCTCTGAAGCACAAGGAAGTAGGCATTGTTGATAGTGGTTGCTCTAGAAGCATGTCAGGAAACAGAGATATGATGCAGGATTTTGTACCCCTTGAAGGAGGAGGCAATGTGACATTTGGTGGAAGTGATGGTAGAATCACTGGGAAAGGGACCATCAAAACACCTCAACTGGACTTTGAGAATGTGTACTATGTCAAGGAACTACAACACTTCAACTTGTTCTCAGTCTCACAAATCTGTGATACAAAGAACAAAGTACTCTTCTCTGAGGATGAATATCTTGTGCTATCTAAAGACTTCAAACTTCCAGAAGATACATCTATATTGCTGAGAGTTCCTCGTACTCACAATCTATACACATTCAAGTTAAATGATGTACAACCAGAAGGTGACTTAACTTGTTTGGTGGCTAAAGCATCCCTGGATGAATCTACAAAATGGCATAGAAGGATGGCACATGTGAATTTCAAGACCATAAACAAGCTATCTAAACTGGGTCTTGTTGAAGGACTTCCTTCTAAAGTTTTCACCAATGAACATAACTGTGTTGCCTGCAACAAAGGAAAGCAACACAGAGCCTCATACAAAGCTATTAATGCAGTGAGCCTTATATCAGAACCTCTTCAGTTGCTTCACATGGATCTTTTTGGTCCAACTCAAGTCAGAAGCATAGATCACAAGTATTTTTGTCTGGTTATTACTGATGACTATAGCAGGTTTTGTTGGGTATTCTTCTTGAGGACTAAAGATGAAACCTCTCCGGTTTTAAAAGAGTACATAACTCTTGTTGAAAACTAGCTGAACAAAAAGGTTAAAGGTATCCGGTGTGATGATGGGACAGAGTTCAAGAATGCAGTTTTGATAGAACTCTGTACGTCTAAAGGAATCAAAAGGGACTATAGTACTCCAAGAACACCTCAACAAAACGGGATGGCTGAAAGAAAGAATAGGACCCTGATAGAGGCAACAAGATCTATGCTTGCAGACTCTAAGTTACCCACTATGTTTTGGACTGAAGCTGTTGGCATAGCTTGTTATGTTCTAAACAGGGTATCTATCACTAGACCTCACTTTAAGACACCTTATGAACTTCTCTATGGGAAAGTTCCTGTTATACATTACCTTAAACCTTTTGGCTGCCAAGTGACTATTTTGAATACTAGTGATCCACTGGGTAAATTTGATGAGAAGGCTGATGAAGGTTATATTGTGGGTTATTCGGCTCATAGTAAAGCATATAGGGTACACAATTTGAATGCTAAGAAGATTGAGGAGACTTTGAACCTGAGATATCTAGAAGACAAGCCTAATGTTCAAGGACAAGGTCATGTTTGGTCATTTGACCTTGATTACTTAACTGACTATTTGGGTTATTCTAGACATGTGGCTAACCAAAATGCAGGTTCACAAGTGTCTCCCACTGACAGTGCTGCTACCATGAATGCTGATTCTGATAGTGAGTTTGAGGATGATGAGCATCCTATTGTTGTACCTTCTTTCTCCCCTAACAATTTTACAGGTGACACTTCCAAAAGTTCTACTACTGAGAGTGAAGATGAGTCCAATTATGCAGAGGACCTTGCTAGGCTTAAGAAGCAGGAGTATGCAGCTAATCTAGAAGCTGAGAGGAATGCTGAGGAGATTGCAAGAGAAGCAATCAGTGGAAATAACCATTCTGCTGAAAGTGATCCAGTTTCTCCTATCATCACCAATTCTGCTGAAGGCTATGCTGTTTCTACTCCCATTTCTACTAGAGTGTCAATAGACTTTGGAGATCCTTATACACGTTTTCCAAGACCCTCAGATCTTGGTAATCACCAACCCAAAGCTGGAGTCTTCACCTCACCTTCCTGTGACACAGAGTTTGAACCAATTGTGACTAATCTTGATACCTCCATTGATGTAAACACCACTGCTACTAAAAGAATTAACATTGCTCATCCACAGTAAAATATTATTGGTGATCCTCATGCACCTGTTAGAACTAGGGGCACTGTGACAAGTTCTAAATATGGTCAAGTGGCTTTTATCTCTTATGTCTCCAATCAACAAAGAGACAATCACACAGACTATGAACATTGTCTGTTTGCCTGTTTTCTCTCTCAAGTGGAACCAACCAGTGTTACTCAAGCCTTGGAAGATTCAAGTTGGCTTGAAGCTATGCAAGAAGAGATGCAACAGTTCCAAAATCAGCAGGTTTGGATATTGGTCCCACTACCTGAAGGGAAATATGCTATTGGGACAAAATGGATATTAAAAAATAAGAGAGATGCAAGGGGTGTTGTCATTAAAAACAAAGAAAGATTAGTAGCCCAGGGGTATAGACAAGAGGAGGGGATTGATTATGATGAAGTGTTTGCACCTGTTGCTAGAGTTGAGGCCATACAGATATTCTTGGCTTATGCATCTTACATGGGTTTCATGGTATATCAAATGGATGTTAAAGGTGCATTTTTGTATGGTGAAATAGAAGAGGAGGTTTATGTCACTCAACCTAAAGGATTTGAAGATCCAGATCATCCACATCATGTTTACAAAGTAGTTAAAGCTCTCTATGGACTACATCAGGCACCAAGAGCATGGTATGCTAGGCTTTCATCATTTCTGCTGAAGCATGGCTATAGAAGAGGTGCCATTGATAAAACACTTTTCTTGAAGAAGAATTCCACGGACATTATTCTTGTGCAAGTTTATGTGGACGATATCATATTTGGGTCTACTAAAGAAGCTTGGTGCAGGGAGTTTGAGGAGCTAATGAAGGGAGAGTTTCAGATGAGTGCTATGGGGGAACTTACTTTCTTTTTGGGTCTTCAAGTTCAGCAGAAACCTGATGGTATCTTTATCAGTCAGGACAAATATGCGAGGGACATTTTGAAAAAGTTTGGAATGGAGAGTGTCAGGACTGCCACAACACCTTATGAAGCTCCAAAGTCGAAGACAAACAATGAACCAGATCTACCTGTGAATGTTCATTTGTACAGATCTATGATTGGTTCATTGATGTATCTAACAGCTTCTAGGCCTGACATCACTTTTGCTGTGAGTGCTTGCTCTAGACATCAAGTCACTCCACTGGCTTCCCATCTCAATGTAGTGAAGAAGATTTTTAAGTATTTGAAAGGTCAACCTCATTTAGGCCTTTGGTACCCAAGAGATTCTCCTTTTAAGTTGGAAGCATATAGTGATAGTGATTATGCTGGTGCAAATCTGGATAGGAGATCCACAACTGGAGGTTGCCAATTCCTTGGAAAGAGATTGATTTCTTGGCAGTGCAAGAAACAAACTATTGTGGCTACCTCATCTACTGAAGCAGAGTATGTTGCTGCTGCAAATTGCTGTGGACAGGTTCTTTGGATACAAAATCAATTGTTGGATTATGGGTATAACTTCATGAACACAACAATTTTTATTGATAATCAAAGTACCATATGCATTGTTAAAAATCCAGTTTTTCACAGTAGAACTAAGCATATTGAAATCAGGCACCACTTTATAAGAGACGCATATGAAAAACATTTGATAAAAGTGGTTAAAATTCACACTGATGATAATGTGGCAGATCTATTAACTAAGGCTTTTGATGGACCAAGGTTTCAATACCTTGTGGTTCATATTGGTATGCTCAACCCTTGACTGCAAAGTTTAAGGGGAGGCATAGGCCTCAGGGGAGGCATATGCCTCAGGGGAGGATTTTGGATGTAAACTTTGTATATTGTTTGTATATTAGTTTATGTATTTGCTAACACTAACCAACTAATGTTCTTTTAGTTTGTTTTGGTTTGGTTTGTGTGTTTCTCTGTGTCTGTTTTGCAGTTTGCATATATAAGTTGGAGTTTATTAAGCTTGGAGATGGACATGTAAGCTTAAAAGTTTGTTTCTACTGAAAGCAAAGTACTGAAGAGAGCACATTGTATCTACTGAAGACAAGTACTGAAGTTAAAGATGCTCATTCATTCAAGTTACAGCTTACAGCTTACAGCTTACATTGCATACAATCAACTTCAAAAGGAAATACAAGATTCATAACTATACATGATCTACTAAACCTATTCTAACTTCTATCATCGACTAGCTCACATCATCTACTTCAGCTGTTGGATATGCATGATGATATGCATGACCAGTACGATGAGCTAAGAATCAAAATAGGAAGGATGGATTAAGGAAACCGAAGATGATGAAGATGAATACAGTAGATGGATGTGTGATATGACTTTGTCCTTTGTGCTTCATCTGCTGGTTTCACCAAAAAGCAATCAATCCATCTTCCTTTTACCCTTCCCTTTTACGATATGAGATGAATCACCAGACCATGGCGCAGGAAGAGCGAACACCACCTGTTTAGGTGGAGGTGCTGGAGGTTGGGAGTAAGAAGTTATCTCAGTAGTGGATTCCTCAGAGTCATCAGAAGACTCACTTGGATCCACCACACTATCATCTTCAGAAGAAGGGAGAAAGGGTGATTTTCTTGGTCGAGATGTTTATGGAGGAATATAAAGTCGCCAAAGGTTAGTATCATCACTTGATGATGATGATGATGGAGAAGAGGTTGGATCTATAACCTTAGGTTTGGTATTCATAGTTGATTGTGGTTGATTGTGATTTGTGATGAAATTAGGGTTTTGTGAAGAGAATTGGGGATAAATGATATATGTGAAGTATGCATTGGGATCATTATATAGACGGATTCGATGTTTAATGTAATTTAATGTGAGTTTGGTGGCACAGTAACGCTCCAGATATTTACTGAAGATAATCTTTTATCTTGAGTTGTTTCTGCTGAAGTGTATTACTTCAGCAGATTGACTGTGTTTCTGCTGAAGTGTTACCTCTTGGTTAAAGTTAAAATACACGTAAGATATGGTCAACGTAAGTTCCGATATTTTTGACTATATTTTGGGTAACTTCTACCAACCCATTACACGCATATCTTTGCTTCAAATTAAACGATTCCCTCTTCACTTAAGTTCACAACTCTTTCATTTACAAGAATCATAACCCTAACTCACAATTTCACTCATGGCGCTTCAATTAAAAAGGGATCATAACAAAGTTGCATTTTTGGGAGAAGCAAAAGGTGATGATCGGTATAAGCCAATGGTGGAATTCTTGAAGAGATCAAAGATTCATTATACTATAGCGCATTCTACGGAAGTGGTTTATGAATCATTGGTTACACAATTTTGGGCGACTGCTGAAAAGAGGAGTGATACAGAGATTGTAGCTATGGTTGACGGAATAGAGTATGTTGTGACAGAGGAGTTGATTAGAGAAAAGCTTCGTTTGGACGATGAGAATGGGGTTTATCATTCTAATGCTGTGGATATTCTTGTTGGGTTAAGAGCTTTTGGATATCAGGGTACTAGGACTGATATGTGGTTAAAGAATCAGTTGTGTCCTATGTGGAGGTTTTTGGTTCATACATTGCTTCAGTGTATAAGCAATAAATCAGGAGGATGGGATCAATTTTCTACGCAGCTGGGATGTGGTATTATATGTCTTTCTCAGGGTTTGATTTATAATTTTTCTAAGTATATTTTTGATAATATGGTTGAAAATATAGATAAGAAAAAGCATAAGTTTTTGATGTACCCTAGGTTTCTTCAAATGATTTTAGACATTACCACACAAGCCCAAGATTTTTGTCCCATAGGAGTTTTAACTTCTAAACTATTTGCTTCCATGAGAACTAAGTATGAGGGGGCACATCATCCTTTGCTAGCGGCTATGTTGCCTCAAGGCAATGAAGCTGCTGATGAGGGGAATGTTGTTGGTTCTCCACCTTCTACTACTGTTGCTGCTGATGGGAATCCATCAGTTACAATGGATGAAGGCCCTTCTAATGCTGCTGAAGTCCCTCTTGTTTCTCCTGAACAACCTACACCCACACCTTCACCTAGACCTAGTTCTAGTCCACCACCTATGCAGGTTCCTCATGATGAGGTTGAGACTGAGTTTAATAGGTTGACCACTCCTAGTCCTGTTAGAGATTCAATTGATGATGATGTTCCATTCTTTGAGCATGTTGATATTTCTTCTGAAAGGCCTAATGATGCTCCCATTACCACAGAGCAATCTGCTGGTGGAGCTGAGGACCCTATTACACTTACATCTTTGTATGCTCTAGTGAACAGGTATGTAGCTGAAGTTACTGATCTCAAGAAGGAGCTTGCAGAGACTAAATCTAATCTTGGTGGTGAGATTGTAGAATTGAAAAGAAAGGTTCAGGATTTGGAAGTACAACTGAGTCATAGTAGAAAAAGGAGATTGGATGTTTCTTCTGATGAGGAGGACGTGGACGCTCAGTTTAAGTCACTTGATATGTTGGCTAATGTGGCTCAAGAATCTAATGTTTCTACTCCAATGGTTGTTACATCTGTACAGCAAAAGGATCCAGTTTTGTTTACTAGAATGAGGAGAAAGCAATCTTTGAGCAAGGATACATTGCAAAGTGAGGATATTTCAACTAATAAAGAACATGTTGTTGCTGATACTTCTTTGATGGACATTGCTATTGAAGTTGGTCGAGCTTCATCTGTGCAGGCACAACCTGCTTCTATACCTTCAGCTGATACTTCTGAAGTTTTCCTTGCTGGAAGGAAGTTTAATTTGAATCCAGAAGCTGATGTATTTTCAACACCTGTTGAAGATTTATCTCAACATGTTTCTTCAGATGCACATCTGGATGAATCTTCGAAGTTCTTTTAATGATACTCCTTGGTGATGTTGTTTTTGAATCTACTGATAAAGAGAAAGGAGTAAGGGTTGACACTGAGCTTGGTACAGATCTGGTTAGTGAACAGGAAAGGTTAGCACAAGACAGTCTGTTAGCTGAATGTGAAAATTTGAAGAAAAGTGCTGAATTGGCTAAACAGATTAAAGCTGAGTCTATTTCTAAATTGCCTCATGAGAGACGAAAAGAATTGGATGCAATGGCTACTCAGATGCCTGCTACACACTGGGATGCTTATACTCAGCAAGCTATTTCTAATCCCACACTTGCCCAGAGTATCTTGGGTGCAGATTTTGATAGTGACAATTTTGTGGCTCAAATGGTGGCTCGTGGACAACAAAGAAAGGAAGAAGAAGCTGCAAAGAAGAAAGCTATAACTGCTCAAAAGAACAAATCTAAGAGGGAGAAACCACTAACTGAAGCTCAGAAGAAAGCAAATATGCGAATTGTGGTGAAAAATCAGAGTTCTTCAGTGTATAACTATGGTTTAACAATGAAGCAAGTCTTGGCTTTGCCTGATCATGTTCTGATTCGCAAGTATAATCAGATCATGAAGTTTTCTTCATCTTCTTCAACACCTTCTTCCAATTTGAAGCGGCCAAAAGACCTAAGTTTGTTGAGATTGTGGAGAATTTTGATGCTATTCCACCTAAGGTGATGTCTCCAGTGGTTACTTCTGAAGCTACTCCTTCACCTCACAGTATTTCTTCTGCTGAACCTTCTATTGTTTCTGCTAAAGCAACTACTGAAGTTCCTAGTTCAACTGGCAAGGTTTCTTCTGCTGAACCTTCTGTGGTTTCTTCTGAAATACCTGCTGTGCCAGCTTCAACTCCATCTGTGGCATCTGTTGATACAGAAGGAGATAATATGGTTACGGAAGCTGAAACAACAGCTGGTAAATCTAAACAGGCTAGAAAGGTGCTTGACAGAATGAATGCATTACGTGGTGGTGTTTCTAGAGAAGCTCATGAAGAATCTGAAGATGTTCCATCTTTGGACATCTATATCCCTGGTAGGCAGAAGAAGAGGATGGCTAAGAGAAAATTATCTTCTCTTAGGAGATCTGTGAGATCAGCTAGGATTCAGTCATCTCGTAAGCCTATTAAGGTTGAGACATCTCGTAAGCAGATTCATGTGGATCTACTGGCTGCTGAGTCAACCTTTATCAAAGAAGGATCTGCTGCTGCTTTTCCTGAGGGATCTCATGATGTGTTGATTAATTGGTCTTTGAAAGATGATGAGCTTAACATCATTTATAGATTGGATCAATCCACTATGTAGTTCAACTTTTTGAAGGAGATATTGCATTTGGTGGATAGGGCAGACTTGCTTACTTTGTATACCCTTGTCACTAAGCATTATCATTATCATGCACCACAGGGTTCTGGGTTATTCTTATTGGGAGATCTTCATGTTCTGTTTGATTCTCAATCTCCCAATGGTAAAGGACATTTTATTTGGAAGAACTCTCATCTGTGGAGGGTTGAGTCTTGGCGATTTTATCCTCTGCCTCGTGTGCATGTGGTGGAGACAAAGGGTGGAATTACTGTCTGTATGTTTGCTGAGAGAACTTATCCATTACCTAAGAGGCTTATGGAAAGAATGCTTATTCAGAAGTTGGAAGTTCCTCCGGATCCAGTTGGAAATGATAAGTTGGATGCTGAACAATGTGTTGGCGTTATTAAGAATCAGCTTATGCAACATAGAAACTCATCTTGATTGTGGGAATTTGTTTGGTTTGTCATATTTGTTATCTTTGTTTGTTTGTTTGTTTCTTAGTTAAAAAAATAATAATTTATATATATTATTTGTTTGCCTAACATTTCTTGCAGGTTTGTTGTATATTATTGATGGTTCTTAACTCACCAGATATACTTTGTGTATGTCAAAGAGTTGGCTAGTCCAAAGGGTACAGCTTTGGTAAAGACATATCAAATCTGTTGATAGCTGTAATGGTTTGCTCAAAATCATAGGGTATGCAACCACCCATGCTTAATTGCTGAGTGTTGTATGGTCATCAATTCACCATGGTTTATTCCTTTTTGGAATCCAATAATTGACTAGCCCACTTGTATATGGCTTGTGGTAAAGGCAGTGGAATACCATATTTGGTAATCAGTTCACCAATCCTAAGAATTGGCTAGTCCTGAGCAAACGGCTACAGGTAAAGACATATCAAATCCGTTTATATGGTTGCTGGTTTGCTAATAAATCAGATGGTTATCAGTGTACCATAGTTTTCGAACTGAAACATTTGGCTACTCCAGTAGTGATGGCTATTGGTAAAGAGACATCAAAACCATTATTTTCAATGATTTACCTCTCACAGGAGTTAACACACCTGGATGTGATGAGAATAGTATGAAACTAAAATGTTTTGATGTACATTATGTCATTTGTTGCTGCAAAGACCTGGAGCTTTAAAGATTTGTCATCATTGAGGTGTCAATGTTTTGTGTTTTTGTTGCTGATGTTCGAGTACAATCCTCTGATGCTTTGAAGATCTATCAAGAAACTGGAACTTAACCAAGTCAAATTCCAGTTTAGGGGAGGATTGTTGGGAATTTTGCGAAGTTAGAATTCTGCTGATGTTACTGCCGAAGAGATTCTGCTGAAGTACAATGTTTCTGCTGAAGAACAGAATCTGCTGAAGTAGTATAGTGTTTCTGCGGAAATAGTTATTCCGTGTTTTATGTATTTAGTTAGGATATGCATGAGCTTTATTAGGAAGTGATAATGTATATCTTATTTAGTTTTATGATTATACGTTTCTTAGGAAACAAGTTAGGGTTTCTTGTTCCTTGTCTATAAAAGGAACACAATAGTATGGTTAATGTATCGAATTGAAAAACATAGTTTTAGAAAATAAAGATCCATAGAGGATCAACGAGTTTTTAGTTATTGTGTTTGTGCTTATATTTGATTTTCCGCTAAAGAATATAAGTCGTAGAGATTGTCTATTAGTTTGCTTGTGATTACATAAGTAATACTAACGATCTGCGAGTGCTCAAGATCTATCAAGGTCTACAGTTTCAACACTGGATCAAAGGCAAAAGGAGTTGGAGTTGGAGCAAAATAAAGCAGAAACGGAAGACAAAAGATTGGCACTAGAACAAGAAAAACTTGAATTTGAGCAACAAAAGAAATATGAAAAAGACATCATATTCTATTGCACGCCAATCGACCCATCTTTGCCCGCACTACAACAACAAAAAATGCAGGAAATCAAAGATTCGATCAAGGCACGCCACAACCTAGATTATTAGTTTTAATAAGTGTTGTAATGTTTTAATAAGTTTCGTAATGTTTTTATTTTATTAGAATTATTATGTAACATTTTAATTATTAAGGCTGCTTGCAGTAGGAGAAAAAATCATCGATCGACCAATGGTCACGATCGATCTTCCTTATTGTAGCATGAAGGTCACGATCGATCAGCTGCTTATTTTTTCTTTCAATCGACCGAAGGAACGACCGACAAAATGTGTTGGTTGTGTGTGTGTTTGTGTATTTAATTATATATAAAAGGTATTTTTGTGGGGTATGTTTTTCTTATAGTGTAGGTCGTCTTACTGGGGCACCTAATCGCCTGAAGGTCGCTGGAGAGAGAAAGCTGATGTGGCAGGGAAAATGAGGGGGATTGAGTCCCTGATGAGTGTCTAAATACTCATCATTTTTGTACAAATTAGACTGCAAAAACATCTGAAAACACTCAGAAATGCATCAAAATGATAAAAATATCACAAATAAGTGTTTTATGTGTTTTAAATGCAAAATATCAAAATCGGTAAAAACGTATCAAGTTTGCATAATTGGTAGTTTTAGTCCCCCAAGTTTCAAAAGTTGTCAAAAACAGTCCCTGGTAAATCTAAATAAAGAAAAATCTCATTTTAAATCCTTAGGGATTCTTAAGTTGTCAAAATTGGTCCTTGAGATTTAAAATTGCAAAATTTACAACTTAAGTCCCTTAACTTTGAAATTTGGCAAAAATGGTCCTTTGAAAATTTGAAAATGTCAAAAATAGTCCTTGTACTATTGAAACTTGTCAAAAGTGACCCTTGTGTAAACTTTAGTATATTGGCAGAAATGGTCCTTCAAGATTTGGAAATTGCAATTTGGTCCTTATCATAATTAATCCAAGCCTTGTCAAAACACCCTTGACCCCAGCCACTTATACCATTGTGACCCCTTGACCCTTTCTTTTTGGACTGCCTGGTCACCCAAAGTCAAACCTCCCAATTACCCGCCACCTCCTGTTTATCTTCCCCAACTTGCCTGCTCTCTCCCATCACCTCAGCCTCCCTTTTCACCTTTCCCTCCACACCCCATCATCACAAACCCACTACAATAAATGCCACCCCCCCTCTACTAGCTATTTCAGAGCCTTTGGTCAAAAACAGGCTTTCCCGCCAAAAATGATCAAATGGCCAAGATCAATTCTACGAATCCAATGGCTACAAATGTTAGTGGGAATCAATCAGAAGGACACGTGGAAGCTAATTGATGTATAAAAGAGGCAGAGAAGCAAGAGAGAAGAGTAGTAGTTAGTTTTTAATTTTCCTTGTATGTCGTTTTTAAGAAAAATGTTTTAGTTTAAGTTTTTAAATGTAGTCTTTTGTTTCTTTGTTCTAAAATCAAGTTATTTTATCCTTGTAATCAGCTTTTAAGGATCAATTTCAAGTTTAACTAAAATTCATGTTTATGTGTTTACTGTTGCAAAATTCCATTTCAAATTCTCATAGACAAGCTCTTAATAGCTTATTTTTAAGCTCAAACAAGCTTACATAAGCTTCTTATAGCTTTTTGTAAGCTTGCAATTAATTTTCAAGTAACTTTGTCACATGGTCAACAAAAGTCAAACTGGAGCTAAAATTTGGAATGGTGATGATATTGGGGTGATGCAGTACTGTTTTGGATTGGGTTTGATTTAGAATAGTGGTTGTTTGGTTTTGCTTAAGCTCCTCAATAGCTGGTCTTCAAGTTAAGTTTCAATCTTTTTTCCATTTAACTGTTTTAAATCTTCATAACCTGCATAATATGTATCTGTGTTTAGGATTAGTGTTTACTTGTTTATTTAGTGGTAATTAAAGTAGTGAGACTTAGTTTGATCAATAATATAAGCTGGTTCAGTGATTAGCTTAATTAAAGTTGCATAACAGTTGCTTAAGTGGTGTTTGAATCAATGTATTTAACTGATATTGAGTTTTAGTTTGTACTTGACATTTGCACATTTAGCCTTAATATATGTCATGTGATTCATATCTGTCTTAATACTGCACTTGCAAACAACTAAAGTCAAAATTCTCTTTTATCTGTCTTATAAGCTTATCTGTTGGAATTTTCAAAAAGCAAAAGCTTGTTTTAGGTTTGAAATACATAGACATAGATTGCATTAAGTTTATTTCATCATTATATATCATTTTCAGTTTACAAATTTGATCCAAATCTCAAAAAAGTCAATTTCTCAATTCTGCATAAAAAGTCAAAAACCACAAAAGCCAGTTTTGGCAAGACTTTGCATAAGTTCCATGTGTTCATTTTTGGGTCAATTCCATTGAAACTTTGGCATTTGCAACTTCAACTGGTCTAGGTTCTATAAATGATTTTTTCAAAATTTTACAAAAATTCCTCAAGCTTCAAAAAGGCTTATCAAAATGGGCTTGGTTGCCCTGTGCACTGACTCAGCATACACTGAGTCTGCACAGGGACTTGCAGGGTTTGAGAAAAGCTCATAAGAGCTTATCTAGGTCTAGTTTTTGGTCTATTGGTTCTTGGCCAGGTCTAGTTTAAGTTCCTTCTTCTGTTTTCTAGTTTCCAGCTTATTTAAGTGCTTATTTTTAATCTCCAAGTAGCTCCCAGAATCTGTTTTTAGCATTTTACTCAAATCATCCAAATCTGAGCAATTTGCATTTCAGTGGTTTAGGTTAGTAGTATGTAGTTGCTTTTGAGTGATTTTAGCATTTTATAGCTCCTGTATCAAGTTGGTGCTTATTTGTGGCTATTGGCTTATTGCAAGTGCTTATTCTTAGGCACTTGGCATTGCAGTTCCATATTCTTGCACACAACCCTATGTTTTTATATTTTTCCTAGATTCCTCATATTATTTTAAGCTTATCTTGAATTTTTCAGATTTTTGTAAGTCAGTTTGCTATTTTTCTGCATTTTAATTACTTTTTAGTACTTTTTAATTAGCATTTAATACAAATAATTCAGAAAAGTTTCAAAAAATTAATTTTTCATTTTTCTTAAGTTAAGATAAATATAAAAAGACAAAAAAATATTTTTCCAGATTTTTCTTAGTTAAATTTGTATTTTTAAATAATTTAAGTAGTTTTAAATAGTTTTTAATTCATAGAAAATAGAAAAATAATCAGAAAAATACAAAAATAGTTTTGAAAATTCTCTTTTGTTATTTTAGATTTTTCTAAGTCATAATTTCATTTTTTAAGCTTTATTTCATATTTTCTTGTATTTTAGGTTATTATTAAATAGTTAAAAATTAGTTTTTAATTAATAATAATTAATTAAATAGTTATAAAAATAATTTCTTTTTCTAATAATTTTCTTTTATCATTAGGATTGTAAAAATGTCATTTTCATATTTTTAGGATTTATATTGTGTAAGTTTCACTTTTTCTTTTGTACGTTACTAGTTTTATAAACAGAAAAATCAAAAACATTAGATTTTAAATATAGTGATAGCGTTTATTTAATATTTTTTATCTTTTTAATTCTCTTTAATTTGCATTTAAGCCCCTGTAGTTTATGTACATTTTCTTTAGTTGTAATAATTCAAATCCCTCTTTTCCGTTCA
Source organism: Chrysanthemum makinoi (assembly GCA_910596185.1). Taxonomy (NCBI): domain Eukaryota; kingdom Viridiplantae; phylum Streptophyta; class Magnoliopsida; order Asterales; family Asteraceae; genus Chrysanthemum; species Chrysanthemum makinoi. The sequence continues at coordinate 85,534,990 of OU343224.1, read as the reverse complement.
AATCTCTCGATCACTATACGTTTGACTATTCTCGCACAGCTCGTTGGGACTTAACGACCTGGGGAAACACTATACTCTCCTGATCTTCATTGCATTGGTGTTTAAACTGTTTTAAGTTTCTTACGGTCGGCCATTCACAAGTGGCCGGTTTGTGTGAGAAAACTTGACGGTTTTGCACCAATCAAATTTTTGGCGCCGCTGCCGGGGAGCAGTGCTAATAGTCTTACGTTTAGCAGATTAGTGATTTGGATATTCACTCCTTGTTCATACCATCTATATATGTTTATATTTTCTTTTAAAAATCAAAAACCCAAAAAGATTTTCTTTCTTATTTTTACAAAATGTTTATCCAAAAATCCAAAAATATCCATCTTTACCCTCTCACATCTTTGATTCTTCATCCCTACCCCTCTAAAAACATTTGATTCTTTCTATGTCTTATCCTCACCCTCTTGGTTGTCAATGGTGTGGTGGTCCTTATAATGGTGGCAATTGCCCTAGTTGTAGCATGGTGGAATCAGGAAACGAGTCTGTCTATAACCAGGATCCCTATTCCTACCATAACACAACGATTTATTCCATCGCTACCACACTGTGAGACTCAGCAGTTTTCTTGTTGTGAGTACTGTGGTGGTTCACACTCCATTCGATTGTCAATCGGAAACACGCTTGTCTATGAGCGGGTTCCGATAACAATTATGACTACCACACATACAACTCACACCACATCGGTTTTATGTTGTGAGTATTGTGGAGGTCCACACGTAGCTCGATTGTCTAACAAGGAATCCAATTCCTTGTAACAATTACGACTCTTCGTATCATAACCAACCTCCACAGTATCAAATGAATCAGGCACCACCTCAGCCTGACCCACTTCCTCAAAATCTTCTCCTTGATCTTTTGGATTTAGTGAGAGATTTGAAGGAATGTAAACATTCCCAAGATAATCCAAATGAGAAATCCATGGAAGTTTTGTTAGTGAAGAGCGGTGCTAAATTAGATTCCCAGTTGCCTTTGAAAAATCTATTAGGGAATCAATTGCAGAAGAAAAAGCAGCCAAATCTAGCTCTCGATTCGTTTCATTCGATGACGATGATGATGAAGTTACCCTTGATATTAGTCAATTTTATGCAGGTTCATCAAGTTCATCAGTTGAAATTCCTTCCATGAAAAATTAGAGAGAAAAGACTATGATGGAATTACTAGCAGAAGAACAAATGGAAAGTATAAAACATATGTATGCTAGTCCTTCTCAACTCCCTCAGTCTGTTGTTATCACACCCGATATTCCCGCTCACTCTCTGAACATGGGGGATGAGCATCTTGACACTGTTCCTGAAAAGGAATCGGACGAATTCATAAAGTCTAGTGTTGAGAACCTTGTCCCAATCCCGAGAGAGTCACAGGGAAATTCTGATCATATGTGTGATTCTATTTCCCCTCTTGAGTGTTCAAAAGATCATTTTGAAACTTTCTCCGATGTTAGCGAAGATTGTACTTCTCATGGAAACATCGAGTATGTTGAGGCATCACTCCCACAGTCTAATGCTGATCATCATCTTGAGGAGTTCACCGATGAACTCACTCACTTCAATCCACTTTCATCGGAAAGTAATGATAGTCTTTCTGATTTCAAAGACGATATGGGAGAAACTGAAAGTCTCCTTGATAATGATCGTTCACTCACTTCTTATCCCAACAGTCCAATAGAGAATGTTGATCACTTTGTTCCCGAAACATTCAAAACTACTTTCACCAATCCTCTATTTGAATTCGACCCTGAATTCACTTTAGTTTATGAGAATCCACTCTTTGATACTCAGATTGAGGATAGTGATGAATCTACAGTGGAACAAGAATTCACAGATTTACATCTTGTGATTGATTCTCTTCACGAGGAGTTCGCCGATGAACTTACTCATATCATATCTCCGCCGGAGTATGATAATTTCTACTTTGATCTAGACACACCCATAATATGTCTTGATCAAGTGAACTTAACTGAGGAGATTCATGAAACTATGAATTCTCCTATTGAGGATGAAGAGTTAGTCATGATTTTTATCATGATTTTCTTTCTTTTCTTCATATATTCGGTCACTTCTCCTGTTCTTCACTCCTTCGGGAATGAAGACATTATCTTTGACCCGGCATTTCCATGTACCATTTGTGAGCGGGTCTGTCTCTCAGATCTCATCGGTGTGGACCTTTCACGTACTTCAATGTTTATCCAAACATCTTGAATGAAAGTCCGATGAAGATTGTCTCTTCCACTTACTTCCCCATGAACAAATTAATTCGGGGTCGAGTCAAGCTAGCGACTCGGTAATCAAAAACAGTAGTTAAACATGGGTTTTCACCCGTGTGTACCACCCTAGTGTGGGGGAGATGCCCCACATGTTGTATATAGATCTTAAAAATGAATGAAAATTGTAAATATTAAAAAAGAGAATAATTGTTGTGTTTCTACACTTGGATAGTAATGTTATCTTTTTATGTTCTAAGTTTCGGCATAACAGCCGGTACTTTGAATATTGAGGACAATATTCATTTCTAAGTGTGGGGGGGAAATTCTGGCGAATTTGATCATAAATGTACCCTTTTAGTCCCTTTTCCCCAAAATGGCCAAATTTAAAATTTTTTTTTTAGTGGAAGTACTATGTACTAAACACAACAAATGGTAATCAGTCCACCATGTCTAACCCACATAAGGATTGGCTAATCCAGGAGCAAACGGCTCTTGGTAAAGATATCTCAAATCGGTTGACGGCTTGCAATTTGCCCAAAATTGTATGGTATTCAGCTCACCATATCTTTAATTAGTTAAGAGTTGGCTAGCCCGCAAGTTTATGGCTTGTGGTAAAGGCAGTGGAAAAACCATAATTGGTAATCAGCTCACCAAAGATAATATTGATAATTTATCTAAGAGTTGGCTAGTCCAGAAGCAAACGGCTTCGGGTAAAGACAAATCAAATCCGTTGAAAGCCGGTGATTTGCTCAAAATCATTTGGTTATCGGTGTACCAAGGTTCTTACTTGAACTAAAACATTTGGCTACTCCAGAAGTAATGGCTTTTGGTAAAGAGATGAAATCCATTAATTTTTCTCAAAACATTGCTAGGGACTAGCAATATCTTAGTATAGGGGATTGATGAGTGTCTAAATACTCATCATTTTTGTACAAATTAGACTGCAAAAACATCTGAAAACACTCAGAAATGCATCAAAATGATAAAAATATCACAAATAAGTGTTTTATGTGTTTTAAATGCAAAAATATCAAAATCTGGTAAAAAACGTATCAAGTTTGCATAATTGGCAGTTTTAGTCCCCCAAGTTTCAAAAGTTGTCAAAAACAGTCCCTGGTAAATCTAAATAAAGAAAAATCTCATTTTAAATCCTTAGGGATTCTTAAGTTGTCAAAATTGGTCCTTGAGATTTAAAATTGCAAAATTTACAACTTAAGTCCCTTAACTTTGAAATTTGGCAAAAAATGGTCCTTTGAAAATTTGAAAATGTCAAAAATAGTCCTTGTACTATTGAAACTTGTCAAAAGTGACCCTTGTGTAAACTTTAGTATATTGGCAGAAATGGTCCTTCAAGATTTGGAAATTGCAATTTGGTCCTTATCATAATTAATCCAAGCCTTGTCAAAACACCCTTGACTCCTGCCACTTATACCATTGTGACCCCTTGACCCTTTCTTTTTGGACTGCCTAGTCACCCAAAGTCAAACCTCCCAATTACCCGCCACCTCCTATTTATCCTTCCCATGTTGCCTGCAACCACTTGCCTGCTCTCTCCCATCACCTCAGCCTCCCTTTTCACCTTTCCCTCCACACCCCATCATCACAAACCCACTACAATAAATGCCACCCCCCCTCTACTAGCTATTTCAGAGCCTTTGGTCAAAAACAGGCTTTCCCTCCAAAAATGATCAAATGGCCAAGATCAATTCTACGAATCCAATGGCTACAAATGTTAGTGGGAATCAATCGAAGACACGTGGAAGCTAATTGATGTATAAAAAGGGCGTAGAAGCAAGAGAGAAGAGTAGTAGTTAGTTTTTAATTTTCCTTGTTTGTCGTTTTTAAGAAAAATGTTTTAGTTTAAGTTTTTAAATGTAATCTTTTGTTTCTTTGTTCTAAAATCAAGTTATTTTATCCTTGTAATCAGCTTTTAAGCATCAATTTCAACTTTAACTAAAATTCATGTTTATGTGTTTACTGTTGCAAAGTTCCATTTCAAATTCTCATAGACAAGCTCTTAATAGCTTATTTTAAAGCTCAAACAAGCTTACATAAGCTTCTTATAGCTTTTTGTAAGCTTGCAATTAATTTTCAAGTAACTTTGTCACATGGTCAACAAAAGTCAAACTGGAGCTAAAATTTGGAATGGTGATGATATTGGGGTGATGCAGTACTGTTTTGGATTGGGTTTGATTTAGAATAGTGGTTGTTTGGTTTTGCTTAAGCTCCTCAATAGCTGGTCTTCAAGTTAAGTTTCAATCTTTTTTCCATTTAACTGTTTTAAATCTTCATAACCTGCATAATATGTATCTGTGTTTAGGATTAGTGTTTACTTGTTTATTTAGTGGTAATTAAATTAGTGAGACTTAGTTTGATCAATAATATAAGCTGGTTCAGTGATTAGCTTAATTAAAGTTGCATAACAGTTGCTTAAGTGGTGTTTGAATCAATGTATTTAACTGATATTGAGCTTTAGTTTGTACTTGACATTTGCACATTTAGCCTTAATATATGTCATGTGATTCATATCTGTCTTAATACTGCACTTGCAAACAACTAAAGTCAAAATTCTCTTTTATCTGTCTTATAAGCTTATCTGTTGGAATTTTCAAAAAGCAAAAGCTTGTTTTAGGTTTGAAATACATAGACATAGATTGCATTAAGTTTATTTCATCATTATATATCATTTTCAGTTTACAAATTTGATCCAAATCTCAAAAAAGTCAATTTCTCAATTCTGCATAAAAAGTCAAAAACCACAAAAGCCAGTTTTGGTAAGACTTTGCATAAGTTCCATGTGTTCATTTTTGGGTCAATTCCATTGAAACTTTGGCATTTGCAACTTCAACTGGTCTAGGTTCTATAAATGATTTTTTCAAAATTTTACAAAAATTCCTCAAGCTTCAAAAAGCTTATCAAAATGGGTTGTTTGCCTTGTGCAAGACTGACTCAGATACAATCGAGTCTGCATTGAGGACTTGCAGGAGTTTGAGAAAAGCTCATAAGAGCTTATCTAGGTCTAGTTTTTGGTCTATTGGTTCTTGGCCAGGTCTAGTTTAAGTTCCTTCTTCGTTTTCTAGTTTCAGCTTATTTAAGTGCTTATTTTTAATCTCCAAGTAGCTCCAGAACTGTTTTAGCATTTTACTCAAATCATCCAAATCTGAGCAATTTGCATTTCAGTGGTTTAGGTTAGTAGTATGTAGTTGCTTTTGAGTGATTTTAGCATTTTATAGCTCCTGTATCAAGTTGGTGCTTATTTGTGGCTATTGGCTTATTGCAAGTGCTTATTCTTAGGCACTTGGCATTGCAGTTCCATATTCTTGCACACAACCCTATGTTTTTATATTTTTCCTAGATTCCTCATATTATTTTAAGCTTATCTTGAATTTTTCAGATTTTTGTAAGTCAGTTTGCTATTTTTCTGCATTTTAATTACTTTTTAGTACTTTTTAATTAGCATTTAATACAAATAATTCAGAAAAGTTTCAAAAAAATAACTTTTCATTTTTCTTAAGTTAAGATAAATATAAAAAGACAAAAAAATATTTTTCCAGATTTTTCTTAGTTAAATTTGTATTTTTAAATAATTTAAGTAGTTTTAAATAGTTTTTAATTCATAGAAAATAGAAAAATAATCAGAAAAATACAAAAATAGTTTTGAAAATTCTCTTTTGTTATTTTAGATTTTTCTAAGTCATAATTTCATTTTTTAAGCTTTATTTCATATTTTCTTGTATTTTAGGTTATTATTAAATAGTTAAAAATTAGTTTTTAATTAATAATAATTAATTAAATAGTTATAAAAATAATTTCTTTTTCTAATAATTTTCTTTTATCATTAGGATTGTAAAAATGTCATTTTCATATTTTTAGGATTTATATTGTGTAAGTTTCACTTTTTCTTTTGTACGTTACTAGTTTTATAAACAGAAAAATCAAAAACATTAGATTTTAAATATAGTGATAGCGTTTATTTAATATTTTTTATCTTTTTAATTCTCTTTAATTTGCATTTAAGCCCCTGTAGTTTATGTACCTTTTCTTTAGTTGTAATAATTCAAATCCCTCTTTTCCGTTCAAATCTCTCGATCACTATACGTTTGACTATATCTCGCACGACCGTTGGGACTTAACGACCTAGGGAAACACTATACTCTCCTGATCTTCATTGCATTGGTGTTTAAACTGTTTTAAGTTTCTTACGGTCGGCCATTCACAAGTGGCCGGTTTGTGTGAGAAAACTTGACGGTTTTGCACCAATCAGTCCCCTTACTGGGGGCAGCCTAATGAAATTTTATTTTGTGTTAAGAATGTTTTTTTTTAAAATAATAAAAATTGATCATGGTCGCCCTTACTGGGGCACCCAATTGCCTGAAGGTCGCTGGAGAGAGAAAGCTGACGTGGCAGTGAAAATGAAGGGGATTGAAGGCCCTTACTGGGGGCAGCCTTAGTATGTGAATATAAAGTATATTTTAACTCGGTGGGCCCACCTCTCTTAGTAAAAACATTGAGCCATGATTGTTAAGATCATGATCCTGATATTAATATTTTACGATACTAAAAAGTAAAAATGATCCGGATCTTATGTAGGATCTTTGCAATCTTAAGATCTTATAGAATCCCGATCTTGACCACATGATATTAATATCAATCTGATTCGATCTTTCTTTTCTCGAACTACAAACTAAAAAAGCTACAGAGTTATGGATTATGCTTTATAGAATGTAAAAATAACAAGTTAATCTTCTTAAACATTCCATTTTGATAATTTAAGACAATATTTTAATTAAACATTCATATAATTTTGTGTCTATAATATATAATATTTTGTAGAGTTGAATAATTGACATCATAGCATGATCTTAAGATTTCAATTTGATCTTGCAAAAAGAAGAAAAAAAAGAGAAAGAAAGAAAAAACGATCCTGAGTAGGATTCTGATCTTGAAAACTTTGCATTCGGGCCCGATACTTCGTGATTAATTAGTGTTAAAAAACTATGATATAACATAATTTTCATAAACTTTTAAAATCGAATATTATTTTATATATCTTATGAAAATAATCTTAACTTTTTGATTTTCGCTCTATCTCCGACTAAAATGTTATTTCCAATTCAAGCAACAATTGTTTTGTTAAACATACTAATGATGTATGTGGTCGAAAGACATGTGTCAGATGACAAGTATCACACGTGTCTAGAAGATACATGTCCGAAAGACCACAAAAAGGACAACCACAACGGATAGATGACATGGCAAGAGCTACGTATTGAAGGTAAGCACTCTTTTACGATTCCTTGAAGAAAATTCGAAAGGGAATGCGTGTAATGATAAGTATCTGGCCCTGTCAGACAAGTTAAAACTGTCTTTCACATGCAACAAAGGCGACACGTCCCTGCGTTCCCGAGTTTTATTTTTGAAAGAAGAGAAAAGAAGTGGGTAGAAAACAAAATAAATTCATGTTCCTGAGTTTTTTTAGGAGAGAAGAGAAAAGAAGAGGAGAGTAATTTTGGCTAAACTTCTCTCCAAAACTTTGTTAGGAATTGGAAATTCCATGTTAAAGTGTCGGTCACCCCAATAATGGTCTAGCATGTTAGCTCGTAGATTTGTCGTTGTTTACGTTATTTAATAGTTAATTAGTTAGTCAGTAGCGTAGAATAGTTTAGTGTAACACCGTGGAGGAAGGACGGGTCTTTACCCACTGTATGCCTGATCCACAGTCCGATAGGAGGACGTATTCATTGTAACTATAAATACCCCTTTCATCCATGGAAGGGGTGTGGCTTGACAATCTAACCTTTTACATTTTATTGAACCAACTCTCTACCAAGAACACCATCTCTCTACTTTCTCTCTCTAAAATGTATAACATGTATTTTGATCATCCAAGACCACCCGAATCATCAAACACAATAATATTATCAATCCAAAAAATGGTACCAGAGCCAAGGTTATTGTGTTGTGTTGATTCTTTGTGGTTTTGATTCGTGTAAAAAGAACTGTTTGTGTACTGTTTTAATGGTTGGAAAAGTTTTATTCTTTTGGTATAACAGTTTGTTCTGATGGTCGGAAAAGTTTTTATCTTTTGGTATAACAGATTTAAACATGGTTTTTCTTTTTGTATCCTTATTTTTGGTCTAAACTCAAAATGTCCTGGTCATTCATGTTTTACTATATCTGTCTTGCATCTTTTGGGTCCAAACAGCTATGTTTAATATCATTTTTGATACCTTTTTGGTACCAATTCCGTGGATAATATTAGTGGTCAAACCATCAGATTCTTGAGGTCAAAAAAAGTAAAAAAGAATGCATTTTTATGTCAGTTTTCTGGGTTGGTATGATGATGGTCGGAAATGTGGTCAGAATTACTCGCCGGAAAAACTTACAATCTATCTAGCGACTTAGTTCTGTGGCGACTTGTCTTTACAAGTTGTCTTGATGCATTGTATTTGGGTAGCGAGTTGTGTTAGCAACTTGTCCCATTTTATGATGTAGCGACTTAGTTCTGTGGCTACTTGACACAAATCTTGTTAGCGACTTGGGAAAAAACCTTTGACCTAGCGACTTGTTACTTAACAAGTTGTAGCGACTTGCTTTGGATAAAAAGGGTAGCGACTTGCTTTGAAAAAGAATATGTAGCGACTTGTTTACAGAAAAAGACCTTAGCGACTTGTGAAGAACAATGAAGTAACGACTTGGTGAGTTTTGTAAGTTATAGCGACTTGTGCTTAGACTCTAGCGACTTGACATAATGAATAGATAAAGAAATACTTTTTGACCTAACCAAAATACAAAACACCATTTGTTACCTCTGTTTCATGCCATCATCAGCCAACATCATAACCATCAATCTCTAAACCCATCTCCAACAATAACTCACGATCTCAGATTTGTTTCATGGTAACTCACGAGGTACATACATCATCATTGATCCAAGACTCTATGTTCAAAGACTCAAAACAAAAACATCAAGACTCTAATCGATAATAAAAACTCATATGATCTCAGTTTATTTATCGTGGTTCTTTTAAGAAACATCAAGACTTACAAGAGTCCATACACACGAAATAAACTCATCATTGATCAACAATGTTTACTATCCGAATATTAAGACAAGAGTATAACAACTATGTTATCTCTTTTTCGTTAAGTTCGTTCAAGACTCAAACAATAATCGAAGTAATACCTACCTTGAAGAGTTAGTTTGTCATCGTGGCTGTCTCTTGTTCCTCGAAGCCAACCCTGTGGCAGTTATGACAACCCGAGCCATCCCTGTGGCATTCAAGTGTTGGAATAAGGATGTATTCTTGTTTGTGGGTTGCTGCATCGTGATATACATGTCCTTAGGGTTTGTCAATTTGTGTTGAGATGGTTATTAGTTGTTGATGATCTGAGAAGGGGGCGGATTTTTTTTAATTAGGGTTGTTGTTTTACTGGTAAAAGAAGAGGCGGAGTGTTGAGTTAGGGTTTGTTGTAATGTGAGTGTTATTAGGGTAAGTGAGTGTAAGGTTGCACTTTATAACCCCGATTATTTGGGTACCAGTTGGTGATTTCGTGGGTTTGGACAAGGGTGAAAGTAATCTCTTTACTGGACCATAGCTACTCAATGATCTCATGGGCTGGATCAGTTTGGACTTATAGAGTTTAAGTGTACCCAATGATAATTTGGACCGTGGTTATCGAATGATTTTATAAACTAAATCAGTTCGGACTTAGCGTGGTTATGAGAAATAATTATGGGCGTTTAATTGTAATCAGTGGGTTAACGTAGAGTTGTGGTTTACGTCCATAAGTTAATTTGAGAGCTATTTTGATTGTATGTTAATCGGATGTGTTTGGATATGTGACGTATTGAACGTGGATATTGGACTTATTCATCTTTGATCGGATAAGACCGGATTGAGTGTTACAAATGGAATGAGACATGAGATTATGAATGGATGTAGAGCTTGATGTTATAATTATGAACCGGGTCATTTTTATGAAATGTTTTATGTGATCAATGGATCGAGTATCATGACCTCTTGAGCGTTAACTGAACCTATTGTGATATGTACTTATATTGGATCGGATTGAATCACTTGGGCTCAAAATATTATTTGAATGGATATGCTTCGACCGGGCTTGAGTGATATTTGGATAAGATTAAATGGATCGAGGGTTATTATTTGTATTTGTTGGGTTGTACGCATGATTGGGTCGTACGGGCTTCTTATGATTTGGATTTTATGAGATTTGATGATGAGTCATGATGCTGAGATTCGTTTTGATTATGAGGTTTAGTACTTTGGTACACACATTTTCATGGATAATATTTCGTCACGGCTTGAAATTGTTTGTTGAATATATTGACTACGGGGTTGTTTGGACGGTTTTTCTTATTTGGATTTGAAGTGAGGTTGTCCGGGCGTGTTTACTTATTTCGTCTTCTTTCTTTCTACCCTTCCGCGAAGATGACTTGTTTGGGCATTAAAGAGTGTGATAAAGACTTGGCTATTTAGTTACGGTTGTGATTCTTTCTCGCTTAACCCACAACGTGGCTATCACTTCGGTGTCTCACTCAGTTGAGAATGTCAAGAGGTTTTGTACATTGGGTACACCGTTTCTTTTTCACGAATATTTGTACAAGTTTAAGTAACAAATCTGGGGAATTTTACTTCTTGCTCAAGTTTGGCATACCGGGCTTACTTCACCTTGTTGTCACGACAATAGCCGACAGACTGCGTGAATGATGTGTTTACCAAAGTGATTATTGGATGGTTGAGGATATTGTTGATGTTGGATATTGAACCACTGATGAACTGCCGCATGTTCCCCTAAAATAGATATTCACCGAAACCAAATTTGTCATAACACATTCAAGCTGACGTTGTTTGCGGTTTAGTCTTGATTTTGTAAAATCCCGCGAAAGAACCTATTTCTCGGTTTAAATCATAGACTTGTAAAATCCCGTGACAATGGAAACATCCTGGTAATAGTAAAGTGCATTTCTGGATCTATCTTACGGTTTATTCTTGATTTTGTAAAATCCCGCGAAAGAAACTATTTCTCGGTTTAAACCATGGAATTGTAAAATCCCGTAATGATGGAACCATCTTGGAGAAAAGGAAAGTGTATTTCGAGGTCTTATCTGATGCTGGTGCTACAGTTTCTACTTCGAAGAAGGGATACAGGGGTGTACTTCATGAATTGGATGTGTGTTTGGATATTCGTCATGGCAGTTTGGTTATTACATGGTTTTACGGGGTTATGTGCTTTTAACCATAGTCGGGATGAAAACCATTATCATAGTTCACTTAAAATGTGAAAGGAGGCTAGATTTGAGCTTTTAATCAGAAGATGTGACAACAGAGTTAATTCACTATTATTTATTTGAGGTTGAAGTGAAATATCACGGGCGAGTGTACTTAGTATCTGAAGGTATCAGGGATGGATGGATGAAGATTCTTCAAGATCCTTGTTCGAGCTTATTATCAAAAACGAAGACTTGGAAATCTAGTTATTGTTGGGTGTCTTTTACCTTTACTTTTACCACTTGGGGGAATTGGGCTCATACCACCACAAAATAACTATCACTTTAAGGAGTTACATTGTAGTGCTCAGTGTCACATTCAATTGTGGATTTTCAAGAGGTAATGTACGTCTTATACTTGATGGTTGGTTGGTTGAAGAGTATAGAGTACATAGAGAGTACTTAGAGATGCTAATGGAAATCGGCACTGCTCTTTGTTACATATGTGCAAGTTTAAGTCACGAGTTCGGGGTAGTTTACTTCGGGGTCAAATTCATCATATTGGGTTTTCTCCATCAGCTGTCACTTCAAAAAGCCTACTGAATGATAATGGGGTGGAGTACATGTTTTGCCAAAAGAGATTGAAAAGAGAGAGATTATGACGTCTGTTCACATCAGTTCAGGCCTCGTACTTCATCATTATGACGTTTGAACACAACAGTTCAAGCCTCGTACTCAAAAGAAAAGAAATGTGTACGTTTCAGTGCGCATTATCTTCAAAAGAAGAGAAATCTTCTTATGACGTATGAACACAGCAGTTCATGCCTCGTTCGTTAAAGAAAAGAAAAGTGTACGTGTCAGTGCGCTTTATCTTCTGAAGAAGAGAAATCTTCTTATTATGACCATTCTCATCAACATGCTTCATGCTTTTTCCATGTGCTTTTGATTATCAAGTGAACCGGGCTACTGTTGATTGTTTTCTTATTCCACTTGCTCAACTATAATGAAGATGGAGACATCATGTGCTAATATTGCGGGGGAGAAGTGTGAATAGACTACATTTGGTTAAGATATTCACTTATTCAATCAAGAATGGCAATTCCGTATGCAATTCTTGAGGGGGAGAAAAAGTGTGAATTTACTGCATGGTTGATTGATTATATGAGAATAAATGGTCAAACGGCTCCAAACTCATGTAAGAATCGAGCTTCTTCTTATCGGGTCATCTTCACATAGAGTTTTTCTTCTTAAGAGCTGTTGGTTGATATCTTCACTCAGATTGATGAGTTTATCGACAAAGTGCTTCCGGTTAATGCTTCACGTATACATCAACATGATGATTCCGAACAATCTCTCTGTTCGTATTTGATGTGATTGGTAGTTTGGTGTTACCATCTTGTGTGTTCGTTGCAGCCTGATTGCTTATTTCCTTGATGAACATCTTTCTGTTCTTGTTTGATTGGAGGGATTTTAGTTAAGGGGATTTGCAAGATGTAAGTTAATTGGGATGCTTTTGGTGGGATGCTTTTTGGTGTGAGTTGAAGATGTTAACACTCTATTCCCCATTCGAACAATCTTGAAGAAGGTCGAGTCTACAATCGGTTCTACATTTATCTGCTACATGTTAGAAGACTAAAGACGAGTTGCATTTGATTATCTAAAGACTTCTTCTTAATCTGGGCATTTATTAAAAGATTGTCGGTTTAGGGGAGAGCACTAATTGGGGGGGAGTGAAATGTTGAATTCAATCCCTAATTAGATTTGCTCACATTCTTTCTTCAGCAAGTTGATTCCCACGAGATTACAAGTGTTCTTCTCAAAAGATTTCTAGTACATGGGCTTATAATATGTTGCTGATTCTGAAGTGTCAAAACTAGCAAGGGGGAAGGAGACTCACATCTAAACACAAAGTGAGTAAACTTGATGAACTTAATTCTTCTAAGTGATTGAAGATATCCCGGGAAGACAAATGCTATTATCGCAGAGAAACTCAAGGTTTGACTCATGGCGAGTAAACTTGATGAACTTAACTCTTCTAAGTGATTGAAGATATCCCGGGAAGACAATTGTCATGACCGCAGAGAATCTCAAGGTTCTACTCATCAAGGCTTTCAGTGTTATTATTCCAACGACATGGGGGAAGTGATGTAAGAGAAAGTTTATGAAGATAAAAAGAGGTACACAAGTGTGTGATGGTTTCGATGTTATCGCAATCATCAGGGGAGAGAGATTGTATACATTGGGGATGCTCAGCTATTTTACTTGAAGGCTTAATCAGTGATTCAGAGATATAATCACTTATTCCGGTGTTGACATCCGCAGAGATTGTCACCCGCAGAGATAATCAGTGATTCGGCCTGCCTCTTCAATGCTATCGGTTATTGTCTCTTTGGGCATTCGGTACTTCGGTTCTTGAGCTTCATACACTTTCTTCAGGGGAGAGAAAAGTATACATCGGTGTTATTCTTTGGCTATTGGATTTAATCTGCTACTTCGATGGTATAAGTTTCTCTGTCTTCGGGTATATGTGTATTCGGGTTCGTGAGCTCTAGTCTAAGAGACTGACTGCATCAATTCAATTACGTGGGGGAAGTTGTCTCGTGACACCTTTTGGAATGGACTGCTTCATACTTCAGTGGAAAAGGAATTTGAGAAGATTATTTAAGTGTGGGATGAAACGTTGCTGTTCTTCTATTGGATGATATAACCCCGAACGGAGAACCTCGATTATCGTTCTTAAAAGGAGCAACAAGATTTATGATAATGGTGTGCTTTTTTGTGCACCTGGCTAAGGCAAGCTTGAAATAGAGCTTCGAATCTGCTCATCTAATGGATTTTCGGTTTGGGGGGAAGCTGCCAAAGTCTCTTTTTCTCAAAGGCTCATGTTCTATCTTCTATTCTGGAGCCTCGAAAGCTTTGGTGGTGGAAGTTTAAGAGATGACGAATTCTATCTTCTACGACGTGTTGCTCGATATCCTTATCCCGGTACTCGTATCATCATCTTCTTAAACTATATCATCTATTCTATCTGTGTATATATTTATCAAAAAGCAAAATATAAAAATATAAAACCAACAAAAAGAAAATAGAAAAATATAAAACCAAGAAAAATCCATAAAAATCTGAAAAATTTGAAAAATACCAAAAATATTGTTTTCTTATGACATGTCTTCTGGTATCGATAACATCTGCGGTCTTAGAAATGTCAATTAATAATGGCACGGGACCATAGATGAAGTTCGAGCAGGAGGTGTAAATATTCTTTTCTAAACATGTCTCAAACTATGGCTTACAGTTAATTCAGACTGTAACCCGCTCTTCAAAACTATGGCTTGCAGTTATTTCAGACTGTAACACGTGCTTAAACTATGGCTTGCTATTATTTCTGATAGCAACCCGTTTTTCAAGGGAGGAAAGTGCTGCGCTAAATAAATTTTCAAAATTATCGTGCACTTATCCTAAATCAAAATGAGGAAAGTATGTCGAAGGACTGCTGTTCCTACACAAATGTTTTTCCGTCTAAAATTCTTCAGAAAAATATTTGTTGATTTCAAAATGGTGGTAAATGAGTTGCTTGAGAATCAATCTAATTCAGAGTTTTTCGAAATAAACTGTAAACTCAATCAATGAATTCAGCGATTTTTAAACTTTTCAAAAATTGAGTCATTGATTGAGGCGGATAATGTTTTCAAATCTATATCATCTAACGGGCTTTCTTTATTATCCTAAATGCTTAACTGAAAAATGATGTTAACCTACGTTGAAGGACTAGGTGCCTAGGATATGATTGTTAGGATTAGATGATTAGAGTTTGATGAACACATTATTCCCATACCTTATATGATCTGATTGATATGTTGAATTGACTTTTATTAGTCGATTGTTGTTTGGGTGATGTCGACCACCATATATTTGTATGTGTGTTCACTAACATATGTAGGTATATTGGTATATAAAAATTTTCCCGATCCGGATCCCACAAATGAAGATGATTGGATGCCAAAAGGAAAGGGTAACTATATCTTGGGTTGACAAATGAAGAAACGGAGCTTAATTAGACTTCTATGAAGAGTTGGCATGGAAAAATGCAACGTAAGAGGTCTCACTGCATCAGCAGATGGTTTTCTTCTAAGTGATTGAAGAAACGGAGCTTAATTTGACCTCAGTTGTCATTAAATTGCAACGTAAGAAGTCTCACCATCAGCAGACGTTTTTCTTCCAAGCCCTACAACAGAACATCAATGTATAGCTTTCAACCACCTAAGCGATGTCTTTGTGCGGATAATTGTGATAATACCATTTTCAACAAATTTGAATTGTTTTGAAAATGGGAAAAATATTGTTTTGAAAATAAACTGTTTTTGAAAATCATCGGACATGTTTTCAAAACTTAAGTCACTCAATCAACTACTGGTCATCGATTGAGGGAGAGAGTGATTTAAAACAAAATATTTTCAAACGATATTTCTTCATAAAAGTCCGTTTGTACAAAATAAGTGGTGATCTAAAGATTTAATGTTATGTCATGGTATGATTTTCTTTTGAATCAAGGTCTTTCAAAATGAAAATTTTTATGTTCTTGTTTGATTGTGAAATTGTTTTATTTTACTTAAAGATCTCTTAAAACTATCATACCTGACACTAACAATCTTTAATGTCTTAAAATGGTCCTTATCTGTCATTTTTCAAAAATTGAATCTTGCCACGTCTTTCCCCAAAATCTTTTAAATGATTTAAATCAATTGGGATCACAAATCTCAAAAGGTTTGAAATTTTTGATCGGGGGAGAGTTCGTGATTTAAATCTCAAATCTGTTTTAATGGAATCAGTTTTAGTCCTTTATAGGCACTCCTGCCTCCATGTGCCAAACGATTTTAAATACACAATGCACATGTTGAGGAGGAGGATTTATCCAAAAACGAGATGAGTATTTAAACCTGGCCACATTTTCTCCCATGTTTTCTAAACCTTATTAAATCACTTGGGATCCAAAATCTCAAAGGGTTTGATATTTTTGATCGGGGGAGAATTTGTAATTTAATAATGAAAATTGATAAAAGGTGATCATTTGATTCAATTGTGCAAGCTGCTCTCCCATATGTGCTAAACACTTTCGAATCTCGAAGCATATATTGAGGGGGAGCATTTCAAAAGAAAATAAACTTTCAAGGTACAAAAGATTATATGTTTCAACATAAAGTACCTTGATTGATTTTCTAATGGTTTCTTAATGGATTTTGTGATTGTGGATGTACTTCAAATGACCTCTTGCCTCTATATGATAAAATGATTTCAAATATCCTATGCACATAATGAGGGGGAGAAGTTACCAAAGAAAATCAAAAGGCTTTTTCTAAGGAAATTGTGATCAAGAAATTATTTCAAAGAAATTATTTCAAAGAACTCTTGCCTCCATGTGCTAAACAATTTCAAATCATATGCACATGTTGAGGGGGAGCATTTCTAAATGATCAAAACAATTAAGGTACAAAATGCTTTGATTTTATATCACAAGTACCTTGATTGATTTTCCAAATGATTTTTCAATTGCTTTCGAGAAGGAATGAACTTTACCAAAAGACCGACCATTTTACTTTATGCATGGAGTTATAAGGATGGTTAGGTTAGGTATTAGTTCCCACGATCCCGCCAGAATCAGAGGGATCTACCCAGGGACAATCCACTAGATAGTGTAGAGTCCTTAGGTATGATGAAAAAAAGGAGAAAAGTGATTTATGGGAAGAGTGCGGACTGAGATAGAGCTAGAACTGGAATAAACCCAACAAAGTTCTAGTTATGAAGTCTCGGTAAGCACTGAGGGGGTTGAAGAATGAAAAAGAAATGAATGTGAAAAAGGGGTGAAAAGAAATAGCCCTCCAATAATTCAACCTTAGGGCAGAAACCGGGTTCAATACATATGCTACTGGTGTTTACTAAGGTAACACTGGTATTGAAGACAAGACATCATGGACCCAATGACGCACTGCACTAAACTTCCCAAGCTACTCAAGTTCCTCTTAAAAGGGCTTGTTTCATTCTCACGGGGAACCGACATTATCTATCGACTTTCTCTTAGAGATTGTTGATATTGAAGAAGGAGACCCTCTCCCTAGTCTCCGGCATAGGAACCAAAAGTGCACAATTGAGTCTAGAGCCAAGAGATCATCCACAATATCTCATTAGGACACTAAATTAATGAAGACTTGCTGTTTCACACAATGTGGAAAGTAAGAATATATTAAGAGTCCTACGCATTATCCTTGTGGTATTGCCAGAACATCTGAGTGATATGAAAATATTCACGATGAAGATGGAAATCCTTCTAGAGCCAACATCAAACAAGCTCTAGGTGGGTGACATGTGAGATCTTTTCTAAAGATCAAACTTGTGACAACTGGATAGAAACAATGGGGTGATTCAGTCTTGAATCAACCTTGGTCCAGGAAATGGATTGACGAATACTTTTGGAAAAACCGTTCGGTGTGCAAATCTTCTTTTCTCTAGCACATCGAATGTGTATTCATATTTCAAATTCAAAAAGTATCTCTGATTGAAAAAAAATACTTTTGGAAAAACCGTTCGATGTGCAAATCTTCTTTTCTCTAGCACATCGAATGTTTACTCTTTTCAAATACAAAAATTATTTATGATTGAAAATTGATTTCTTCTTCTAAACCTTCGTCGTATTGCAAAACTCTTTCTCTTAAGCAATATGCGATTGTTTTCAAATCATTTTCTATCAATCAGAAAATCTCAATTTGCTGGTTCACTCACTCCGTGTTGTCTTCTTTGAGACGTTCCGGTTTGAGAACAGCTAGAGCAGCTGCGAAACCCTGTGAAGGAGATTCTTAGGAATCCTACGATCACGGCGATTTGTATCTTGATCAACGGGAACCGTGGGCCGTGTACCTCAATTCAGCGAAAGTGATCAAAGACACTTTCATGTGTTTTATTGCTAACTGTTGTTTGCAGGTACATTTGGACGGTTGCAGCTGATCAGAATTTAGGAGTCAATCCAAAGCCGCATGCTCATAGCATCCACACTTAATTTGAAAAAATCATGACCGGTGCATATCTACATAACTGGCTCGATATTTCATACTATGCTTACGCTTCGCGCCGCAAATATCATGAACCAGTAAGGCTTCCGCTACTCAGATGGAAAGATGTCATGATTCAAAAGTGTGAGCATGTCGGTCCAAAAGTCACAACTTCACATGATGGCAACACAATAAAGGGTGATCCGAAGATTTACTGTGGCTGATGATCTCAAAGAAAGCTCGAAGATCATCAAAGATGTGGATCAGTTAAAGGCCTCCACTAAAGTACAAATCAATGCGGACTTTGAAGAATCGCTACTAATGCACAAAGATTGCGGAAGTGAAGAATTCAAGTCTACGAGCTCAAGAACTAAAGTCAAAGATAGAATGCTAGGAAGCAAAATGCATTTCATATGGTGACCTCTCTTAGGGGGAGATTGTTAGGAATTGGAAATTCCATGTTAAAGTGTCGGTCACCCCAATAATGGTCTAGCATATGTTAGCTCGTAGATTTGTCGTTGTTTACGTTATTTAATAGTTAAGTAGTTAGTCACTAGCGTAGAATAGTTTAGTGTAACACCGTGGAGGAAGGACGGGTCTTTACCCACTGTATGCCTGATCCACAGTCCGATAGGAGGACGTATTCATTGTAACTATAAATACCCCTTCCATCCATGGAAGGGGTGTGGCTTGGCAATCTAACCTTTTACATTTTATTGAACCAACTCTCTACCAAGAACACCATCTCTCTACTTTCTCTCTCTAAAATGTATAACATGTATTTTGATCATCCAAGACCACCCGAATCATCAAACATAATAACATTATCAGTCCTACAAACTTTCTCTCCAAAAGTGGGATGATTTGAAGGGAAGTTATATTAGGAAGCTTTAAATAAATAAAGTTACTTAAATGACCTAATATAAAACATAACTTTTATATATAACCAAGGGTATAATTGTAAAATCATCTGTTATTTCTTCTTTTCTCTCCTAACTCGGGAACACGATATAAAAAAATTAATTTCATTCATCTCATCTTCTTTTCAGCCAATTTTTAACTCTTCTCTTCTTTTCTTTCATTTAAAAAACTTAGGAACAGTGTGTGATCTGTTTTTATATTGGTTTGCAAATTATACAAAATTACATTCATTGGGCCTTCTTATGAATAGTGTATTTGGGTTTTTTTACCCGGACCCTTTGGCTGGAATGCATAAGAGTATTTGTTTATACTACCCGACCCATCCCCTATTCATCTTCACTCAGACGCTACGTTAACCTTTCAGATCCAAACGGGTATACCTCCGGAAAATTAACCGGCGATATTTTGATCCGAAGAAAATGCAATTCGTTGGTACTACAAAAGACTGTGAGGGAGCTACAGTCAGACGTACTATCAATCCCATTTTTTTTTTTTTTTTTTTGCGTTTGTGGATGTCGGTTTGCCATATGGTGATTACTACAGGTGCACTATTCTTTTGGTCCACATCCTTTTTTATGCTTCATATATCTTACATTTGTATAATTAGAGTTAGGTAGATCAATTATTTGTGATCCAAATAAACTTCAACAAGTTTGCTTTTTGGAAGATTGGATACTAGGTTTCATGTTTTTTCCTAGGTTCGTTATTGTGAGGGTTTAGGTTTAATTTTTTTGGTTAAATAGTTCATACGAATCAGGGTTTAGGTTTAATTTAGGTTTTTTTATTTTCTAAATTATTTTGGGCGTTTTCTAATTTCAAGTTTGTAAATCAATTTAATGATGATAAAATTTAGTCCTCTTTTCATAATTGTTGTCAATTTAGTCTGTGTAAAAAAAGGTGCAGCCATGTGCTCATGTAGGTGAAATGGGATCTTATATCTTATGTTTAAGCAGTTTACGTGAATTATATTTTACTGAAATATTATAACATCTACAAATTTTTGTGGGTTTGCCATGTTTTCAGTCTTTCTTTGTGGTAGGGTTTGTGAGCTTGCGACCATGGCGGACTGACCTGATTCTTGGTGGGCCGTAATGACCACTTCCACTGAATGATGTTGTTACAGACAAGGATTTGGTTTTTATGTTGATGCTGGTGAAATGTGAGTGTCTGAAACTTTCATTTCATGATCGTGGATTACAAATACAAAGAAGGCCCTATGAATGTTATTTGCATAGTTGCGGTTTTTGGGCTGGCTACCCTGCTAAATGGTCACCCTTTGCATTCCTTTTTTGAGGATGTGATGAATTGGGGTTTCTTCGGTAAACATGAGATGACCCGTATCTTGGCAGGGTGACATACAACTGTTGCAGCCATGGCGAGTGTATCCTCTTTGCTTGAATATTTCATCTCGAGCCACACCCGTAATACCGAGTTGTACATTTGCACTTTTATCGTAAAACTTATTGTGGACTCTTCACCGTTAACCTTCATTAGTTGCACCCAGGACAAAAAATAAATGTCTGGTTAAGGCAATGATGATGCCTGTATGCAATTAAATGGTTCGTTTACATAATATGCTGATACTGGTATCTTGGCAGGGCAGTCTGGAATTGCAGCCATGGCCGGTATTTTGTTTCAGATTTTAAATGTGCAAATCTGAGCCTTATAAATATTTGGAAAAACACTTATCCACATCAGATACATTAATTCATTGGGCCTTCTTATAAATAGTGTAGTTGGGTTTTTTTTACCCGGACCCTTTGGCTGGACCACATAAGAATATAGTGGATTCCCGGGTCGTTAAGTCCCACGGAGACTCAATGGTGTTTCAAAACTTTCAGACGATAGAATGATCACTAAGGATAGTGATCAGTAAAGATTTTGATTGATAACTACACTACTGATTGATTGGAATGGATATTGAATACAGAATTGATAAGCACAACAATCAGATTAAAGAAACGTAAATACGTACGTTTATTAAAAACTACGTAAACGTACAAAATAAAACGTGAGATTAAAGAAATAAAAGACCTATAAATATGAGAATGACATTTTTGGAATCCTAAAAATGAAAGAAAATTATTAGAAAAAGAAAATTATTTTTATAACTATTTATTTAATTATTATTAATTAAAAACTATTTTCAACTATTTAACAATAACCTAAAATATGATAAAATATGAAATAAAGCTAGAAAAATGAAATTATGATTTAGAAAAATCTAAAATACTATAAAACTTATTTTAAAATTGAAAAAATATTTTTTTACACTTTTTATCTATTTATTATTAATTACTTACTATTTAAAATACACTTAAATACTAGAAAATATAAAATAAACCTGGAAAAATAAAATTTTAACTAAGAAAAATCTAGAATATTATAAAACTAATTTTAAAACTGAAAAGATATTTTTTAGGCTTTTTAATTATTTATTACTAATTATTTAATACTTTTAACTATTTTTAATTTTAATAAATACTAAACAAGCTAAAAAAATTATGAAACTTTTTCTAAAAATAACTTATTGTGACAGAAAACTAAGAAAATTATAAAAACAGAAATTGCTTAATAATAAGCTGAAAAGAAAAATCAAAAAGCTAAAATCTATTAAATAAACGCTATCACTATTTTTAAAATGATGTTTTTGTGGTTTTTATTTTTGAAAACTACTTAACTACTGATATTAAGCTACTTTTATGAAAACAAAAATTTTACAAACTTAAAAATAAGCTATTTGTGAGCTAATAAACCCAACAGTGAGCTTATGAGCTTATTTTGGTTATTAAAGCTCAAACAAACTTGAAAACTGGAAACAAAGGTGAAATAAGCTAAAACAAGCTACAAGCTACTAATATTAAGCTAGAATACTCAGAGAACCATATTGAAAAGCTGGGAATAAGCAGATAAGCACTTGGCTTTTTTGCTTCTAAGACAGAAATGGGACAAAGTTTAAGCTACATGCAGCCCTAGCAAACAAGCTACAAAGTGGAATATGAAGCTTGGGACCTCAAGATGGCTAGGTCAGCTACCCAAAGAACCAAGAATCACAAAATTTGACCAACTAATAAGCTCTGTATGAGCTTATCAAAGTGACTAGCTCAACTGTGCACATGGCACTATTTTCAGACAAGGGTCCAAAAGAAGCTGAGTAAAAAGTACTAAATAAGCTGATTAAAAGTGAAGTAATATTTTTCTAATTAAGTTAAGCAGCTAAACTTTAACATCTCAAAAGATTTTAGGCTAAAACTTGGTATTAAACACACACTAAAATTCTAAAGTTTATTCAAAATTGACCCAACCGAAATTTGACTTTTATAAAAACCAAAGAAGTTGACTAAAATGAATTTTAATTTGATCCTAAGCACTGATTATGATGTATTAAGGTATATTAAGACTGACTTGAGCAATATTAACAACTTACAAACACAAATGCATGATCATTAAACATGAAATTCCAACAGTTAATGAACAAGGAGTGATCAAAGGTATTTTTGACTTTTTATACTAACAAGGACTGGTTTTCTTGATTGCACTGAACTATTATGACTAAGTTAAACAAACACCAAACAAGTACAATGACTAGAGCACTCTCAAACACAGTGAACCAAACACCACTTTATGAGACTGATTTGAGTTTTTTCAAAGCAAAACACTGATCTAGACCATGCTATTGATTTAAGATCTTATAATATCATAAATAGAGACTAAATAAACATGAAACAACAGTACTAACAACATAAAACACAAGAATGATGATTATACTAATTTAACTGTCAAAATGAGATTTTTTAGCAACTACCAATTTAAAAGAACAAACAACTGATTTTTATGTTTAACTATGCTTAAATATAACTAAGAAACACAAAGACACAAAGATTGAAACTTATACTTAACCTAAACAGTGAAATGCCAAATTAGAACAAAAGGCTTACAACTTAGATTCCAAGTGAGAACAGAGAACCACAGATCAAGATCACTTCCTATAGCTTCCCAAGAAGCACTAAACCAAGGCCATCCACAATCAACCCTGCTCCAGCTTCTTGATAACCTTCACCATGGATTTTTGATTTTTCAACTATTTATTTGGTATTTTTGGTATTTTTGCTTTTTAACTTCTAAACTGATTTTTATTGTTTCTAAAAGCTTAAATAAGCTTTCTAGGAGCTTATGTTGGCTTATGAGTCCATATTAACAACTGCTTAACAACATTCAACCATTCATGAAATTTTTGAATAAGGAAAATTTGCATAAACTGAAATAGAACTTGATACTGAAATTGATGTTTCACAAAAGCTTTATTATGTAATAAAAACTTGAAATACAGAGTTTAAAGGCTAAAACATACACTGGAATTTAAAAGTAAACTAAAACGACATAGAAACTTAAAAATTACTCTAGATATATCTCTTCCTTCCTTCTCTTCCCTTCTTTATAGACTTTAGAGACTTCTTGTCGACCTCTGATTGTTTCCCACTTGATCTAGACCATTGAATCTTCACAAATCATCATGATCGTCCATGTGTAAATTTTGGCGCCAAAAGTCTATAAGCAGGTTTTATCCATTAATGAGCTTTGGAAGATTGTGAAGGTGGAGGGGGGGGGGAATATACAAGTGGTGAGACAGGTGTAAAGGGTGGATAGAGCAAATCAAGGAAACCATGGTGGATTCAGTATTTTGGCGCAACAATGAGGTAGGGGATGAACAGTAGTCGGTATTTGACTTATTTGACCGTTGGTTTTAATAATACGGGGGGGGGGGGTCCAAAATGGTTATTGGCAGGGATCAAAATGATTTGGACTGGGGTCAAGGGTCAAGAGGCTCAAGGGTCAAGGTCCAAGTGGTGGATTGGGCTAAGGTTTGGGCCAGCCGTTGGGTTGGATTGGGTTTGATATTAGGGTCCGGTTTGGATTTAGAAGATATATAAGGACCAATTTTGCATTTTTCTGAAAATTGAAGGACCAAAATTGCCAACTTTCCAAAGATATCAAAAGGACCAAACTTGACAAACTTTAATAGTACAAGGATAATATTTGCATAAAATTCCATTTTTATAAATCCAAGGACTATTTTTGACATTTTTCAAACTTGAGGGACCTTTTCTGCCATTTGACCAAAGATTCATTCAAGGACCATTTTTGACAACTTAGAATATTTCAGGGACCTTGAATGATATTTTTCTTTATTTTGATTTACCAGGGACTGTTTTTGACAACTTTTGAAACTTAGGGGACTAAAACTGCCAATTTTGCAAACTTGATACATTTTTCATCTGATTTTGATATTTTTGCATTTAAAACACATAAAACACTTGTTTGTGATATTTTCATCATTTTGATGCATTTCTGAGTGTTTTCAGATGATTTTGCAGTTTAGATGGTACAAAATGATGAGTATTTAGACACTCATCAATCCCCCACACTAAGATATTGCTAGTCCCTAGCAATGTTTTGAAACTTTAATGGATTTTAAAGAACTCTTTACCAAAAGCCATCACTTCTGGAGTAGCCAATTGTTTTGGTTCAAGTAAGAACCTTGGTACAACGATAACCAAATGATTTTGAGCAAATCATAAGCTGTAAACGGATTTGATTTGTCTTTACCAGAAGCCGTTTGCTCTGGACTAGCCAACTCTTAGATAAATTATCAGTATTATCTTTGGTGAGTCGATTACCAATTATGGTTTTTCCACTGCCTTTACCACAAGCCATAAACTTGCGGGCTAGCCAACTCTTCACTAATTAAAGATATGGTGAGCTGAACACCATACAATTTTAGGCAAATTGCAAGCCATAAACGGATTTGAGAAATCTTTACCAAGAGCCGTTTGCTCCTGGATTAGCCAATCCTTATGTGGGTTAGACATGGCGGACTGATTACCATTTGCTGAGTAAGTGAAAAACACTTACTCCAAAAAAAATTTTGGCAAAAAACGGGGGAATTGGGTGGAATAATTACATGATAAAATTCGAGAATTCCCCATACTAAGAAATGAATATTGCCCTCAATATTCAAAGCACCGGCGGTTATGCCGAAACAGAGAACGTAAAAGGGAAATACTACGGCCATTATTTTATTTTTTTGATTTTTTTTATTATTTTTTTTTATTTTATTTTTTTTGAACTAATTTTATATTATATACAACAACCGGGGGGGGGGGGGGGGGCAACTCCCCCACACTAGGGTGGTAGAATAGGGTAAGAAGACAGAAACATGGGTGAAAACCCATATGGTGTGTGCTACAGTTTTTGATTATCGAGTCGCTAGCTTGACTCGATCCCCGCATTCATTGGTTCATGGGGAAAGTCTGTAGATCTGGGACAACCACAGGAGGAATGTCCTCTCCAAAATAATGCTTCAACCGATGACTATTCACTTTAAAATTTGGACCATCGGGCTGAGATAACTCAATGGTACCATAAGGATAAACCTAAGCAATAGTAAATGGACCAGACCAACGGGACTTGAGCTTTCCCGAGAATATCTTCAATCTTGAATTGAAAAGAAGGACTCGATCACCAACGTTGAAAACGCGGTTCTTGATTTTAGAGTCATGAATCTTCTTTGTCTTTTGTTTATAGATCAAAGAGTTCTCGTATGCTTGATCACGGAGTTCATTTAATTCATTCATTTGAACTTTCCGGTGATCACCAGCTGTCTGAATATCGAAATTTGCATGTTTTAAGGCCCAGTATGCTTTGTGCTCAAGCTCAATCGGAAGATGACATGCCTTTCCGTACACTAGCTTGTATGGAGTACACCAGATGGGTGTTTTGTAAGCTGTACGGAAGGCCCGAGTGCGTCATCCAGGTTTATCCGACAGGATGCACGATTTTCGCCTACTATCCTTTCAAGAATTCTTTTAATACCACGGTTGGAAACTTCCACCTGCCCACTTGTTTGGGGGTGGTATGCAGTAGAGAGACGGTGGGTTACACCATACTTTTGCATGACTTTTCAAATTGGTCATTGCAAAAATGTGTACCACGATCACTGATTATAGCTCGTGGAGTTCCAAACCTAGCAAAAAGAGATTTCAAAAA
Source organism: Chrysanthemum makinoi (assembly GCA_910596185.1). Taxonomy (NCBI): domain Eukaryota; kingdom Viridiplantae; phylum Streptophyta; class Magnoliopsida; order Asterales; family Asteraceae; genus Chrysanthemum; species Chrysanthemum makinoi. The sequence goes on along the minus strand of OU343224.1, from coordinate 85,508,499 downwards.
TTTCACAACTACTCGGGCATCATTGGTAGGTAAAGCTTTCGCTTCAACCCATTTTGACAAATAGTCCAAGCGACCGAGGTATGTATTTGTTTCCTCGAGATGATGGAAATGGTCCCATAAAGTCAATGCCCCGGATGTCAAATATCTCACACACTTGAATGGCGTTTTGCGGCATTTCATTTCTTTGAGAGATATTTCCGTGACGTTGACAAGCGTCACATGTTTTGACAAAATCGTGGGCATCCTTATAAATTGTGGGACAATAAAACCCAGAATCAAACACCTTCTTGGCAGTGTAGTTGGGGCTATGATGTCCCCAGTAGGTCCAGAATGGCAAGCCTTGAGAATGTCATTGGCTTCCGACCATACACATGCCTGATGACTTGATCCGCGCAAATTTTGAATAAGTATGGGTCGTCCCAGAAGTAATGTTTAACATCCTTGAAGAATTTGTTCTTCTGTTGGGTCGACATCCCTTTCACTATGAAGTTACCCGCATGGTAATTTGCGAAGTCAGCAAACCATGGGGTAGTAGAGTTTCCATGAAAAGAAACCGCATTGAGTGTCTCGAGAGGAAATGTTTCATTTATTTCCTTTTTCTCGAAAACATCTTGGTGAGGGTTTTCTAATCTGGACAGATGATCAGCAGCTAGATTCTTAGCTCCTTTTTTATCACGTATAATGATATCAAATTCTTGCAGGAGGAGAATCCAACGGAGCAATCTCGGTTTAGCATCTTGTTTTGCAAAGAGATATTTGAGAGCCGAGTGATCCGTATACACCACGCATTTGGTCAAGATTAAGTATGGCCGAAACTTCTCAAATGCATACACCACGGCTAGTAGCTCTTTTTCTGTGGTGGTGTAATGGGTTTGAGCTTCAGTCATAGTCTTACTTGCGTAGTGGATAGGCTGAAAATGCTTAGCTCTACGTTGCCCTAGGACTGCACCGATAGCAAAATCACTTGCATCGCACATGAGCTCAAAGGGTAAATCCCAGTCGGGAGCAACGAGAATGGGTGCTTCAGTAAGCTTTTTCTTTAATGTTTCAAAAGCTTCGATGCAATCAGGTGAAAAGATAAAAGGAGCATCTTTTTCAAGAAGATGGGTCATAGGCCGGGCGATTTTAGAAAAATCTTGTATGAATCTGCGATAGAAACCGGCATGACCTAAAAAACTCCTAATACCTTTGACGGTAGTAGGATGAGGCAATTTAGCAATAACATCGACTTTTGCTCTATCTACCTCAATCCCATTTTTTGAAATCTTATGGCCAAGGACTATGCCTTCTTTGACCATAAAGTGGCTCTTCTCCCAATTTAGACAAAGATTGGTGTCTTCACACCGTTGAAGCATTTTTTCTAAATGGGAGAGACATGTTTGAAATGAGTCCCCAATGACCGAGAAGTCATCCATAAACACCTCCATTGTTTCCCCGATCATGTCGTGGAATATGGCCATCATACATCGTTGGAACGTGCCAGGAGCATTACATAAGCCAAAAGGCATACGTTTGTAGGCAAAAGTTCCATATGGGCAGGTGAATGTGGTCTTCTCTTGATCCTGTGGATCAATGGGGATCTGGAAATAACCCGAGAAACCATCAAGGAAACAATAGTAATCGTTCCCTGCTAGTCTCTCAAGCATTTGGTCCATGAAAGGTAGAGGAAAATGGTCTTTTCGGGTGGCGTCATTCAACTTACGATAGTCAATGCAAACACGCCATCCCGTAACCAGCCGAGTTGGAATTAACTCGTTATCTTCATTTGTGACAACAGTTATGCCACCCTTTTTAGGAACACAGTGAATTGGGCTAACCCAAGGACTATCTGAGATCGGGTAAATCAATCCTGCATCAAGAAGTTTGATAACCTCCTGTTTGATAACATCATGGATTTTTGGATTTACTCGTCTCTGATGTTGAATTGCTGGCTTGAAGTCATCCTCCATTAAGATTTTGTGAGTACAAAACTCAGGGTTGATACCCTTAATGTCGGAGAGTTTCCAAGCAATTGCTTGCTTGTGTGACTTCAAGACCTTTATGAGAGCAGTCTTTTCATCTTTACTCAAATCTCGAGCAATAATGACTGGTAATTTATCATCACCTTCAAGAAATGCATACTCGAGATGAGGTGGTAAGTCCTTAAGTTCGACTTCAGGAAATTCTTCAGTTTTCTCAACTGACTTGACTTCCTTGTTATGAAGCTCGACGGGAGGGAGAGGAGATGGATCATCATTAAGCAACTTCTCAATGAGAAGTATGTCCCCCTCGATGTCGATGGGAGCGTGATCAATTTCCCATGGAACTGAATCACTGGACAAGTATGCTTCAATCTCTTCCAAGATGAAGTCACTTTCCTCAAAAGGAGTGAGAGAAAGAGTAGAATTGGCAATGATGGGTTGATGTGAATGAGTGAGATTATCACTCGAAAAATTATGATCATAACCAAGAACTTCTTGAGAGTACTCTTCAGAAGCAACATCAATGATATCTATTCGGTTAACTGACTCAGAATCATAGTTTGCGGAGTACCTCGAAGTTTGATCAAGGTTAAAGGTGACAGCTTCATTACCCACACGTAATGTGATTTCTTGCTCAAATACATCAATGAGAGCACGACCCGTTCTCAGGAATCCTCGTCCAACAATGAGAGGAACCCGTGGATCAGCATCGAAATCCACAACTACAAAGTCAGCTGGAAAATGGAACTTTCCTACTTTTACAAATACGTCCCCGGCAGCGGCGCCAAAATTTGATTGGATCCGAACCGTCAAGTTTAATCACACAAGCTAACCACTTGTGAATGGCTAACCGTAATAAACTTAAAACTGCTCAGAAACCAATGCAATGAAGATCTGGAGAATATAGTGGATTCCCGGGTCGTTAAGTCCCACGGAGACTCAATGGTGTTTCAAAACTTTCAGACGATAGAATGATCACTAAGGATAGTGATCAGTAAAGATTTTGATTGATAACTACACTACTGATTGATTGGAATGGATATTGAATACAGAATTGATAAGCACAACAATCAGATTAAAGAAACGTAAATACGTACGTTTATTAAAAACTACGTAAACGTACAAAATAAAACGTGAGATTAAAGAAATAAAAGACCTATAAATATGAGAATGACATTTTTGGAATCCTAAAAATGAAAGAAAATTATTAGAAAAAGAAAATTATTTTTATAACTATTTATTTAATTATTATTAATTAAAAACTATTTTTAACTATTTAACAATAACCTAAAATATGATAAAATATGAAATAAAGCTAGAAAAATGAAATTATGATTTAGAAAAATCTAAAATACTATAAAACTTATTTTAAAATTGAAAATATATTTTTTTACACTTTTTATCTATTTATTATTAATTACTTACTATTTAAAATACACTTAAATACTAGAAAATATAAAATAAACCTGGAAAAATAAAATTTTAACTAAGAAAAATCTAGAATATTATAAAACTAATTTTAAAACTGAAAAGATATTTTTTAGGCTTTTTAATTATTTATTACTAATTATTTAATACTTTTAACTATTTTTAATTTTAATAAATACTAAACAAGCTAAAAAAATTATGAAACTTTTTCTAAAAATAACTTATTGTGACAAAAAACTAAGAAAATTATAAAAACAGAAATTGCTTAATAATAAGCTGAAAATAAAAATCAAAAAGCTAAAATCTATTAAATAAACGCTATCACTATTTTTAAAATGATGTTTTTGTGGTTTTTATTTTTGAAAACTACTTAACTACTGATATCAAGCTACTTTTATGAAAACAAAAATTTTACAAACTTAAAAATAAGCTATTTGTGAGCTAATAAACCCAACAGTGAGCTTATGAGCTTATTTTGGTTATTAAAGCTCAAACAAACTTGAAAACTGGAAACAAAGGTGAAATAAGCTAAAACAAGCTACAAGCTACTAATATTAAGCTAGAATACTCAGAGAACCATATTGAAAATTTGCTGGGAATAAGCGGATAAGCACTTGGCTTTTTGCTTCTAAGACAGAAATGGGACAAAGTTTAAGCTACATGCGATACCCTAGCAAACAAGCTACAAAGTGGAATATGAAGCTTGGGACCTCAAGATGGCTAGGTCAGCTACCCAAAGAACCAAGAATCACAAGATTTTACCAACTAATAGGCTCTGTATGAGATTATCAAAGTGACTAGCTCAACTGTGCACAGGGCACCATTTTCAGACAAGGGTCCAAAAGAAGCTGAGTAAAAAGTACTAAATAAGCTGATTAAAAGTGAAGTAATATTTTTCTAATTAAGTTAAGCAGCTAAACTTTAACATCTCAAAAGATTTTAGGCTAAAACTTGGTATTAAACACACACTAAAATTCTAAAGTTTATTCAAAAACGACCCAACTGAAATTTGACTTTTTATAAAAACCAAAGAAGTTGACTAAAATGAATTTTAATTTGATCCTAAGCACTGATTATAATGTATTAAGGTATATTAAGACTGACTTGAGCAATATTAACAACTTACAAACACAAATGCATGATCATTAAACATGAAATTCCAACAGTTAATGAACAAGGAGTGATCAAAGGTATTTTTGACTTTTTATACTAACAAGGACTGGTTTTCTTGATTGCACTGAACTATTATGACTAAGTTAAGCAAACACCAAACAAGTACAATGACTAGAGCACTCTCAAACACAGTGAACCAAACACCACTTTATGAGACTGATTTGAGTTTTTTTCAAAGCAAAACACCGATCTAGACCATGCTATTGATTTAAGATCTTATAATATCATAAATAGAGACTAAATAAACATGAAACAACAGTACTAACAACATAAAACACAAGAATGATGATTATACTAATTTAACTGTCAAAATGAGATTTTTTTTAGCAACTACCAATTTAAAAGAACAAACAACTGATTTTTATGTTTAACTATGCTTAAATATAACTAAGAAACACAAAGACACAAAGATTGAAACTTATACTTAACCTAAACAGTGAAATGCCAAATTAGAACAAAAGGCTTACAACTTAGATTCCAAGTGAGGACAGAGAACCACAGATCAGGATCACTTCCTATAGCTTCCCAAGAAGCACTAAACCAAGGCCATCCACAATCAACCCTGCTCCAGCTTCTTGATAACCTTCACCATGGATTTTTATTTTCAACTATTTATTTGGTATTTTGGTATTTTGCTTTTTTAACTTCTAAACTGATTTTTATTGTTTCTAAAAGCTTAAATAAGCTTTCTAGGAGCTTATGTTGGCTTATGAGTCCATATTAACAACTGCTTAACAACATTCAACCATTCATGAAATTTTTGAATAAGGAAAATTTGCATAAACTGAAATAGAACTTGATACTGAAATTGATGTTTCACAAAAGCTTTATTATGTAATAAAAACTTGAAATACAGAGTTTAAAGGCTAAAACATACACTGGAATTTAAAAGTAAACTAAAACGACATAGAAACTTAAAAATTACTCTAGATATCTCTTCCTTCCTTCTCTTCCCTTCTTTATAGACTTTAGAGACTTCTTGTCGACCTCTGATTGTTTCCCACTTGATCTAGACCATTGAATCTTCACAAATCATCATGATCGTCCATGTGTAAATTTTGGCGCCAAAAGTCTATAAGCAGGTTTTATCCATTCATGAGCTTTGGAAGATTGTGAAGGTGGAGGGGGGAATATACAAGTGGTGAGACAGGTGTAAAGGGTGGATAGAGCAAATCAAGGAAACCATGGTGGATTCAGTATTTTGGCGCGACAATGAGGTAGGGGATGAACAGTAGCCGGTATTTGACTTATTTGACCGTTGGTTTTAATAATACGGGGGGGGGGGTCCAAAATGGTTATTGGCAGGGATCAAAATGATTTGGACTGGGGTCAAGGGTCAAGAGGCTCAAGGGTCAAGGTCCAAGTGGTGGATTGGGCTAAGGTTTGGGCCAGCCGTTGGGTTGGATTGGGTTTGATATTAGGGTCCGGTTTGGATTTAGAAGATATATAAGGACCAATTTTGCATTTTTCTGAAAATTGAAGGACCAAAATTGCCAACTTTCCAAAGATATCAAAAGGACCAAACTTGAAAAACTTTAATAGTAAAAGGATAATATTTGCATAAAATTCCATTTTTATAAATCCAAGGACTATTTTTGACATTTTTCAAACTTGAGGGACCTTTTCTGCCATTTGACCAAAGATTCATTCAAGGACCATTTTTGACAACTTAGAATATTTCAGGGACCTTGAATGATATTTTTCTTTATTTTGATTTACCAGGGACTGTTTTTGACAACTTTTGAAACTTAGGGGACTAAAACTGCCAATTTTGCAAACTTGATACATTTTTCATCTGATTTTGATATTTTTGCATTTAAAACACATAAAACACTTGTTTGTGATATTTTCATCATTTTGATGCATTTCTGAGTGTTTTCAGATGATTTTGCAGTTTAGATGGTACAAAAATGATGAGTATTTAGACACTCATCAATTGGATACTAGGTTTCATGTTTTTTCCTTTAGTTTTTGCGTAGGTTCATTATTGTGAGGGTTTAGGTTTAATTTTTTTGGTTAAATAGTTCATGCAAATCAGGTTTTTTTTTTATTTTTTTTTTCTAAAATTATTTTGACAGTTTTCTAATTTCAAGTTTGTAAATCAATTAATGATGATAAAATTAAGCCCTCTTTTCATAATTGATGTCAATTTAGTCTGTGTAAAAAAGGTTGAGCCATGTGCTCATATTGGTGAAATGGGATCTGATATCCTATACTTAAGCAGTTTACGAGAATTAGATTTTACTGAAATATTATAACTTCTACATATGTTTGTGGGTTTTGATAAGGATTTAAAACGTACATTTTTAAAGGGTCATTTAAGCCCTTAATCGACCACTTTTATATCCGTTACTGCTTAATTTCGTTTCTTTTCACTTTTTAGGTCTCTTGGAAGCAAAATGCTGGAATGATGCACATTTGGACGAAAAGGAGTGAAAACATGAAGAAAACGATTACGTCAAGATCGAAGCCACTAAAGCTGCTAAAACTGAACCTGAAGGCATCCCAATCAAAGGGCGACGCCTTCCCTCAATACAGATTTGATAAAAACATGCACCAGACGGCTCAGTGGAATTTTTGCTCATAACACATGACGGCGTCAGGCTTTGAAGAAGAAGGGCGTCACTCAGATGACCCAAATCCAGAACCAAGATGACGTCCCATCTGAAGCTTGACGGCGTCACAACTCCAAGGTGACGCCGTCCCATCGATAACTAGGCCAAGACGAAAACCCTAATGACGGCGATCTGACGACGTCCCACCTATAAGGCGACGCCGTCGCACTTGTAAATCTATATATAGGATTCATTTTTTCTGCATTTAGAGAAGTACACTTTTGGAGTAAAAACCCTAATCGTTTGTAGTCCGACTTGGACAGTATCTTAGGGTCCCAAACCCTATTTTACACATCAAGATAAGTGTTTTAATCCAATAGTATCATTATGTCTTCCATTTATTGTGTGTATGCTTGCTTGCTTAACATCTCTAGCTAAATTTCTTGTGTGTTTGCTTAGATCTATGAAACCTAGTTATTAATTATTGTTAGGTTGTCTCTTATCTTAATTGTAATTGGCTTAGGAGTGCAACTAGGCTATCGTTGTATTTAAATGCTTGAGTAATCTTTGTGAAAGTTAGTTTATGAATGACCTAGTGGATTTCGTAGTCTAAAAACCCAAAGATAACCTTAAAGTTAGTTTATGAATGACTTGTGGAATTCGTAAGCTAAACCAATAGGTAATCTCTAAGAGTTAGGGCATAGGCACACCCTACGACCTTAGAAAACACAACGCGTTATGAATAAGGACGTGACAATTCAACCAACAATAAAAGATAACTAGGGAGTAATAGCATCTAGGTATACACATTTTTAATTATCATACGAGCACACATCAAATAGACATAGCTACCCGTAGTAATTTAGATAATTAGATAGTAGAAGTAATCGGTAGAAGTACCACCCCCAAACCAATTGCCCTGAGATTTTACCATTAGCTTTCTAAAAAAACCAATAAAAAGAAAAAAAAGAATCATCCTCAACCCCAACTTAGCGTAATACACTTCTTGCTAGCATTCCTATTCCCCTAGAGAACGATTTAAATACCCGAGGCTTACCCAATACTACACTACAACGATTAGGTTCACTGCCTAGGGTGTTGAAAAACTTGCTAGACGAAAAGGAAGTTCCTTTGACCCCGAAAGCGCCAGTACGCGCATCAAGTTTTTGGCGCCGCTGCCGGGGAATAGAATAGCTTGTTAGATTTCTATCTCGTTTAGGTTCCCTTGCTTGATTCCTATCAAGTGAGATTTTTTCTCATTTTTAGCTTCCTTGTAGTCTATCCCCCTTGTTCGTGACTTTGTTAGTAATCCCATCACTTTTCATCATGAAAGGTGATAACCCAGCACCACATCACCCAATTCCCATCGACCCACCACCAATTGACCCGCCAAGAGGCCGTACTTTTGGCGAATACTCTAGACCAAGCCACCAAGGCTATAGGAACACCATTGAGCTCCCCAATTAAGCTCAAACTACGGCCCTGCGATCCGACACCATCCGGTTGGTGTAAAACGGATGTGCATTCCATGGACTTCGTTCTGAAGATCCTAATCAGCATCTAAAGGACTTCCTTAAAATTGTCGATTCCATCGACCTTGATGCTACCACACGGGAGACCACGCGCATGCGTCTCTTCCAATTCTCTCTACGGGACCAAGCTAGTAATTGGCTTGAGCGACTTCCTGCCGGATCCATCTCAAGTTGGGATGATCTCAACACTCGTTTCCTTGCCCAATGTTTCCCACCGGGGAGAACTACCAAACTTAGAAATGACATCTTGACGTTTCAACAACGTCAAGGCGAATCTCTCTAAGAGGCATGGACTCGATTCAAGGACTTGCTCCATAAAGTCCCTCATCACGGCATCGACCTTTGGCTTCAAGTCCAAATCTTTTACGATCATGCCAACTTCCTCACCAAGCGATCCATTGACCGAGCGGCAGGTGGAAGGCTCAGCAATCTCAACGCGAAAAAGCTTGCCAGTCAAAGCTACGAAGATTGGAGTGAATCTCATGAAACCCGCAAAAGAATGGTAAATGCCATATCAATTCCTCATGAGCACTCCAACATTACCGAAGAGAAAGTTAGTGCTCTTGAGAGAAGGATCGACTATCTAATTGAGAGGCAAAAGAAAGCACCTGGACCAATCCATCGAGCAACGGTTAATTCCATCAACTCCGTCAACCACCCAACACCTCTTTCTGAATCACCAAGCCGTTAACAAAATCCCAATTCCATACGACGCTTCCGTTCTACCTATCCAATTCCACTCTCACCAAGCTTCAAAGCACAAATGAGAGAATACATGGCAGCCCATTCGGAAAGATTAACCAAATTTGAAGAAAGGGTTTATAGGCAAAGGGAAGAAATGCAGGCAAAAATGGCGGAGATGATGAACTTGGTGAAAGAGTACACTAGGACGAAGGTTCCCGAGAAGGTGTTAGTGAGAAACGATAAGCACGATTCCCCCACTTTGTTTGTTAACGCCATTTCCATTGTTTCCGATGAGGGTGGAGTAGTTGAGAAGAAGGAGACTGAGAGCAGCAAGTATAGTAAGCACAAGGATAAGGCCGAGAATGATCCCGAAATCTTTAAACACTACCTTAGGAATGAGATCAATAAGAAAAAAATTGTTAACCAAGTGAACAACTTTAGGTACAATGAGGTTCTTAGAAAAGCCCTCTTTGGTGAAATAAAAGAAGAAGAATATGACACCATGCCTATGGGACCTATGTACGAGTTAATTCTGAGAAAACCAGTAACTAAGAAACAAGAGATCTATGGGAACTTCGTAATACCATGTAGCATAGGTGACTTCGAGAATATAAATGCCTTAGCCGATCAAGGATCCGATGTAAACATAATTCCGCTATCAGTCTATAGTAAGTTGACTAAGGAGGAGCCAACCAAGACCAATCTTAGACTTTACTTAGCAAATCACTCATATGTTTATCCCATAGTAATAGCAGAGGATGTCTTAATTGAGGTTGCCAATATTGTCTATCCGATGGACTTCGCAATCGTAGACATTGAGGAAGATAGAAACATGTCGTTAATCCTTGGAACACCTTTCCTGGACACCGCCAAGGCAACCATCAAATGCGGTGAGGGTATCATGATACTCAAGAGTGGCAAAGGACAAGTTAGGATACCTATTAGATAAGGATTTAAAACGTACACTTTTAAGGGGTCATTTAAGCCCTTAATCGCCCACTTTTATATCCGTTACTGCTTAATTTCGTTCCTTTTCACTTTTTAGGTCTTTTGAAAGCGAAATGCTGGAATGATGCATATTTGGACGAAAAGGAGTGAATATATGAAGAAAATGGCTAAGTCAAGATCAAAGACATTCAAGCCGCTGGAATTGCACTTGACGGCATCCCAATCAAAGGGCGATGCCGTCCCTTTATACGTAATAAAATCTCTGACGGCTCAGTAGACTTTTTTCTAAAATACACCTGACGGCGTCAGGCTTTGAAGAGGAAGGGTGTCACGAAGACTTTTCATCTCAGACGGCCTAGATCCAGAATCAGACGACGTCACTGCTGAAGCCCGACGGCGTCACAACTACAACGTGACGCCGTCCCAACGATTACTTGGCCAAGACGAAAACCCTAATGATGGCGTCCCACCTATAAGGCGACGCCGTCGCAAGTGTAAAATTATATATAGAAATCGAATTTTCAGAATTTTAAGAGGTAGACTTGTGGAGTAAAAACCCTAAACGTTTGTAGTCCAACTTAGACAGTATCTTAGGGTTCTCAAACCCTATTTTACATCAAGATAAGTATTTTACTTCATTGATTTCATTATGTCTTCGTTTGAATGTATGTATGCTTGCGTGTTTAACATGTCCGGCTAAATTTCTTATGTGTTTGCTTAGATCTATGAAACCTAGTTATTATTTATTGATTGGTTGTCTCTTATCTTAATTGTAATTGGCTTAGGAGTGCACTAGGCTATCGTTGTGTTTAAATGCTTGAGTAATCTTTGTGAACCTTAGTTTATAAATCACTTAGCGGATTTCGTAGGCTAAACATCCAAAGATAACCTTAGAGTTAGTTTATGATTTATCTAGAGATTTCTTAGGAAATAACCTTAAGGTAGTCTCAAAGAGTTAGGGAAAAAGGCATACCCTACGACTTTAGAAAACACAACGCGTTAAGAATAAGGACGTGACAATTCAACCACCAATAAAAAATAACTAGGGAGTAATAGTATCTAGGGAGACACATTTTTAATCATCATACGAGCACACATAAAAAAGACATAGACTACCCATAGTTTAGATAATTAGAATAGTAGAGTAATTGGTAGAAGTACCACCCCCCAAATCCAAACCCCGAGATTTTACCCTTAGCTTTCTAAAAATTATAAAAAGATAAAAAAGAATCTTCCTCAACCTCAACCTTAGCATAGTACATTTCTTACTAGCATTCCTATTCCCCTAGAGAATGATACCAATTCCCGAGGCTTAGCCAATACTACACTACAATGATTAGGTTCACTGCCTAGGGTGTTGAAAAACTTGCTTGACGAAAAGGAAGTTCCTTTGACCTCGAACGCGCCTTGTACGCGCATCAAGTTTCTAGCGCCGCTGCCGGGGAATAGAACAGCTAGTTAGATTTATCTCGTTTAGGTTCCCTTGCTTGATTCCTATTAAGTAAGATTTTTTTTCTCATTTTTAGCTTCCTCGTAGTCTATCCCCCTTCTTCGTGACTTTGTTCGTAATCCCATCACTTTTCATCATGGAAGGTGATAATCCACAAAACAACAATTCCCCATCAAACAACAACCCACCACCAAATAAACCACTTCCACTCAAACCACAATCCATTGACCAACACCCCTCTAATAATCATCGCAACCGATATGTTAGTAGAAACAACGATCTTTAAGATTTGCATAGGGTATTTGAGAGTACAATTAGGGACGCTGTTGAAAAAGCGGTTAGCGCCTCAATTGTTGGCTCCTCGATTAGCAATAGTTCGGGTAATGATTTAGTAAATGAAAATGTGAATGAGGAAAATAGTGCTTACTTTAATCTTTACCCACTAAGGAAGAAGTTGTTTACCACAAATACATAATCGACAATCCTCAATCACCCATCATTAGGATATGCCCAAAGATTAGGTGAGGAAGTCCTTGGAACATCAAAATCCCTTGTATGATTCGATATAGGAATGTCGAGCACGCCTACATAGATACAGAATCTCCCATTAATGTGATGTCATCAGCAGTTTACAATGACATAATGAATGAGTGACTTAAGATTAGGAGAGACCCTAAGTATCATGGTGGGGTTTGCAATTTTGTGGGAAGGGTCAAGGATGTATACGTATTTATAGGAAACTTCACCTACTAAGTTGATTTTATGGTCCTAGAAGACATAGGATGTGTCATTGACAATAGCTTGTCCCAGTTGTGTTAGGAAAACCATTTGCTGAAAAGTCTAAACTAAGCTATAACAAATCCGAAGGAACGGGTAGATTTGTGGAAGGGGACGATGAAATTACTTATAAGATGCCTAGGAAGATGAACGGATATGGCACTTTATCCCTTTATGAACGAGACAACATTAGAGCTTTTGAGGAAAAAAGCGAAGAAGATGTAGAAAAAGGCTTGAAGTTTATGTGGGAGAAAAGGAGACTTTACTATAGGTATTGCTTGACCCTAGGACCTAGGTATAGAGTAGATGAGAATTTCGTCAATATGATAGAGTTTTCATTGAGGATGAAAAATGAGGCAACGTAGGAGCACGGCTTCGAGTCTAGCTACAAGACTCAATAATAAAGAAAAGCGCTTCGAGGGAGGCAACCCATGCTTAATTGTTTTCTTGTTTGTGTGTCATATATCTTTTTCATTATTATATGTTCTCATGTTTGAATTTGTGAAAATGCTTTATTTTGTCTTTAACCTCGTCTTAATTCCATATAAAGGTATTTTACAATAAGATAAGTGCAGGGAAGATTACACACGTTTTTAAAGAACGTGAACATGAGAACTACGATTAGTGAAATTGATATATATGTGTGTTTGTTAGAGTTAAATGCTTGTATCGAGTCATAATGGATGTTTTGCAGGAACTTTTCTAGATTTTAAAGGTGTAATTTTTCCAGAAAAATGCAGCAGACCAGTTTCTGTCAGGATAACCTGACGGCGTCAAGATTAGAACCTGACGACGTCAGGAGGAGCAGAAACAGCTTATAAAATTCTTCTCATTTTATGTGCTATTTATAAATTTTTGGAAATTCTCAGGTCTTAATTTTTCAGAAAATTTGCAAACATCCATTCCACAAGCATTATATCCTAGTATAGTTGAGTCATATATAGTTTTACCGCCGATTTTACACGAAGGTTTCGTCTATTTTCTTAAAGTGTGCAGGTTTTATTTATTAAGAAGAAGAAACATAATATTGGATGGGGCTTGTCACGCATACATTCTTCTTGGGAAAGAATTTAACCACTACTTCACACGGATCCTACCGAGCTAATCAGGGGAGTACTAGTTTCTTTCTCTTTTAATTACCTTCTGTTATCATAACTTTCATACTTTCGGTGAACATTGGGGACAATGTTCAGTTTAAGTGTAGGGAGGGAGAATAAAACGGGAAATTTGAAACTATGCTTATCTTTGAATATTTGTCTTGTCCTATTTCATTTGTGTAATAAGCTATGAGAAATATCTATTAGGGTAATTTTAGCACCAAATTTAAAAATTTTCATTACATGTACGAGTGGGACTTTAGTCTTAATAAAGCGTCTCATGGATAGGAGTTATATGACTAACACAAAAACCATTTACCACTCAAATTCCATCCCAAAAAATGTGAGGTTCGCCCCTAGATCTGTAGGAATTAAAGCATTCAACTTTAATGCTTCGAGAATGTGTCGGTAGTATAATAGATTCTAGAACATGTTTTGTGATGCATTCTGAGATCGCTAGTGAGACTAAACTTGTGTAGTTAGGAATAACTAAATGATAAGAGGCATTAGGATTACCCTTGTTTGATACCCGTATTATAATTACTTATTCCGCATCGGTTGAGTAATTACCCCACACCCTTGCGATGTACTCATATTTAGTACACGATACCCTTAGTTAACCCCTCAGAGCCTATCCTTTTAGTGGTTCTCGTAATGTTTCAATTTTCCGAAATATCAGTGAAGAGCATTGTTTACAATCCACCCTCAAATGTACACCCAAATCGCCTTATCCTACCTTGTATGCACTTACTTTTAGTGCACTATTGTTATCATACTAAACCCTTAGTGCAATTATTTAGTTACTTGTATGTTTGCTAAGTCGAGTCATATCTTTTGTACATAGTTTTGGGATGATTGGGACTCATGGGAAAAGTAAAATTTTATGGAGTGACGGGAAAGAACGTTAAATTCAAATTCCCTTTATTTACGTATTTAAATACTCCAAGTGTTTTGATCTTTTCAATTCAAGTTAAATTAGTGTTAGAATAATAAAAACTCAAGTGTAGGGATGCTCCTATAAATACCTTATATTTTGATGTTATCTTAGAGGATATGAGAGTAAAAGTGTATGCAAAAAAAAAAAAAAAAAAAATCGAAAAAAAATAAAAAATAAAAGAGTGTTTAAAAATAAAATAAAAAAACATACGGGCTACCATCCTACATCTATATTTATATTTTAGTTTGTTTGTTTCAAGTTATCTAGAGTTTAGTGAGTCGAGTCTTGGCTTAGCAACGCCATTCTTTTCATGCTTGTAACATAAGATTTTTGACTTGCCACCACTAAACCGCCTATCCAACCAAACCCTTTGTTTCCCTACCATAAGCCTAACATTACAACCCTTTTAAAGACCTCTTAGGTAGTTGTTCCTAGGTGCTTACGCCAAAGCGGTGGAGGTTTGATCTAGTCTCAAGCCTATGGTAATCTATGTACTATGACCAGATAATTAGTGTTTATCTTCCATTTCCATTTACTGTATTTCATATACAACCGAGAGATAAGAGAATCCAAACACCCCTTGTGAGGTGCTAGTATATAATTTTCGTGCTTGTTATGACTATTGCAGTGCTTTTACTTGTTGTGAATTATGTTAAACTATTGCTTCATGACCCCTAACTTACAAAATTGATTGGCCAAAAGCACATTTGCTTGAGGACAAGCAAATACCAAGTGTAGGGATATTTGATAAGGATTTAAAACGTACACTTTTAAGGGGTCATTTAAGCCCTTAATCGCCCACTTTATATCCGTTACTGTTTAATTTCGTTCCTTTTCACTTTTTAGGTCTCTTGGAAGCAAAATGCTAGAATGATGCATATTTGGACGAAAAGGAGTGAATATATGAAGAAAATGGCTAAGTCAAGATCGAAGATATTCAAGCTGCTGGAATTGCACCTGACGGCGTCCCAATCAAAGGGCGACACCGTCCCTTTATACATAATAAAATCTCTGACGACTCAGTATACTTTTTGCTAAAATACACCTGACGGCGTCAGGCTTTGAAGAGGAAGGGCTTCACAAAGACTTTTCATCTTAGACGGCCTAGATCCAGAATCAGACGATGTCACTGCTGAAGCCCGACGGCGTCACAACTAAAACATGACGCCGTCCCAACAATTACTTGGCCAAGACGAAAACCATAATGACGGCGATCTGACGGCGTCCCACCTATAAGGCAACGCCGTCGCAAGTGTAAAATTATATATAGAAATCGTACTTTCAGAATTTTAGGAGGTAGACTTGTGGAGTAAAAACCCTAAACGTTTGTAGTCCGATTTGGATAGAATCTTAGGGTTCTCAAACCCTATTTTACATCAAGATAAGTGTTTTACTTCATTGATTTCATTATGTCTTCGATTGAATGTGTGTATGCTTGCGTGTTAAACA
Source organism: Chrysanthemum makinoi (assembly GCA_910596185.1). NCBI lineage: Eukaryota > Viridiplantae > Streptophyta > Magnoliopsida > Asterales > Asteraceae > Chrysanthemum > Chrysanthemum makinoi. The sequence continues at coordinate 85,492,508 of OU343224.1, read as the reverse complement.
TGTCCGGCTAAATTTCTTGTGTGTTTGTTAAGATCTATGAAACCAAGTTATTAATTATTGATTGGTTGTCTCTTATCTTAATTGTAATTGGCTTAGGAGTGCACTACGCTATCGTTGTGTTTAAATGCTTGAGAAATCTTTGTGAACCTTAGTTTATAAATCACTTAGCGGATTTCATAGGCTAAACATCCAAAGATAACCTTAGAGTTAGTTTATGATTTATCTAGAGATTTCGAAGGCAATAACCTTTAGGTAGTCTCAAAGAGTTAGGGAAAAAGGCATACCCTACGACCTTAGAAAATACAACGCGTTAAGAATAAGGACGTGACAATTCAACCACCATTAAAAGATAACTAGGGAGTAATAGTATCTAGGTAGACATAATTTTAATCATCATACGAGCACACATCAAAAAGACATAGACTACCCATAGTTTAGATAATTAGAATAGTAGAGTAATCGATAGAAGTACCACCCTCCAAATCAAAACCCCGAGATTTTACCCTTAGCATTCTAAAAATTATTAAAAAAAAGAATCTTCCTCAACCTCAACCTTAGAGTAGTACACTTCTTACTAGCATTCCTATTCCCCTAGAGAACGATATCAATTCCCAAGGCTTACCCAATACTGCACTACAATGATTAGGTTCACTGCCTAGGGTGTTGAAAAACTTGCTCGACGAAAAGGAAGTCCCTTTGACCCCGAACGCGCCTTGTACGCGCATCACTATTGTTCCAAGATATCCTTTGAAGATTATGGAGAAGAATTCACAGGTCTCCAATAATGCTGTTAAGAAAAAAATTAGTGAATGGGAAAAAGGGCTTAGATATTTCGTGAGTCAAGGGTTAGATGCGACGTTGTGGAAACGTGATAAAAAAATTAGGGAACAACTACACCACGAAGCCACTTCCTCAAAAGAACCCTAAAGAGTTTTTGAAAGGAGAAAATGTGCTTTTGTATAGATCAAAATTAAAAGCATTAAGAGGAAGGAATAGGCCAAAATGGTTTGGACCTTATACGGTGAAAGAGACTAATCTAAAAAGTGAAACCGTTATCATATTAGATGACGATGGGAGAGAGTTCACCGTAAGCATACAACGCGTACAACCTTATAATGAAGGCTTAGTGAATGAAAGTAATAACGGTAAGGAAGTCACGTAGGAGCACGACTTCGAGTCTAGCTACAAGACTCATAAATAAAGAAAAGCGATTCGTGGGAGGTAACCCATGCTTAATTGTTTGCTTTTTTGTGTGTCATATATCTTTTTCATTGTTGTTTACTCTCATGTTTGATTTTGTAAAAATGCTTTATTTTATCTTTAACCTCGTCTTAATTACATATAAAGGTATTTTACAAAAAGATAAGTGTAGGGAAGATTACATACGTTTTTTCAAGAACGTGAACATGAGAATTACGATTAGTGAAATTGATGTATATGTGTGTTTGTTAGAGTCAAATGCTTGTATCGAGTCATAATGGATGTTTTGCAGGAATTTTTCGAGGTTTTAAAGATGTAATTTTTCCAGAATTTTTCCAGGAAAACGCAGCGGACCAGTTTCTGTCATGACAACCTGACGGTGTCAGGATTAAAGCCTAACGACGTCAGGTCAAGCAGAAACAGCTTAACAATTTTTTTTCGTTTTCTGTGCTATTTATAAATTTTTGGAAATTAACAGGTCTTGATTTTCCCGAAAATCTGCAAATAACCATTCAACAAGCATTATATCCTAGTGTAGTTGTGTCATATATAGTTTTACCGCTGATTTTACGCGAAGGTTTCGACTGTTTTCTTAATGTGTGCAGGTTATATTTGGCATAACTTTGATACTTTCGGGGAACATTGGGGACAATGTTCAGTTTAAGTGTACGGAGGGAGAATAAAACGGGAACTTAGAAACTATGCTTATCTTTGATCATTTGTCTTGTCCTTGGTCACTTGTGTAATAAACTATGAGAAATATTTGTTAGGGCAATTTTAGCACCAAATTTAAAATTTTTTATGACATGTGCGAGCTAAAACGTTTTCTTAATAAAGCGTCTCATGGATAGGAGTTATATGATTAGCACAAAAACCGTTTACCACTCAAATTCCACCCCAAAAATGTGAGGTTCGCCCCTACATCTTTAGGAATAAAAGTATTCACCTTTAATGCTTAGAGAGTGTACCAGTAGTATAATAGATTCTAGAACTTGTTTTGTGATGCATTCCGAGATCGCTAGTAAGACTACACTTGCGTAGTTAGGAATAACTAAATGATAAGAGGCATTAGGATAACCCTGGTTTGAAACCTGTATTATAATTACTTCTTCCACATCGGTCGAGTAATTACCCCACACCCTTACGATGTACTCATCTTTAGTGCACGATACCCCTAGTTAACCCCTCAGAGCCTATCCTTTTCGTGGTTCTTATGATGTTTCGGTTTTCTGGAATATCAATGAAGATCATTGTTTATAATCCACCCCCAAATGTACACCCAAATCGCCTTAGCCTACCTTGTATGTACTCACTTTTAGTGCATTATTGTTATCATTACTAAACCCTTAGTTCAATTATCTAGTTACTTGCATGGTTGCTAAGTCGAGTCATATCTTTTGTATACAGTTTTGGGATGATTGGGACTCATGGGAAAAAGTAATATTTTATGGAGTAACGGGAAAGAACGTTAAATTCAAATTCGCTTTGTCTACGCATATAAATACTCCAAATGTTTTGATCTTTTCAAATCGGGTCACTTAGTTTTAAAGTAATAAAAAAACTCAAGTGTAGGGATGCTACTATAAATCTCTTATATTTTGATGTTATCGTAGAGGATAGTAGAGTAAAAATGTATGAAAAAAAAATCGAAAACAAAATGAAGAAAAACATACGGGCTACCATCCTACCTATCTTTATGTTTATATTTTTAAATTTATGTATGTTTGTTTCAAGTAATCTATAGTTTAGTGATTCGAGTCTTGGCTTAGCAACGCCATGCTTTGCATGCTTGTAACATAAGATTTTTGACTTGCCACCACTAGATCGCCTATCCAAAAAAAAACGCTTTGTTTCTCTACCGTAAGCCTAACGTTAAAACCCTTTTAAAGACCTCTTAGATAGTTGTTCCTTGGTGCTTACGCCAAAGCGGTGGAGGTTTGATCTAGTCTCAAGCCTATGGTAATATATGTACTATGCCAGGTAATGAGTGTTTATATTCCATTTCCATTTACTATATTTAATATAAACTCGAGAGATGAGAGAATGGAAACACCCCTTGTGAGGTGCTAGTATATAATTTCCATGCTTGTTATGACTATTGCGGTGCTTTTACTTGTTGTGAATTATTTTAAACTCATGCTTCATGCCCCCTAACTTATATATTGATTGGCCAAAAGCACATTTGCTTGAGGACAAGCAAATACCAAGTGTAGAGATATTTGATAAGGATTTAAAACGTACATTTTTAAAGGGTCATTTAAGCCCTTAATCGACCACTTTTATATCCGTTACTGCTTAATTTTGTTTCTTTTCACTTTTTAGGTCTCTTAGAAGCAAAATGCTGGAATGATGCACATTTGGACGAAAAGGAGTGAAAACATGAAAAAAGGGCAAAGTCAAGATCGAAGCCACTCAAGCTGCTAAAACTGAACCTAACGGCGTCCCAATCAAAGGGCGACGCCGTCCCTATATACAGATTTGATAAAAACATGCACAAGACACTTTCAGTGGAATTTTTGCTCATAACAACTGACGGCGTCAGGCTTTGAAGAAGAAGGGTGTCACTCAGACTTTTCATCTCAGACGACGCAGATCCAGAACCTAGACGACGTCCCATCTGAAGCCTGACGGCGTCACAACTCCAAGGTGACGCCGTCCCATCGATAACTTGGCCAAGACGAAAACCCTAATGACGGCGTCCCACTTATAAGGCGACGCCGTCGCACTTGTAAATCTATATATAGAATTCGATTTTTCTGCATTTAGAGAATTAGACTTTTGGAGTAAAAACCCTAAACGTTTGTAGTCTGAATTGGACAGTATCTTAGGGTCCCAAACCCTATTTTACACATCAAGATAAGTATTTTAATCCAATAGTATCATTATGTCTTTCATTTATTGTGTGTACGCTTGCTTGCTTAACATGTCTAGCTAAATTTCTTGTGTGTTTGCTTAGATCTATGAAACCTAGTTAGTAATTATTGTTAGGTTGTCTCTTATCTTAATTGTAATTGGCTTAGGAGTGCAACTAGGCTATCGTTGTGTTTAAATGCTTGAGTAATCTTTGTGAAAGTTAATTTATGAATGACCTAGTGGATTTCGTAGTCTAAAAACCCAAAAATAACCTTAAAGTTAGTTTATGAATAACTTTTGGATTTCGTAAGCAAAACCAATAGGTAATCTCAAAGAGTTAGGGCATAGGCACACCCTACGACCTTAGAAAACACAACGCGTTAAGAATAAGGACGTGACAATTCAACCAATAATAAAAGATAACTAGGGAGTAATAGTATCTAGGTAAACACATTTTTAATCATCATACGAGAACACAGCAAATAGACATAGCTACCCGTAGTAATTTAGATAATTAGATAGTAGAAGTAATCGGTAGAAGTACCACCCCAAAACCAATTGCCCCGAGATTTTACCCTTAGCTTTCTAAAAAACCAATAAAAAGATAAAAAAGAATCATCCTCAACCCCACCTTAGCGTAATACACTTCTTGCTAGCATTCCTATTCCCCTAGAGAACGATATCAATACCCGAGGCTTACCCAATACTACACTACAACGATTAGGTTCACTGCCTAGGGTGTTGAAAAACTTGCTCGATGAAAAGGAATTTCCCTTGACCCTGAACGCGCTTCGTACGCGCATCATGTTTTTGGCACCGCTGCCGGGGAATAGAATAGCTAGTTAGATTTCCACCTCGTTTAGGTTCCCTTGCTTGATTCCTATCAAGTAAGATTTTTTCTCATTTTTAGCTTTCTCATAGTCTATCCCCCTTCTTCATGACCTTTGTTAGTAACCCCATCACTTTTAATCATGGAAGGTGATAATCAACCACCACTCATCAAGCCACCACCAAATGACCTGCCAAGAGGCCGTACTCTTGGTGAATACTCTAGACCAAGCCACCAATGCTATAGGAACACCATTGAGCTCCCCAATTCAAACTATGGCCCTACGATCCGACACCATCCGGTTGGTGCAAAACAGATGTGCATTCCATGGACTTTGTTCCGAAGATCCTAATCAGTTTCTCAAGGACTTCCTTAAAATTGTTAATTCCATCGACCTTGATGCTACCACACGGAAGACCACGCGCTTGCGTCTCTTCCAATTCTCTCTACGGGACCAAGCTTGTAATTGGCTTGAGCGACTTCCCGCCGGATCCATCTCAAGTTGGGATGATCTCACCACTCGTTTCCTCGCCCAATTTTTCCCACCGGGGAGAACTACCAAACTTAGGAATGACATCTTGACATTCCAACAACGTCAAGGCGAATCTCTCTACGAGGCATGGACTCGATTCAAGGACTTGCTCCATAAAGTCCCTCATCACGGCATCGATCTTTGGCTTCAAGTCTAAATCTTTTACGATCATGCCAAATTCCTCACCAAGTGATCCATTGACCTGGCGACCGGTGGAAGGCTCAGCAATCTCAACGCGGAAGAATCATGGGATATAATAGAAGAGCTTGCCAGTCAAAGCTACGAGGATTGGAGTGAATCTCATGAAACCCCCAAAAGAATGGTAAATGCCATATCAATTCCTCATGAGCATTCCAACATTATCGAAGAGCAAGTTAGTGCTCTTGAGAGAAGGATCGACTATCTAATTGAGAGGCAAAAGAAAGCACCTAGACCAATCCATCGAGCAACGGTTAATTCCATCGACTCCGTCAACCACCCAACACCTCTTTCTGAATCACCAAGCCGTGAACAAAATCCCAACTCCGTATGACGCTTCCGTTCTACCTCTCCAATTCCACTCTCACCAAGCTTCAAAGCACAAATGAGAGAATACATGGCAGCCCATTCGGAAAGATTAGCCAAATTTGAAGAAAAGGTTTATAGGCAAAGGGAAGAAATGCAGGCAAAACTGGCAGAGATGATGAACTTGGTGAAAGAGTACACTAAGACGAAGGTTCCCGAGAAGGTGTTAGTGAGAAACGATGAGCACGCTTCCCCCACTTTGTTTGTTAACGCCATTTCCATTGTTTCCGATGAGGGTAGAGTAGTTGAGAAGAAGGAGACTGAGAGCAGTAAGGATAGTAAGGACAAGGATAAGGTTGGGAATGAACCCAAAATCATTAGACACTACCTTAAGCATGAGATCAATAAGAAAACAATTGTTAACCAAGTGAACAACTTTAGGTACAATGAGGTTCTTAGGAAAGCCCTCTTAGGTGAAATAAAAGAAGAAGAATATGACACCATGCCTATAGGACCTGTGTACGAATTAATTCTGAGAAAACCAGTAACTAAGAAACAAGAGATCTATTGGAACTTCGTAATTCCATGTAGCATAGGTGACTTCAAGAATATAAATGCCTTAGCCAATCAGGGAACCGATGTAAACATAATGCCGCTATCAGTCTATAGTAAGTTGACTAAGGAGGAGCCAACCAAGACCAATCTTAGACTTTCTTTAGCAAATCACTCATATGTTTATCGCATAGGAATAGCGGAGGATGTCTTAATTGAGTTTGACAATATTTTCTACCCGGTGGACTTCACAATCATAGACATTGAGGAAGATAGAAACATGCCGTTACTCCTTGGAACACCTTTCCTGGCCACCGCCAAGGCAACCATCAAATGCCGTGAGGGTATCATGATACCCAAGAGTGGCAAAGGAAAAGTTAGGATACCTATTGTTCCGAGATATCCTTTGAAGATTATGGAGAAGATAAAGGATAAGAATTCACAGGTCTCCAATAATGCTGTTAAGAAAAAAATTAGTGAATGGGAAAAAGGGCTTAGAGATTTCGTGAGTCAAGGGTTAGATGCGACGTTGTGGAAACGTGATAAAAAATTAGGGAACAACTACACAACGAAGCCACTCCCTCAAAAGAACCCTAAAGAGTTTTTGAAAGGAGAAAAGGTGCTTTTGTATAGATCAAAATTAAAAGCATTAAGAGGAAGGAATAGGCCAAAATGGTTTGGACCTTATACGGTGAAAGAGACTAATCAAAAAAGTGAAACCGTTATCGTATTAGACGACGATGGGAGAGAGTTCACGGTAAGCATACAACGCGTACAACCTTATGATGAAGGCTTAGTGAATGAAAGTAATAACGGTAAGGAAGTCACATAGGAGCACGACTTCGAGTCTAGCTACAAGAATAAATAAAGAAAAGCGCTTTGTGGGAGGCAATCCATGCTTAATTGTTTGCTTGTTTGTGTGTCATATATCTTTTTCATTGTTGTTTACTCTCAAGTTTGATTTTGTGAAAATGCTTTATTTTGTCTTTAACCTCGTCTTAATTACATATAAAGGTATTTTACAAAAAGATAAGTGTAGGGAAGATTACATACGTTTTTTCAAGAACATGAACATGAGAATTACAATTAGTGAAATTGATGTATATGTGTGTTTGTTAGAGTCAAATGCTTGTATCGAGTCATAATGGATGTTTTGCAGGAATTTTTCCATGTTTTAAAGATGTAATTTTTCCAGGAAAATGCTGCAGACCAGTTTCTGTCATGACAACCTGACGGTGTTAGGATTAAAGCTTGACGACGTCAGGTCAAGCAGAAATAGCTTATCAAATTTTTTTCGTTATTTATAAATTTTTGGAAATTCTCTGATCTTGATTTTCCAGAAAATCTGCAAACATCCATTCAGCAAGCATTATATCCTAGTGTAGTTGTGTCATATATAGTTTTACCGCCGATTTTACGCGAAGGTTTCGTCTGTTTTCTTAAAGTTTGCAGGTTATATTTGGCAAGAAGAAAAAACTTAACATTTGATGAAGCTTATCACGTATACATTCTTCTTGGGAAATAATTTGACCACAACTTCACACGGATCCTACCGAGCTAATCAGGGGAGTACTAGTTTCTTTCTCTTTTATTTACCTTCCTTTATCATAACTTTGATACTTTCGGGGAACATTTGGGACAATGTTCAGTTTAAGTGTAGGGAGGGACAATAAAACGGGAACTTAGAAACTATGCTTATCCTTGATCATTTGTCTTGTCCTTGGACATTTGTGTAATAAACTATGGAAATATTTGTTAGGCCAATTTTAGCACCAAATTTAAAATTTTTTATGACATGTACGAGCTAAAACTTTAGTCTTAATAAAGCGTCTCTTGGATAGGAGTTATACGACTAGCACAAAAACCGTTTACCACTCAAATTCCACCCCAAAAATGTGAGGTTTGCCCCTAGATCTTTAGGAATAAAAGCATTCACCTTTAATGCTTAGAGAGTGTACCGGTAGTATAATAGATTCTAGAACTTGTTTTGTGATGCATTCCGAGATCGCTACTGAGACTACACTTGCGTAGTTAGGAATAACTAAATGATAAGAGGCATTAGGATAACCCTGGTTTGAAACCTGTATTATAATTACTTCTTCCACATCGGTTGAGTAATTACCCCACACCCTTGCGATGTACTCATATTTAGTGCACGATACCCCTAGTTAACCCCTCAGAGCCTATCCTTTTCGCGGTTCTCGTGATGTTTTGGTTTTCTGGAATATCAATGAAGAGCATTGTTTATAATCCACCCCCAAATGTACACCCAAATCGCCTTAGCCTACTTTGTATGCACCCACTTTTAGTGCATTATTGTTATCATTACTAAACCCTTAGTTCAATTATCTAGTTACTTGCATGGTTGCTAAGTCGAGTCATATCTTTTGTTCACAGTTTTGGGATGATTGGGACTCATGGGCAAAAGTAATATTTTATGGAGTAACGGGAAAGAACGTTAAATTCAAATTCACTTTGTCTAAGTAATTAAATACTCCAAGTGTTTTGATCTTTTCAAATTGGGTCAATTAGTGTTAGAGTAATAAAAAAAACTCAAGTGTAGGGATGCTCCTATAAATCCCTTATATTTTGATGTTATCGTAGAGGATGGTAGAGTAAAAATGTATGAAATAAAAAATAAAAAAAAAAGTGTTGAAAAAAAAATGAAGAAAAACATACGGGCTACCATCCTACATCTATCTTTATGTTTATATTTTTAAATTTATGTATGTTTGTTTCAAGTTATCTATAGTTTAGTGAGTCGAGTCTTGGCTTAGTAACGCCATGCTTTCCATGCTTGTAACATAAGATTTTTGACTTGCCACCACTAAATCGCCTATCCAACCAAACCCTTTGTTTCCCTACCGTAAACCTAACGTTACAATCCTTTTAAAGACCTCTTAGATAGTTGTTCCTTGGTGCTTACGCCAAAGCGGTGGAGGTTTGATCTAGTCTCAAGCCTATGGTAATCTATGTACTATGCCAGGTAATGAGTGTTTATCTTCCATTTCCATTTACTATATTTCATATAAACCCGATTGATGAGAGCATCCAAACACCTCTTGTGAGGTGCTAGTATATAATTTTCTTGCTTGTTATGACTATTGCGGTGCTTTTACTTGTTGTGAATTATTTTAAACTTTTGCTTCATGCCCCCTAACTTATAAATTGATTGGCCAAAAGCACATTTGCTTGAGGACAAGCAAATACAAAGTGTAGGGATATTTGATAAGGATTTAAAACGTACATTTTTAAGGGGTCATTTAAGCCCTTAATCGACCACTTTTATATCCATCACTGCTTAATTTCGTTACTTTTCACTTTTTAGGTCTCTTGGAAGCAAAATGCTGGAATGATGCACATTTGAACGAAAAGGAGTGAAAACATCAAGAAAATGAAAAAGTCAAGATCGAAGCCACTCAAGTTGCTAAAAATGAACCTGACGGCGTCCCAATCAAAGGGCGACGCCGTCCCTATATACATATTTGATAAAAACATGCACTAGACGGCTCAGTGGAATTTTTGCTCATAACACCTGATTGCGTCAGGCTCTGAAGAAGAAGGGCGTCACTCAGACTTTTCATCTCAGACGACCCAGATCCAGAACCAAGAGGACATCCCATCTGAAGCCCGACGGCGTCACAACTCCAAGGTGATGCCGTCCCATCGATAACTTGACCAAGACGAAAACCCTAATGATGGCGATCTGACGACGTCCCACCTATAAGGCGACGCCGTCACACTTGTAAATTTATATATAGAATTCAATATTTCTTCATTTAGAGAAGTATACTTTTGAAGTAAAAACCCTAAACGTTTGTAGTCCGACTTGGACAGTATCTTAGGGTCCCAAACCCTATTTTACACATCAAAAGAAGTGTTTTAATCCAATAGTATCATTATGTCTTCCATTTATTGTGTGTATGCTTGCTTGCTTAACATGTCTAGCTAAATTTCTTGTGTGTTTGCTTGGATCTATGAAACCTAGTTATTAATTATCGTTAGGTTGTTTCTTATCTTAATTGTAATTGGCTTAGGAGTGCAACTAGGCTATCTTTGTGTTTAAATGCTTAAGTAATCTTTGTGAAAGTTAGTTTATGAATGACCTAGTGGATTTCGTAGTCTAAAAACCCAAAGATAACCTTCAAGTTATTTTATGAATGACTTTTGGATTTGATAAGCAAGACCAATAGGTAATCTCAAAGAGTTAGGGCATAGGCACACCCTACAAACTTAGAAAACACAACGCGTTAAGAATAAGGACGTGACAATTCAACCAACAATAAAAGATAACTAGGGAGTAATAGTATCTAGGTAAACACATTTTTAATCATCATACGAGCACACATCAAATAGACATAGCTACCCATAGTAATTTAAATAATTAGAGAGTAGAAGTAATCGGTAGAAGTACCACCCCCAAACCAATTGCCCCGAGATTTTACCCTTAGCTTTCTAAAAAACCAATAAAAAGATAAAAAAGAATCATCCTCAACCCCACCTTAGCGGAATACACTCTTGCTAGCATTCCTATTCCCCTAGAGAATGATATCAATACCCTAGGCTTACCCAATACTACACTACAACGATTAGGTTTACTGCCTAGGGTGTTGAAAAACTTGCTCGAAGAAAAAGAAGTTCCTTTGACCCCGAACGCGCTTTGTACGCGCATCAGGTTTGCTATGCTTTTAGGTGATGCTGTCGCGGGGTAGGCTTGCTGAGCTTGCAGCCATGGCAGTGACCTGTATCTTGGTGGGCCATAACGATGTCGTGTTTGCAGCCATGGCTGGTTGGATGCCATTTTGGTTGTATAGGTTTGCTTTGATGATGCTGTGACGCAAAATGCAACAATTTACTTGGCACGATCGCTTTGTTATGTGTAGAAACATGGTTACGTGCAGGTTTGTCATTTGTATCATGTGCGGTGTAGGCTAAGGAACCATGATATTTGACGATTTTTGTTTGTCTTGGTAACTGAAGTTTGCCGAAAAACATACCTTGGCGGGGTGACCATATGGTTACAGCCATGCTGTTTTTCGGGTACCACTTCCATTGGGCTATCATGATCTTTTCTGCAAATTAACTCTTCCATGAGTGTGGATTTTGTTTTTATGTTACTGTTACACACGAGCATCTGTTTCTTATGTTGCCACTGTTACTGAGGATTTCTCAGGTACCACTTCCGCTGAATGATGCTGTTACAGACAAGACTTTGGTTTTTATGTTGATGCTAGTGAAATGTGATTGTCTGAAACTTTGATTTCATGATCCTGGATTACAAATATAAAGAAAACCCCGTGAATGTTATTTTGTATAGTTGCGGTTTTTGGGCAGGCTAGCCTACTAAATGGTCACCTTTTGTATTCCTTTTTCGAGGCTGTGATGAATTGGGGTTTGTTTGGTAAACATGATATGACCCATATCTTGGCACGGTGACATACAACTGTTGCAACCATGGCGAGTGTATCCTTTTTGCTTGAATATTCGCCCATCTGAGCCACCTGTCCTGCGACATTTCCACTTTTGTCGTGAAACTGGTTGTGGATTCTTCACCGTTAACCTTCATTAGTTGCACCCACGAAAAAAAACTATTTGATTAAGGCAATGATGATACATGTACGCAATTGAATGTTTCGTTTACATAATCTGCTGATATTGGTATCTTGGCAAGGCAGTTTGGAATTGCAGCCGTGGTCGGTATTTTGTTTCAGATTTTACATGTGCAAATCTGAGCCTTAAGATGAGGTTATCCGCATATTGGCAGGGCAACCCATAATGGTTCTGCCATGGTGGATGCATCCTTTTTCTTAACATGTTACTTTGGTATCTGTTTGAGGTTACAACTGCTGCAACTGTAACCGTTGTTTTCAGATCAAAATATCGCCGGATAATTTTATGAAGGTATACCCGTTGGCATCTAAAAGGTAAACGAAGGGTGTGAGTGAAGATGAAAAGGATGGGTCCGGTACAAATACGGCTATCTGGTGGCTTTATCCCAATAATGTTGTGCCAACGAGGTATGAGCATAATATATATTATGTTTCCTATTTTACTTTTCATTGCTCTGTTCATCAAAACCCAACAGGATGTCGCAACCTTGCTTTATAATTTTTTTTAGAGTAAAGGCACTTGATAAAGAAGCTTAATAGGAGAAATCTTGCTAATTGTTATGTAGATATATATAATATATAATATATAATATAAAATAAGGTCACTGATGCGATGACGATAGTTTTATGCATTTATATCTTTGTTGAGCGTACTTTATCAACTTTCGTTTGTTGGCATGGCACTCATCCACATTGTGGTTGCAGCCATGGCAGGCCTCTGGTACCGCTTCCATACTCGCAGATCTGAGCGTCTCTATATATTAAAAGGATGACAACTGTTGTCGGTTTAGTGTGGCCTGTACATTGGCCTGATAGAATGTGTTTTTGTTACCTTGGTCCAAGACATGTTTGTTAATAAGTGCAGTTAATGTTGTGATGATTATGTATGCATTGTAAGGTCACTAGGGCAATGACGATAGTTTTCTGCATTTATGTCTTTGGTGAGCGTACTTTATCAACTCCCGTGTGTTGGCAAGGCAACCACATCCACATTGTGGTTGCAGCCATGCTGGGTCTCTGGTACCGCTTCCATACTCGCAGAGCTGAGCCTCTATATATATTAAAAGGCATGATAAGCACTGTCGTTTTCATGTGATAACATGTAAGTAAACCATTTTTAAAACACACAATAAACCAAATACTATTTTTTTACATCCACTTCTCCTCCATAGATTAAAACAGTTTTGCTCACATGTGCTGCTGTAAATCTATGCATTTTACTTATACAATATCTGACCTTACCATTCAAAACTAAAAGCCAAGTTTTTTACTATTTGCATAGGTCCTTTTAGTTCACTCCAAACACTGCACTGTGTTTCCATGTATTATTACATATGCTCATTTTTTGTTTCTTAATACTATTGCAGTCACTGAAACAGCCATACGTGTGTCGTTACAGGCTTTTTCTACTTTGTTGGTTGAAGACAATGGAAAAGATATGCAGCAGATTCTCTCTCAAATGGTATAACATTGATTTATTTTTTATGTTAAGCTATATACTAACCTTTCTACCAGATAGAAAGATTACTCAAAAAATGTAACATGCGCACATTTACTTATGATCACAGTGTTGCACAATAAATATATGCACTTCTAAAACAGGTATGTTCCAACAAAATTAATATGGCACCATAAAACATAAATTTATTAACAACTGAAACAAAAAAAAAATGGATGTTCAAAGATCCAAAAACATAAACATTAACGTGTCTTAGTCAACATATCCCAACAAGCCTACCCATTTGCAACATTGCTTAAACCCAAAATAGATTTCAGAAACACCAAAATAAACCATATCAATACACCATCCCCTTCAGCTTCTCAATGAATGACAGGAGCTCATGTGCTCGCTTTTGCTTCTTCATGACATTAACCAAAATCACTGAGGATTTGCTCAAATCTTCAGTTTGCAACTTGGTCAACTCTGAAATACTCTGCACACAAGAATCAAAAGGATACAAAAGCTCCAACTCTCCAATGACATAGTCCCTCTCAGCCACACGAGACCTAATGTCTTGGGATTTTTTCATTAAATGTTAGGAATTGGAAATTCCATGTTAAAGTGTCAGTCACCCCAAATATTATCTAGCATAGTTTAGCTCGTAGACTTGTCGTTAGTTACGTTATTTAGTAGCTTATTAGTTAGTTTGTAGCGTAGTTTAGTTTAGTGTAACACCGTGGAGGAAGGACGGGTCTTTACCCACTGTATGCCTGATCCACAGTCCGATAGGAGGACGTATTGTTTGTAAGTATAAATACCCCTTCCATCCATGGAAGGGGTGTGGCTTGACAATCTAACCTTTCACATTTTGTTAACCAACTCTCTACCAAGAACACCATCTCTCTACTTTCTCTCTCTAAAATGTCTAACATGTATTTTGATCATCCAAGACCACCCGAATCATCAAACACAATATTATATCGATCCTACAAATGGTACCAGAGCCAAGGTTATTGTGTTGTGTTGATTTTTGGTGGTTTTTGTACCTTGTTAAATCTGTTTTGGTAGTTTTGATGGGCGAAAAATCTGTTTTTCGAGTATTGTGGCATAACAGTTTCTTAACACTTTTTGTATCCTTTTTCTTTTGGTCACAAAAATGTTTTCTTTATGTTTCTAATGGGTTTTATGAAACTGTTGTGTATCTCAAATGGTTAAACTGGTTTGTGGTCGATTTCTTGTTAGCGAGTTGGTTAAACTGGGTCTTATTAATCTGGTCAAGTTTTTGGTCTCAAATGTTTAGTCTATTGTGGACTTACGGAAAACTTTTTCTGGTATTAGTTTGGTCTCAAATGTTTAGTCAAATGTTTAGTCTCTTTCTGGTCATATTCGAGGTCATAATGGGTCAAAAGGATGCATTTTTATGTCATATTTTCTGGGTTTTGCAACTTGGTAAAAAATATTGGTCATTATGGTTCTTCATAGCAACTTGGAGCAGGATGGTTCCTCCTAGCGACTTGTGTATTCATAGCAACTTGTTATTTAACAAGTAGCGATTTGTGTACCTGTTTTTGGTAAAGCGATATGTGGATTATTTGACTATTGAGTCAAATAAAGTCAAAAGCGAGTTGTTCAGTCAACCAAAAGTAAGCGACTTGGAATGAAAAATACTGGTAGCGACTATTGACTATTGAGTCAATAGCGACTTGTGTGCTTTGTAAAAGAATTAGCGACTTGCTTTGAAAATTTTGCTAGCAACTTGACTAAAGGCTTAGCAACTTGTTATGAAAATCTTTGGTTAGCGACTTGTGACAAAAGGATAAGCTAGCGACTTGTTTGAAAAGCTAATGGTTAGCGACTTGTGCCAACCAAAGGTAGCGATTTGACTCTCAAAATGTAGCGACTTGTGACCCTAACCAACATGACATAAATGATGAATGAGAAAGACTTGACCACGACCACAATACCATTTACCAACTCAGCTAGTCACACGACCTCAGGTTCTACATAACCTTAATCAGTCCATGGTTTTTTTAAAGTAAAGAAAACGAGATGCCATGAATTAAAAAGAGATTCATATCCAAGTTCTACAACATATCCCAAACTATCCTACCTCAACTCCATCTCAATCAAGACTCAAAAAGATAAAACAAATGCTAGATCTCAGATTTTTTTCTTCGCGTGATATTTCAAATACAAGGTCCTTTACAAGAACAATAACACGAATGAAAGATAATCATCACAGATCTATATGTTGGTTTGAAGCTATGCCTTAGTTTTTATTCGAACAACATATAAGAACAGTGTTTAACGATTTTGTTAACACCTTTCTTTGGTTCGTTTAATGACTCAATACAACTAATGAAACTTACCCGAGTTCATGTTCTTGAAACCGTATCAAAACCATCTAACCAACCCTGTGGCACTGTCGACATCACACCATCCCTGTGGTGTTGTTGTTCGTTATGGGACTCAACATCAGGGTTTGTGTTGATAATTGATTATTTGTGAAACTGCTTTCGTCTAGTGAAATTAAAGATTGGTGAGTTTTGATTAATTATATTTGGAGGCTGCGAGTTTTTTTTTTTTTTTTTGGTCCAGAGGTGTGATAAGTTTGAAGAAAAGAGGCGGATTATTGAGAAGGTGTTTTAGGGTTACTAGTTTTTAGGTGAATGTGTGATAAGCGTGTTTTATATACATGGAATATTAGGGTAAGATAGTATTTGTATGGGGCCGAGCATTGGATTGGGTAACGTGATATCATGGGCCGAATCTTTGGTATTTTAGGATGGTGAAACTGAAAAATCGTTTAGGCTGCCAATATGGGCCCGGTGGACGTGATGAGACCACATGCATTACTTGAACATTATCAATTCATGGTTAGGAGGTTCAGGTGCTATATCGAATTCATTAAAGACTCGATATGCATGTGCATGTCACTGAGTATAATTGTTTTCTTAGGCTTGACATGTGTTGATTATCTCATTCATGGGCCTAAAAAGATGGTAAAAGGATAGTTGTGTCTTTAATAATATGGGTGTTAAATGGATACTCATGGGATTTATGTTTCGGATGTTATGTTTAGATTGGATGTTATATGAATATTCATGCAACTTGTAGTGTGTGGATGCATTGTATCACTCAAGCTACGAGTTAGAATGAACTTGGGCCAAATTGATTTTTTTACGACTTACACATGATTTGATGCATAAATGTCGATAACGTTTGATAATGAGTATTTTGGTCTTCAAAGTTCAACGGATGATACATGTGTCTACGGCTAATGATTGGTATGAGCTTCTCAAAAGTTGAATTATATGACTTGATGATGATGAGATTTGGGTTGATAATGGGATTTGTGATGCTATGTGGCTTGATACTTGGTTTATACATTTTCACGAAGGGTATTCTGTCATGGCTTGAACTGTTATTGGAACTAGGTTGACTATAGGGTTGTTTGTGATCGATATTTCTTATCTGGAATTGAAGTGATGTTTTTCGGAGCTTGTTTACTTGTTTCGTCTTCCTTCTTTCTACCCTTCCGCGAAGATGACTTGTTTGGGCGTTTATTGAGGGTGACAAAGACTTGGCTATTTAGATACGGTTGTGATTCCTTTATCGCTTAACCCACAACGTAGCTATCACTTTGGTGTCTCACGCAGTTGAGGATATGTCAAGAGGTTTTGTACATTGGGTACACCGTTTCTTTTTCACGAGGATTAGTACAAGTTTAAGTAGCAAATCTGGGGAATTTTACTTCATGATCAAGTTTGGCATATCGGGTTTCCTTCTCCATGTTGTCACTGCAATAGCCGACAGAATGTGTGAATGATGTGTTTACCAAAGTGTTTATTGGATGGTTGATGATATTGTTGATATTGGATAATGAATCGCTGATGAACTGCTGCATGTTCCCCTAAAACAGATATTCACCGAAACCAAAGTTGTCATTACACATTCAAGCTGACATTGTTTACGGTTTTGTCTTGATTTTGTAAAATCCCGCGAAAGAACCTATTTCTCGGTTTAAATCATAGACTTGTAAAATCCCGTGACAATGGAAAAACCCTGGTAAAAGTAATGTGCATTTCCGGATCTATCTTGCGGTTTATTCTTGGTTTTGTAAAATCCCGCGAAAGAAACTATTTCTCGGTTTAAACCATAGAGTTTTAAAATCCCGTAATGATGGAACCATCTTGAAGAAGGGAAAGTGTAATTTCTGGATCTTATCTGATGCTGGTGCTACGGTTTCTGCTTCAAAGAAAGGATAAAAGGGTGTACTTCGTGAATTGGGTGATTGTTTGGATATTCTTCATGACAGTTTGGTTATTACAAGGTTTCACGGGGTTATGTGCATTTAACCATGGTCGGGATGAAACCATTATCAGAGTTCACTTAAAACATCAAAGGAGGCTAGAGTTGAGTTTTTAATCAGAAGATGTGACAACGGAGTTAATTCACTATTATTTATTTTGAGGTTGAAGTGAAATATCATGGGCGACTGTACTTAGTATCTGAAGGTATCGGGGATGGATGGATGAAGATTCTTCAAGATCCTTGTTCGAGCTTAATCAAAAACAAAGACTTGGAAATCTAGTTATTGTTGGGTGTCTTTTACCTTTTCTTTTACCACTTGGGGGAATTGGGCTCATACCACCACAAAATAACTATCACTTTAAGGAGTTACATTGTAGTGCTCAGTGTCTCATTCAATTGTGGATTTTCAAGAGGTAATGTACGTCTATTACTTGATGGTTGGTTGGATGAAGAGTATAGAGTAAATAGAGAGTACTTAGAGATGCTAATGGAAATCGGCACCGCTCTTTGTTACATATGTGCAAGTATAAGTGACGAGTTCGGGTTAGTTTACTTCAGGGTCAAATTCATCATATTGGGTTATCTCCATCAGCTGTCACTACAAAGAGCCTACTGAATGATAATGGTGATATTTACATGTTTTGCCAAGAGATTGAAAAGAGAGAGATTATGACGTATGAACACAACAGTTCATGCCTCGTACTCTAAAGAAAAGAAAAGTGTACGTTTCAGTGCGCTTTATCTTCCGAAGAAGAGAAATCTTCTTATGACGTATGAACACATCAGTTCATGCCTCGTTCTCTAAAGAAAAGAAAAGTGTACGCTTCAGTGCGCTTTATCTTCTGAAGAAGAGAAATCTTCTTATTATGACCATTCTCATCAACATGCTTCATATTTTTTCCATGCTCTTTTAATGATCAAGTGAACCGGGCTAATGTTGATTGTTTTCTTATTCCACTTGCTCAACTATAATGACGATGGCGACATCATGTGCTTATTTTGCGGGGGAGAAGTGTGAAGAGACTACATTTGGATGATTTCACTTATTTAATCAAGAATGGCAACTCCGTATGCAATTCTTGAGGGGGAGAAGAAGTGTGAAATTACTGCATGGTTGATTATTATTGAGAATAAATGGTCAAACGGCTCCAAACTCATGTAAGAACCGAGCTTCTTCTTATCGGGTCATCTTAACATGGAGTTTCTTCTTAAGAGTCGTTGGTTGACATCTTCACACGGGCTGATATGATTAATGACAAAGTGCTTCCAGTTGCGAGGCGGATTTTCTTGATGAACATCTTTCTGTTCTTGTTTGATTGGGAGGGATTTTAGTTAAGGGGATTTGCTATTTCAAAGTTAACGGGAATGCACTTGGTGAGTTGAAGATGTTAACTATCTATTCCCCAACTAGGACAATCTTGAAGAAGGTCGAGTCTACAGTCGGTTCTACATTTTCTGCTGCATGTTAGAAGACTAAAGACGAGTTGCATTTGATTATCCAAAGACTTCTTCTTAATCTGGGCTTTTATCAAACAGATTGACGGTTTAGGGGAGAGCACTAATTAGGGGAGGGTGAAATGTTTGATTTAATCCCCAATTAGACTTGCTCACTTACTTCAGCAAGTTGATTCTCACAAAGATTTAATGTGGTCTTCTCTAAAAGATTTCTAGTATTGGGGCTTATAGTGTTTTGCTGATTCTGAAGTATCAAAACCAGCAAAGGCGGAAGGAGACACACATCTAAACACAAAGCGAGTAAACTTGATGAGCTTAATACTTCTAAGTGATGGAAGATATCTCGGGAAGACAAATGTTATTACCGCAGAGAAAATCAAGGTTTGACTCATGGCAAGTAAACTTGATGAGCTTAATACTTCTAAGTGATTGAAGATATCTCGGGAAAACAAATGTCATGACCGTAGAGAAACTCAAGGTTTTACTCATCAAGGCTTTTAGTGTTATTATTCCAACGACGTGGGGGAAGTGATGTAAGAGAAAGTTTCTGAAGATAAAAAGAGGTACACAAGTGTGTGATGATTTTGTTATCGCAATCATCAGGGGAGAGAGGATTGTGTACGTTGGGGACGTTCAGCTGTTTCACTTGAGTGCTTAATCAGTGATTCAGAGATATAATCACTTATTCCGGAGTTGAAATCCGCAGAGATAGTCCTCCGCAGAGATAATCAGTGATTCGGCCTGTTTCTTCAATGTTATCGGTTATTCTCTCTTTGGGCATTTGGGTACTTCGGGTTATTGAGCTTCATACACTTTCTTCAGGGGGAGAGAAAAGTATACATCGGGGTTATTCTTTGGCTATTGGAATTAATCTGCTACTTCGATGGTATAAGTTTCTTTGTCTTCGGGTATGTGTATTCGGGTTCGTGAGCTCTAGTCTAAGAGACTGACTGCATCAATTCAACTACTCGGGGGAAGTGGTATCTTGACACCTTTTGGAATGGATTGCTTCAGACGTCAGTAGAAAAGAAATATTGAGAAGAGTTATTTATGTGTGGGATGATACGTTGCTGGTCTTATTGATGATATAACCCCGAACGAAGAATCTAGATTATCGTTCTTAAAAGGAGCAGCGGGATTTATGATAATGGTGTGCTTCTCTGTGCACCTGGCTAAGGCAAGCTTGAAATAGAGCTTCGAATCTGCTCAGCTAAAGGATTTTCGGTTTGGGGGGAAGCTGCCAAAGTCTCACTTTCAGATGGTTCAATTTCTTTCTTCGATTCAAGAGCCCTGGAAGCTTTGGTGGTGAATGTTTAAGAGTTGATGACTTCTATCTTCTACGACGTGCTGCTCGATATCCTTATCTCGGTACTCGTATCATCATCTTCTTTAACTATATCATCTTCTCTATCTTTGTATATATTTATTAAAAAACCAAATAAAAAATATAAAACCAACAAAAAGAAAATAGAAAAATATAAAATCATCAAAATCCATAAAAATCAGAAAATTTGAAAAATACCAAAAATATGTTTTCTCTAGACATGTCTTCTGGTATCGATAACATCTACGGTCTTAGAAATGTCATTCAATAATGGCACAGGACCATAGATGAAGTTCGAGCAGGAGGTGTAAATATTATTTTTCCAAAACATGTCTCAAACAATGGCTTACAGTTATTTCAGATCAACCCGGGCTTCAAATGATGGCTTGCTATTATTTCTGATAGCAACCCGCTCTTTTAAAGAAAGGAAAGTGTTGCACTATACCAACTTTCAAAATATTTCATGCACTTATCCTAAAACAAAATAAGGAAAGCATGTCGTCAAAAAGACTGCTGTTCCTACACAAATGTTTTTCCGTCTAAAATTCTTCAGGAAAATATTTGTTGTTTTTAAAAAATGGTGGTAAATGAGTTACTTGAAAATCAATCGGAATCAAGTTTTCGTAAAAATTGAAAACTCAATCAATGATTTCAGTGCTTTTAAACTTTTCAGAAAATAAGTCATTGATTGAGGGGGAGAATGTTTTCATATCCATATCTTCTAACGGTCTTTCTTAATCATCCTATGTGCTTATCTGTAAAATATAACTGCCTATGTTGAAGGACTAGGTTTCTAGGATGTGATTGTTAGGATTAGATGGTTATAGATTGATAAACACATTATTCCCATACCTTATATGAACTAATTGATATGTTGAATTGACTTGAATTAGTCGATTGTTGTTTGGGTGATGTCGACCACCATATATCTGTATGTGTGTTCACTAACGTATGTAGGTATATTGGTATATAAGAATGTTCCCGATCCGGATCCCACAACTGAAGATGATTGGATGCCAAAAGGAAAGGGTAACTAGATCTTGGGTTGACAAATGAAGAAACGGAGCTTAATTGGATTTCTATGGAGAGTTGGCATAAATGCAACGTAAGAGGTCTCACTGCATCAGCAAATGGTTTTCTTCTAAGTGATTGAAGAAACGGAGCTTAATTTGACCTCAGTTGGCATTAAAATGCAACGTAAGAAGTCTCACTGCATTTGCAGACGGTTTTTCTTCCAACCCTCAGCAACAACAACAAAAGCTTCTCAACCACTAATGTATCTCTGTGCAGGATACCATTTTTAAACAATTTTTGAAAAATTTGAATAAAATTGTTTTGAAAATGGAAAATATTGTTTTGAAAATTAATTGGACTTAATTTTGAAAATCACCGGACTTAATTTTTATCAAAACCTAAGTCACTCAATCAACGACTATGGTCATCGATTGAGGGGGAGAGTGATTTAAAATAAATTATTTTCAAACGATATTTCTTCATAAAAGTTCGGATTGTACAATATAAGTGGTGATCTAAAGATTTAATGTTATGTCATGGTATGATTTTTTCTTTAGAATCAAGGTCTTTCAAAATGAATTTTTTTCTGTTCTTGTTTGATTGTGAAATTGCTTTGTTTTACTTAAAAGATCTCTTAAAAACTATCATACCTGACACTAACAATCTTTAATGTCTATAATTGGTCCTCTATCAGTCATTTTTCAAAATTAGATCTAGCCACGTCTTTCCCCAAACTTTTCTAAATGATTTAAATCAGATGGGATCACAAATCTCAAATTGTTTGATATTTTTGATCGGGGGAGAGATCGTGATTTAAATCTCAAATTTGTTTTAATGAAATTGGTTTTAGTCCTTCAAATGCACTCCTGCCTCCATGTGCCAAACGACTTGAAATACACAATGCACATGTTGAGGAGGAGGATTTATCCAAAAAACATGATGAGTATTTAAACCAGGCCACATATTCTCCCATGTTTTCTAAACCGTATTAAATCACTTGGGATCCAAAATCTCAAAGGGTTTGATATTTTTGATCGGGGGAGAATTTGTGATTTAATAATGAAATTTGATAAAGGATGATCTATTTGATTCAAAAGTGCTAGTTCTCTCTAATATGTGCTAAACTCTTTCGGTTATCGATACACATATTGAGGGGGAGCAAATGGTTTCTTAAAGGCTCTTGAAATCGTGGATGTGCTTCAAATGAACTCTTGCCTCTATGTGATTAAATGATTTCAAATATCCTATGCACATATTGAGGGGGAGAATTTACCAAAGAAAATCAAATGGCTTTGTCTATGAAAATTGTGATCAAAGAAAATATTTCAAAGTCCTCTTGCCTCCATGTGCTAAACAATTTCTAAATCATATGCACATGTTGAGGGGGAGGTTTTCTAAATGATCAAAACTATTAAGGTACAAAATGCTTTGATCTCGTATCACAAGTACCTTGATTGTTTTTCCAAATGATTTTTCAATTGGTTTTAAGGAAGAATGAACTGTACCAAAAGACCGACCATTTTACTTTATGTATGGAGTTATAAGGATGGTGAGGTTAGGTATTAGTTCCCACGATCCACCAAAACCGGAGGGATCTACCCAGGGACAATCCACTAGATAGTGTAGAGTCCTTAGGTATGATGAAAAAAGGAGAAAAATGAGATATGGGAAGAGTGCGGACTGAGACAGAGCTAGTACTGGAATAAACCCAACAAGGTTCTAGTTATGAAGTCTCGGTAAGCACTGAAGGGGTTGAAGAATGAAAAAGAATTGAATGTGAAAAAGGGTGAAAAGAAATAGCCCTCCAATAATTCAACCTTAGGGCAGAAACCGGGTTCAATACATATGCTACTGGTGTCTACTACGGTAACACTGGTATTGAAGACAAGACGTCATGAACCCAGTGACGCACTACACCTAACTTTCCAAACCACTCAAGTTCCTCTTAAAAGGACTTGTTTCATTCTCACGGGGAACCAACATAATCTATCGACTTTCTCTTAGAGATTGTTGATATTGAAGAAGGAGACCCTCTCCCTAGTCTCCGGCATA
Source organism: Chrysanthemum makinoi (assembly GCA_910596185.1). NCBI lineage: Eukaryota > Viridiplantae > Streptophyta > Magnoliopsida > Asterales > Asteraceae > Chrysanthemum > Chrysanthemum makinoi. Next base: position 85,468,829 of record OU343224.1, on the reverse strand, counting down.
GGAACCAAATGTGCACTATTGAGTCTAGAGCCAAGAGATCATCCACAATATCTCTTTAGGACACAAAATTAATGAAGACTTGCTGTTTCACACAATGTGGAAAGTAAGATTATATTAAGAGTCCTATGCATTATCCTTGTGGTATTGCCAGAACATCTGAGTGGTATGTAAAAGTATTCACGATGAAGATGGAAATCCTTCTAGAGCCAACATCAAACAAGCTCTTGGTGGGTGACATGTGAGATCTTTCCAAAAGATCAAACTTGTGACAACTGGATAGAAACGATGGGGCGATTCACTCTTGAATCAACCTTGGTCCAGGAATGGAATTGACGAATACTTTTGGAAAAATCGTTCGATGTGCAAACCGTCTTTTCTCTAGCATGTCGAATGTGTATTTATGTTTTCAAACACAAAAAGTATCTCTGATTGAAAAAAATACTTTTGGAAAAACCGTTCGATGTGCAAATCTTCTTTTCTCTAGCACGTCGAATGTGTACTCTTTTAAATACAAAAAGTATTTTTGATTGAAAATTGATCTTTCTCATAAAACCTTCATCGTATTGCAACACTCTTTCTTCAAGCAATACGCGATTGTTTTCAAATCAATTTTTCATCAATCAGTGAATCTCAATTCGCTGGTTCACTCACTCCGTGTTGTCTTCTTTGAGACGTTCCGGTTTGAGAACAGCTAGAGCAGCTGCGAAACCCTGTCAAGGAGATTCTTAGGAATCCTACCTGATCACAGGCAGTACTTGTACTGATCAACGGGGAACCGTGGGCCGTGTACCTCAATTCAATGAAAGTGATCAAAGACACTTTCGTGTGTTTTATTGCTAACTGTTGTTTGCAGGTACACTTGGACGGTTGCAGCTGATCAGAATTGAGGAGTCAATCCAAAGCCGCATGCTCACAACATCCACACTCAATTGAAGTAATCATGACTGGTGCATATCTACAGAACCTGGATCAGATATTTCTTATACTATGTTCCTGCTGCGCTACTGCAAATATCTTGAACCAGTAAAGCTTCCGCTACTCTGATGGAAAGATGTCATGATCCAGAAAGTGTGAGCATGTCGGTCCAAAAGTCACAACATCACATGAAGGCAACACAAATATGGATGATCCAGAGAGATTTGCTGTGGCTGATGATCTCAATGAAAGCTCGAAGATCATCAAAGACGTGGATCAGTTAAAGGCCTCCACTGAAAGTACAAAACTATGCGGACTTTGAAGATTCGCTACTAAAGCACAAAGATCGCGGAAATGAAGAATTCAAGTCTACGAGCTCAAGAACGAAGTCAAAGATAGAATGCTAGGAAGCAAAATGTATTTCATGGGGTGACCTCCCTTAGGGGGAGATTGTTAGGAATTGGAAATTCCATGTTAAAGTGTCGGTCACCCAAAATATTATCTAGCATAGTTTAGCACGTAGACTTGTCGTTAGTTACGTTATTTAGTAGCTTATTAGTTAGTTTGTAGCGTAGTTTAGTTTAGTGTAACACCATGGAGGAAGGACGGGTCTTTACCCACTGTATGCTTGATCCACAGTCCGATAAGAGGACGTATTGTTTGTAAGTATAAATACCCCTTCCATCCATGGAAGGGGTGTGGCTTGGCAATCTAACCTTTCACATTTTGTTAACCAACTCTCTACCAAGAACACCATCTCTCTACTTTCTCTCTCTAAAATGTCTAACATGTATTTTGATCATCCAAGACCACCCGAATCATCAAACACAATATTATATCGATCCTACATAAAATCCCCTTCATCCACCATAGTCACAGTCACCTCCCTCTGAAATCGAACAACCATCATATCCCTGACAAGACTAGAACCAGCAGCAGCAGCAAGCTCTTCACAGAAAGGCATTGGTGTTTTCATTTTTTTTTCTGCCTTTTTTTTTGTTCTAAAATAGATCTTCTTTGCTATGTGTGTGTTTTAAAGAGCAGATTTTTGTTAAGTTATAATGGCTATAGTGTGATAGTACATGATTATGAGGCCTTTGATTTGACTGCCACCCTAGAGCCACCAAATCCAAAAGAAAGTAATGCTGAATTTGGCTTCCCCATAAACAACCATTAATTAGGCAACATTTCACATACTTGCCATTTTTTTCCAAATTCACTCCCCTAAAAAATCAATTTGCTCTTATTAAAAAAAAATACAGAAAACCAGATAAAAAAAATATATGTATATATATGAAACTAGAAAAAAAATGAGATAAAAACTAGAAACATGATAGTTGCAGAATTTAACCATTGTAGATAGAGAATGAACACTAATATATCTTAAATGCACGCGAGTCGAACCAGTGCAGATCATTTCTTTACTTACAATCCAGCTTTGTTGGTTGAATGGCACGTCAAACCTGGGATCATTTGTGCAATTTATAGATCATCCAAGATCTGGCATGCCATTCAATCAACAAACCTGGATTGCAGCTGAACAAACAGTCTACAGTGGGTTACTTGGTATGTGTCATTATATTCTATCGGGTCATCAAATGCTCTTATTTAGAAGCCTCTTTTACAGTAAGGAAACTGTAAAGCTCTATTTGTTCCAGTTTTGACCCGCATTCACTTAATGCCCATTTTTTTTTGTTTAATTGTTGTTTACTTATCATTAGCTTAATAATTGTTTATAATGATTGTTGTTTAAACAGTCGAATTGCTTATTTAAGATTTTATCGGTTAAAGGTTATGGATTTCAACAAATGTTTTGCCGGATATATTTATAATCTTTATATGCCATGAGGAACAACGTATGTTCTACTCCATCAGGAACAAGGTGTGTTCTGTTTTCATACTTCTTAATATTTCATTTTTAGACGACATTTAATTAAATTCAGAGTCTGAGAATAGTGGTGTTTGTGTGGCAGGATGGGCATAATTCTTTCCCAGTTTGTCAACATCACTTGCTAACTGATTAGCATGAATATGAAAGTTGAAATGAGCGAGAGAAGGAAGACCAAAAAGATAGGAAAGGAGCTGAATGCAGTTTGCAGCTGCAACAAATACACCCGGTAATTACAAGATTGTGCTCCCGTTTTAATAATGGTCTTACGCTTATATTTTTGTCCTATAGGTAACAGCATTATGGTTGGAAAATCTAATTTGGGGTTCTAAATTTGTGTTCAGATTTTGGTTTGGTTTTGGGTCAACTTCACGCGGCTTCTAAGGTGTGTACTGGAATCGCAGATCATCTAGGAGAGGCCAGCGTCGCTCAGGTTGCGATTGAGGTAATCATGATAGTTGTAGGGATAAAACTGTATGATCAATCTAATTGTGCTTCGATCTAATCACTCACTATATTTCTCACAGTTTCAAGAATATCACTCTCACTTCACTGCGAAAGTCACTTTTATACATACAACCCATGTAAGGTTGGAGGCGGTGATGCAGCAACCTACCGGCTCTATTGTTTGGAACAAAGTATTCACAGGTAAAATTTACTCCATTATTTGCTGCTGCATAATGTTTTGTGTGACCACCGTTCATATGTGGTAACTATGTGATTGAAAATATGTGCATGCAATATGAAATTCAGAATCTGTCATAGCACATTGACTGCTCTTAAGCCTGCACTGCACAATTTGGATTCACTCTTTTTTTCACTGCATAGCACATTGACTGCTTTTTTTGATGAAATGAGAATCTTTGATTCACTATTTTTTTCTTCAAGCATGCACTGCACATCTGTACATATTCCATTATTGAAATTTTATCATACAAAAACACTCAACTGAAGCCTGTATATTCTCTGATTTAATCATATCAAGCTTGTATACATTGAATGCTTTAATTCACTATTTTAAACCAAACACTCATCTGAAATTTCATCTATAAAAAGCCTCTCCACCAAACATTCATTCACCAAACAATAATCTGAAACGAACCACACCATGAATTCCAACAAGAAAAAAGGTTTCTCTTTTTCATTTCCATCTTTATATCAGAAGGGCACACCATGAGCACACACACTGACTTTTTATTTTTTTTATGTGCAGAAATCATCTACATTTCAAGCAGTGAATCAAGCTCAGAAGGTCCTGAGCTTCATATGCCATGTGAAGACTACCTTCCAATTGATTACTGTGGCTCAGGCTCTAAAAAAGAAGATGCTAGGAGGATTAAAACTCCAAAACAGCTTGCCCGAAAAAATGATGATATCATGGCTAAAACTCCAAAACGATTGCCAAAGAGGCTTTTAATGCCAGGGCCGAGATTCTTGGCCTTCCCAATGCTCATTTTTGTGAAGAGATAGGTATGAAACCATTTGCCAAAGATGGGTCAAAAGGGAAAGGGAGAAAAACTAGCGGTTAGTCATGAATGATGTATGTTGGTCGTTTCTCTATGACTTAAATGCCCTTCAATAAAAGTGTTGTAAGCTTAGGCATGATGGTGTTGGTGGAAATTGAATATGTTGTTGCTGTAATGCAGTTTTGTTGCTTATGTATTAGTACTGATTCCATATGCAGATGCAGGATTTCATATACTTTTGACTCATAGTTTTAGTGAACATATACAAAAGAGATGCGCAAGGTTACAAGAAACCATTGTTTTGGTGCGCACCAATAAGACACAGATATACAAAAGAAAAGCACAGATTATACATTTACTTTAAACCTATTATGTCGGCATCCATCTTTAAGAAAACACATCGCGGCGACGCGCGGGCTCTCCACCTCGTATGGATAGTGTCGTGGGCTCACCAAATGTTTTTGCACCATCTGAAAATTGCAGTTGTAACCTTCAACTTATGGCACTTGAGCAAGATTTTGTATACATATCCCTTTCTTTTTAGATCTTTATTTTAAACCATTAAACAATCTGTTAGTTTCATATTTAAAGGAGTTATACATTTAATGCAAAATAAAGGAACATAAAAATTAACTTAAATATATAGTATTTTTTATTTAACAAAGTCCAAATTTCCTTTTATATTCATATTAAACATCGCCCGTGGACATTATTTAGCAAAACTCTTATTCTAGGGGTAATTTCATCAATATCCTTACAAAACTTCATAATTACGTCAATATCCTTCTAAAAATGCAAATTACATCAATATCCTTTGTAATCCTTATAATACTCATGGATATTCAAAATAACAATTAAATATGTTTCAATATATCTTACAATTACATAAATGATAAACAACATAGTTAATTACCTTTTTACCCTAAACAATTCTTTACCAGACTATCACACGGGCATTTCTTTTTCATGTTTTTACTCTTCTTTATTTTTCCTTGAATCCATCCTATTCTAATAATCATAAAGATTTAATATTACTTTCAATTGGGTTTTCTATTATATTTAGAATCTAACGTCAGTTGTATTAAAATTTTGACCATTACATAACTCTTTGATCTTTTTATTGAAATCATGGAGTTACCTAATAAATAATTAACTGCTTCCAACAATTTAAAGACATTTGGGTACTGTATTCGATGACTATTATGCAAGAATCGAGTTTCATGTGGTTTCAATTATCTTGTCCTTTTTTATAAACCAAAAATGTTACTCCTCGAATTTATATTTTGTTGGCATAATAAATACTCTGTAATTAAGAAAAATGAACGATAGGAAAAAGAAAAATGATTAGACGAAGAAGAAAGTACAAAACTAAGATATAATCTTCCTTTTGATTAGGTAAAAGGGTGGAAGGGGTAAAGAGGTAATTGACTCTTTTGTATAACATTTAGGTAATTGTAAAATATATCAAAATAGACAAAATTGTTATTTCGGATATACATGAGTATTATGAAGATTTCAAAGGATATTGACGTAATTTGCATATTTACAAGGATATTGACGTAATTATGAAGTTTTGTAAGGATATAGATGAAATTCCCCCTTATTCTAATATGTATATATTTTTAACGCAATGCATTAGAAACCACCTCTAAAAGGGAAACCAAGATACAGGACAGGGACTTCCATCGGGTTACTATTTCCTTTGATGTGGATTATGTGACAACTCGTAATTTCAGGTCATTTTACAAACTTTGAAAATTTCACTATTCATCTCGGGAATTTACTATTCACTGGTTACTATTCATCGTATTCGAAGTCGATTTGATATTTTGAAAGGGTATTTCAAAATTTTACTATTCACAAAACACTATTCATTCCCGGAGAAAATCACTATTCATGAGTCACTATTCATCATTTTTCGTAAACTAGGTTTACGAGTATCAAATACGCGTAACCTGGAGGGTTTAGCTGCGTATTCATGACAACATCATCGAGGACATTTCATATAGACTAGGATTAGTCTACATATCATTAGTAACATCATCATATTAGTTCATGCATGGTTTTGCATTTTTCATTAAACTTTTATTTTCCTATTAAATAAACGCTATCGCGTAATCATTTATTTTAAACATTTGATCCGACACTTCCAAAAATATTCCTAATATATTTTTATACTCATTTTAAGACTATAAAAATTATATTATAAGTTTACCCGGTGTTTTAAATTTATTTGGTATATAAATTGTTATATTTATATAATTACGACGGTTTTCGTAAATATTACACAATAATTATTATTTCACTCAATTTTTGTAAGGAATGTATTTTTATAATTTTTATGACTTCAATATATTTTATTTTGATCCTTTAAAATTTATTTTTAGCTAACGCTACTCTAAATGCTTAAATAAATACACAAGTTACTAATTATCCTTAAATAACTATACAATTACTTTTAACTATACATACTTAAGCATTCAAATACACTAAGCCTTTTTTTTATTAAGCTTGTCGACCACAAGGAGTGACTCACACTAAATTGAGTACAAATATCTTAGTTATACATCATATTATATTATTTACAAGATATACATACAACATAATATCTAAGTGTAGAAAACAAAAAGCTCTCTCATTTCTTTCACTCTATCAACCGGCCATTGAAGAAGAAGCACAAGAGTTCATAAATTTTTTTCAAGACAAGTAATTTCACAACCATAGCATACTCTTAAGCAAGGTTTTGAAATAAAAACCTAGGGTATTAGGATAAACCCTTGTTCCTTTAACCTCATCAATTAACTAGTAAGCATTTCATGATCATTTTCAGATTTTATACTCATATTATGGTCATTTTATCATCCTTGAGGAAAAACATGCAAGTTATATGATTATCTATACCACTTTAATTGTTTTTAAGTACTATAAATGTATATATATCATCCTATAATTATCCCTTGAAACATATCACTTTTGATGATGTCTAGGAACCCATGACACCCTAAGAAGGTGTATGGTAGGTTTAGAATAGCTTTGGCGTTCGTTTGAAGTGGTTAGAATAAGTTTTACGCGAGAAAAACCCATTTCGACAACTAAATAAAAGGGTCTGATCATTTCTGTGAATTCTGGAAATTTCGACAGTTGGTAAAAAATTTTGGGCTAGATATTTAGAAAATATACTTTAAAACGAAAACGTGGCCGCTTGAATGGGTTAAAACGGAGTTATAACGAAGAGGTTATGCTATTTTCAAGTTTAACGACGAAAACTATAATTTTCAGAAAATTTCAGCATGTTGTCTCAACGTTTTACGAGTCAAAAATGAGTCTTAAGCGTTATTAAATGAGTCGATTTATCAAAAATATATTAGTATACTTTAACACGAAGCTAAGGATATATAAAACGTAGAAAACGGACTTGTAACGATTAAATTATACGCGTTTGAACAAGGTTGCCGTAACTAATTTTATGTAAGCATAATTAATATTTTTCTAATAGCCAAACATATCGGCCGCGAATGACCATGTTGAGGGTCGTTTTTAACATCGATGGAGTACTTCTTATAAAATGATGTCTTCTAGTAAAAGTAAGTTCATCGAGCCTATTTTCCAAAATGTCCAACCGTTCGTCAAACGGAGTTGTAACGAGTAAAATACGGTCACACAAACTTTGCCGAAAACTACCCTTAAACAATATTTTGGGTACAAGTACCCTACTTCACCTATGTTTTTCTCCATGATCGAGACCTCTATGATGAAAATTCAAAAGCTAAGACTTTGAGATAATGCTACAAGCTTTCCAAAATCATTGAGTTTGTTTCCTAACACTCGATATTGACTATTTTACGACCAGCTTTTCGAGGTCATTTACTCACTTTCACAAATTATCAAAGTATATTATTTTGCGACGAAAAGCTATAAATTCTTGATAAATCACTAAACGACTATCGTAGGAGGTTGTTTCAACGTAAATACTCGTAAAGTATTTTATAATATGACGAGATGTCATAAACATATATTTTGACGATAAACATTATTTTCAAATGTACAAGTGGTATGGATTTCATATGAGTTTGCATGCACGACATTGTTTCATGATTTACATTAGAACATATCATTCATAATAGGTCGCGGTTAGAGGTTGCGCCTCATTTCAGTATTGCCATTATATCACCATGATCATTGCAACAGGTGAGTTTTCATAGCCCCGTTTTATTCAAGTTTATACATTATTTCAAACCTACGGAGGAGAATACATTGTACATCATTTTTTTACACGGGCCCAAGTATATTCAAATTCATTTACATTGCTTAAGTTACCTCATTGCCAATTGAATGTCCCCATTTCATAATCATGAACCGTTAATTTCGGAAGAAGCGAGGGTGAGTGGATAGATCTATTGAGGGTGACTCCTCCATCCGTGTTGGTGGTCCCAACTGGTCAACGGATGCATTTCATTTTTATCATCATTGAGTTGTTTGGAAAAACACTATGTTGGGGCGAACATCAGGAACAGTCTAGTTTCGGTGTCATGTGCTTAAGCAATTGTACCATTTTTGTGACATATTTGTCATACATAACTTATACTTGCGTTGGTCGTATAAAACATTTACATAAACTCTGTGAACTCACTCAACCTTTGTGTTGACACTTTTAGCAATGTATTTTCAGGTAACTAAGGCATTCACTTCATGGCATGCATGAGGACTTATCATAGAGTCGCGGTGACGACGCGTCTCTCATGGATTTATACATTTTTAAAACATCGTTTGACTTGTACCAAACTTATTTCCGCACATGTTGATTTTCATTTGGGACCTATCTTTGTAACTCTGAATGTTTTTAATATATCAAACGATGTTCTTTTCAAACGACACTTTAGGTTGTTCAATATAACTGTGATTGTGGTGCTATGACAGTCATCCCCCAGGAATTCCATTCCGCTGCAAAACAGGTAATTTGGGGGTGTGACAGATTGGCATCAGAGCTTCAGTTATAGAGAACTAGGTTGCATCATTGACCCTAGACTATAACTACATCATCATAGCATCTCATCATTTCATCATAAGTGCATAGTCACTTTACATGCGGTTTTATACGCACATTATGCGGGTTATTTACTTTCATTTCAAAATCGATTGTCACATAGATGCCTTCATATACCTATCCCATCATACTCACATCATACTCCAACGTGGAGAATGCCCTGTCATTCCCTATCACAATTTTTACATCAGTTGACTGTACACCAGACTTGCCACACATATTATCCGATGTGGAGACTGAACCCTTTGTGGAGGGCAAAGTTGCACCTACACCATCACGATCACCATTGATTCACTGTAGGATCAGGACATTTTTTATCATTCTGGCGGGACAGATTATACCATTTGGTAGAATTTATAGGTTTAGTCCTAATGGACCTATTGTTCTAACATACCACTAGGATTTTCATCACCATCATTTAGAGCACCATCCGTGCCATCACATTCCATAGATACTACTCATACATCTGATTTGCCGCTTGGGAAGCGTGCATGATTTGACACACCACTACCATCTACCACTAAGACTACAGAAACTACACCATCTTAAAGGTTTGAGGACTGTGAAAGTTCTAGGGCTGTTGCTGCTAGACAGCCTACTGCTCCTACACTTGAGACATGATTAGACCACCAACAGGAACAGATAATAAGTACCTTTCTAGCTAATGTAATCTTTATCATTTATTATCTCCACGATAATCACAACCTTTGTTTATTTCATTCCTTATTCCAATTGCCCAATTTTCAATCATTTCGCGACACTACCTCACTATCTTACTAGGGGTTAGGCCAACTTTATTCTTGACCAATTAGGAGAATATTACCATTCTATGAGGTTCTCCCATGCATCCTACAAACCATTCAACAAATTATATTTCAAGTTATTTTGCTACCACTTTATAAAATTATTTTACATAATTTTATTTCAAGCTATTTTATTACCATCTTAGGAACATTGTTTCATAAAGTTTTAAAAACAAGTTGTTTTGTTACCACCCTATCAATTGGTTTTCAGTCATTTTATCAACTATATACTATCATTACGTGAAACGATTTTCATGTTACTCTGAAAAATTGTTTGAGCCATTGTCTTACAAAACAAAACGTTGAATACCATCTAAAACTTCGGAGGAACATAATACCATTTCAACAAAACCAATCATCACATCATTTGTCCTCGATTATACATAGCCTGATCACCTATGTATGATTCAGGAAGAATTATGTCATGAAAGAAACAAGCATCTTTTCAAACTTCCTAAAACAATCTTCACTCAAAAGCAAAGCTTTGTAATCAGATAAATTATTCATAAACATCTCTTTTGTTAACACTCTATAAGTACCTACACTATTCATCTTTCACTCAACCGATAAGTTGAAATCTTACGAGTGACCTTTTTAGGAAAGGCTTCCTATACAATCTATGAGGAGGATTCCTCGATACAAGAAAACAATGAAAGCATTCTAGGACTACCAACAAGGACTAGAAGTATATAGTAAGACGTTTCAAAACTCAACAAAAATCTTAAGACATCACGAGACATTCCGAACCACTATTTTGGACTAGAAGCCAAATTATATCATTTCAAAAGTACTAGCTAGACCGAGTTACAAGATTTAGTACGAAGCGAATACACACTAAGCAACACTATAGGGATAAACCAAGTCTTCTAACTGAGACTACAGAACATTTCACTAAACATGGCCTCAACAATATGTGAACTTCCCTACAATGAGTTTCCCTTAAAGGAAAATTTGGTTAAATTAAGGTTATCGATATAAACTTCCCCTAAGGCATTGTGTTCTCTAGAAATTACAGATAACCTCACTTTCATATCAAGAGATGCAACAGGTTTGAACATATCGGACAATCAATGACTCTCCATCTACAAGTGAAATTAGAACAAACATTCTTCGACATAGTATGAGCTGATATCTATTTTCTTGCTAGCATGATAACAATATAAGTGATGAAATATTTTAGAAGCACTCAATATCGGGACAAATCTTGAAAATCAATCACTACACCACATCACTTAAACATTTAAGGTTTTGTGACTTGACAACATATAGTGTGGAAATATTTCGATAAGAGAAATTAGGAGAGACACCATCAAACAATAAACATTTTTGGTGATGGAGATTAAGCACCTTAGGCAAGTAAGATTCAAGTAATGACATTTGCTAGAACGAGAAACGCGAGGAATCACAATTGTTACCTATAATCTATTCTTTTCAATAAGGTCCTTTTTGACAGATTTAACATTTTGAAATTTGGCACGAGACACGTGGTATCAATTTCTGTTGTACCTATTATAAGCTATTCGATTCACCTTAGGCTTTTGACAATCATTTCAAGATTCCCGTGGAACCTACTAGGATATGAGTACCACCTATTACCCTCAGCTCAATGGTCAGAGCGAGAGAACAATTCAAACATTACAAGATATACTCAAGGCATGTGTGATTTTCTAGAAATGATTAGGCAAATCATTCTTCATCGAACAAGTTGCTTTACAACAATAGTTATTACATGAACATATTGACTACACCATTTGAGGCACTCTATGGTTGAGTTGTCAATCACTTATTTACGGGCCAAAATCAGGAAAGTCCAACTCACTAGCCCATGACTTATTCATGAAACAACAAAGAAATCGTACAAATCAAGAATCAGTTACAAGCAACAACAAATAGCTAGATAAGCTACGTCGATATACGACGCAAAATATTGGAAGTATGTTCCATAAGTCGCAAACCATTAGAATTTCAAGTTGGCAACAAATTTATGTTCAAAGTCCCGTCTTGGAAAGGCGTGGTACGATTCAGAAAAACATTGGACGACCCAATGCGACTCAAATATCCTCACATTTTCACAAGTAACACCGTAGAACCTAACATGGACTGAATTCAGGGACTGAATTCCTTTTTGGATGGGCGAATGTGACAAGTCGTAATTTCAGGTCATTTTACAAACTTTGAAAATTTTACTATTCATCTCGGGAATTTACTATTCACTGATTACTATTCATCATTTTACTATTCATCGTTTCGAAGTCGATTTGATATTTTGAAAGGGTATTTCAAAATTTTACTATTCACAAAACACTATTCATTCCCGGAGAAAATCACTATTCATGAGTAACTATTCATCGTTTTTCGTAAACTAGGTTTACGAGTATCAAATACGCGTAACCTGGAGGGTTTAGCTGCGTATTCATGACAACATCATCGAGGACATTTCATATATACTAGGATTAGTCTACATATCATTAGTAACATCATCATATTAGTTCATGCATGGTTTTGCATTTTTCATTAAACGTTTATTTTCCTATTAAATAAACGCTATCGCGTAATCATTTATTTTAAACATTTGATCCGACACTTCCAAAAATATTCCTAATATATTTTTATACTCATTTTAAGACTATAAAAATTATATTATTAGTTTACCCGGTGTTTTAAATTTATTTGGTATATAAATTGTTATATTTATATAATTACGACGTTTTTCGTAAATACTACACAATAATTATTATTTCACTCAATTTTTGTAAGGAATGTATTTTTATAATTTTTATGACTTCAATATATTTTATTTTGATACGTTAAAATTTATTTTTAGCTAACGCTACCCTAAATGCTTAAATAAATACACAAGTTACTAATTATCCTTAAATAACTATACAATTACTTTTAACTATACATACTTAAGCATTCAAATACACTAAGCCTTTTTTTTATTAAGCTTGTCGACCACAAGGAGTGACTCACACTAAATTGAGTACAAATATCTTAGTTATACATCATATTATATTATTTACAAGATATACATACAACATAATATCTAAGTGTAGAAAACAAAAAGCTCTCTCATTTCTTTCACTCTATCAACCGGCCATTGAAGAAGAAGCACAAGAGTTCATAAATTTTTTTCAAGACAAGTAATTTCACAACCATAGCATACTCTTAAGCAAGGTTTTGAAATAAAAACCTAGGGTATTAGGATAAACCCTTTTTCCTTTAACCTCATCAATTAACTAGTAAGCATTTCATGATCATTTTCATATTTCATACTCATATTATGGTCATTTTATCATGCTTGAGGAAAAACATGCAAGTTATATGATTATCTATACATCTTTAATTGTTTTTAAGTACTATAAATGTATATATATCATCCTATAATTATCCCTTGAAACATATCACTTTTGATGATGTCTAGGAACCCATGACACCCTAAGAAGGTCTATGGTAGGTTTAGAATAGCTTTGGCGTTGGTTTGAAGTGGTTAGAATAAGTTTTACGCGAGAAAAACCCATTTCGACAACTAAATAAAAGGGTCTGATCATTTCTGTGAATTCTGGAAGTTTCGACAGTTGGTAAAAAATTTTGGGCTAGATATTTAGATAATATACTTCAAAACGAAAACGTGGCCGCTTGAATGGGTTAAAACGGAGTTATAACGAAGAAGTTATGCTATTTTCAAGTTTAACGACGAAAACTATAATTTTCAGAAAAATTCAGCATGTTGTCTCAACGTTTTACGAGTAAAAAATGAGTCTTAAGCGTTATTAAATGAGTCAATTTATCAAAAATATATTAGTATACTTTAACACGAAGCTAAGGATATATAAAACGTAGAAAACGGACTTGTAACGATTAAATTATACGCGTTTGAACAAGGTTGCCGTAACTAATTTTATATAAGCATAATTAATATTTTTCTAATAGCCAAACATATCGGCCGCGAATGACCATGTTGAGGGTCGTTTTTAACATCGATGGAATACTTCTTATAAAATGATGTCTTCTAGTAAAAGTAAGTTCATCGAGCCTATTTTCCAAAATGTCCAACCGTTCGTCAAACGGAGTCGTAACGAGTAAAATACGGTCACTCAAACTTTGCCGAAAACTACCCTTAAACAATATTTTGGGTACAAGTACCCTACTTCACCTATGTTTTTCTCCATGATCGAGACCTCTATGATGAAAATTCAAAAGCTAAGACTTTGAGATAATGCTACAAGCTTTCCAAAATCATTGAGTTTGTTTCCTAACACTCGATATTCACTATTTTACGACAAGCTTTTCGAGGTCATTTACTCACTTTCACAAATTATCAAAGTATATTATTTTGCGACGAAAAGCTATAAATTCTTGATAAATCACTAAACGACTATCGTAGGAGGTTGTTTCAACGTAAATACTTGTAAAGTATTTTATAATATGACGAGATGTCATAAACATATATTTCGACGATAAACATTATTTTTAAATGTACAACTGGTATGGATTTCATATGAGTTTGCATGCACGACATTGTTTCATGATTTACATTAGAACATATCATTCATAATAGGTCGCGGTTAGAGGTTGCGCCTCATTTCAGTATTGCCATTATATCATCATGATCATTGCAACAGGTGAGTTTTCATAGCCCCGTTTTATTCAAGTTTATACATTATTTCAAACCTACGGGGGAGAATACATTGTACATCATTTTTTTATACGGGCCCAAGTATATTCAAATTCATTTACATTGCTTAAGTTACCTCATTGCCAATTGAATGTCCCCATTTCATAATCATGAACCGTTAATTTCGGAAGAAGCGAGGGTGAGTGGATAGATCTATTGAATGTGACTCCTCCATCCGTGTTGGTGGTCCCAACTGGTCAACGGATGCATTTCATTTTTATCATCATTGAGTTGTTTGGCAAAACACTCTGTTGGGGCGAACATCAGGAACTGTCTAGCTTCGGTGTCATATGCTTAAGCAATTGTACCATTTTTGTGACATATTTGTCATACATAACTTATACTTGCGTTGGTCGTATAAAACATTTACATAAACTCTATGAACTCACTCAACCTTTGTGTTGACACTTTTAGCAATGTATTTTTAGGTAACTAAGGCATTCACTTCATGGCATGCATGAGGACTTATCATAGAGTCGCGGTGACGACGCGTCTCACATGGATTTATACATTTTTAAAACATCGTTTGACTTGTACCAAACTTATTTCCGCACATGTTGATTTTCATTTGGGACCTATTTTTGTAACTCTGAATGTTTTAAATAAATATCAAACGATGTGTTTTCAAACGACACTTTAGGTCGTTCAATATAACTGTGATTGTGGTGTTATGACAGTCATCCCCCAGGAATTCCATTCCGCTGCAAAACAGGTAATTTGGGGGTGTGACAGATTAAACCGTCAACCATCATATTTTTTCCCCATTACTAGGCGTGTACTCGTGTATTGCAAAGATATTATGGTTAAATGTTTCACGTAACGTTTAGCAATTGACGTTGTCAAATCTTCATTATCTTCGAAGACGACAACAACATCATACCAGTTCCACGTTAACAAATTGAAATTGAAATATGAATCGGGATTGAGATGAATTTATAAAGAAATAAAAAAATGGTAAAGATTGGGTAGTTTTAGAAACAAAAACTGTTTTTAATTTAACTATTTCAAAAAATATTTTAAAAACGTTTATATGTGTAAAAGTAAACAAAATATTAGAATTTAAGTTTTAAAGAGTATTTTGGGATAACACGTTACTCATTTTTAAAGATTAAGAAAAAAACGTTTTTGCATTATCTATATTAGACGAATTCTCGTGCAAAGCGACGGTTTATATCGACAAATAGTTATACTTGCATACTTGTGCTTTTGGTGCGATCATTGCGAGTTCAATTTGTGGTTATTACAATAAAAAAAATTTGTGGATTAAAAACGAAAAATATAAAAGTTTTAGGATTAAATAGTAATTAAACTATTAAAATAGTGGTAGATGTTATCATTTGGATATAAGACATCAGTTTATTTACATTACATTCTATATTACATAGCTTTGAATGAATTTTAATGCAAATTGCTCTTTGGTGTGTACTGAGACCCCTAAACAACATTGGTAATAATAGCATAGTACTACGCACAAAGCAGCGGTTCGGAGGTGAATTGTGTTTAACAATTTTCTAATTTTACATTTTCTTTTGCCAAATATTGTTTAACAATTTCTAGAAATGAAAGATGATAATTTTTAAAAATTATGTGTTTGTGTTCTGAGACTAAAGAATTAATATGTCATATTATTATATATGTAAATTCAAAAAGTTATTAATTTTAACTATTGTAACATACATCCAATTTAATGTGCAATTAGTGTATTTTTAAAGTTTTAATTTCAAAAATTACTAATAATAGTAAGTGTGTAAGCTTAAAAATAAAAGTCCTAAATGCTTTATATATAGTAAAGATAAAGATCAAGATATATGATAGTTTTTAACAATATATCTTACAGTAAACTGCAAAAATCATCCCCGTGGTTTGTGATTTTTGGCAAGTATCATCCCTATCTCAAACCTTTGACATTAATCATCCCTAAGTCCTTAAACTATCGGCACTAATCATCCCTGAGCACTAACGTCGTTATCTTCTCCGTTAGCTCTCACTTTAAAGTGGCAACGTTAGTCCATTAACCAAACGATCATTTGCAACGTTAGTCCTTTCTACTAACAGTTGTTTCTAATTAAATAAAAATTTGGTTTTCTTACGTAACTCGTCCGTATTCTTACGTTTTTGTCCTTTTTTATATGTTTTCGTCCGTTTTTAAACGTTTTATCCCGTTTTCCTACATTTTTGTCCGTTTTTATACGTTTCGTCCGTTTTTCTTACGTTTTTACACACTTTCGGCCATTATTATACGTTTTCATCCATTTTAACATGTTTTCGTCCGTTTTTCTTATGTTTTCGTCTGTTTTTTTTTACATTTTCGTCCGTTTTAACATGTTTTCGTCTCTTTTTACACGTTTTCGGCCGTTTTTATACGTTTTCGTCCATTTTAACAAGTTTTCGTTCATTTTTCGTCAGTTTTTTTACGTTTTCGCCCGTTTTAACACGTTTTCGTCTGTTTTTGCACGTTTTCGGTCGTTATTATATGTTTTCGTTCGTTTTAACACGTTTTCGTCCATTTTTCTTACATTTTCGTCTGTTTTTTTACGTTTTTGTCAGTTTTAACATGTTTTCGTCTGTTTTACACGTTTTCGGCCATTATTATGTTTTCGTTCGTTTTAAAACGTTTTCGTCCGTTTTAACACGTTTTCGTCCATTTTTCTTACATTTTGGTCTATTTTTTTACGTTTTCATATGTTTTTACACGTTTTCGCCGTTTTTATACGTTTTCGTCTGTTTAAACATGTTTTCGTCCGTTTTCACACGTTTTCGTCCTTTTTTCTTACGTTTTCGTATGTTTTTTTTATGTTTTCACACGTTTTCATCTGTTTTTACACGTTTTTGACCGTTTTTATACGTTTCATCCGTTTAACATGTATTTGTCCATTTTCGCACGTTTTCGTTCATCCTTCTTACGTTTTTGTATTTTTTTTACGCTTTCATCCGTTTTAACACGTGTAAAAACGGACGAGAATGTATGACATTAAAAACAGATGAAAACGTATAAAAATGGCCAAAAACGTGTAAAAACAAACCAAAACGTGTTAAAACAGACGAAAATGTAAGAAAAAGGGATCAAAATGTGTAAAAACGGAAAAAAACGTAGCGAAACGGGCGAAAACCTATAAAAATGGATGAAAACGTGTGAAAATGGATGACAACGTGTTAAAACGGACGAACGCGTATAAAAACGAACGAAAACATGTTAAAACGGACGAAAACGTATAAGAAGAGACGAAAACGTGTTAAAACAGACAAAAACGTAAGAAAATAGACGAAAATGTGTTAAAATGGACGAAAACGTGTTAAAACGGACGAAAACGTATAAAAACTGCTAAAAACGTGTAAAAACAGACGAAAACGTGTTAAAATGGACGAAAACGTAAAAAAACAAACGAAAACGTAAGGAGAACGGATGAAAAAGGACGAAAAAACGTAAAAAAACAGACGAAAACGTAAGGAAAATGGACGAAAACGTGTGAAAACGGACGAAAACGTATAAATACGGCAAAAAACGTGTAAAAACATATGAAAGCGTGTTAAAAGGGACAAAAACGTAAAAAACAAACGAAAACGTAAGAAAAACGGACGAAAGCGTAAAAAACAGACAAAATGTAAGAAAAGCGGACGAAAACGTGTGAAAACGGACGAAAACGTGTTAAAACGGACGAAACTGTATAAAAACGGCCGAAAACGTGTAAAAATGTAAGAAAAACGGACGAAACGTATTAAAACGGACAAAAACGTAGCAAAACAGGCGAAAACGTATAAAAACGGACGAATACTTATAAAAAGCAGACAAAAACTTAAGAATACAGACGAGTTACGTAAGAAAACCAAAATTTTTATTTAATTAAAAACGACTGTTAGTATAAAGGACTAACGTTGCAAACGATCGTTTGGTTAATTAACTAATGTTGCCACTTCAGAGTGAGAGCTAACGGAGAAGATAACGACGTTAGTGCTCAGGGATGATTAGTGCTGATAGTTTATGGACTTAGGGATGATTAATGCCAAATGTTTGAAATATGGATGACACTTGCTAAAAACCACAAACCATAAGGATGATTTTTGCAGTAAGGGGTTTAAAATAAAGGGGAAATGTATATAAAATTCTTGTATAAGTTAAGGGTTAGAGCTGGCGGTATGGTAACCTTGCCCAGCGTTAAACCTTAACTTTGCCCCGCGTTAAGGTGCGTTACTACACTGTCCTTGTGAGTTAAAGCTGCGTTAACGCAGGTGAGTTAATACCTTAATGCGACGTTAAAGGTGCTTTTTTTGTGAGTTAAGGTGAGTTAAACTTTAACACCCATACAGCCTCCTGCGTTAAAGTTTAACTCACTTTTTTTAAGTTGAGTTATGTTAAAAGTGAGACTCAAAATGTTGAGTTAAAGTTGAGTTATGATAAAGAGTGCTTTTTGATGAGTTAAGATGAAAAGGTTAAAGCTGATGTGATGCTGACGTGACAGTATATACGTTAAACCTTAACTCAAAGTCATCATACCCCTACGCTCTTATAACTTAAATTTTTAAATGATGGAAAGAAAAATGATAGGCCCACAAACACCAATACAACCTATATTTACAAAGAAAAGAAAATTTGACCCATTATTGCAAGCATGTCATTGCTTTAGTTGAAAGATTCCATTTGAATTGGAATCTGGTCACATATAAAATGATAACCATTTGTCTAAAAATAACTCATCGTCTTTAACTCCATCTAAGTCGTGCTGAATCTAGACTGTCTTTCCCATTCAACTCTTTGTCTAGATTCATTGAATCTTTAGTCCTCCTCCATTTTATATCTAACAGTATTTAATACTGGTTTTTAAGGAATCTTTTGTTGAGTTACACATAGATGAGTTGATGGTTAAAGTGATGATGAGGAAGCATAGTAAAGGGAGCATCCCAAGTCTATATGATTAGTGCTTTAATTTTGGCAGCTGATGATAACGGCTTCACAAGTAAGTGGCTTACAAAAATATCTGTCATAAGCTTAATACCTAACGCTAAAAAGGAGTTTATAAGTATCCTTATGTAACTTTAGGTTTTTGGCTATGCTCGACAATTTGCGAGGCTTAGCTCGCCAAGTCTGGTATCTGCAACTATTGCACCCAAGGCCGTTGCAGTGAATGTGAGTGCTAGTTTTCCAGTTGCTAGTTAAATACGAATGATATTGCATGATTATGTAGCACCATGCGCACTGTCTTTATTCTGATTTGAAATGCTTCTTTTTTGCTTGTTTGTATTGATGACGCTGGTGTACAGGGGAACGCCGTTATGGTTAAAGTTTGCTGCTCCTTATTATCGAAGGTTGGTCTAAATCTCCTAAATCCTTGCCTAATATTGGGTCATCTAATATGAACAACTCGCAACTAATTTTTTACTATTCAGAGCCATCTAATAAGACGCTTTGAAATAAAGGAATGAGGAATAAGGGTCTCGTTGTTACATATTTTGTAAATTTAAAAGATTTCGAGTCATTTCGAGTATTGTTTTTCACATTATAATCCTCTTATCCTTGATCCTTCGTTAGATCAAGGTATGGATCTAATTAGCAATTAGTTATATCTCGACATCTGAATTTCAACAAATTATCATTTAGACCTAATTTAAAATTATATTACTGCACATGGCTTGTCACTAGTTTCTTGCTTGCCCATTTCTAGGCAGCGTTTTATGCTTAATTATATATACTAGTATATTGTAGAGTCGTATCCCTCTGATATATATTTAATTTGGTTAGTTGGCAGGAAGTGACTTTAATAAGAGCACTACTTTAATAATTTGGTTAGTTGGCAGCGTTTTATGCTCATCA
The DNA here is from genome assembly GCA_910596185.1 of Chrysanthemum makinoi. Taxonomy (NCBI): domain Eukaryota; kingdom Viridiplantae; phylum Streptophyta; class Magnoliopsida; order Asterales; family Asteraceae; genus Chrysanthemum; species Chrysanthemum makinoi. The sequence goes on along the minus strand of OU343224.1, from coordinate 85,448,229 downwards.
CACTTTCAAGCAGACTTGCTAATGATCCTTCTGTCATCCAAGAGGTAAACTATTATAAATTCTCATTTCACTTTCTTTAGTATTTTTGTGCTTATAATTGCTGCATAGGACTTTCTTAGAACCATATATGGTTGACTATAGCAACTGAACTATATGTAAACACTGGCACTACAGATGAATATGTTAAGACTTTGGATGTTTTAGGGTCAATTAGTAAGATAGGCAACACTAGTATTTATGTAATCAAAATATAAGTGTGCTAATAGGGACCTGGAGGGTTTAGAAGGGTATTTAACTACTTTAACATGCAAAGGTTTTAAAATACACAATCAAAAACTTCAAAAATTGTTTAAGTTTATAAGGGTAAATTGCAAATTTCGTCCCTAATGTTTCCGAAAATTGCAAATAATACATCAAAAAAAAATTGCAAATTTGCTACCGAGAGCTAAAATGGCGTTCATTTTATACCCTCGTTAGTCAAGTTCAAGGTCAAACGCATATGAAATGACTTATATACCCTCGTCTTCTTCTCCACTTTTATTTTCTTTTTAATTTGCACCACCAATACCACCACCATCTACCACCACACAACCAGCACCACCACCCTCCACCACCACCGCCCTCTACTCTTGTCTAGATTAAACTTTAATCAAACGGGTATCGGAATTATGATTTAAAAGGCCAACTAAATAGCTACTAATATAATGATATGATTTGTAGTGAATACATACAAGTGATAATGTTATTTGGACTATTGGGTCATTCAAATGGACATTTCTTCATGTGTACATTACAACTGAAAGCGATGCAACACGTCTGCTTTTACCAAGACTTTTTCCACACCAAATATCAAGTTAAGCTTGTCATTTATGTGATACAACTACTACCACACAACTTAAAAGTAGTCAAGTTGACTTACCAAGTCTAGTCTTGAAACAAAAAGACAAAGCTTCAAATGCAACTAGTGCTGCTGCTATGATTTATAAAAGACCAGCTACAGCTAATACTCTTCTGCAATTATTCAAGCAATCATACTTGTACGCTTAAACCATCATGTTTACTTTCAGTATACCAATATTTTCTTTGGTTGTGCTCTTGTTAAACACCACAACAAAGGCACAACCATATTACAAAGCCACCGATCATGTCCTCCTCGACTGCGGTACATCAATCACTTCCACTTCCGATTCTAACCAGAGTTGGATGGTGATCAGGTTTCCAAATCCGTGCCATCCAACATCACCACCACCTCATTTTCATCCAAAACAACGTTATAGGATCCATCAGTCCCAACAGTCCCTTATTTCACTTATATTTGTCAATTCATATGTATGTTTTGTTGAGTTTTTCATTATTAATTTTCTTATGTGGCAGTGGTTTACTACATTTACGACAAGTGTTATCTTCTCCGACGACCCTCCACAACAATGAATTAAAACGAATTACAGTTCAAGATTAGTCGTTTGTACTCATTGTAATCCCACAACTACAATACCCACATCAATATACGCATTAAAACTTTCAATATCACAAACCCACAAATTTCACCATGAACATATTTGTGTTTTGGTCTGTAGCGACTTATTTGGGTGTAATCTAAAAGGCTAAAATATCACTAAGAACAACAAATTTCATTATAGGTGAAATTCACGGGTTAAGGTGGCATTTGGTTTGTGCAGATTTGATTGAAATTGTGTTCTTGAAATAAATGGGTAGATCTTTTATGTTGATGTATTTGTATGGTTCAAGAAGAAGAAATAATGATAAGTTGTGTTTGGTAGTTATATTAAAAGAAGAGAGAAATGAAACAAGACATGTTTAATACATCATTAATTTACGCAAATGAGAAAAATTTATGAGTGGAGTTCTGGTGACAGCGATGGTGGAGGTGGTGGTGGTGCTGGGTGGGTTTGTGATGTGGCGTTAGAGTGAGGAAGAAGATGAGGGTATATTAGTCATTTCATATGCGTTTGACCTTGACTAACGGGAGAACTAACGCTCGTTAGCTCTCAGTGGCATAAAATTACCGCCATTTTAGCTCTCGGTGGCAATTTTACATTTTTTTTTGTGTACTATTTGCAATTTTGGGAAACATTAGGGACGAAATTTGCAAATTACCCAATTTATATTATGCACCTAGGACCAGTCATTTTGGGATTGGGACTGACCTGTTAATGTGGTCTTACTATATCTAGATTTTTTAAGGCGATGGGCCTTAATAAACCTCAAAGGTATTGTATTATTGTAATTGTGATTGTACATTAGATTGTATATGTATATATACTAATACATAACCTAACGGGTACGGCCCATCTATATCTTGGACCGACCCATCTATTCTAGTTTGGTCTAACACGCCCCCGCAAGCTAAGGACGGGCAACAACCTGCAGCTTGGATCTTAGAAAGAGGAATCGAGGAGTTGGTAATGGCTTTGTAAAGATATCTGCAATTTGATCATGTGTAGATATATGTTGAACTCGAAGATCTCCTTGAGCAACCTTTTCCCGAACAAAGTGATAGTCTATTTCCACGTGTTTTGTACGCGCATGAAAGATAGGGTTAGCTGACAAGTATGTTGCACCAAGATTGTCACACCATAGTATAGGAGTTGAAGATGAACGGATACCAAGCTCATGAAGAAGAGCTTGAAGCCATGTAAGCTCAGCAACAGTGTCAGCAAGAGCTTTGTATTCAACTTCTGTAGAGGAACGTGAAACCGTACGTTGTTTACGAGCGGTCCAAGATATAAGGTTTGAACCAAGATATATAGCAAATCCCCCCGTGGACCGTCGATCATCTGAATCCCCAGCCCAGTCATCGACGAGAAAGCTTCAAGAGAAGTATCAGGACTACCTATCCATAGCACGTCAGTAAAAGCTTGAAGAGTAGAACCAGAAGAACAACGGATGAGCATACCATATTCAACTGTACCATGAAGATAACGTAAAATCCGTTTAACTGCAGACCAGTGATTCTCGGTCGAAGCATGCATATATTGACATACCTTGTTGACTGCAAAAGCTATGTCAGGCCGAGATAAGGTAACATATTGTAAAGTGTCACAATTCTCAAATTCCGGTCATTTCTTAAATTATTTATGCATCATGTTAGTTCATTCATGACATTGCATTTCACATTTAACGCGTAAGTTTTATATTAAATAAACGTTATCGCGTGAGTTATTATTTTAAATATTTAATCCGTTACTTTCAAAAATGATCCCGACGTATTTTTATACTTACATTTAGTTGTAAAAACTATATTTTGAGTTTAACTAGTGTTTTGAATTTATTTGGTATATAAATCGTTAAAGTTATATAATTACGACACTTTTCTTAAAAATTACTCGATAATTATTTTATCACTCAAACTTCACAAGGAATGTATTTTTACAATTTTTATTATCTCATTACACTTTACTTTGAACTATTAAAAATTTCTTTTTCCTAAAACTACCTAAAATACACTAATGTATATATAATTCTACAAGCTATTATTACCTAGAAATTTCACTTACATTTCTTAACAAGTATACATAATATAAAAGAAAAAAAAAATGTATTATTGAGAAACATCCCCCCCATAACCGGCCATAGGGAAAGGTGAAAGCATTTAATGTTTAGTCATTTTTTTCTTACTTGGTTAAAAGTATACTCCAAGACTTCATTTTCTCATTCATTTCATTTGTCAAGTCAAGAAAAACTTTTTCTTCTCTCTTGGGGTTCTTCCAAAACCGGTTCTACATCAAAAATTAGCAAGGGATCATCATTTTTCAAGTTCAAGCATAATCACAATCTAGTATACACTCTTGTTTAGGTTTTGAAATAAAAACCAAGAGTGTTTAGGCTAAACCTTGTTCTTTGCACCTCATCATATTAACTTGTAAGCTTGTTTCTTTCATTTTTCATGTTTCTTTATCATCTCATATGTATCTTTTCATTTTTGGAGCAACATGCAAGACATATGTGATTTATACCATTTTTACTTGATTTTAGAGTATATATATATATTTGGTCATCCTATAAATATCCCCTTGGTATTCTTTGGTCTTGATGATATCTAGGAACCCATGACACCCTAAGAAGGTGTATGGTAGGATTAGATTAGTTTTGGAGTTGATTTGAAGGGATTAGAATAGGTTTTGTCCGAGAAAAACTATTTTCGATACGTATATTATATGTTCTGTCCTTGTTTCATTTTTCTGGAAAATCCGACTTTAGTCACGACATTTTGGCCTTGATAATTAGAAAATATACTTTAAAACGAATCCGTGGCCGCTTGAACGGATTAAAACGGAGTTATAACGAAGCCGTGGTGAATTTTTCAAGTTGACGACGAAATATAATATTTTTCAGAAATTTCAGCAAGTTATTTTTACTTTATTCGAGTCAAAAACGAGCCTTAAGCTTCACAAATTATTTCGACTTGTCAAAAATATATTAGTATATTTCGATACGAAGCTAAGGACGTATTATACGTAGAAAACGGATTTGAAACGACAAATATATGCACGTTTTCATAAAATTGCCGTAACTATTATTTTCTGAAAAACTATATTATTTCTACGATACAAGTGTTACGGTAGCTGTAACGTCCATGTTGAGGGCTGTTTTTAACCATGATGCAAAACTTTTTGGAACGAATTGTCTTCTAATAAAATCAAGTTCACCGAGCATATTTTTCAAAACGACAAGCCGTTTGTATAGCGGAGTTGTAGTAAATTATTTATGGATGTTTAAACTTGGCCGAAACTCATTTTTTCATAACAATTAGCCAAAATCACCATCTTTAACCCTTATTATCTTTATGTTCGAGACCTTTATGTCGAAAACTCCTGAACTGAAACTTCTAGATTTCGATACAAACTTTCCAAAACCGTCGAGTTCGTTCTCTAACGATCGACGTACACCATTTTACGACTAGTTTTCCAAAGCCATTTTTGTCACTTTTATGAAAATTCCGACGACATTGTTTTACGACGCAAAGTGATAATTTCACCATAAATCATTATAAAACCATTGTAGGATGACATTTTGACGTAAATACTTGTGAAGTCATTTTTGAATGGTCAAGACGTCAAAAGAGTATTTTTCGACGATAAGTATTATTTTCAAAACTCGCAAATGGTATAAATAACATACGAAATGCGTGCATAACATTACATCATGACTTATTGCATATCATATCATTCGTAATAGGTCCCGGTTAAAACATCACATTATACCTCGGTGTACTCACTCTTGTCGTCATACCAGTTTACCAGGTGAGTAATCACACCCCCCTTTTTACCGTTTTACTATATTTTTGGGGCTGAATGCATGAACCATACTTGAATTAAATTGATTCTTACTTTTGTGAACTCTTTTGACTAGAACTTGTGAACTCGACTTAAATCTTGAACTTAAATACAAACTTATGACTTGTTTGAACTTATTGAACCGTACGTGTTATGACCTTGTCCCAAAGTCTCCCATGTTCGGAGCATCACTATAAAGTCTCCCATGTTCGGAGCATCAACTTAAAGCCTCCCCGGTCCGGAGCAAAATGTCTCCCTATGGGAACGGAGCATTTTCAATTAAAGTCTCCCATGTTCGGAGCATCACTACAAAGTCTCCCATGTTCGGAGCATCAACTTAAAGCCTCCCCGGTCCGGAGCAAAATGTCTCCCTATGGGAACGGAGCATTTTCAATTAAAGTCTCCCCTGTTCGCAGCAGTGCAAAGTCTCCCATGTTCGGAGCATCAACTTAAGTCTCCCTGTTCGAGCAAGGCAAAGTCTCCCATGTTCGGAGCATCTCTAAATTATTATATACTTGGTATTATATTGGGAACTATTATGACCACTTACACTTGACTACTTGACGCACTATATATTTTTGTGCAATGGGTTGTGTACACACAGGTTGCAAGTTTTGTATGGGCGGAATTTGGAACTGAGTGGATACACAATGCCTTTGCTTTGTGGACTATTTTTTTTTTGTTGATCGAAAGCTTTGAATATTTCTTACGAGTTTTCTTATTTCGCTAAACGTGTTTACTCACCAACTATTTTCATAGTTGACCCGTTTTTCTCTCATGCATTTCAGGTGATCGTTAGTAAGCTTTTCTATCAAGTCTTTCATATAGAAGTTTTCACTTGTCGCTACAAATCATTATGTTATAGAACGCAATATTTTGGGAACTAAACTTGTAATATATTTGCCGATGACGGCTAATCTAGTATTGTAATGGAGTATTATTTCTTTTTAATCTTAACGTTGGTATGTTCTATTATCTTGTGCTTATGTTCCCTTCCGTTACACCTCGTATTTCCGCCTCCGGCGAGGGTGTGACAGATTGGTATCAGAGCCAGGTTATAGAGAATGCCGATTTTTCAAAAATAAAAATCACAGCTATAACCGAAAAAAAAAAAAAAAAAAATTATTTTATTTTATTAAACATTGAACATCATCCGAGTCATCTAGTCCTATCGTTGCATCGTTAATCATAAATTATACATATCCTGATCAACTATGTCTAATTTATGAAGAACCATGCAATGATAAGAAGGGTAAATTTAAATCATGTTTAGTCGAGTCTTTTGAGTCCGGTCACTGAAGTTGCATTGGTCGGTGGGTATGCACAAAGATGTTTTTACGCTCACGTCTACATTACCGTACCTTGTTCATATCTTCTCTTTTCCATCTTTCGACTTGTTAGACACAGCATGTCTCTGTTCCTGTCATGTTTCGATCACTATAACACATTACCACCGTTCTACACCTCATCTGACTTCGTTCGAATGTCGTTTACTCAACCCGATGTTTTGGTCCTCTGTAAGATCATGGCTGCAAGAAACACACGCTCAGGAGGTAACAACAACGGCAACCCAACCACCCTGCAAGCCGCTGTGGGTATGGCGTATCGTTTGACAAATGATGTGATCAGGTCTGGAGAACTAACAAAAGCAAACGACAGTGGACGAAAGCGACAGGAGGATCACCAGGGAAGCCAAGACCAGGGTCAGCAAGACAAGAGGCAACGAATAACCAGGAACTATGGAGCGACTACCCAGGAGCGCAAAAGATATAAAGGTCCACATCCTTTGTGTACTCGATGTAATTATCATCACTCAGGAGACTGCCGAAGGTGCGGCAAATGTGGACAGACGGGCCACTTCGTGCGAAATTGCTCAAACAGAACTGGGAATCAAGGACAGAGAAAAGCATGTTACGAGTGTGGAAGTCTAGATCACCTTCGCAATACCTGTCCAAAGCTGAAAAGAACTCCCAATCAAGGAGGTAATCGTCCAAACTTGGCATTGGCAATAGAAGGCCCACAAGATCCGAACATTGATGTTTCCCCCGCACGTGGTCAAGCATTCTATCTGGGTACCGAGGAAGCCCGCAACGCTTAACGGGTACATTCTTTCGAACAACTACCTTATTTCGGTACGACATGATTTTGAGTGCATAACTTCCTTCCAATCCTTACCACGTTCACGACCTTGATTAATTTGAGACCTATTGATATCGACCTTAGTTGTTATATATTTTGTTGATTGGATTTGATTGTGTAAGCAAATCGAATATCGAGCGAATCTTTCAAAAGACTTCATTCAAGGATGTGGAATCCTACCTTTCTAACAACTTGTTTCCTAGCTTGATCTAGTGACAGTTCTTGTTTGATGAGTTGCGAAAATCAAGCTAAGAGACAAGTTTACTCAAGTCGGTTTAGTTTAATCTCATGACAGTTCTTGTTTGATGAGTTGTGAGATTAGATTATAATCGACAACCTAAAGGTCTTTTGAGAGCTACGTTCGATATTGGGTAAGTTTACCCTATTAAATCTAATCACGAGCACGTACTTAGTCGAATGGGGAACCTGTACGCATGGGCATTAATATGATCACTTAGACTATTCGTACGAGCATGAACTTTTAGAACTCTTGTCGAGGTTCGGACCATAGTATCGTTAATCGAATCACGAGGACGTGATTCCGCTGACATGGGAAGAATGTCACAATTCTCAAATTCCGGTCATTTCTTAAATTATTTATGCATCATGTTAGTTCATTCATGACATTGCATTTCACATTTAACGCGTAAGTTTTATATGAAATAAACGTTATCGCGTGAGTTATTATTTTAAATATTTAATCCGTTACTTTCAAAAATGATCCCGACGTATTTTTATACTTACATTTAGTTGTAAAAACTATATTTTGAGTTTAACTAGTGTTTTGAATTTATTTGGTATATAAATCGTTAAAGTTATATAATTACGACACTTTTCTTAAAAATTACTCGATAATTATTTTATCACTCAAACTTCACAAGGAATGTATTTTTACAATTTTTATTATCTCATTACACTTTACTTTGAACTATTAAAAATTTCTTTTTCCTAAAACTACCTAAAATACACTAATGTATATATAATTCTACAAGCTATTATTACCTAGAAATTTCACTTACATTTCTTAACAAGTATACATAATATAAAAGAAAAAAAAAATGTATTATTGAGAAACATCCCCCATAACCGCCATAGGGGAAAGGTGAAAGCATTTAATGTTTAGTCATTTTTTTCTTACTTGGTTAAAAGTATACTCCAAGACTTCATTTTCTCATTCATTTCATTTGTCAAGTCAAGAAAAACTTTTTCTTCTCTCTTGGGGTTCTTCCAAAACCGGTTCTACATCAAAAATTAGCAAGGGATCATCATTTTTCAAGTTCAAGCATAATCACAATCTAGTATACACTCTTGTTTAGGTTTTGAAATAAAAACCAAGAGTGTTTAGGCTAAACCTTGTTCTTTGCACCTCATCATATTAACTTGTAAGCTTGTTTCTTTCATTTTTCATGTTTCTTTATCGTCTCATATGTATCTTTTCATTTTGGAGCAACATGCAAGACATATGTGATTTATACCATTTTTACTTGATTTTAGAGTATATATATATATTTGGTCATCCTATAAATATCCCCTTGGTATTCTTTGGTCTTGATGATATCTAGGAACCCATGACACCCTAAGAAGGTGTATGGTAGGATTAGATTAGTTTTGGAGTTGATTTGAAGGGATTAGAATAGGTTTTGTCCGAGAAAAACTATTTTCGATACGTATATTATATGTTCTATCCTTGTTTCATTTTTCTGGAAAATCCGACTTTAGTCACGACATTTTGGCCTTGATAATTAGAAAATATACTTTAAAACGAATCCGTGGCCGCTTGAACGGATTAAAACGGAGTTATAACGAAGCCGTGGTGAATTTTTCAAGTTGACGACGAAATATAATATTTTTCAGAAATTTCAGCAAGTTATTTTTACTTTATTCGAGTCAAAAACGAGCCTTAAGCTTCACAAATTATTTCGACTTGTCAAAAATATATTAGTATATTTCGATACGAAGCTAAGGACGTATTATACGTAGAAAACGGATTTGAAACGACAAATATATGCACGCTTTCATAAACTTGCCGTAACTATTATTTTTCTGAAAAACTATATTATTTCTACGATACAAGTGTTACGGTAGTGAACGTCCATGTTGAGGGCTGTTTTTAACCATGATGCAAAACTTTTTGGAACGAATTGTCTTCTAATAAAATCAAGTTCACCGAGCATATTTTTCAAAACGACAAGCCGTTTGTATAGCGGAGTTGTAGTAAATTATTTATGGATGTTTAAACTTGGCCAAAACTCATTTTTTCACAACAATTAGCCAAAATCACCATCTTTAACCCTTATTATCTTTATGTTCGAGACCTTTATGTCGAAAACTCCTGAACTGAAACTTCTAGATTTCGATACAAACTTTCCAAAACCGCCGAGTTCGTTCTCTAACGATCGACGTACACCATTTTACGACTAGTTTTCCAAAGCCATTTTGTCACTTTTATGAAAATTCCGACGACATTGTTTTACTTACGCAAAGTGATAATTTCACCATAAATCATTATAAAACCATTGTAGGATGACATTTTGACGTAAATACTTGTGAAGTCATTTTTGAATGGTCAAGACGTCAAAAGAGTATTTTTCGACGATAAGTATTATTTTCAAAACTCGCAAATGGTATAAATAACATAAAATGCGTGCATAACATTACATCATGACTTATTGCATATCATATCATTCGTAATAGGTCCCGGTTAAAACATCACATTATACCTCGGTGTACTCACTCTTGTCGTCATACCAGTTTACCAAGTGAGTAATCACACCCCTTTTTACCTTTTTACTATATTTTTGGGGCTGAATGCATGAACCATACTTGAATTAAATTGATTCTTACTTTTGTGAACTCTTTTGACTAGAACTTGTGAACTCGACTTAAATCTTGAACTTAAATACAAACTTATGACTTGTTTGAACTTATTGAACCGTACGTGTTATGACCTTGTCCCAAAGTCTCCCATGTTCGGAGCATCACTATAAAGTCTCCCATGTTCGAGCATCAACTTAAAGCCTCCCTGGTCCGAGCAAAATGTCTCCCTATGGGAACGAGCATTTTCAATTAAAGTCTCCCATGTTCGAGCATCACTACAAAGTCTCCCATGTTCGGAGCATCAACTTAAAGCCTCACCGGTCCGGAGCAAAATGTCTCCCTATGGGAACGGAGCATTTTCAATTAAAGTCTCCCTGCTCGAGAAAGGCAAAGTCTCCCATGTTCGAGCATCAACTTAAGTCTCCCTGTTCGAGCAAAGGCAAAGTCTCCCATGTTCGGAGCATCTCTAAATTATTATATACTTGGTATTATATTGGGAACTATTATGACCACTTACACTTGACTACTTGACGCACTATATATTTTTGTGCAATGGGTTGTGTACACACAGGTTGCAAGTTTTGTATGGGCGAATTTGGAATGAGTGGATACACAATGCCTTTGCTTTGTGGACTATTTTTTCGTTGACCGAAATCTTTGAATATTTCTTACGAGTTTTCTTATTTCGCTAAACGTGTTTACTCACCAACTATTTTCATAGTTGACCCGTTTTTCTCTCATGCATTTCAGGTGATCGTTAGTAAGCTTTTCTATCAAGTCTTTCATATAGAAGTTTTCACTTGTCGCTACAAATCATTATGTTATAGAACGCAATATTTTGGGAACTAAACTTGTAATATATTTGCCGATGACGGCTAATCTAGTATTGTAATGGAGTATTATTTCTTTTTAATCTTAACGTTGGTATGTTCTATTATCTTGTGCTTATGTTCCCTTCCGTTACACCTCGTATTTCCGCCTCCGGCGAGGGTGTGACATAAAGCACCCACAACTTGTCGATATTTTACAGGATTAAAGAAAGCGGTTCTGTCATCTAAACTTAGTGAGCTCGAAGTAACCATGGGAGAAGACACGGGATTGCAGGTCGAAAGACCAGCCTTTTGTAATAGCTCCAAAATATACTTCTTTTGAGACAGGAGAACCCCGGACACAAGAGGAACAATTTCAATACCCAAGAAGTAGTTAAGTGGCCCAAGATCTTTCAATGCAAAAGCTGATCCAAGTTGACAAATTATATTGTCGATAGTGCCCTTGTCATTACCTGTAACGATGATGTCATCCACATATACCAGGATGTACAAAAGCTTGGGTCCACGCGAATAAATAAACAAAGATGGATCCGTTTTGGAGCCTTTGAAACCGAGATCATAGAGGGCCTTGGAGAGGCGCCAAACCAAGCGCCAAGGCCCCGCTTTAATCCATAAAGAGACTTGTGAAGCAAACATACATGATTTGGTCGTTGTGGATCAATGAAGCCCGGAGGTTGTTTCATATAAACCTGCCGCAAGTGATAAAACAACTCGAATAGTTGTCGACTTGACAACCGGGCTAAATGTTTCATGAAAATCAATACCTGGTTGTTGCCGGAAACCTTTGGCAACAAATCTCGCTTTGTAACGAGTGATGGCACCATGATTGTCCCTTTTAACCCAGATACCCACTTACCGTCAACAACATTGTCAGTAGAAGCACGAGGTACTAAAGACCACGTTCCATTTTTTACTAGAGCATCATACTCTTCTTTCATAGCTTGACGCCACTCTGGAGAGTTGTTGGCAACGGTAAACGAGGTTGGTTCGGTGATAGTAGTGGGGAGGACGGTAGCATGATTTACGGAAGGGTTGTAAGGAACCCGCGGTTTGGGATTTTGACAAAGATTTGCGGGACGTTTCCGAGTAATGGGAGGTGGTGGTGGGGGTGGTGAGGGTGGTGTTTGTATCGATGTAGTCGATACGGGATATGGTTGACGATTAGAAGACTCGGGAGAAGGATGAGAAGTTGGACTCAACTGGGAAACTGATGATGGAGATGAGATCTGTGAGCGCGGTGAAGATGGACTTGTGTCACACCCCCAAATTACCTGTTTTGCAGCGGAATGGAATTCCTGGGGATTGACTGTCATAGCATCACAATCACAGTTATATTGAACGACCTAAAGTGTCGTTTGGAAAATACATCGTTTGATTTAATAAAACAATCAGAGTTTACAAAGTAGGTCCCAAATGAAAATCAACTTGTGCGGAAATAAGTTTGTTACAATTCAACGATGTTTTAAAGTATGTAAAACCCAAGTGAGACGCGTCGTCACCACGACTCCATGATGTGTCCAAATGCATGCCATGAAGTGAATGCCTTAGATACCTGAGATAAAACATGCTAAAAGTGTCAACACAAAGGTTGAGTGAGTTCATAGAGTTTGTGTTGAAATGTAAAGCCTTTCAAAATCGCTTTATGCAAAGAACGCATTGTAAATCTTTGAAATGTAAAGACTTTCAAAGTCGTTTATGTAGCAAAGGCATTGTAAATCCACTCCTTCCAAGTCCCGCCATACAAAACTTGCAACATGTGTGTTCACAACCCACCGCCGAATATGCATAGTTTATGTTCAAGCGGAAATCGTCAAAGGAATTCACAAAATAGTGCATGACTCAATGTATCGAAATCGTTTATGCAGCAAAGGCATTGTGAATCCACTCGGTTCCAAGTCCCGCCCATACAAAACTTGCAACCTGTGTGTTCACAACCCATTGCCAAAATATGTATAGTTTATGTTCAAGTACACATCGTCAAATGAATTTCACAATAATCGTAGTGTGAGTTAAATGGTTTCACACTCATCGTTAAAAACAACATCGTATTTATTTCACTAAGTTCATGACACCAAAGCGTAAACATCGCACCAATAAAAATTGGTAATCATCGTTTCATCGCCGCCCTAATAGGTAAACTTGCCAATTTACCTTAATGATTCAAATATAGTGCCGATTTCTAACCGGGTCAATAAGAGCGGGAGTGTTAATTCCAATAGGCCTATTCACAATATTCGGCCACTGCAAGTGACTAATGGATCATGATGTAGGGACTTCGAACATGGCAAATACTTAGTGACAATAAAACATTCGGATGTAGCATACAGTTCAAAGCATTTGTGTTCGATTAAAAATGTAGCATGTATCTCCCCCCAAGAGTTTGTAAAACAGTTTAAAAGAGTAAAAGTGGGGCTATGAACTCACGGTAATCCTTAAAAAGTTAAAGTACTTGTGAAAGTAAATGAAAACAGTTTGAGCATGTATCTCCCCCAAAACAGTTATGAAAGCAAGTAAAAGTAGGGGCTATGAAAACTCAATTGCAATGGTTACGATGACAAAAGTGGATACACTGAAATATAGCGTGAATCTCTAAAATGACCTATTATGAATGATATGATATGTAATGAGTTGCAATGTAATGTTATGCATGCATTTCGTATGTTATTTATACCATTTACGAGTTTTGAAAAATATTACTTGTCGTCGAAAAATACTCGCTTTGACGCCTTGACCCTTCAAAAATGACTTTACAAGTTTTTACGCCAAAATGTCATCCTACAATGGTTTTATAATGATTTATGGTGAAATTTTCACTTTTCGTCGCAAAACAATGTCGCCGGAATTTTTATGAAATTAACAAAAATGGCTTTGGAAAACTAGTCGTAAAAAGTGTACGCCGATCGTTAGAGCAACTAACTCGACTGTTTTGTAAAGTTTGTATCGATATCTAAAAGTTTCAGTTCAGGAGTTTTCGTCCAAAAGGTCTCGAACATAAAGATAATAAGGGTTAAAGATGGTGGTTTTGGCTAATTGTGTGCGAAAATTAGTTACGCAAGTTTATGAAAAAGTGCATATCTTTGTCGCTTCAAACCGCTTTCTACGCTTTATATGTCCTTAGCTTCGTATCAAAGTATACTAATATATTTTTGACAAGTCGAAATAATTTGTGAAGCTTAAGGCTCGTTTTGACCCGAACAATGTACAAACAGCATGCTGAAATTTCAGAAAACTATAATTTTCGTCGTCAAACTTGTAAAATCCATAACTTTCTCGTTATAACTCCGCTTTATTCCGCCTGCCGCCACGGATTCGTTTTCAAGTATATTTTCTAAATATCAAGGCCAAAATGTCGTGCCTACTGTCGGTTTTTCCAGAAAAATGAAACAAGGACAGAACCTTTTATATACGTATTGAAAATAGTTTTTCTCGGACAAAACCTATTCTAATCCCTTCAAATCAACTCCAAAGCTAACCTAATCCTACCATACACCTTCTTAGGGTGTCATGGGTTCCTAATCACCATCAAGACCAAAGAATACCAAGGGAATATTTATAGGATGACCATAGTATATAGATAACTCTAAAATCATGAAATAAAATGGTATAAATCACATATCATGCATACTTGCTCCAAAAATGAAAAGAAACATATGAAATGATAAGGAAACATGAAAATGAAAGAAATATGCTTACTAATGAAAATGATGAGGTGTAAGTAACAAGGTTTAAACCTAAACACCCTAGGTTTTTATTTCAAAACCTAAACAAGAGTGTATACTAGATTGTGATAAACTTGAACTTGAAAAATTTGATGAATTCTTCTTCAATCTCCTATGGTTGCCGGTTTTGATGAGAGAAACACAAAGAGAGAAAGTTTTTTAACACTTGTGGAATTATTGAAGTTAAATGAATGAGATAAGAAAGAGTAAGACTTTGTATGTGTATGAATCTAACAAATCAAGAAAACCATACCTCAAATTAATGCCACCCTCCCCTAAGGGCCGGTTTTGGGGGATATTTGTTCCCCAAATATATTATTTTTTTTTTATCATGTATATACTTGTATATTTGTAAGAAAAATGTAAGTGAAATGTTGTGTAGTAATAACTTTGTAAAGTAAATGGTAGCTTTTAGGTAAAAAGAGATTTTTAATAGATCAAAGTAGAATGTAATGAGATCATAAAAATTGTAAAAATACATTCCTTGTGAAATTTGAGTGATATAAAAATTTTCGTGTAGTTTTTAAGAAAAGCGTCGTAATAATATAAACTTAACGATTTATATACAAAATAAATTTAAAATACTAGGTAAACTCAAAATATAGTTTTTATAAACTAAATGTAAGTTTAAAAATATGTCGGGATCATTTTTGAAAGTAACGGATTAAATGTTCAAAATAATAATTTACGCGATAACGTTTATTTAATATAAAAATTACGCGATAAATGTGAAATGAAATGTTATGAATGAACTATCGTGATGCAAATGATGCGAACGAAATGTAGACTAAACTTAGTCCATATGAAATGTACGTGATGTTATGATCATGAATTCGCCGCTAAACCATAAAGGTTACGCGAATTTGGAACACGTAAACCAAGTTTACGATAAATGTTGAAATAGTGAAGCATAAATCGTTTCGAGAAATGACCGGAAAGTACGGGTTGTCACATTCGCCCTTCCAAAAGGAATTCAGTCCATGAATTCAATCGTTGTTAGGTCTAACGGGTTTAGGGTTTGATGAGGCAAGCCTTCCCATTCTCGAGCAAAACCCTCAAAAGACTTTTGGTAACCGATTTTTGCTTAATCCCACAACTCATCAAACCAGAACTGTCATACGATTAGGCTAAATCGGTTTAGGTAACAACTTGTCTCTAGCTCGATCTTTGCAACTCATCAAACAAGAATCTGCCACGCGGATCAAACCGAAACAAGTGGTTTGAAGAAAATCTTTTGAAAATTTGGCTCGACATTTAATTGCTTACACATATTAGACTACTACTCCCTTCATTGCATGATTCTTCCTGAATTAGACATAGGTGATCGGGCTATGTATAATTTAGGAGTAACTATGCAATGCTTGGACTAATCGACTCATATGTTGTTTGGTGTTGAGTCAACTGATGTTAAAATTGTGATGAACATCGAGGAGAGAAGACATGGAGAAGTGTCGTTAAAATGATAGTTAAAGTAAAAGAATTGAAATCCTCGTAAATGATAACAAATCGGAAAGAAAATAAAGTACGATAGATGAGAATATTTTACAACAAGTGGTTTATCAAACGAAATACATCTTAGGTTATGAAGATTCGGATATGATGGAAAACATAAACTTAGTACGACATAGTACATAAGGAGAAATAAGACTGTTAGTTTCCTTCTTCGCCTTCCGCCGTTGATACCTTGACGCGCTCCTCCTCCTCCTTCCAACATATATACATTCCCATGAGCACCTTCAACTGGTTGACCTTGGTTTTGAGGACATTGATTCCGATAGTGTCCTTGTTCCCCACATCCGAAGCATGTGACTACGGCTTTACCTTTACAATCCCTGGCTAGATGTCCCGTTGTTTTGCATTTGTGGCATTTGGCGGGCAAGGACCCGAAAGTGATGAAAATTACATCGATTACATAGTGGGTGTGTTCCAAAGATACCCTCTACCTCTCATTGGTGCAGTGACATAAACCATTCCCGCTTCTTGCCTTCTATTTTGTTGTTGATGACGGTTAGTGTTGCGGTTTTGGTTGTTGTTGTTATCATCTCCTTGGTCGTTTTCCCATTTCCTTTTGTTGTTGTTGATTTGGTTATCGTCGTTGTTGTTGTTTTGGTTATTGTTGTAGTTTGTGCGGTTGTTGGGGTTGTTGTTGTTTTGGTTGGTGTTGGTGTACTTACCTCTCTTCACTACCGGGCCATGAGCTTTTTAGTCACCCTAATAGCTTCCTCGATTGTTTGTGGATCAAACGAAGTCACATTTCCTTGAATAACTTCGGGAAGTCCCCTGATAAAAGCCTCTAGCAACTTCTCGTTATCCGGTACCATCGACGGGCATAACGCGCCCAATTCCTGAAATCTCCGAATGTATGTGTCAATATCGTACCCAATCGTTACTAGTTCGTAGAACTCCGCCTCCAACTTTTTCACTTCCGTACGAGGACAAAACTTCTTAGTCACCAAACCCTTAAATTGCTCCCAAGTAAGCTTGAAAGCATTCTCCATTCCAATCGGTTGAGCATATGAATTCCACCACGACAACGCTCCATCGAGTAATGTACTTGTAGCAAATTTGACCTTACTATCATCCGCGCAATTACAAAGCAAAAACACGGATTCCAACTTTTCAAACCATCGTACCATGGCCGTGGCTCCTTCAGGCCCCCTAAACTTCGTGGGCTCACCACTTTTGAAATCCTTGTACGAACATCTCTTAACTCCGGATCCTCCGGCATTTCCAATAGCAGCAGCTAGCCTAGCGGCTTCAAAGCAGCTGCCTCAGCAGCAGCAGCCATCGCTTCCTTTCGACTCTTAAAGCATCAGCTAGGCTATCATTCACTAACTTTTGAATAGCTGCTTGGGTCATTTCAACTGTAGCTTTCTTCGGTGCCATATCTTCTTCAAAACAAGAGGAAATGTGAGACGTAGCAAAAATCCGATGTTAATAATAAACACTCCAAAGAGATGTGATAAGAAATGGTAAGTTTGAGGTTATTTTTCAAAATAATCGACGGGTTCAGAAAAGATGGGTTATGAGGTGTCGTAAGTGCTTCAAGTGTATAATAGTTTAGTGACTTAATGTGTTAGTAACGTGTAACTCGACATGTTAGTGATGAAACAAAGGAGTGAGAGTGACCTTGCCCTACTTAAGGGTTTATCTCGGCATTCGGCGTTATCGGTGATGAGTCGATTGATGTAAAGATTGTGATAGGGAATAACAAGGAATTCTCCACATTAGAGTATGAGGAAAGGATAATGGAATGGGTATTTAAGGGCATCCATGTGACAATCGATATGAAATGAAAGTAAATAACTCGAAAATGTACGTATAAACCGCATGTAGAGTGAACATGCACTTATGATGAAATGATGAGATGCTATGATAATGTAGTTATAGTCTAGGGTCAATGATGCAACCTAGTTCTCTATAACCGTAGCTCGATACCAATCACACACCCCAAATTACTGCTTTTGCAAATGAATGGAATTCCGGGATTGACCGTCATAGCATCACAATCACAGTTATATTGAACGACCTAAAGTGTCGTTTGGAAAATACATCGCTTGATTTAATAAAACAATCAGAGTTTACAAAGTAGGTCCCAAATGAAAATCAACTTGTGCGGAAATAAGTTTGTTACAATTCAACGATGTTTTAAAGTATGTAAAACCCAGTGAGACGCTGCCGTCACCACGACTCCATGATATGTCCACATGCATGCCATGAAGTGAATGCCTTAGATACCTGAGATAAAACATGCTAAAAGTGTCAACACAAAGGTTGAGTGAGTTCATAGAGTTTGTGTTGAAATGTAAAGCCTTTCAAAATCGTTTATGCAGCAACGGCATTGTAAATCTTTGAAATGTAAAGACTTTCAAAATCGTTTATGTAGCAAAGGCATTGTAAATCCACTCGCCCAAGTCCCGCCCATACAAAACTTGCAACCTGTGTGTTCACAACCCACCGCTAATATGCATAGTTTATGTTCAAGCGGAAATCGTCAAAGGAATTCACAAAATAGTGCATGACTCAATGTATCGAAATCGCTTATGCAAAGAAAGGCATTGTGAATCCACTCAGCCCAAGTCCCGCCCATACAAAACTTGCAACCCGTGTGTTCACAACCCACGCCGAATATGTAGAGTTAATGTTCAAGTACACATCGTCAAATGAATTTCACAATAATCGTAGTGTGAGTTAAATGGTTTCACACTCATCGTTAAAAACAACATCGTATTTATTTCACTAAGTTCATGACACCAAAGCGTAAACATCGCACCAATAAAAATTGGTAATCATCGTTTCATCGCCGCCCTAATAGGTAAACTTGCCAATTTACCTTAATGATTCAAATATAGTGCGCTCGATTTCCCTAACTGGGTCAATAAGAGCGGAGTGTTAATTCCAATTGGCCTATTCACAATATTCGCGCTCACTCGCAAGTGACTAATGGTTCATGATGTAGGGACTTCGAACATGGCAAATACTTAGTGACAATAAAACATTCGGTTATAGCATACAGTTCAAAGCATTTGTGTTCGATTAAAAATGTAGCATGTATCTCCCCCAAGAGTTTGTAAAACAGTTAAAAGAGTAAAAGTGGGGCTATGAACTCACGGTAATCCTTAAAAAGTTAAAGTACTTGTGAAAGTAAATGAAAACAGTTTGAGCATGTATCTCCCCCAAAACAGTTATGAAAACAAGTAAAAGCAGGGGCTATGAAAACTCACCTGTTGCAATGGTTACGATGACAAAAGTGGATACACTGAAATATAGCGTGAATCTCTAAAATGACCTATTATGAATGATATGATATGTAATGAGTTGCAATGTAATGTTATGCATGCATTTCGTATGTTATTTATACCATTTACGAGTTTTGAAAAATATTACTTGTCGTCGAAAAATACTCGCTTTGACGCGTCTTGACCCTTCAAAAATGACTTTACAAGTTTTTACGCCAAAATGTCATCCTACAATGGTTTTATAATGATTTATGGTGAAATTTTCACTTTTCGTCGCAAAACAATGTCGCCGGAATTTTTATGAAATTAACAAAAATGGCTTTGGAAAACTAGCCGTAAAACGGTGTACGTCGATCGTTAGAGCACGAACTCGACTGTTTTGGAAAGTTTGTATCGATATCTAAAAGTTTCAGTTCAGGAGTTTTCGTCCAAAAGGTCTCGAACATAAAGATAATAAGGGTTAAAGATGGTGGTTTTGGCTAATTGTGTGCAGAAAATTAGTTACGGCAAGTTTATGAAAAGTGCATATCTTTGTCGTTTCAAATCCGTTTTCTACGTTTTATACGTCCTTAGCTTCAGTATCAAAGTATACTAATATATTTTTGACAAGTCGAAATAATTTGAGAAGCTTAAGGCTCGTTTTTGACCCGAACAATGTAAAACAGCATGCTGAAATTTCAGAAAACTATAATTTTCGTCGTCAAACTTGTAAAATCCATAACTTTCTCGTTATAACTCCGTTTTATTCCGTTCAAGCGGCCACGGATTCGTTTTAAAGTATATTTTCTAAATATCAAGGCCAAAATGTCGTGCCTACTGTCGGTTTTTCCAGAAAAATGAAACAAGGACAGAACCTTTTATATAATGTATTGAAAATAGTTTTTCTCGGACAAAACCTATTCTAATCCCTTCAAATCAACTCCAAAGCTAACCTAATCCTACCATACACCTTCTTAGGGTGTCATGGGTTCCTAATCACCATCAAGACCAAAGAATACCAAGGGAATATTTATAGGATGACCATAGTATATAGATAACTCTAAAATCATGAAATAAAATGGTATAAATCACATATCATGCATACTTGCTCCAAAAATGAAAAGAAACATATGAAATGATAAGGAAACATGAAAATGAAAGAAATATGCTTACTAATGAAAATGATGAGGTGTAGATAACAAGGATTAGCCTAAACACCCTAGGTTTTTATTTCAAAACCTTAATAAGAGTGTAACTAGATTGTGATAAACTTGAACTTGAAAAATTTGATGAATTCTTCTTCAATCTCCTATGGTTGCCGGTTTTGATGAGAGAAACACAAAGAGAGAAAGTTTTTTAACACTTGTGGAATTATTGAAGTTAAATGAATGAGATAAGAAAGAGTAAGACTTTGTATGTGTATGAATCTAACAAATCAAGAAAACCATACCTCAAATTAATGCCACCCTCCCCTAAGGGCCGGTTTTGGGGGATATTTGTTCCCCAATATATATATTTTTTTTTTATCATGTATATACTTGTATATTTGTAAGAAAAATGTAAGTGAAATGTTGTGTAGTAATAACTTTGTAAAGTAAATGGTAGCTTTTAGGTAAAAAGAGATTTTTAATAGATCAAAGTAGAATGTAATGAGATCATAAAAATTGTAAAAATACATTCCTTGTGAAATTTGAGTGATATAAAAATTTTCGTGTAGTTTTTAAGAAAAGCGTCGTAATAATATAAACTTAACGATTTATATACAAAATAAATTTAAAACACTAGGTAAACTCAAAATATAGTTTTTATAAACTAAATGTAAGTTTAAAAATATGTCGGGATCATTTTTGAAAGTAACGGATTAAATGTTCAAAATAATAATTTACGCGATAACGTTTATTTAATATAAAAATTACGCGATAAATGTGAAATGAAATGTTATGAATGAACTATCGTGATGCAAATGATGCGAACGAAATGTAGACTAAACTTAGTCCATATGAAATGTACGTGATGTTATGATCATGAATTCGCCGCTAAACCATAAAGGTTACGCGAATTTGGAACACGTAAACCAAGTTTACGATAAATGTTGAAATAGTGAAGCATAAATCGTTTCGAGAAATGACCTGAAAGTACGGGTTGTCACAACTTGGATGGTCAGTAGTATGAAGTACATATGGTGATTCCGAGGAGTAATAGGGAGATGTTGTCGAAGGGGGTGGGGAAGCTGTGTTGTGGATATCAAAGGGGAATTGTGCTTCATTAAAACGAACATGCCGAGCAATATACATACGCTCGGTAGAGATATCAAGACAACGATATCCATGATGGGAGGGGCTGTAGCCAAGAAAGACACATGGAGTGGAACGGAAATCCATTTTGTGACGATTGTATGGATGAAGATGGGGAAAACATAGGCACCCAAAGACACGAAGAAAAGAGTAATCGGGAGACCGTTTAAATATATGTTCGAAAGGTGACTTGTTTGTCGATGTGCGAGAGGGCATCCGATTTATTAGGTAAACGGAAGCATCAAAAGCATAATGCCAAAAACGTTGAGGAACACATGATTGAGCAAGAAGGGTAAGACCTGTCTCCACAACGTGGCGATTGCGACGTTCAACAAAGCCATTTTGCTAAATGATATATCCACATGTAACGAGAATGATGATCAACACACAACATAAAATATCTATGACCTTCAAAAGATAACACAAGTGCGGGACCCCAAACATCACAATAAACCAAGTCTAAAATATTATTACTCCGAAAGTCAGAAACAAATAAAGGTAGTTTTGATGATTTTCCCAATGGACAAGAATTACAGAAACTTGACAAACTTTTATTTGTAACAGGAAGAGAAAAATTAGAAAGCATGGAACGCAAAAGACGTTGATGAGGATGTCCGAGCCGCCTATGCCAAGTGGTTGGGGAAGCTCGTACAACCGAAAAAGATACTTTGTTGATCGACTTCAGTTGAGGAAGAGTGATGGTGTAGAGACCATGTTTACTTGGGCCGGTGAGAAGAGTGGTGTGTGTAGACTCGTCCTTCACAACAAAATAAGAAGTGTGAAATTCAAAAAAGACATCATTATCATGACATAACTTTTGAACAGAAAGGAGATTGTGGGAGATTTCAGGTACGTGAAGAATGTTTTTGAGAGAAAACGTTTTATGTGGTGAGTAAACTTTAGATGAACCAATATGAAGACCCTTACCGTTGCCAACATGAAGTGCGTCGTCAGCATAGTATGCCTCAGAATTGCCCATCGCTTCCAAATCAGGTGTCACATGACTGTTTGCTCCGGTGTCTGAATGCCAATTTTCAGAGGCATTAGAGGACTGAGCACGGGTATTTGCAAAGTTAGCGGATGGCCGAGCGCGAATAGTAGAAGGGTCACGATTAGGGCATTGTGATGGAATGTGACCAATACCACATCTATTGCAAGTTCCATATACTGTGTTCTGGGTGGATGCCCAATCAAATGAACGACCATTACCACGACCTCGGTTGTTGTTACCACGAGAGTTGTTGCGATTGCCACGGTTGTTGTTATTGTTACTCCTGTTGTTGTTTGATTGACGAGCGCCATAAAAAGCTTGTGGACCAGATGGTGCAATGGGTGACACTTGGAATCCAAGAGCACTCAATTGAGCAGCTAATTCTGAAAGTTGAGCTTGACGAGCATCTTTGGTGCTTGGTGTGCCCACTGCGTAGTTTGCAGCAAAAGATGAAGTGATAGATGGAGCAGGTGCACGAGTTTTTCCAAGCATATAATCATGATCACTAAGGAGTGCATGAAGCTCGCTAAATGCAGTTGGACTTTGACGGGCAGTGATTGTTGTCTTAAGACCGTTATATTCTTCACGGAGACCTGAGACAGCAAGCATAACGAGATCTTTATCTTTTACAGGTTCACCGATGGCGGCGAGTGCATCAGCATATTCTTGAGCACGATTTAGATAAGCATCAGGAGTTTCATCACCGTGTATCTCTATTCTCAGAAGTTGCGTCTTGAGAGTGTACTCCCTAGATGTGGAATGAGGTGCATACGCCTTTTCAAGGGACAACCAAAGATCTCGAGAAGTTGCACCTTGAACATGGCGAAAAGAAGCTTCTGATATTGTAAAGATAATTAGCATACGGACGTGGGCATCGTTGGAGACCCAAATTGGATAATTAGGGTTTTCCTTTGGAACAGTGGCACCTTCAGTAACGGGTAAGGTTTTTGATGGACACGGTATTGAACCATTCACATAACCCATCAAATTGTTTGTGATGAGGAATGGTTCAATCATATTTTTCCAATAACCATAATTGGTTGGTGAAAGGGTAAAAGCGAACTTACGAGAGTTGTGAGCCGTTTTATCGGCTGTGGTGAAAGCTGAAATCATAGCCATATTCATGTTTTTTTTTGTTTTTTTTAGGGTTGACAGCAGCGGCTGCGGCGGCGGCGATGGTGAGGTGATCGGAAAATCAAAATTGATTAGGGGGTTTTGTTCGGATTTATATGAGGATCACAGTGGTGTTCTTGGTTTTTCGTAAATCGATGTGGTTTGGCCGGAAAAAGCAAAAACGTGGCCGGATTTTGTAAAATCCGGTGAGCTACTGTGGAGGTTGAAAAGTACCGGAATTGTGCCGGAAAAAAAATGTTATTTAGTGTTTTGGCTCTAATACCATAATAAACCTCAAAGGTATTGTATTATTGTAATTGTGATTGTACATTAGATTGTATATGTATATATACTAATACATAACCTAACGGGTACGACCCATCTATATCTTGGACCGACCCATCTATTCTAGTTTGGTCTAACAGGCCTTAATAAAAGGACTTTAGCTCGGTCCAGAACCGGATGTAGGACCGTCGGGTCTGCCTGGAACCGCGCGTTTAGGGCCACCCTAGGACCAGTCCTAGGATTTACCTGTTTTGCTCTTCTCTAAGATCAATCACATCTGTTGCAATACAGGTGATGACTATCATATGTACACTCTGCCTGCGATCGCCAGGAAATGCAACCTTAGCCATAGAAGCAGGAGCAAGTGATCTTGCAATCCAATCAATGCAGAAGTTCTCTTGAGGCATATCAGCTGCATAAAAACTCGTCTCATGATCCGTAATCTTGTTGCCAGGAATCCAGAAAACAGGTCAATTTTTCATTACGTATTAAAGGAATTGTTTATTACAGTATTTCCTATCGTTTTTAAAACATTTCTTTATCGTTGCACAGGACTCTTTTGTTGGGTAATGGCATTGAGAAGATCATACGTAACGCCAAAGAAAACCACTAAAGCTGCAAAGACGCATCTACCGCTGCTCTTAGAGACTTGGGGCAACTCGTAGCCATGTTGTCAGATCTTGCCCAAAAAGAGATGTGTTGGTTTTACTTGGAACAATGATGTGATGTACAATTTTGTTATAGTAAGTTGTAGACAATGGCCTTGTTGAGCGGCACTGCATGACATCATGTATAGGGAAAGCAACATGCCTTACTGAAGAAGGCGGAACCTTGGCCCTGAGGAATAAAATTTTGTTGGGGATGACATCTTCCATAAAAAATAACATCGCAATAAAGCCCTTCACAACACCAATCAAGCGCCCCACACGGCTGGTCACCATAAATGCAATTCCTACTCGGGGATGATTTCCGTGAAAGTGTCAATACCTTCCCATCTTCCAAAAGGAATTTTCCAATTTGAACCGGATTGCACAAAGGGACGGTATAGGGAAAGGTCTGATTTACTAGCCATTTGAACTGGATTGGCCCCACACGACTCGTCACCATGAATGCAATTCCTACTTGGGGATGATTTCCGTGAAAGGCCAATCCGCTCAACAAGGCCATTGTCGGTGTTCAAATTGGAAAATTCCTTTTGGAAGATGGGAAGGTATTCACACTTTCACGGAAATCATCCCCGATTAGGAATTGCATTTATGGTGACCACCCGTGTGGGGCGCTTAATTGGTGTTGTGAAGGGCTTTATTGCGATGGTATTTTTGATGGAAGATGTCATCCCCAACAATATTTTATTCCTCAGGACCAAGGTTGCGCCTTCTTCAGCAACACATGTTGCGTTCCCTATACATGCGGTGCAGCTCAACAAGGCCTTTGTCGTTAAGTTTTAAATGATAAGCGATGATACAAATGTTGATTAGACAAATCATTCAATCAACAATTCATATTATTCTGGTTTACCAACATATTTATATCACGAACCCGTATATATGTCCATTAAGTATGAAGTATACATATAGCTTAAAGAAATAGAGTTGTTATAAGCTAGCGTGAAGAAGTTGAATGTTTGAGGTTCCCGTTACTGAGGTTTATAGAAAAGAAAGGTATTTTTTGTCGAATCAATATAAAACTATGAACCATGGGAGCAAGTATGTTGATGATTAGCACCGATCAATAGCTTAGCATCAGGTGTGTGGTATCACAGCAAACATGAACTGATGAAAGTCAGTGGTAATATTTAAATGCAGGCTAGACTATCCATGCTTTTGTTACTTTTAAAGTTTGTTTTACCTTGCTCTCATTACTGAAAGTTGTTTTGTAAGACTGGTGAATTTTTAGCATTCTATTTCTTTCTGTGAAATGTATACATTCACAACTTTCATCTAGAATTAGAAAACAAAATTATTTTCCGAAAAAATAACATACTACAGAAATGACATACAGTCAGTGACGGACCCAGAAAAATAAGACGCGGGGGGCATTTTTTTTTCTACAGTAGCAATAAAATGCGAAAAAAAAAACTAGGATCATAATGATAAATAGTATATTTTTACTTAGAGATGAAGGATATATAAGGCTTTAGAGTGTTGAATGTTGGATTTTAGTATGTGGGTGGGGGCAATTTGAGTTTTTGGTGGGGTCACTTTTGAAAAAAGGTCAAAATAAAAAAAAAAAAAAAAAAAAAAAATTACGCTATAATCTCAACTTTTTTGGCTAGCTATGGGGGGCACCGCCCCCCCACACTTCCTACATAGGTCCGTCCCTGCGTACAGTCGATTCACAAATTCAATATAAAAGCAAAAAAAAGGATCTGATTCAAGGGGTTCGACTTAATGTCATTGATGGCTCAAGTGCACCCTGCACATGGCAATGAAAAACAAAACAAAAAGAAACGAAAAAGACTCTTTACATGTTCTGATCCAATTAAATACCAAATGAGCTGTATCACTTGTGCAGTGCTTACATCTATGAACAGGTCTCTGGTTTGGGAACTAAACATGCCCATGTATAAAAGGGAGGATGTGAAAGTTACAAGCCCTGCCCTGGAAATAAGCATAAAAATTAGAATCATATACTAACAATATCTTAAATAGCTGAACCAAAATAGGGTATAATCGAGTGAACCAACATACCTCATTGGCGACAAAATGGTTCCCCTTCAAAAATATCTTGGCGTACGTACCCTTCTTTGCTTTCTCAAGTCTCTGCAACCTGCATCCGTCTCATTATATAAACGACTGAACATAAAGCGGTAAAAATCAATACCAATTTCCATAACAGATGTTGCTAATAGTAAACATACCTTCTTCATTGCAACCTTGAGCTCTCTTTTTATTCCAACTACAAATACATATGATTTATTAAGTCAAAATAAAACCATAGTCACCGTAAATATAAGAGTGACTAACCATCATCCGGTTCAAACTCTTTTGCCTTCTTGAAACTCTCTATTGCATGTAAAATAACTACAATAGTTGTTATCAGTCATATTTTGCATTTATTATCACCATCACGCAATGTGAATTCTATGCTTATCAATGCTCCCTTTGCATCCCTGAGTTTGAGTTTGCAAGCCGGGTAAACATTATGTATGCAAATGTAACCTCCTGAAAAAGGAGGGCTTTACCTGGTTTGAATCTGTGTGGCGGTGGGTTCAAACCCCGTGGATTAGTCGGCAAAAAGGTCGGAAATCACGGTTAGCAAAAAAAAAAAAAAAAAAAAAATGTAACTAAAAATGACGGGATACTTTCAAAATTTACATGTTGACAATGTATCGATACTTTATATTTACCGCACTATTTGTAAATATCTGTTCCTTCTTCATTTGACCTGCATTTTTTAAAAGAAGTATGCAGGAAATGTCAAAATCTACACAAATAAAAAGCAAAATTACGTGGCCAAAAAATATCGGTCAAGTAGTCTACCATCATCAATTCCTTCTTTCTCCTAGGATACATCCAAATACCGCACGGCTTTCTTATACTTTTTGAGAGCCAAAAATATCTCAAGTAGAAGCACACATGTCAAGTAGAAGGGAGCTGAGAGTTGTCCAAAAATTTCAAGGCGATTGTAGCCCCTAGGGCATTTAGAGAAGTTGAAACTTTTTGAGGCACATGAGGTGAACTCCTTGAGCGACTGGGGCAAGTAGAGAATTTTCCCTATTTTTATTTATATCCACACAAAGAAGCGTGTAAGAAAATATGAACGCCTAAAAATGATATGTGATATTCTCTTCACATTTAAAAGCGTGTACAAAAAGATTTAAAGAGAAAACAATAAATTACACTATTAAAAGCGTGTAGAAAATAGAAATTAAATCACGTCTAAGGGCGTGTAAAAAATTAACTAACAAAGAACTAAAAGTACACGGTAAAAAGCGTAAACTTTTAGTTACAATTTAATAATTAAAAAAAGAAAAAGAAAAATAAAGAGAAAATCACAAACTTAAATAATTACTTTTAATTATCTTTGCTCATTCATTATCTACATCACAACGAACCAAATATTCAGTTTTCATCGAAATTGTACATTAGCCTAAATTACTTCCAATTAGGGCTCATAACATCTATATTACTTCAAATTAGTGCTCGCAACATCAAATCACTACGTAGGCGATGCAATTCGATTGATTGTTTTTGCAAATATTTCATTGTGATAGCAGGTTAACTAGGTTAATTTTGTTTCTAAAATCTTAATCGCTTCTATATAAATAGAATAAATTTTTATTGCATAAAGGTGCATCCACACTTTTCTTTTTAAGTCTTAAATTTTGTTTTATGGGTGCAGGAGTGAAACTGGAACATGAGAAGATATGGATGCGATTAACCATAACAAGTTTTCAAATACCTGATGCATCATCTATCATTTTTGCACTTAAAGCGAAAAGTATTAGGATGATTACTAGCAAGATTCGTTTAAAAATTCTACTATTTCATTTTAGCTTCTTCTTTTAGAGTGAACTTAAGATTGTTTTTGCATTTACCTTTTTTACTTGAAGTAACACCTGTATTGACTTTTACTTCTATTATGATAATGAGAATAATAGTGTTATATTTATGTACACTATATATTTGTAATTTGTTTCATATTTTATATAGCTAAATCAACTTGTCTGGTATTTCATGAATTGAAAGCTTTTTTATATTTTGTCTTTGTTGCAATTTGTTTACGCTTGTAGGAGTGGGTATTATGCTAAGTTCACGTCTGTGTGTGTGAGCATGTATGCAGTTTTTCCACATTTCTTGGTGTGAACAATTATAATTTTGCCACGCTTGTTTGTGTGGAGTATTTTTTTTGCCACGCTTGTTCGTGTGGAGTATTGTTCCACTTTCTACATGCTTTTTAATGTGATTTTTTCCGAAAAATTGTCACGCATTTTAATGTCATTTTTTTGTGACGCCCATATTTTCCACGCAACAAGGGACCGTGGACTCAATACATGTACACGCATTGAAGTGTGTATATGTGCCTCAATAAATGTGTAAAATTAACTTGTTTATATGTAAGTTGTGGAGGTTTGATATCTAACAATTCAAAACTAGAACTAGAAAGAAAAGCAAATACGTTTGGTTGGATAGATAATATGCTAAATCAATAGACACGAATATATTAAATAGCAAAAACACCACTCGTCAAATAAGTTTGATGATTATTTAGAATAAAAAGTACAAAATACCAATGAAATTCTTACGAATAGAGATGAAATTGAAGAAACCAGGGAGCAACGGTTGAGCCAAAGGTTGTGTGTTGTAACTTCTGGCTTGTCCTAAAGATATATGTCATCCGCCATTGTTGGTAAGCTGTCGTGACGGCATTCCCAACACAAGCACCGTGATTCAATCCAGCCACTATCTAACAATTCAAGGCTTTCATCACATGTTTCCATGTAAACCTTTTCATGTATTGATTCAGCTAAAACAAAACGCACCCCTGGATTAGGATTGTAAACTTCTAACCTCATAGATTTATTGTCGATCAAGAAATAATATCCATTTGTTGGGAGTTGCATGACACCATTATAAAGAGTCATCCTTTTAGAATTGAATTTGAAATGAGCATGCCAAGATGCATCATTATCGTACTCTTTCATCACCCAAATCCAAAAGTTATCGCCATCTTCATCTACAGAAACCACAGCTAGATGACCTTCAACGATTGTTGGTTTTCTGATTACCCGACTAGGGTTTTGCCAACATAATCTTCCGAAATACATGAGTACTCAAATTACATGATATTATATAATTTTCTCGCCCTTTGGGTACTCTTAAATAAGCCGCCCAATGCAATGCCCGGTTAATATAACACGGCTCTAAAACGAGATGATCAAACTTAGGAGGAAAAGCAATCGTAGACCAAGAGCGCGTCTTCATGGAGTACACCAATGAATCTACAATTCCTTCATAATCGATGTAGGATATTTTCACAATCTTGTAATCATCGGTGATTGGATCATAACCGAAACCGAATGCTATTGCACTGTCTTTAGCGCCAGAATGATGCTTAGGTATCGTTAATGTACGCCTGATTGAAGGATTCCATAGGCTAATATGGTTTTGATCATATCTATTATGCACACATATAATTCCATTACATGAATTTACAACTTGCGCAGTTGAAAAGTAGAAACGGAATGCGCAAAATGATAAGTATCTGGGCCTGTTAGACAACTTAAATCGGTCTTTCCAATGCAACAAAGACGACACATCTTTAACTATATCTAAGTCGTGCTGATAAAATGTTCTAACGACGTTGTTATTCATACTAATAGACATGTTCAACTCTTTGATAAGGACAAGGACTTTTCGCGAATATTGAAGACGGTGCCTGCGGATGAAATCAGGGCTACTAATGTGAGAATACCATGATTTTGAGAGAGATCTAAATCGTATGAGGGATTTGGTTGGTAGCCTTTCAAAGATTTGAACAATTACATCATCACATAGATAGGCAGACATTGTGTAGTTCTGTCAAACAACATAAGATTAGTAACTTTATATTGCTTAGAAACAAAAAAGGACAATAAATTATGAAATCAAAATTAACTAATTTTATTAATTAATTAAAGCAGCCAAAAATAAACTAAAATTAGCATTTGTCATATAGTATTCTTTGTATAAAAATTAGGGATAATTACACGGAAATATATTTAACTTGTCACTTTTTGTAATTCTGTGTATCATATTTTTTTATTTTTTTTAGTTCCATGTACTCAACTTTTGAATTCACTTAAGGTATGTTTGGCAAAAATAGATTGTGCTGATGCTGATGCTGATGTTCATGCTGTTGCTGGTGCTGGTGCTCTTGCTTAAAAAGATTATAAAAAGATATTATTTTTATACGCTACATGAAGTAACCTTTTATTTTTAGAGATTATAGAAGATTATTTTTTTTATAATCTCTTATAAGTTATGTCTGCCAAACAAAGATTATTTTTTAAGTAACTTACTTTTCAAAAAAATAAGCATAATCTCTCCATAATCTTGTGTGCCAAACATAGCCAATTTCTGTGTACCGGGGTGATCAGTTGTATGTATTATTAAAGTTTTTTTTTGTAGTTCTATGTACGCACCTTTTGGGTATATTGGTCTCAACTGGTGATTTTGCAAAGTTGAGTACATGAAACTACATGAATTTAAAAGTTGAGTACATGGAACTACAAAAAAAATAGTAGAATACACATAACTACAAAAAATGACAAGTTAGATATATTTTCGTGTAATTATCCCTAAAAATTATATATGCTTGACAAATCATATCTTGTTTTGAACCTATATGAATGATCATAGTCATCATAGTTGTATATATCTATAGAAAATAATAGGATAGATTTTCGGTGTGTGTTTCATGGGGAGCTAGCCATCGTTAAGTTCATCAAGTGGTACGTAAATAATGTAGTAACTAAATACCGTTTATATATATAATTAAATTACAATAACAGGAAGAAATCAACAATTGAATTAAAATAAGAATTGAGAAGCACCTGAACCTGAACTATTACACATAATCAATAAACAAGTAGGCCGAGTCTCGTGTTGCACACGATTCCCTTAAAACAATTCCGTGTCAATTACCACGGTTGTTTCCCAGGGTACAACGGCCCGAAGCAGTGTACTGCCGGAATGACAATTGCCCGAAATTTTCTTGGGATTGTTGTGGGTATGCTGGGATCAAAAGGAGTAAGCTATAATGTTCTTGGTATCTTAGAATGGCTGAGAATTCTTGGATTTATACAACAAAATATAACAGGTAAATCAATCCACATTTAAACCTGTTAAATCCCATTCAATGGGCTGTTACAAAGTTTAAACAGAAAACTTGTAACAGATACCTCATATTTGCTGTCACAATTCTCATTAATTTGCAACTTGAAGGAATTAAAAAGGTCAAACTTTGTGTCTAACAGCTCCACTGCTGGTAACAAGTTTGTTCACCCACCAATGTGGGATGAACCCATTTATTTTCCTTAAGTTTCATTCCAAACACCATACGTCGAGACTCGATATCTCATTCACACTAACTCCATTTTGGACATATAAAAGCTTGTTACGAAGCCCTCACAGTGGACTACGTGACCATATAAGACTTTAACCATAAGAACTATATTTACTAATATTAATCTATGTCCAAAGTTAGTGAAAACTCATTCTTTCACTAAGATTTTCCAACAATCCCCCACATGAATGGAGATCGAGTAGAAAAACTCACAAATTTCCAATAAAATTTCAGCGGTTGAGTCTTGCATAGGATAAGTAGGTGTTACCCTTTGAACCTTCCCTTGTGAAATATACTTAGCCTCCTAGCTGTCAGTAGAACGCGATGTCTTTGAACTGATCTGCTGTTTGTGTAGACGACAATATATGTTCACACAGGACTCTTCCTGACACTGTTAACTCCTCATAGTCGTGTTCGTTATGGTCATGAACACTAGCCTGGTTCTGCAAGAGCTTTTAGGAAATGCGCCCCCACATTTCCCTTCGAAGCGACCCCACTTCTCTCTCACATAGGTGATTTCTCATTAAATCATTAAAAGCTCTAGGCTTAACCTCGTATGTCACTGACAGGAATGGACCAGGATGTTTATTAACACCCTCATGTGTTTTGGGAGGTTAACCCCCTCACAGTGACTCCCCCACAGTTTATACAAGTAGGTTGTCCTATTGAACCCAGATCTTGGGATCTCCAGTCAGCTGGGTTAGGTTTTCCTTCGTATAAACTCATTCATTTACGGGTTTTAGTCCCATTCCTTTTGACGACTTGTTAACTAACTCCCTGCTTAAGCCTTTTGTAAGCGGATCCGCTATGTTATCCTTTGATTTCACATAATCAATAGTGATAACTCCTGTAGAGAGTAGTTGTCGTATAGTATTGTGTCTACGTCTAATATGTCTTGACTTACCGTTATACATTATGCTATGAGCTCTGCCAATCGCCGATTGACTATCACAATGTATACATATGGCCGTTACCGACTTAGGCCACCTTGGTATGTCCTCTACAAATTGACGTAACCATTCTGCCTCTTCGGCACATTTATCTAAGGCGATAAATTCTGACTCCATTGTGGATCTGGAAATAACCGTCTGTTTGGAAGATTTCCATGATACGGCTCCACCTCCAAGTGTGAATACATATCCACTTGTTGATCTAGAGTCTTTTATATCAGATATCCAGTTTGCATCACTGTATCCTTCGATAACAGCCGGATATCTAGTATAATGCAATCCATATTCTCGAGTGTACCTTATGTACCCCAGAACCCTTGTTATACTTTCCCAGTGTTTGTAACCTGGGTTGTTTGTATACCTACTTAGCCTACTCACAGCGTATGCTAAGTCAGGTCTCGTACAATTCATTAGATACATCAAGCTACCAATAATGCTCGAGTATCCCACCTGGTTAACTCCTTGACCTCTATTTTTAGATAGATGTTTAGTCGTATCAATAGGAGTCCTCGCAATGTTGGAGTCATCTGGATTATATTTCTCTAGAATTTTATCCACAAAATGTGTTTGACTCAACATAAGTCCATTTTGGGTTCGTATGATTTTGATTCCAAGTATCACATCTGCCAAACCCATGTCTTTCATGTCAAACCTTGATTTCAACATGTCTTTAGTAGATCGTATCATCTTATCGTTGCTTCCAACGATTAGCATATCGTCTACATATAGACATAGGATGACATATCCATTGTTTGTGTCTTTCACGTAGACACACTTGTCACATTCATTAATTTTGAATCCACATTCGATCATGACGTGGTCAAACTTTTGATGCCACTGCTTAGGAGCTTGTTTCAATCCATACAGTGACTTGACAAGTTTACATACTTTTCCCTCTTGTCCGGGGGCAGTGAATCCCTCAGGTTGTTCCATGTAAATCTCTTCATCTAAATCTCCATTTAGAAAAGCAGTTTTTACATCCATTTGATGAACTTCCAGATTTCTTATGGCTGCAATAGCAAGTACCATCCTTATGGATGTTATTCGCGTTACGGGCGAATAAGTGTCAAAGTAGTCCAGACCTTCTCGTTGTCTGTAACCTTTGATCACCAATCTTGCTTTGTACTTATCTATGGTGCCATTAGCTTTCATCTTCTTCTTGAAGATCCATCGATAGCCTAATGTTTTGCAACCCGGAGGTAGATCTACAACCTCCCATGTATGGTTATGCAAGATAGAATCTATCTCACTCTTGATGTCTTCTTTCCATTGAGGCCCTTCTGAGGACGTAACTGCCTCTCGGTAAGAGTTTGGTTCACTTTCTACCATAAAAGAAACATAATCGGGTCCAAACGATTTCTCGATTCTTGGCCTTTTGCTTCTTCTAGGTTCAACATCTTCTTCCTCAGATTGATGATGTCTCTCATCGTGAACGATGTTATCATTTCGTTGTCTTTTTTCGTGGAAAACTACGTCATCTCGTCTAGATGACCTTTCATTCTCCTTGGTCAAACAAGGGAACACTGTTTCAAAGAATGAAGAATTCCTTGATTCCATTATCGTATTCTTGTGTATCTCGGGATTTTTTGACTCGTGCACAAGGAATCGATAAGCGCTGCTATTATGAGCATACCCAATGAATACACAATCAACGGTTTTGGGTCCTATCTTTTGAGCTTTAGGTGCCGGGATTGCCACTTTAGCTAGGCACCCCCACACTCGTAAGTATTTATAAGATGGTTTTCGTCCCATCCATAGCTCATAGGGGGTCTCTTCTTTTTCCTTACGAGGTATCTTATTCAAAAGATAAGTAGCCGATAAAATGGCTTCCCCCCACATGTTCTGATTTAAACCAGAACTTATTAACATGGCATTTGCCATTTCTTTCAAGGTACGATTTTTTCTTTCAGCAATCCCATTCTACTGAGGTGAGTAGGGTGCGGTGAACTCATGTCTAATTCCATGTTGTGAACAAAATTCAACAAATGGAGATACATATTCACCTCCCCTATCACTCCTTACTACCTTGATCTTTTTATTTACTTGATTCTCAACCTCATTCTTGTATAGAATGAACTTATCTATTGCTTCATCTTTACTTTTAAGTAAATATACATAGCAATATTTCGTACTATCATCAATGAAAGTAATGAAGTACTTGTTATCTCCTCTTGTTGGCACCGATTTTAAATCACACACATCTGTGTGAATTAGATCAAGAGGGTCGGTTTTTCTTTCAACCGAATGAAAAGACGATCTTGTCATTTTCGCTTCAACACAAGTTTCACACTTGTGATTTGAGTCAATATGGAATGTAGGTATACAACTTAATTTCATTAATCGACGGATGGAATTATAATTGACATGACCAAGTCGGCCATGCCACACATTCGAGGTCTCAACTACGCAAGTTGAATTAGTGTTCATTTTAGAAAGATTGTTTTCCTTAACAATTAAGTCCAATTTGAACATTCCATCACGGGCGTAGCCCGTACCTACAACCATTTTATTCTTGGTTAACTCAAATGTGTTACACTCAAATGCAAGGCAAAACCCATACTTGTTGAGCAACCACCCGGACACAAGATTCTTTCGAATATCCGGAACGTACAAAACGTTTTTGAGTTTTAACTCTTTTCCGGATGTCCATTTCAAAATCACATCACCCTCACCTTTAATGTCAGCGGTGATGGAGTTTCCCATGAAAATTTTTCCACCATTGTTAACCTCTTTAAACGAACTAAAGAGACTTTTGTTTAAGCACACATGACGGGTGGCACTCGTGTCAATCCACCACTCGTTTGTGTTTGAACCCGATTGGTTTACTTCTGAAATCATTGCAACGTAATCAGATACCATTCTAAAACTTCACACAAAAATTGACAATAGGTTGTAATCTGAGTTTGCACACAATTTTTATTGCTTGCCAATACTTTGTAGCAACAAATGTTATGCGTTTCTGTATAAACAGTTTCAAGACTAAAGTGTTTAGAAGAAGCCACACAAAGTATACTGATTTTGTACAAATAAGTTATCAGGAAACACACTCCTTTTAAAACTTATGCACTCTTTGCACCAATATTGCAGCAACAAAGTCCTCTTAATTTAATTAGTTTTTAAGATAGCAACAATAGCTATAACGTCCAAAAGTTCCTGCATAAACTTGCATAAAAGAAATTAAAAAAAAACTGAAACAGAAAGTGTGAACAGTTTCTAAATTTAGTGCAGAAATTCGGCAACTAAAAACCTGTGCAGAAAATTAGTTTAAGGGCTGTTTGGACAGACCTTTAGATGGCTGTTTGGACAGGTTTATTAGGAGCTGTTTGGGCAATAAAATAGTGCAAAATACCTTTATGAAAATCTAGTGTAGGGGCTGTTTGGATGAACCTTTTGAGGGGCTATTTTGACAGACGGAAAAAATATATATATGCTGGAAAAAAAAATATAGGAAACTGGTTTATGGGCTGATAGGAAAATAAAGAACAAGGCTAAAACTCTGGAGAAACTTGTTTTTGAGAATCTGCAGAGAACGTGGTTAGAACAATCTAAACATAACAAGATTATAAAGTACCACACCTTATATAAAATCTGCAAGTTAGTTAAATAAAATCAACACATAATCTATATAAACTGGATTGAACATGAGCAGTTTGAAAGAAACATCATAATCTGATTTGAAATAAAAACACGATTGGATCAAAATCAAACAAGTTAACAGGTAAAGATCTAACAGTAGGTTCAAATGAAACACTTAGTAGAAGTGAAAACGTTTTCTTCCTTATAAACGGTGACACGGAATTGTTTTAAGATTGTAGTAACTGAATACCGTTTATATATATAATTAAATTACAATAACAGGAAGAAATCAACAATTGAATTAAAATAAGAATTGAGAAGAACCTGAACCTGAACTATTACACATAATCAATAAACAAGTAGGCCGAGTCTCGTGTTGCACACGATTCCCTTAAAACAATTCCGTGTCAATTACCACGGTTGTTTCCCAGGGTACAACGGCCCGAAGCAGTGTACTGCCGGAATGACAATTGCCCGAAATTTTCTTGGGATTGTTGTGGGTATGCTGGGATCAAAAGGAGTAAGCTATAATGTTCTTGGTATCTTAGAATGGCTGAGAATTCTTGGATTTATACAACAAAATATAACAGGTAAATCAATCCACATTTAAACCTGTTAAATCCCATTCAATGGGCTGTTACAAAGTTTAAACAGAAAACTTGTAACAGATACCTCATATTTGCTGTCACAATTCTCATTAATTTGCAACTTGAAGGAATTAAAAAGGTCAAACTTTGTTTCTAACAGCTCCACTGCTGGTAACAAGTTTGTTCACCCACCAATGTGGGATGAACCCATTTATTTTCCTTAAGTTTCATTCCAAACACCATACGTCGAGACTCGATATCTCATTCACACTAACTCCATTTTGGACATATAAAAGCTTGTTACGAAGCCCTCACAGTGGACTACGTGACCATATAAGACTTTAATCATAAGAACTATATTTACTAATATTAATCTATGTCCAAAGTTAGTGAAAACTCATTCTTTCACTAAGATTTTCCAACAATCCCCCACATGAATGGAGATTGAGTAGAAAAACTCACAAATTTCCAATAAAATTTCAGCGGTTGAGTCTTGCATAGGATAGGTAGGTGTTACCCTTTGAACCTTCCCTTGTGAAATATACTTAGCCTCCTAGCTGTCAGTAGAACGCGATGTCTTTGAACTGATCTGCTGTTTGTGTAGACGACAATATATGTTCACACATGACTCTTCCTGACACTGTCAACTCCTCATAGTCGTGTTCGTTATGGTCATGAACACTAGCCTGGTTCTGCAAGAGCTTTTAGGAAATGCGCCCCCACATTTCCCTTCGACCCCACTTCTCTCTCACATAGGTGATTTCTCATTAAATCATTAAAAGCTCTAGGCTTAACCTCGTATGTCACTGACAGGAATGGACCAGGATGTTTATTAACACCCTCATGTGTTTTGGGAGGTTAACCCCCCTCAGTTTATACAAGTAGGTTGTCCTATTGAACCCAGATCTTGGGATCTCCAGTCAGCTGGGTTAGGTTTTCCTTCGTATAAACTCATTCATTTACGGGCTTTAGTCCCATTCCTTTTGACGACTTGTTAACTAACTCCCTGCTTAAGCCTTTTGTAAGCGGATCCGCTATGTTATCCTTTGATTTCACATAATCAATAGTGATAACTCCTGTAGAGAGTAGTTGTCGTATAGTATTGTGTCTACGTCTAATATGTCTTGACTTACCGTTATACATTATGCTATGAGCTCTGCCAATCGCCGATTGACTATCACAATGTATACATATGGCCGTTACCGGCTTAGGCCACCTTGGTATGTCCTCTACAAATTGACGTAACCATTCTCGCCTCTTCGCACATTTATCTAAGGCGATAAATTCTGA
The DNA here is from genome assembly GCA_910596185.1 of Chrysanthemum makinoi. Classification (NCBI taxonomy): domain Eukaryota; kingdom Viridiplantae; phylum Streptophyta; class Magnoliopsida; order Asterales; family Asteraceae; genus Chrysanthemum; species Chrysanthemum makinoi. The sequence continues at coordinate 85,409,574 of OU343224.1, read as the reverse complement.
CTCCATTGTGGATCAGGAAATAACCGTATGTTTGGAAGATTTCCATGATACGGCTCCACCTCCAAGTGTGAATACATATCCACTTGTTGATCTAGAGTCTTTTATATCAGATATCCAGTTTGCATCACTGTATCCTTCGATAACAGCCGGATATCTAGTATAATGCAATCCATATTCTCGAGTGTACCTTATGTACCCCAGAACCCTTGTTATACTTTCCCAGTGTTTGTAACCTGGGTTGTGTGTATACCTACTTAGCCTACTCACAGCGTATGCTAAGTCAGGTCTCGTACAATTCATTAGATACATCAAGCTACCAATAATGCTCGAGTATCCCACCTGGTTAACTCCTTGACCTCTATTTTTAGATAGATGTTTAGTCGTATCAATAGGAGTCCTCGCAATTTTGGAGTCATCTGGATTATATTTCTCTAGAATTTTATCGACAAAATGTTGTTAAATCCTTAGATCCGGACTCAACTAGGGTATAAGCAATATTGATTGATTGATGCACAGTGGAATAATAAGAACACAATCAATATCACTAATAAGGTTTTCTTTATTAAAACATAAAGAAACTAATACTACTACTACTACTAGAATACGCTCTATGCTTTTGCTAGACTCTCATGGGAGATGTCGGCTATGAATATAATGAAAGGATGTGTTAGAGATGATTGAGAAACCCTAGCCTCCATCCCTCTTTATATAATAGAGGGAGGTTACAAACCCTAGCTTACTAGAAAGCTAACTATTACATATTTGGCCCTCATTGTTTCTTCTTTCTTCATTAGCTTACTAGAAAGCTAACTATTACATATTTGGCCCTCATTGTTTCTTCTTTCTTCATTCTTGCTTGTGGTTTTGTAATCATCAAATCTATGATTCCCAACAATCTTCCCCTATTTGATATTACAAAACAACCTGTATAAGAAACAATGCTAAAACATGCCATCACAAATAATAAGCTGCACACCATGAATCTTCTTCCCCTTTTTGTAATCATCTAATAGGGGTCTTGTGCAACTCGTAGACGCTTCCCCTCAAGTGATGCATGTAGATGGTAAGTATATAAACCATAAGCTTCCCCTTAAAATTATACTAACCATCTCATTTTTTTTTTTACAACTAAGCAAAAGAAATAAAATGCAACAGCAGAAAAATCAAATAAGCAAACAGCAGAAATAACTCAACCTTCGAAACTCATGACCCCACCGTGAATACCAACCAATCAAAACACATCATGCCCACATACCCATGTGAACCATTATTACTTTCACCAATTTATTTTCATGCCCATGTGAACACGAAATCCAAGTACCACCATTCCAATTCCACAAAGCATGCGGCTATGATGTTCGAATGAACAACCAATTAAAAATACCAATATTAAACCCACATGAATTAATAAGAAGATACATAGGTAACCGTGGCACCAACAATGGGAGATATGGTTATCAATTCAGTATTATCCAAAAAGAGATGTGCCCCACGTATAAACCATAGACACGTGACTAACCACACAAACTAACCAATAGCCATCATTTGAACACTGTCGACCAATCAAAACATAATTCCATCATATCCTCCATGCACCGCTCCACACTTAATCCTATCCCTCATATTAAATCACTAGAATCAATAATAAACAATAACTTTCAATTGGGGACCAGCGAGAATAATAGCAAGACAAATAAAGGCCAACTCATGAGAACCAATCACAAGAATGACTAGTACTTGAGACGTAGGAGAGTGGGACTGATAAAACATCAGCAGTAACCATGAGAGCCAATCAAATCAGTTTAGACCAATATAACATCAGCAGGGACAATGAGTAGAACAAATATCCAGTAGAGTCACAATCACTGTCCATTTTAACCAATTAAATGACTCCCAATCGAGCCCCACATTTAGCCAAATAACATCTTCAGCAGGAGCGAAATAACATAAATCGAGACCCAATCTCACTGACCAATCATACTTCGAGACCCACTATAACATCTATATACCATACCACAGCAAATCAAACCTTATAGCGCCCCGAACAGTACCAATAAAACGATTGACCAATCAAAATGAAAGTGAAATGAGAAATCAAATAAACTGGTGTGACAATATTGACCAAAGAAACTAGCCCCAAAACTGTGTACCTATTGCCCAATACTCATTTATTTGGTCAAATCAAATTGAAGACTATAACTTGGAGCAATCAAGGACCAACGAGTAGAGATAGCAATATTATAACACAAATCAAACGAGTGGGACCACAACGAGAAATCAGTAGAAGCAAAGACTAAACATCACAGTGACGTTAACCAAGTGGGACCACGATGGAATCAGTACATAATAATAATAATACTTCAGCAGGTACAAATCAAATGAAAATCCAACCATGGTATTAGACAACAATTAAAAATAGTCGATACCTTAAAAGAAGTCTGCTTTTGTCGGCAATAAAACCGGATAGCTTTTTCACTGCTGCCTTCTTACTTTTTACCACAACTGCTATGCACCGATAATGGTATAAACCTTAATTACCCAAAAACCTTATAAACCCTAGATCAAGAGCCACCTGCTCTGAAACCAATTGTTTAATCCAAGATCCGGACTCAACTAGGGTATAAGCAATATTGATTGATTGATGCACAGTGGAATAATAAGAACACAATCAATATCACTAATAAGGTTTTCTTTATTAAAACATAAAGAAACTAATACTACTACTACTACTACTACAATACGCTCTATGCGTTTGCTAGACTCTCATGGGAGATGTCGGCTATGAATATAATGAAAGGATGTGTTAGAGATGATTGAGAAACCCTAGCCTCCATCCCTCTTTATATAATAGAGGGAGGTTACAAACCCTAGCTTACTAGAAAGCTAACTATTACATATTTGGCCCTCATTGTTTCTTCTTTCTTCATTAGCTTACTAGAAAGCTAACTATTACATATTTGGCCCTCATTGTTTCTTCTTTCTTCATTCTTGCTTGTGGTTTTGTAATCATCAAATCTATAATTCCCAAAAAATGTGTTTGACTCAACATAAGTAGATTTTGGGTTCGTATGATTTTGATTCCAAGTATCACATCTGCCAAACCCATGTCTTTCATGTCAAACCTTGATTTCAACATGTCTTTAGTAGATCGTATCATCTTATCGTTGCTTCCAACGATTAGCATATCGTCTACATATAGACATAGGATGACATATCCATTGTTTGTGTCTTTCACGTAGACACACTTGTCACATTCATTAATTTTGAATCCACATTCGATCATGACGTGGTCAAACTTTTGATGCCACTGCTTAGGAGCTTGTTTCAATCCATACAGTACTTAGGAGCTTGTTGTCCTATATTTGCATGTTTAATCCGTGAATAACTAAGTTATTCTAAATGTCCGTTGTCCATTAATGATATAGGAGTATCATTAAACTAAGATAAATCTGAGAGATGTGGTAGAATATACTTGAAAGTATATTGATGAGAATGCATACCAATTTCAGATGATATTCAATGAATTGAATATAGGACTTATCCCAACTACATAATTTACTTTGTGGATATTGTTATAAGTAAATTATAAATAGTTATCCTCAGACTTGAGATACCAGATAAGTGTCATGAATGTAGTGCATTTCGTGGAGCAACTTAACGCTATAACGTGAATCGGTAGTCATAAGGGTTGTTTCCAGAACTATTACAAAGTTTGTGGGTTAGTCTTGTAGTCAAGATAGAATTTGCTTCTTCAAATTTATTTGGAGTTTAATACTGCTGGGCCCCTCGAAGGGTTGACAAGATGTTTGTGCGGCCGCACCCAAAATCTCCCCTAAATATGTTTAGAAGATTTGGTAATCTTGGTCAATCACTTACAACGAGAAACAGAATAGTTTAATAAAGAATGACTTAATTCCATATCTTTATTTAACGTGGTATTAGAAACAAAAGGATAATAATAATGAGAAATCATTAAAAGGTTTTCCAAGAGCCTTACTCGAGTTGTACTAGAGGCATCGAAGTGTTGCTAGACGCTAACTGATGTGATCACTCTATTAAAATATATCCAAGTGGGAGCTGTTGGTTTTATGGATATAAATTAGTAGACGTGAGTTAGGATCGAACTCGAGACTACGGGATTGCACACTTTACGTATGAGAATTAAAGTTAATAATTAAATATAAATGTTGTATTTATTTATTAATTAAACGAAATAACTAACGAACGTTAAGTAATTAGTTGTAATGGACTAACGGTCGTTAAATGTAATTGGAAAAGGAATAAGTTGTAAATATTGGGAAGGTTCCGGAATCCCTCTTGTGGGATTACAACCGATCGGCCAAGGGTGGACAAACCCAACCCAACTACAACTCAAAGTTGTTCACCAAGTTAGTTTGGGTATAAATACAAAACCAAGGGTGTTTGTAATTTAACTCTTATACTCATTAGCTAAACCTAAAACTTGTTTTGTGTGTTTCTTTTGCTAAAACCGGTCGACACACACACCATAGGTGTCGATCCTCAAACTTTTCCAAACCAAGTTATTTCTTTGATTAAAACTAGCATTGCTTTAATTCGGTATAGTACGTGTGTACAAGCAAGTGGTACTAACACAATATTGTTAGTATTCTTGGATTGAATTACAAAACGGTAAGGGGTAATTCATATAATTCTATAAACCCTAATTAGGGTTCATCCAAATTGCTAGTTTATGGATTTGATTATTGTTCGGCTAGAATCAAGTAAGGTACGCATATTCTTGTTTATGTTAATTAATTATTCGTTAATAAATCCTATACGCTTCCGCATGTATACTTTGATGTTTTGTGGTTTATTTATTGAATGTCATGTTATATAATTCTAACAGTGGCATCACGAGTCATTGGTTTTAATAAGTAATTAATTACTAAACGCGTAAAAAACGAATAATTGTATGTTGTTTGATATGGTTAATCTAGGGTTTGGTTTAATTTTTTTGCATGGGTCGATTTATTTAATTTTTATGGGGCGTACCCCTTTATTTTTTTTAGGTCGACACATTAAATTTTTTTTAGGGTTTGAAAATTGTTTGCTAACCTTATCGAAACCTAGAATTAATATATATGTTACGTGATTAATTCATGAATAATATGTTATGTGACACGGAATTTTGATATGCGATCTTGTGACTATTTGTATAATTGTTATGATATATCCATGATGATACATCCATGTTTGTCATGGATAGTTTCTTGTATATTGTTTAATTGTTAAGATATATTTATCACATGTTTATTTACGATAAATCTTGAATTGGGGAAGACTCCAATTATATATATTAATGAATCAATTATGTGCAACTTGGTATATTATTAATTATGGGTTTACGCAATCGATTCATCGATGTATATGACTCACTTTCAATTGAGAAAGTGATAGCCCTAATTAGTATATACATTAATTTAACGTAGACATTGATTATTAATAGGGTTTTATCGAATAAGTTGCATGTGGCTACTTGTTTACACGTATTAAATTTTTTATTATGTGCGCATTGTTTTTAGTTGTTTATTTTTTATTTGTTTACTTGTTTGTTTATTATGTGCGACAGTTTTAAGCAAAAGATAATTTTGAATAGAAAAATAATACGGACTAAACAATAGTGAAATTTGATTTGTTTTTGAAGAGTTAAGTTTTCAATAGTTTAATTGATTGATGATTTTAGTACAAATGGTCTGAACGGCTCACCCAATTTGACGGACTGTGTGGGAAGTACTAGGAGGGGAGCGCATTAATATTGTGACCCTAAAGAGAAAGGGAGGTTATTGCTTCAGCGCTGACCAAACTCTCCGCTTGCTTGTGAGTCAAATTGGAGCTACTAAGTAAGTCATAAATGTACAAACTCATCTTAAGGGCGAATTAGTTTTAATTCCATGCGCCACTTTGGTGGTAATTACCCAAAACACTAAGTGTTTACACTTATGCAAAAGTATGGTATAATGGGCGATAATTAACACTAAATTCCTTGATTGGTGAACCCAATACCTCAATCAAAACTTTGATAATTTGATCTTTATGAATTGGTAATAAAAAGTTTTTTATTAAAATTATGCTACAAGATGAATGCATGACATCTTTGTACGTATTTGATTTGACCACATAAAATCAAAACTAGTACCCTTTATAAATTAAGTTATGTGCCATCTAATTAAAAGGAACACTTGAAGTTGCAATTTACGTCATGACAGTACTTGGCTAGATTGTGATGGAGAGGTAAATATCTATGTAAAGTCAGACCTTACATGGACATATTTGCAGTTCTTTAAGTTAGACACTTAAGTTGAGTAGGAAGTAAGAACTGGACTCATGGGATAAGATGAGATGAAACATGTTTATATTTGCAATAGCGTTGGAAAATATAAATCCCATAATGATCTAGGAATTGGAAATTGTTTGCCGATTATTGTTCGACATATTACCTTATTATATGCTTTCGTTACTAGCAGATCAACTGATGTAATGAACCTATGATAATTTGGATCCTAGTTTTCGAGAAAATTATATGGTTATATGTTTATATTACCTTGGGTATATTTTATTTTCTTGAAAAGTTGTATTATCGAAAATACTAATACTTGAACTTTTTTCTGTAGAAATGGCTCAAAACAACGATAACACTAACACTGCACTAAGTTCTGCGTTCAAAAGCTTTTTTGATCGAGAAAAGTTGACTGGCTCTAAGAATTTCAATGATTGGCACCGCTCTTTGAGAATTGTCTGTAGAGTTGCTGACCGGTTGAATTATCTGTACGAACCTTGCCCTGCTGAACCAATAGCACCTGAAGCTACTCAAGCTGAAAAGGATGCTTGGAAAATTGAGTATAAGCGTCATAACGATGTGGCTTGTCTTATGTTGGGAACGATGGAACCTGCTCTCCAAAAGCAGTTCGAAAACTACTTCCCATTTAACATGCTCAATGAACTTCGAACTATGTTCGAGAAACCAGCTGCTGTCGAGATTTATGACTTGATCGATGCATTACACAGCTGTAAGCAGGGAGAGGGTAAACCCGTAAGTGCTCATGTACTGGAAATGAAAAGTTACATGGACCAATTAAGGGCACTTGGAAAAACTTATGAAGATGACATGGCCGTGAACTTGATCAACAAATCCCTTAACAAGGATTTCAATGGTTTTGTTCGAAACTTCAATATGCACTGCGTAGGTAAGACAATTACTGACCTACACGCATTGCTAGTTGACTATGAGAAAGGGTTACCTCAAAAGGCCCCGACTCCCTAGCTACTTGCTATTCAGGGTGGAAGGATAAATAAGCCAAAACCGCAGCGTGCGAACAACAAGAAGGTGAAGGGCAAAGGGAAAGTTGATAAAGGTAAAAAGGTTATGGCCTATCAACCATAACCCAAGAAGTACCCTACTCCTAGGAAGGAAAATCCTAAAAAGGATCAAGCATGCCACCACTGCAAGGTCGTTAGGCATTGGAAGAGAAGTTGTGCTCTCTATCTTGATGAATTACGGGCAAATAAGATGAAGTACAACGGGTCCTCGGGCACCGGTCCTTCAGGTAATTTATTTGTCATTGAATTATTTACTCTAAATCATAAAAATTCCTGTGTATATGATACTGGATGTGGTATTCACATTTGTAATACACTGCAAGGGTTTAGAGTGGAGAGGAAGCTAGCCTATGGGGAGCAATATCTGCACGTGGGAAATGGCGCACATGCAGCTGTTGAAGCCATAGGAACGTTTAGTTTAGTATTGCCTTCGGGCTTAGTACTGTTATTGAACAATTGTCATTACGCACCTTCTATAATTAGAGGTGTTGTTTCCTTTTCAGTTTTTTGGATGATGGTTTTACTCATACTATTTCACGTAATGGAATTTCTGTTTCTTTAAATGGTGTATTTTATTTTAATGCGATTACTGTGAATGGTGTGTTTGAAATTGATGTGATTGGAAATGAATCTAACAAATATAATAATTCGATGTTTAGCATCAATAAGAAAATAAAGTTGGACTTGAATTCTTCTTATCTTTGGCATTGTAGACTTGCTCATATAGGCAAGGCTCGCATGCATAAGCTGCAACAAGAAGGGCTTTTTCAAAATATTAATGATGAATCATTTGATAAATGTGAGTTATGCATATCTGGGAAGATGACGAAGAAACCTTTTCATAGCAATATGGAGAGGGCTTCTGATCTACTTGGTCTTATTCATACTGATGTGTGTGGACCACTTAGACATGTGTCAAAGAGAGGTGCTAGCTATTTCTTAACCTTTACTGATGATTTCAGCCGTTATGGTTATGTTTATTTACTTAAGCATAAACATGAGGTGTTTGAAACATTTATGGTTTTCAAAGCGGAAGTAGAACTGCAATTGGGAAAGAAGATTAAAGCTCTTCGATCCGATAGGGGAGGCGAGTATCTAAGCCAAGAGTTTAAAGATTACTTAGCTGAGAATGGAATTGTCCAGAATCTCACTTCTCCATATACTCCACAACAAAATGGTGTATCTGAGAGAAGAAATGTACATTGTTGGACATGATACGATCTATGTTTAATCTTACTACTCTACCTTTATCCTTTTGGGATTATGCTTTAGAATCAGCTGTTCGCATTCTAAATATGGTTCCCACAAAGAAGGTTAATAAGACACCATATGAAATATGGCATGGTAAAGCTCCTAACCTGTCTTATTTAAAGTTCTGGGGTTGCGAGGCGTATGTTAGACGTGACTCAGCAGATAAACTCCAACAAAGATCTGTAAAGTGTATCTTCGTAGGATACCCTAAGGAAACTATGGGTTACTACTTCTACTATCAAACTAAAAATAAAGTAATTGTTGCTAGGTATGGAGATTTTCTTGAAAGTGATCTCGTATCTCAAGAATTCAGTGGGAGAGTTTATGATCTGGAAGATGATCATGAAGATGCATTACCTTCTGAAAACACTAACGTACTTCCGGTAGAACCTGATAGTCTGGTTCCTCCATCAGAAGTTGAAGTGATTCCCGTTCGTAGATCCGTAAGGTCTACGCGTGCACCTGAACGTCTATATCTTAACGTAGAGGTTGAGGAAATTATGTTAGGAGATCTTGGAGAGCCTACTAGTTATAAAGCTGCCACGGCAAGTCCTGACAAGGAAAAATGGCAAGTTGCAATGAATGGGGAAATGCAATCCATGAGAGAAAATGAAGTCTGGGAAGAGGTTGACTTACCTCCAAACGCCACAGTGGTTGGAAGTAAGTGGCTCTATAAAATTAAGACTGACATGGATGGCAATGTACACATCTATAAAGCTCGTCTAGTTGCGCAAGGTTTTACTCAAACTTATGGCATGGATTACGAGGAGACCTTTTCTCCTGTAGCAGACATTAGAGCTATTAGAATTCTCATAGCTATAGCAGCATACTATGATTATGAGATATGGCAAATGGATGTCAAAACCGCCTTCTTGAATGGTCGCTTAGATGAAGACATCTATATGAAGCAACCTGAGGGGTTCGTGAATCCACAATTTCCAAACCATGTATGCAAACTTCAAAGGTCCATTTATGGATTGAAGCAAGCATCTAGGCAATGGAATAAGAGATTTGATGAAGAAATCAAAAGGTATGGATTTATTCAAAATCTTGATGAGCCATGTGTATATCACAAAGTTAGTGGGAGTGATGTAATTTTCCTTATCCTTTATGTCGATGACATATTAATTATGGGAAAAGGCATTCCGAGTTTGCAAAATGTTAAGGCATATCTTGGGAAGTGTTTTTCCATGAAGGATTTAGGAGAAGTTACATACATTATGGGAATCAAGATCTATCAAGATAGGTCAAAGCGGTTAATTGGTTTAAGTCAAAGCGCTTACATTGATAAAATATTGAAGAGATTCAATATGCAAAATTCCAAAAAAGGATATTTGCCGATGGAAGTAAAGCATGGCTTATGTAGCGATATGTGTGCTTCGACACCTGATGAGGTGGCACGCATGCAGAAAGTTCCTTATGCTTCGGTAGTAGGATCTATTATGTATGCTGTGAGATGCACAAGGCCAGATGTGGCATTCGCTCAGAACATGACCAGTCGATATCAACAGAATCCATGTGAACTTCACTGGACTGATGTTAAACATATTCTAAAGTATCTTAGGAATACGAAAGATATGATTTTAGGGTATGGTGGAAATCCAGACACAGAGCTTGGTGTTACAGGTTACTGCGATGCGTCCTGGCAGTGTGATAAAGATGATATGAAGTCTCAGACGGGTTATGTCTTTGTTATCAATGGAGGAGCAGTTGACTGGAAGAGCAAGAAGCAAAGTACGATTGCGATGTCTGCAACAGAAGCCGAATACATAGCTGCTTCGGAAGCTGCAATGGAGGCTGTTTGGATTAGGAAATTCATTTCAGGGCTTGGTGTTATGCCTTCAATTGAATCACCTATTGATATGTATTGTGACAATTCTGCTTCAATCATATTTGCCAATGAACCTGGAGTCATGAAGGGCACCAGACATTTTCTATGGAAGTATCACTATGTTCGGGAACAAGTCCGTGAAGGTGAAATTAATCTATTGAAAGTTCACACAGATGATAACTTAGCTGATCCTTTCACTAAGGCTTTGGCTAAAGACAAGCTTATTGGACTTGCCAATGGAATTGGACTTCGTTTAGCTAATAGTTTCAAGCATAACTGTGATTAGTATTTGGATAAAGGATATTGTAAAACATTTATTATTTTGATGAAATAAAGTTTGGATTATGTTTATTTTCATTTATAATATTGTTGTCCTATATTTGCATGTTTAATCCGTGAATAGCTAAGTTATTCTAAATTTCCGTTGTCGATTAATGATATAGGAGTATCATTAAACTAAGACAAATCTGAGAGATGTGGTAGAATATACTTGAAAGTATATTGATGAGAATGCATACCAATTTCAGATGATATTCAATGAATTGAATATAGGACTTATCCCAACTACATAATTTACTTTGTGGATATTGTTATAAGTAAATTATAAATAGTTATCCTCAGACTTGAGATACCAGATAAGTGTCATGAATGTAGTGCATTTCTGTGGAGCAACTTAACGCTATACGTAACTGGTAGTCATAAGGGTTGTTTCCAGAACTATTACAAAGTTTGTGGGTTAGTCTTGTAGTCAAGATAGAATTTGCTTCTTCAAATTTATTTGGAGTTTAATACTGCTGGGCCCCTCGAAGGGTTGACAAGATGTTTGTGCGGCCGCACACAAAATCTCCCCTAAATATGTTTAGAAGATTTGGCAATCTTGGTCAATCACTTACAACGAGAAACAGAATAGTTTAATAAAGAATGACTTAATTCCATATCTTTATTTAACGTGGTATTAGAAACAAAAGGATAATAATAATGAGAAATCATTAAAAGGTTTTCCAAGAGCCTTACTCGAGTTGTACTAGAGGCATCGAAGTGTTGCTAGACGCTAACTGATGTGATCACTCTATTAAAATATATCCAAGTGGGAGCTGTTGGTTTTATGGATATAAATTAGTAGACGTGAGTTAGGATCGAACTCGAGACTACGGGATTGCACACTTTACGTATGAGAATTAAAGTTAATAATTAAATATAAATGTTGTATTTATTTATTAATTAAACGAAATAACTAACGAACGTTAAGTAATTAGTTGTAATGGATTAACGGTCGTTAAATGTAATTGGAAAAGGACTAAGTTGTAAATATTGGGAAGGTTCCGGAATCCCTCTTGTGGGATTACAACCGATCGGCCAAGGGTGGACAAACCCAACCCAACTACAACTCAAAGTTGTTCACCAAGTTAGTTTGGGTATAAATACAAAACCAAGGGTGTTTGTAATTTAACTCTTATACTCATTAGCTAAACCTAAAACTTGTTTTGTGTGTTTCTTTTGCTAAAACCGGTCGACACACACACCATAGGTGTCGATCCTCAAACTTTTCCAAACCAAGTTATTTCTTTGATTAAAACTAGCATTGCTTTAATTCGGTATAGTACGTGTGTACAAGCAAGTGGTACTAACACAATATTGTTAGTATTCTTGGATTGAATTACAAAACGGTAAGGGGTAATTCATATAATTCTATAAACCCTAATTAGGGTTCATCCAAATTGCTAGTTTATGGATTTGATTATTGTTCGGCTAGAATCAAGTAAGGTACGCATATTCTTGTTTATGTTAATTAATTATTCGTTAATAAATCCTATACGCTTCCGCATGTATACTTTGATGTTTTGTGGTTTATTTATTGAATGTCATGTTATATAATTCCAACAGGCGTGCCCTCCATGGTTCGCCAAAAATTATCAATTTTTAGTGTAAATTTTTTTTTTAGGACCATTTTATTAAAGTGCACCCCATTACAAAATTAAATTGCCCCCACCTTAATATCAAACAATGTAAAAAGCCTTAGATCTCTATCTTAATCTAAAAAAAATATCAGTTTTTAGTGTAAAAAAAAAATTATGACCTTTTTATTAAAGTGCATCACGAATTTTATCAAAATTTTTTTTGCCCCGCGCTTTGTAGAATCCTGGGTCCGCCACTGTGCCCTAGTACACACATTTATTAACAATATACTTGACACATGCATCAGATCGACAATATAGCAGGTGAAAAAAGATGAACCAGAATTGGTGGCATATATCATGTTCCTTATTTGTACCTGTCCGTCTTGTATCTATAACATCTATGTTATATGTCTGAGAAAGTTTACACATAGATCATGCAAACAAAAAGAATAACAAAGCAAGAGACAAATAATTTGCAGAATTATATCTTTACCATGGTATTCTGCTAAGCAACATTTTTTATACTGTAGTATGAAAGGACCATTATTGAACTTCAAAATTCTGCTCTAAACACTTATATAATTGTTCGTGAGGGTTATCAGATTGGGGTATAGGTTTATTACCTTTTGTAGTTTTAGCATATTATATCACAGTTTGCTTTGCGTTAAACAAAATTATCATGATTATTTTATTTATTTATTTATTTTTGGTATACCTGGTCCGACTCGAAATTGGACTAATTCCATAGAGACTACCCTTTTGGATAGCCCGGAGTCGGCGCAGGTGAACCTCTGTGGCCAATAGAGGATTAATTTTCTCTTAAGGGTTTGAACCAAAGACCTCTAGGCACTTTCGCTCTTACCGCTTGGTCACCCCCATTGGTTAATTATCATGATTATTCTTTTATGATTGTTTGATATTGAAGTATTGCTTCTTTTCACGCCAAGAATAAAGCATATGCTCTCTAAAGCTCATCACATTATTAATATAAAACACAAGAAATTGCAACTTACATGTTAGTACTACTCTAGACAAGACTAAAGACAATCGAAAGGGACATTACTACCCAACTGATCAGACCAAAGAACAACATCTAAATTCTAAATAACAAACACGTACAAAGCTTTTCTTATGTTAAAAACAGTGTATAACAGAGAGTGCTAAAATTTTACCGGTGAGAGATGTAATGACGAGGAGTGTTTTTGGGAGTGACAAACTGTTGTGAAGAAGGGTTGTAAGTTGAAGGTCTCTCTACATGCCGTTTAAAAAGAATATAATTAGGGTTATGAGGAGATGATGATATTAAGGTTTACTCGTATTAGACTGGACGCAGTAAGCATATGCGATCGAGTAAGTCGATCTATCGCTTGTCGATCCCTTTAATGTGGGAAATCGATCGAGCTCAATTTTTTACCCATCTCGGTCGTATAGGTGATCGAAATATGTGGGACATTTAATATGCAAAAATGTGAGTGGGGAATTAAATATCCTACCGTTGCAAAAGTGTTTCAAAAAAAAAAAAAAAAAAAAAAAAAAAACCTTACCTTTACACTATAAAAATTCGACCGTTTGTGGGTTTTAAAAAAAAAAATCTACTAAACTACCCTATAAATACACAACATATTTACACACTTAAATTCACAAATCTCACAATCCTCTCTATCAAAATGTCTAAGAAAACACCGCAACAAAAAGGCCGAAAATCCCGATTGGCACAAAACATCCCGCATATATAAACCATCCTATAAATCGTCCATTTGTTCCACCGTATCAAAACATCCAACAACAACAACAACAACAAAGCCACTCCCGTCGAAGCCAACAATCTATGTATGGCTCACCCGAATTGGTGTATCGTCCAACAATGGATTCATCAACGTCTTCATATTCAAATTATCAACAATATTCTCCGGTTAACCGTATCAATCTTGATGCTTTTGATTTCGAAGAACAATTATACACCAATCCTGATTTTTATGTTGGAACCGGTTCGGGTTATCCGACTCAAGAGTATCACGGTTCAGGTCAAGGTTCGGCTCATGGATCGTATCACGATTCGGTTACAAATGATGACGAGAAGACTATTTCGGAAGAGACGTCACTGGTCAAACCGAAGAAACGAGCTACAAAGGCGAAAAAAAGGTTGTCGAGAAAGAAACCAAGAATGATTCGTCGCTTTGGACACGCGAAGAAGAGATCGCGTTGTGCAATGCTTGGTGTGATGTATCCGAGAATAGTATAACGGGAAACAACCAAAATGCTAAGAGATTTTGGCAGAAAGTCATTGCTTACTTTGAAAAGGAGGTTGGTGCAGAAAGAACGTACAACTCTATCATTACCAAGTGAAAAAATAGGATTCGTCCTAGAGTTGGTCAATTTTGTGTCATTTACAACAATGCTTACAAGAATTACGGAAGTGGTGAGAATGACCTCACTGTTTATAGACGAGCGTGTGATGACTACCAAATAGTGTGTAATCATGCGTTTGTATTGGAGCATTGTTGGGAAATTTTGAGGGACCATTCGGTTTGGAAGGATAATGAGATGCCGGCTTTTTTAAGCCAAGATGAGAGTCGGAAAAAAGCAAGGAGTTCTAAAACCGACTCGGATGTGCACTCGGATGTGCCTGTGCCTGTGCCTGAGCGACCAATTGGTCGTGATACCGCTAAGAAGAATAAAAAGAAATCTTTGGAGTGTTCCAAAGCTAGCTATATGGAAGGTGTTGCCGAGAAATGGAAAAGCATTAAGTCCATGGCATTTGGACAGAAGAAGTCGCTGGCAGACGGATACTATGATTTGAAGAAGAAAGAGAAGGATCAAAGGCAAAAGGAGTTGGAGCTGGAGCAAAAGAAAGCAGAAACGGAAGACAAAATATTGGCACTAGAACAAGAAAAACTTGAATTTGAGCGACAAAAGAAATATGAAAAAGACATCATATTCTATTGCACGCCAATCGACCCATCTTTGCCCGCACTACAACAACAAAAAATGCAGGAAATCAAAGATTCGATCAAGGCACGCCACAACCTAGATTATTAGTTTTTAATAAGTTTTGTAATGTTTTAATAAATTTCGTAATGTTTTTATTTTATTAGAATTATTATGTAACATTTTAATTATTAATGAAATTTTATTTTGTGTTAAAAATGTTTAAAAAAAAAAAAAAAAAAAAAAAAAAATGATCATGGTCGCCCTTACTGGGGCACTCAATCGCCTGAAAGTCGCTGGAGAGAGAAAGCTGACGTGACAGTGAAAATGAAGGTGATTGAAGGCCCTTACTGGGGCAGCCTTAGTCTGTGAATATAAAGTATATTTTAACTCGGTGGACCCACCTCTCTTAGTAAAAACATTGAGCCATGATTGTTAAGATCACGATCCTGATATTAATATTTTACGATACTAAAAATTAAAAATGATCCGGATCTTATGTAGGATCTTAGCAATCTTAAGATCTTATAGAATCCCGATCTTGACCACATGATATTAAGATCAATCCGATTCGATCTTTCTTTTCTCAAACTACAAATTAAAAAAGCTATAGAATTATGGATTATGTTTTATATAATGTAAAAATAACAAGTTAATCTTCTTAAACATTCCATTTTGATAATTTAAGACAATATTTTAATTAAACATTCATATAATTTTGTGTTTATAATATATAATATTTTGTAGAGTTGAATTATTGACATCATAGCATGATCTTAAGATTTCAATTTGATCTTGCAAAAAGAAGAAAAAAAAAAGAGAAAGAAAGAAAAAACGATCCTGAGTAGGATTCTGATCTTGAAAACTTTGCATTCGGGCCCGATACTTCATGATTAATTAGTGTTAAAAAACTATCGTATAACATAATTTTCGTAAACTTTTAAAATCGAATATTATTTTATATATCTTATGAAAATAATATTAACTTTTTGATTTTCGCTCTATCTCCAACTAAAATTTTATTTCCAATTCAAGCAACAATTGTTTTGTTAAATATACTGATGATGTATGTGGTCGAAAGACATGTGTCAGATGACAAGTATCACACGTGTCTAGAAGATACATGTCCGAAAAACCACAAAAAGGACAACCACAACGGATAGATGCGTGGCAAGAGCTACGTATTGAAGGTAAGCACTCCTTTACGATTCCTTGAAGAAATGTCGAAAGGGAATGCGTGTAATGATAATTATCTGGCCCTGTTAGACAAGTTAAAACTGTCTTTCACATGCAACAAAGGCGACACGTCCCTGCGTTCCCGAGTTTTATTTTTGAAAGAAGAGAAAAGAAGAGGGTAGAAAACAAAATAAATTCGTGTTCCTGAGTTTTTTTAGGAGAGAAGAGAAAAGAAGAGGAGAGTAATTTTGGCTAAACTTCTCTCCAATACTTTGTCTCCAAAAGTGGGATGATTTGAAGAGAAGTTATATTAGGAAGCTTTAAATAAATAAAGTTACTTAAATGAACTAATATAAAACACAACTTTTATATATAACCAAGGGTATAATTGTAAAATCATCTGTTATTTATTTTTTTCTCTCCTAACTCGGGAACATGATATAAAAAAATTAATTTCATTCCTCTCATCTTCTTTTCTGCCCATTTTTAACTCTTCTCTTCTTTTCTTTTATTTAAAAAACTTAGGAACAGTGTGTGTTCTGTTTTTATATTGGTTTGCAAATTATACAAAATTACATTCATTGGGCCTTCTTATGAATAGTGTATTTGGGTTTTTTTACCCGAACCCTTTGTAAGCTTAGGGTTTTTTTACCCGAAAAGGGAAGGGGAATAAAACTAGGGGTTAGTCATGAATGATGTATGTTGGTGGTTTCTCTATGGCTTAAATGCCCTTCAATAAAACTGTTGTAAGCTTAGGCATGATGGTGTTGGTGGAAATTGAATATGTCGTTGCTGTAATGCAGTTTAGTTGCTTTTGTATTAGTAGTGATTTCATATGCGGATTCAGAATTTCATATAGTTTTTACCCATAGTTTTAGTGCACATATACAAAAGAGATGAACAAGGTTACAAGAGACCATTGTTTTAGTGCACAACAATAAGGCACATATATACAAAAGAAAAGCACAGATTATACATTTACTTTAAACCTATTATGTATGCATACATGTGCGCTATTCTTTTGGTCCACATCTTTTTTATGCTTCATATATCTTATATTTGTAGAATTAGCAATTAGGTTGAGCAATTATTTGTGATCCAAATAAACTTCAACAAGTTTAGTGTTTGGAAGATTGGATACTAGGTTTCATGTTTTTTCCTTTAGTTTTAGCGTAGGTTTGTTATTGTGAGGGTTTAGGTTTAATTTTTTTGGTTAAATAGTTAATGCGAATCAGGGTTTAGGTTTAATTTAGTTTTTTTTATTTTTTTATTTTCTAAAATTATTTTGACTGTTTTCTAATTTCAAGTTTGTAAATCAATTTAATGATGATAAAATTAAGTCCTCTTTTCATAATTGATGTCAATTTAGTCTGTGTAAAAAAAAGGTTCAGCCATGTGCTCATGTTGGTGAAATGGGATCTTATATCTTATTCTTAAGCAGTTTACGTGAATTAGATTTTACTGAAATATTATAACATCTACAAATGTTTGTGGGTTTTGATAAGGATTTAAAATGTACATTTTTAAGGGGTCATTTAAGCCCTTAATCGACCACTTTTATATCCGTTACTGCTTAATTTCGTTCCTTTTCACTTTTTAGGTCTCTTGGAAGCAAAATGCTGGAATGATGCACATTTGGACGAAAAAGAGTGAAAACATGAAGAAAACGGCAAAGTCAATATCGAAGCCACTAAAGCTGCTAAAACTGAACCTGACGGCGTCCCAATGAAATGGCGACGCCGTCCCTCTATACAGATTTGATAAAAACATGCACCAGACGGCTTAGTGGAATTTTTGCTCATAACACCTGACGGCGTCAGGCTTTGAAGAAGAAGGGCGTCACTCAGACTTTTCATCTCAGATGGCCCAGATCCAAAACCAAGACGACGTCCCATCTGAAGCCCGACGGCGTAACATCTCCAAGGTGACGCCGTCCCATCGATAACTTGGCTAAGACGAAAACCCTAATGACGGCGATCTGACGGCGTCCCACCTATATGGCAATGCCGTCGCACTTGTAAATCTATATATAGAATTCGATTTTTCTGCATTTAGAGAAGTAGACTTTTGGAGTAAAAACCCTAAACGTTTGTAGTCTGACTTGTCCTATTTCATTTGTGTAATAAGCTATGAGAAATATCTGTTAGGGTAATTTTAGCACCAAATTTAAAATTTTTCATGACATGTACGAGTGGGACTTTAGTCTTAATAAAGCGTCTCATGGATAGGAGTTATATGACTAGCACAAAAACCATTTACCACTCAAATTCCACCCCAAAAATGTGAGGTTCGCCCCTAGATCTATAGGAATTAAAGCATTCACCTTTAATGCTTTGAGAGTGTACCGGTAGTATAATAGATTCTAGAACTTGTTTTGTGATGCATTCCGAGATCGCTAATGAGACTACACTTGTGTAGTTAGGAATAACTAAATGATAAGAGGCATTAGGATAACCTTATTTGATACCCGTATTATAATTACTTCTTCCACATCGGCTGATTAATTACCCCACACCCTTGCGATTTACTCATCTTTAGTACACGATACCCCTAGTTAACCCCTCAGAGCCTATCCTTTTTGTAGGATCGTAAATATTATGTTGTTTGATGATTCGGGTGGTCTTGGATGATGGAAATACATGTTAGCCATTTAGAGAGACAAAGATAAGAGAGGGTGTTCTTGGTAGAGAATTGCTTTACAAAATGAAATGTTAGATTGAATGAGAAGCACCACCCCTTCCAAGGATGGAAGGGGTATTTATACTTACATACTACACGACCTCGGCTGACGGCATGGATCGGTGTATCTGATGGGTAAAGACCCGTTCTTCTTCCACGGTGTTACACTAAACTAATCTACGCTACAAACTAACTAATAAACTACTAAATAACGTAAATAACGACACGTCTACGAGCTAACATATGCTAGACCATAATTGGGGTGACCGACACTTTAACATGGAATTTCCAATTCCTAACAATCTCCCCCTAAGGGAGGTCACCCCATGAAATACATTTTGCATCCTAGCATTCTATCTTTGTATTTGGTTCTGAGCTCGTAGACTTATATTCTTCAAGCTCTGTAATCTTTGTGCTAGAGTAGCGATTCTTCAAAGTCCGCATAGTTTTGTACTTTGAGTGGAGGTCTTTGAACTGATCCACATCTTTGATGACCTTTAAGCTTTCATTGAGATCATCAGCCACAACAAATCTCTCTGTATCATCCATAGTTGTGTTGCCTTCATGTAATGTTGTGACTTTTGGACCGACATGCTCACACTTTCCTGATCATGACATCTTTTCATCAGAGTAGCGGAAGCTTTACTGGCTCATGATATTTGTAGCAGCGTAGCAGAAACATAGTATAGAAATTTCAGAGCCAGGTTCTGTAGATATGAACAAGTCATGATTTCTTTAATGGGTCGTCCAAATGATATTTGAAACAACAGTTAGCAATAAAACACACGAAAGTGTCTTTGATCACTTTCGTTGAATTGAGGTACACGGCCCACGGTTCCCCGTTGATCAGTACAAGTACTGCACTGTGATCGGGTATAATTCGAAGAATCTCCTTGACAGGGTTTCGCAATTTGTTCTAGTGTTCTCAAACCGAAACGTCTCAAAGACAACAAGGTGAGTGAACCAAATTGAGATTCACTAACTGATGAAAAATTGATTTGAAAACAATCGCGTATTGCTTGAAGAAAGAGTTTTGCAATACGACGAAGGTTTTATAAGAAATATCAATTTTCAATCAATAACACCTTTTATTTTGAAATATAAATACACAGTCGATGTGTTAGAGAAAAGAGTTTTAAGCACAACGACCGGTTTTTTCAAAGGTATCCGTCAATCCATTTCCTGGACCAAGGTTGGTTCAATAATGAATCGCCCCATTGTTTCTATCCAGTTGTCACAAGCTTGATCTTTAGAAAATATCTCACATGTCACCCACCAAGAGCTTGTTTGATGTTGGCTCTAGAAGGATTTCCATCTTCATCGTGAATACTTTTCATATCACTCGGATGTTCTGGCAATACCACAAGGATAATGCGTAGGACTCTTAAAATATATTCTCACTTTCCACATTGTGTGAAATAATGTGTCTTCATTAATTGTGTCCTAATGAGATATTGTGGATGATCTTTTGGCTCTAGACTCAATTGTGCACGTTTGGTTTCCTATGCCGGAGACTAGGGAGAGGGTCTCCTTCTTCAATATCAACAATCTCTAAGAGAAAGTCGATAGATTATGTAGGTTCCCCGTGAGAATGAAACAAGCCCTTTTAAGAGGAACTTGAGTAGCTTGGGAAGTTTGGTGCAGTGCGTCAATGGGTCCATGACGTCTTGTCTTCAATACCAGTGTTACCTTAACAACCAGTAGCATATGTATTGAACCCGGTTTCTGCCCTAAGGTTGAATTATTGGAGGGCTATTTCTTTTCACCCTTTTTCACATTCATTTCTTTTTCATTCTTCAACCCCTTCAGTGCTTACCGAGACTTCATAACTAGAACCTTGTTGGGTTTATTCCAGTTCTAGCTCTATCTCAGTCCGCACTCTTCCCATATCTCACTTTTCTCCTTTTTTCATCATACTTAAGGACTCTACACTATCTAGTGGATTGTCCCTGGGTAGATCCCTCCGGCTCTGGCGGGATCGTGGGAACTAATACCTAACCTCACCAACCTTATAACTCCATACATAAAGTAAAATGGTCGGTCTTTTGGTACATTTCATTCTTTCGTGAAACTAATTGAAAAGTCATTTGAAAAACAATCAAGGTACTTGTGATTTAATATCAAAGCATTTTGTACCTTAATTGTTTTTATCATTTAGAAATGCTCCCCCTCAACATGTGCATAAGATTTTAAAATTGTTTAGCACATGGAGGCAAGAGTTCTTTGAAATAATTTCTTGATCACAATTTCCATAGAAAAAGCCATTTGATTTTCTTGGTAAATTCTCCCCCTCAATATGTGCTTTGGATATTTGAAATCATTTTATCACATAGAGGAAAGAGTTCTTTTGAAGCACATTTACGATCACACAAGCCATTTAGAAACCATTCGCTCCCCCTCAATATGTGCATCAATATATGAAAGAGTTTAGCACATATTAGAGAGAGCCAGCACATTGAATCAAATGATCACCTTTTATCAAATTTCATATTAAATCACAAATTCTCTCTCGATCAAAAATATCAAACCCTTTGAGATTTTGGATCCCAAGTGATTTAATAAGGTTTGGAAAACATGGGAGAATATGTGGCCTTGTTTAAATAGTCTTCTGGTTTTTAAATAAATGCTCCTCCTCAATCATGTGCATCATATATTGAAATCGTTGGGCACATAGAGGCAGGAGTGCCTTTAAAGGACTAAAACAGATTTGAGATTTAAATCACGATCTCTCCCCCGATCAAAAATTTCAAACCTTTTGAGATTTATGATCCCAATTGATTTAAATCATTTAAAAATTTTAGGGGAAAGACGTGGCAAGATTTAATTTAGAAATTGACAGATAAGGAACAGATTTAGACATTAAAGATTGTTAGTGTTAGGTATGATAGTTTTAAGAGATCTTTAAGTAAAATAAAACAATTTCACAATCAAACAAGAACAAAAAAAATTTCATTTTGAAAGACCTTGATTCAAAAGAAAAATCATACCATGACATAACATTAAATCTTTAGATCACCACTTATTATTGTACAACCGGACCTTTTATGAAGAAATATCGATTGAAAATATTTTATTTTAAATCACTCTCCCCCTCAATCGATGACCGTAGTCGATGATTGAGTGACTTAAGTTTTGATAAAATGAAGTCCGGTGATTTTCAAAATTAAGTCCAATTTATTTTCAAAACAATATTTTTCCATTTTCAAAAATAATTTTAACAGATTTTTTGAAAAATGGTATCATCCACTACTATTTCCTACACAAAGATACGTTAGATGGTTGAGCTGCTTTTGTTGTTGTTGCTGGAGGTTTGGAAGAAAACCATCTGCTGAAGCAGTGAGACTTCTTACGTTGCATTTTTTCATGCCAACTGAGGTCAAATTAAGCTCTGTTTCTTCATTTGATGATGAAAAAAACCATCTGCTGATGCAGTGAGACCTCTTATGTTGCATTTTTTCATGCCAACTCTCCATAGATGTCAAGTTAAGCTCCGTTTCTTCATTTGTCAACCCAAGATATAGTTACCCTTTCCTTTCGGCATCCAGTCATCTTCAACTGTGGGATCCGGATCAGGAACATTCTTTTAAACCATCTTATCTGCATACGTTAGTGGACACACAAACAGATATATGGTGGTCGACATCACCCAATCAGTAATCGACTAAAAACAGTCAATTCAACATATCAATTAGATCATGTAAAGGCATAGGAATAATGTGTTCATCAAACTCTAATTATCTAATCATGAAAATCATATCCTAGGCACCTAGTCCTTCAACATAGGTTAACATCATTTTCAATTAAGCATATAGGATAGTTAGAAAAGCTCGATAGATGATATAAATTTGAAAAACATTCTCCCCCTCAATCAATGACTCATTTTCTGAAAAGTTTAAAAGCGCTGAAGTCATTGATTGAGTTTTCAATTTTATGAACATTCTGATACAGATAGTTTTTCAAGCAACTCATTTT
Source organism: Chrysanthemum makinoi (assembly GCA_910596185.1). Lineage (NCBI taxonomy): Eukaryota > Viridiplantae > Streptophyta > Magnoliopsida > Asterales > Asteraceae > Chrysanthemum > Chrysanthemum makinoi. Next base: position 85,386,501 of record OU343224.1, on the reverse strand, counting down.
CCACCAATTTTGTTAAAACAAATATTTTTCTGAAGAATTTTTAGAAGGAAAAATATTTGAGTAGGAACAGCAGTCCTTCGACATACTTTCCTCAATATGTTTTAGGATAAGTGCACGAAATTTTTTGAAAATTGTTTAAGCGTAGCACTTTCCTTCTTTGAAAAACGGGTTGCTATCTGAAATAATAGCAAACCATGGTTTAAGCACGGGTTACAGTCTGAAGTAACTGTAAGCCATAGTTTTTGAAGCGCGGGTTACAGTCTGAAATAACTGTAAGCCATATTTTGAGACATGTTTTGGAAAAGAATATTTACACCTCCTGCTCGAACTTCATCTATGGTCCCGTGCCATTATTGAATGACATTTCTAAGACCGTAGATGTTATCGATACCAGAAGACATGTCTTTAGAAAAACATATTTTTGGTATTTTTGAATTTTCTGATTTTTATGGGTTTTTGAAATTTTCTATTTTTCTATTTTCTTTTTGTTGGTTTTATATTTTTGTATTTTGTTTTTGATAAGTATTTACAGATAGAGTAGATGATATAGTTCAGGAAGATGATGATATGAGTACCGAGATAAGGATATCGAGCAGCACGTCGTAGAAGATAGAACTCGTCATCTCTTAAACTTCCACCACCAAAGCTTCCGAGGCTCAGAATAGAAGACAGAACTTGAGCCTTTAAGAATGTGAGACTTTGGCAGCTTCCCCTCAAACCGAAAATCCTTTAGCTGAGCAGATTCAAAGCTTTTTTTCAAGCTTCCATTAGCCAGGTGCACAAAGAAGCACGCCATTATCATCGATCCTGCTGCTCCTGTTAAGAATAATCACCGTAATTATTCGTTCGAGGTTATATCATCCAATAGAAGAACAACAATGTTTCATCCCACACATAAATAACTCTTCTCAAATTTCATTCCACTGAAGTCAGAAGCAATCCATTCCAAAAGGTGTCAAGAGACCACTTCCCCCGAGTAGTTGAATTGATGCAGCCCGTCTCTTAGAATAAAGCTCAAGAACTATCCCGAATACACATCATGCCCGGAAAGAAAACTCCTCCCCAATGTTTGTGGTAAACAACGGTTTTCTTCCCTGATGATCGTGTATGAAGCTCAAGAACCCGAAGTACACCAATATCCAAGAACTCTACCGAATACACATCATGCCCGGAGAGAAAACACCTCCCCAATGTTTGTGGTAGACAATGGATTTCTTCCCTGATGATCGTGTATGAAGCTCAAGAACTCGAAGTACACACATTCCCACCGAAAGAATAACTTATAACACCTCCCTCATGTTATACATTTATCTCCCCTGAAGATGTCATACTTGTGTACCTCTTTTATCTTCAGAAACTTTCTCTAACATCACTTCCCCCACGTAGTTGGAATAATAACACTAAAAGCATTGATGAGTAAAACCTTGAGTTTCTCTGCGGTCATGACATTCGTCTTCCAGGGATATCTTCAATCACTTAAAAGAATTAAGTTCATCAAGTTTACTCGCGTTTAGATGCTTGTCTCCTTCCCCCTTACTGGTTTTGACACTTCAGAATCAGCAACTTATTGTAAGCCCAGATACTTGAAATCTTATGAGAAGATCGCTTGAAGTCTTTGTGAGAATCAACTTGCTGAAGAATGTGAGCAAGTCTAATTGGGGATTAAATTCGACATTTCACGCTCCCCCAATTAGTGCTCTCCCCTAAACTGACGAAGATTTTCAAGTGTTCTTCTCAGCCCGGATTAAGAAGAAGTCTTTAGATCAACAAATGCAATTCGTCTTTAGTCTTCTAACATGTAGCAGAAAATATAGAATAGACTGTAGACTCGACCTTCTCCAAGATTGTCCGAATGGGGAAATAGATAGTTAACATCTTATTCACACCAAATGCATTCCCGTTAACTTGTAAATAACAAATCACCTTAATTAAAATCCCTCCCAATCAAACAAGAACAGAAAGATGTTCATTAAGGAAATCAACCCCGCAACTGGAAGCACTTTGTCATTAATCAAATCAGCCCGTGTGAAGATGTTAACCAACGGATCTTAGAAGAAAACTCCATGTGAAGATGACTCGATAAGAAGAAGCTCGGTTCTTACATGAGTTTGGAGCCGTTTGACCATTTATTCTCAGATGTCAATCAACATGCAGTATTTTCACACTTCTTCTCCCCCTCAAGAATTGCATACGGAGTTGCCATTATTGATTGAATAAGTGAAAATCATCCAAATGTATTCTATTCACACTTCTCCCCCACAAAATTAGCACATGATGTCGCCATCGTCATTATAGTTGAGAAAGTGGAATAAGAAAATAATCAACAGTAGTTCGGTTCACTTGATGACTGAAGCGCATGGAAAAAGCATGAAGCATGTTGATGAGAATGGTCATAATTGAGAAGATCTCTCTTCTTCAGAAGATAAAGCGCACTGAAGCGTACACTTTTCTTTTCTTTGGAGTACGAGGCTTGAACTGTTGTGTTCAAACGTCATAAGAAGATTTCTCTTCTTCAGAAGATAAAGAGCACTGAAACGTACACTTTTCTTTCCTTTAGAGTACGAGGCATGAACTGTTGTGTTCATACATCATAATTTCTCTCTTTTCATCTACTCTTGGCAAACTTGTAATCGACCCCATTATCATTCAGTAGGCTCTTTCTAGTGACAGCTGATGGAGAAAAACCCAATATGATGAATTTGACCCTGAAGTAAACTAACCCGAACTCGTGACTTAAACTTGCACATATGTAACAAAGAGCGGTCTTTGAGACTTCATCCTCCATTGAATCTCTAAGTACTCTATACTCTTCATCCAACTGACCATCAAGTATAAGACGTACATCACCTCTTGAAAATCCACAATTGAATGTGACAATGAGCACTACAACGCAACTCCTTAAAGTGATAGTTATTTTGTGGTGGTAAGATCCCAATTCCCCCAAGTGGTAAAAGAAAAGGAAAAAGTCATCCAATAATAACTAGATTTCCAAGTCTTCGTTTTTTGATAATAAGCTCGAACAAGGATCTTGAAGAATCTTCATCCAACCATCCCCGATACCTTCAGATACTAAGTACACTCGCCCGTGATATTTCACTTCAACCTCAAATAAATAATACTGAATTAACGTCGTTGTCACATCTTCTGGTTAACTGCTCAAATCTAGCCTTCTTTGACATTTAAAATGAACTTTGATAATGGTTTCATCCCGACCATGGTTAAAAGCACGTAACCCCGTAAAACCTTGTAATACCCAAACTGCCAAAATCCAAACAAACACCCAAATCTTGAAGTACACCCTTTTATCCCTTCTTTGAAGCAGAAATCGTAGCACTAGCATCAAATAAGATCCAGAAATACACTTTCCTTTCTCCAGGATGGTTCCATCGCCACGGGATTTTACAATTCTATGATTTAAACCGAGAAATAGTTTCTTTCGCGGGATTTTACAAAACCAAGACTAAACCATTAACAATGTCAGCTTGAATGTGTTATGACAACTTTGGTTTCGGTGAATAACTGTTTTAGGGGAACATGCAACGGTTCATCAACAATTCATCTTCATCATCAACAATTCATTAACCATCCAATAAACACTTTGGTAAGCACATCATTCACGCATTCTGTCAGCTAATGTTGTGACCTCCTGGTGAAGTAAACCCGATATACCAAACTTGATCATGAAGTAAAATTCCCCATATTTGTTACTTAAACTTGTACTAATCCTCGTGAAAAAGAAACGGTGTACCCGATGTACAAAACCTCTTGACGTATCCTCAACTGTGTGAGACACCGAAGTGATAGTTGCGTTGTGGGTTAAGCGAGAAAGAATCACAAAAGTAACTAAATAGCCAAGTCTTTATCACACTCTATAAATGCCCAAACAAGTCATCTTCGCGAAAGGGTAGAAAGAAAGAAGACGAAATAAGTAAACGCGCCTGGAAAACCTCACTTCAAATCCAAATAAGAGATATCGTACAAAGACACCCCGTAGTCAACAATGTTCAAACATCAATTCAAGCCGTGACATAATATTTTACGTGAAAGTGTATGTCCCAAAGTAAATCACAAGACTTATTATTAAGCCGCATCAGTCCAGTCCACAATAATCATCAACAATAATTATACGATCCAAAATCCGTAAAGCCCAGTCCAATCTGAATCCAATTCAAGTCCAAGTCAAATAATGTATACCCGATATAACATGTAATGAGACAAACGTAATACCTAGTTATAAACGTAGTATACAATCGCATAAGGACTTTTCCATACATAATCACCATCACCCCCGATCCAATTACCAAGAATGAAAACGTGATATCCCGGGTCACAATCATGTTAAACATCACGTATAATGCACTTGTAGACCAAATTAACACAAATGTTAATATCACATGCAGCCGTAATCTATCACAAAGGTTGTGCACTTGTAGTGTTATTGCTTGAAGGCCCAATACACAAGTCCAATCCCTATATCCAAATGCAGTCAGATCCAAAATCAATCTTGGGCCCAAAAGAAATCATAACTGATTCATAGAAAATGCACACAACCCTTTCCACTTAACCCTAAAAATTAGGTGTATAAAACGTTACATAAACTCACATTTTACCCTAATCTCTCTCACAATATCACACCCCACTCTCAGAATGTACGCCTCCCTCACCACACTTTTCACACCATCAGATTTCTCCATCTCCCTATCTTCTTAGTCACACTATGCAGCAACAATTAAAACAAGACCTCGCCACAGGGATGGCTAGAGGTCCTTCGATGGCCACGAGATCATTCCTGGATATAATGATAGGTTTATTTTAATTTGTTAATTCGTTTAACATATAACCGAACAAGGAGAAGAATGAAACCCTAATGGTTTTGTTCTTTCTTCATTAGTTTCGAATATTCTCATTAGAACATGGATCTATGAAGGATTAACTCGTGTACACGAACTTAAGTGGTCGGATGAATAGAAAAACTACACGATGAAACTGAGATCAGTTATGTTGTCCATTTGATATCGTTTAAACATCCGTGAGATGATGTTTAAACTACCGTGAAATGATGTTTGTTATTTCCATTTGTTATTTTAATTAAATATCGAATGAAAACATATGAAATAACACTTTTGTTATCTTCTTTGTTTAAAAGTCGAATATGTTATGAAGTAGAAAACTTCAAGCAAAGATCGATGATGAATTAACTCGTGAGAAGGATCTTTAATGGTCGAATATTTGGAATCACACGAGAAATCTGAGATCTTAGTTGTAATTTAATTGCTTTGAGTCTTGAGGTATTGGATCTGTGATGTATGAGTAAGTCCAAATCTGTGATGATGTTTATCAAGGGCTTTGAACCTGAGTTGTGGACTAAATGTTCTTACACGAACTTGATAAAACCTGAGATTTTTGATGATTAAATAAACTGAGATCACTTATTTTTCAACATGATTTATGTATGAGACTTGGTTGTTGGTGAACGTGGTATTGGTTCCTGAGGTTATAGTTGAATATTGGTACTTTTGTTTTGAGGTCAGGGTCTTATTATCATTTCTTCTTCATCATTTCTGTCAAGTCGCTATACTTAAGTGATAAGTTGCTAAGTCCTTTTAGTCACACAAATCGCTACACTTCAGATACATTGAATCTGGACGAGTAGACAAGTCTCTCAAAAGCAACTCGCTTTGGGTTCATCAAGTCGCTAAGTTAGTCAAAAGCAACTCGCTTTGGGTTCATCAAGTCGCTACCCATGATTATTATCCCAGATAAAGATTGGTACAAGAATATCACTCAAGATGAAAGTGAAGACTGTTTGGACAAATAACTTGACACAAAACAGTAGTGAAAATATTGAATAGCCTAAGTGACAGTTTTTGACCAAAAGAAGACTACACAATACTTGTAAAAGACTGTTAACCCAAGATAATAAAAATAGTTTTTAAAAAACAGGTTAAACAAGAATCAAAACCACACAAAATCATCAAAACACAATAACCATGGCTCTGGTACCAATTGTTGGATCGTAAATATTATGTTGTTTGATGATTCGGGTGGTCTTGGATGATGGAAATACATGTTAGCCATTTAGAGAGAGAAAGATAAGAGAGGGTGTTCTTGGTAGAGAGTTGCTTTACAAAATGAAAGGTTATATTGAATGAGAAGCACCACCCCTTCCAAGGATGGAAGGGGTATTTATACTTACAGACTACACGACCTCCTGACGGCCTGTGGATCAGGTATACAGTGGGTAAAGACCCGTCCTTCCTCCACGGTGTTACACTAAACTAATCTACGCTACAAACTAACTAATAAACTTCTAAATAACGTAAATAACGACACGTCTACGAGCTAACATATGCCAGACCATAATTGGGGTGACCGACACTTTAACATAGAATTTCCAATTCCTAACACTTTTCGCGGTTCTCGTGTTGTTTCGGTTTTCCGGAATATCACAAATCGCCTTAGCCTACCTTGTATGCACTTACTTTTAGTTCATTATTGTTATCATACTAAACCCTTAGTTCAATTATCTAGTTACTTGCATGGTTGCTAAGTCGAGTCATATCTTTTGTACACAGTTTTGGGATGATTGGGACTCATGGGAAAAGTAAAATTTTATGGAGTGACGGGAAAGAACGTTAAATTCAAATTCCCTTTATTTACGTAATTAAATACTCCAAGTGTTTTGATCTTTTAAATTCGGGTCAAATTATTGTTAGAGTAATAAAAACTCAAGTGTAGGAATGCTCCTATAAATACCTTATATTTTGATGTTATTTTAGAGGATATGAGAGTAAAAGTGTATGCAAAAAAAAAAAAAAAAAAAATACGGGCTACTATCCTACATCTATCTTTATATTTATGTTTGTTTGTTTCAAGTTATCTAGAGTTTAGTGAGTCGAGTCTTTGCTTAGCAACGCTATTCTTTTCATGCTTGTAACATAAGATTTTTGACTTGCCACCACTAAATCGCCTATCCAAAAAAACCCTTTGTTTCCCTACCTTAAGCCTAAAATTACAACCCTTTTAAAGACCTCTTAGATAGTTGTTCCTAGGTGCTTACGTCAAAGTGGTGGAGGTTTGATCTAGTCTTAAGCCTATGGTAATCTATGTACTATGACCAGGTAATGAGTGTTTATCTTCCATTTCCATTTACTATATTTCATATACGACCGAGAGATGAGAGAATCCAAACACCCCTTGTGAGGTGCTAGTATATAATTTTTGTGCTTGTTATGACTATTTCGGTGCTTTTACTTGTTGTGAATTATGTTAAACCATTGCTTCATGACCCCTAACTTATAAATTGATTGGCCAAAATCACATTTTCTTGAGGACAAGTAAATACCAAGTGTAGGGATATTTGATAAGGATTTAAAATGTACACTTTTAGGGGGTCATTTAAGCCCTTAATCGGCCACTTTTATATCCGTTACTGCTTAATTTCGTTCCTTTTCACTTTCTAGGTTTCTTAGAAGCAAAATGCTGGAATGATGCATATTTGGACGAAAAGGAGTGAATATATGAAGAAAATGGCTAAGTCAAGATCGAAGACACTCAAGCTGCTGGAATTGCACCTAACGACGTCCCAATCAAAGGGCGACTCCGTCCCTTTATACGTAATAAAATCTCTGATGGCTCAGTAGACTTTTTGCTAAAATACACCTGACGGCGTCAGGCTTTGAAGAGGAAGGGCGTCACGAAGACTTTTCATCTCAGACGGCCTAGATACAGAATCAGACGACGTCACTGCAGAAGCCCGATAGCGTCACAACTAAAACGTGACGCCGTCCCAACGATTACTTGGCCAAGACGAAAACCCTAATGACGTTGATCTGACGGCGTCCCACCTATAAGGCGACGCCGTTGCAAGTGTGAAATTATATATAGAAATCGAATTTTCAGAATTTTAGAAGGAAGACTTGTGGAGTAAAAACCCTAAACATTTGTAGTCCGACTTGGACAATATCTTAGGGTTCTCAAACCCTATTTTACATCAAGATAAGTGTTTTACTTCATTGATTCATTATGTCTTCGATTGAATGTGTGTATGCTTGCGTGTTTAACATGTCCAGCTAAATTTCTTGTGTGTTTGCTTAGATCTATGAAACCTAGTTATTAATTAAAGATTGGTTGTCTCTTATCTTAATTGTAATTGACTTAGGAGTGCACTAGGCTATCGTTGTATTTAAATGCTTGAGTAATCTTTGTGAACCTTCGTTTATAAATCACTTAGCGGATTTCATAGTCTAAACATCCAAAGATAACCCTAGATTAATTTATGATTTATCTAGAGATTTCGTAGGCAATAACCTTAAGGTAGTCTCAAAGAGTTAGGGAAAAGGCATACCCTACGACCTTAGAAAACACAACGCGTTAAGAATAAGGACGTGACAATTCAACCACCAATAAAAGATAACTAGGGAGTAATAGTATCTACGTAGACACAATTTTAATCATCATACGAGTACACATCAAAAAGACATAGACTACCCATAGTTTAGATAATTAGAATAGTAGAGTAATCGATAGAAGTACCACCCCCCAAATCCAAACCCTGAGATTTTACCTTTAGATTTCTAAAAATTATAAAAGATAAAAAAAAATCTTCCTCAACCTCAACCTTAGCGTAGTACACTTCTTGCTAGCATTCCTATTCCCCTAGAGAACGATATCAATTCCCGAGGCTTACCCAATACTACACTACAACGATTAGGTTCACTGCCTAGGGTGTTGAAAAACTTGCTCGACGAAAAGCAATTTCCTTTGACCCCAAACGCGCCTTGTACGCGCATCACTAATGTTCCGAGATATCATTTCAAGATTATGGATAAGATAAAGGATAAGAATTCCCAGGTCTCCAATAATGCTGTTAAGAAAAAAATTAGTGAATGGGAAAAAGAGCTTAGAGATTTCGTGAGTCAAGGGTTAGATGCGACATTGTGGAAAGGTGATAAAAAAATTAGGGAACAACTACACCACGAAGCCACTCCGTCAAAAAGGCCCTAAAGAATTTTTGAAAGGAGGAAAGGTGCTTTTGTATAGATCAAAATTAAAAGCATTAAGAGGAAGGAATAGGCCAAAATCGTTTGGACCTTATACGGTGAAAGAGACTAATCTAAAAGGTGAAACCATTGTCATATTAGACGACGATGTGAGAGAGTTCACGGTAAGCATACAACGCGTACAACCTTATGATGAAGGCTTAGTGAATGAAAGTAATAACGGTAAGGAAGTCACGTAGGAGCACGACTTCGAGTCTAGCTACAAGACTTATAAATAAAGAAAAGCGCTTCGTGGGAGGCAACCCACGCTTAATTATTTGCTTGTTAGTGTGTCATATATCTTTTTCATTGTTGTTTACTCTCATGTTTGATTTTGTGAAAATGCTTTATTTTGTCTTTAACCTCGTCTTAATTACATATAAAGGTATTTTACAAAAAGATAAGTGTAGGGAAGATTACATACGTTTTTTCAAGAATGTGAACATGATAATTACAATTAGCGAAATTAATGTATATGTGTGTATATTAGAGTCAAATGCTTGTATCGAGTCATAATGGATGTTTTGCAGGAATTTTTCCAGGTTTTAAAGATGTAATTTTTCCAGGAAAACGCAGCAGACCAGTTTCTATCATGACAACCTGATGGTGTCAGGACTAAAGCCTGACGACGTCATGTCAAGCAGAAACAGCTTATCAATTTTTTTCGTTTTCTGTGCATTTATAAATTTTTGGGAATTCCCAGGTCTTGATTTTCCAGAAAATCTGCAAATATCCATTCAACAAGCATTATATCCTAGTGTAGTTGTGTCATATATAGTTTTACCGCCGATTTTACGCGAAGGTTTCGTCTGTTTTCTTAAAGTGTGCAGGTTATATTTGGCAAGAAGAAGAAACTCAACATTGGATGAAGCTTATCACATATACATTCTTCTTGGGAAAGAATTTAACCACAACTTCACACGGATCCTACCGAGCTAATCAGGGGAGTACTAGTTTCTTTCTCTTTTAATTACCTTCCTTTATCATAACTTTGATACTTTCGGGAAACATTGGGGACAATGTTCTGTTTAAGTGTAGGGAGGGAGAATAAAACGGGAACTTAGAAACTATGCTTATCCTTGATCATTTGTCTTGTACTTGGTCATTTGTGTAATAAACTATGAGAAATATTTGTTAGGGCAATTTTAGCTCCAAATTTAATTTTTTTTATGACATGTGCGAGCTAAAAATTTAGTCTTAATAAAGCGTCTCATGGATAGGAGTTATATGACTAGCACAAAAACCGTTTACCACTCAAATTCCGCCCCAAAAATGTGAGGTTTGCCCCTAGATCTTTAAGAATTAAAGCATTCACCTTTAATGCTTAGAGAGTGTACCGGTAGTATAATAGATTCTAGAACTTGTTTTGTGATGCATTCCGAGATCGCTAGTGAGACTACACTTGCGTAGTTAGGAATAACTAAATGATAAGAGGCATTAGAATAACCCTGGTTTGAAACCTGTATTATAATTACTTCTTCCACATCGGTTGTGTAATTACCCCACACCCTTGCGATGTACTCATCTTTAGTTCACGATACCCCTAGTTAACCCCTCAGAGCCTATCCTTTTCGCGGTTCTCGTGATGTTTCGATTTTCCGGAATATCAATGAACAACATTGTTTACAATCCACCCCCAAATGTATACCCAATTCGCCTTAGCCTACCTTGTATGCACTCACTTTTTTTGCATTATTGTTATCATTACTAAACCCTTAGTTCAATTATCTAGTTACTTGCATGGTTGCTAAGTCGAGTCATATCTTTAGTACACAGTTTTGGGATGATTGGGACTCATGGGAAAAAAAAATATTTTATGGAGTAACGGGAAAGAACGTTAAATTCAAATTCGCTTTGTCTACGTAATTAAATACTCTAAGTGTTTTGATCTTTTCAAATCGGGTCATATAGTGTTAGAGTAATAATAAAACTCAAGTGTAGGGATGCTCCTATAAGTCTCTTATATTTTGATGTTACCGTAGAGGATGCTTGTGTAAAAATGTATGAAAAAAAATTGGAAAAAAAGAGTGTTGAAAAAAAATAAAGAAAAACATACAGGCTACCATCCTACACCTATCTTTTTGTTTATGTTTTTAAATTTATGTATGTTTGTTTCAAGTTGTCTAGAGTTTAGTGAGTCGAGTCTTGGCTTAGCAACGCCATGCTTTCCATGCTTGTAACATAAGATTTTTGACTTGCCACCACTAAATCGCCTATCCAAAAAAACCCTTTGTTTCCCTACCGTAAGCCTAACGTTACAACCCTTTTAAAGACCTCTTAGATATTGTTCCTTGGTGCTTACGCCAAAGCGGTGGAGGTTTGATCTTGTCTCAAGCCTATGGTAATCTATGTACTATGCCAGGTAATGAGTGTTTATCTTCAATTTCCATTTACTATATTTCATATAAACTCGAGAGATGAGAGAATCCAAACACCCCTTGTGAGGTGCTAGTAAATAATTTCGGTGCTTGTTATGACTATTGCGGCGCTTTTACTTGTTGTGAATTATTTTAAACTCATGCTTCATGCCCCCTAACTTATAAATTGATTGGCCAAAAGCACATTTGCTTGAGGACAAGCAAATACCAAGTGTAGAGATATTTGAAAAGGATTTAAAACGTACATTTTCAGGGGTCATTTAAGCCCTTAATCGACCACTTTTATATTCGTTACTGCTTAATTTCGTTCCTTTTCACTTTTTAGGTCTCTTGGAAGCAAAATGCTGGAATGATGCACATTTGGACGAAAAGGATTGAAAACATGAAGAAAACGGCAAAGTCAAGATCGAAACCACTCAAGCTGCTAAAACTGAACCTGACGGCGTCCCAATCAAAGGGCGACGCCGTCCCTCTATACAAATTTGATAAAAACATGCACCAGACGGCTCAGTGGAATTTTTGCTCATAACACCTGATGGCGTCAGGCTTTAAAGAAGAAGGGCGTCACTCAGACTTTTCATCTCAGACGACCCAGATCCAGAACCAAGACGACATCCCATCTGAAGCCCGACGGCGTCACAACTCCAAGGTGACACCGTCCCATCGATAACTTGGCCAAGACAAAAACCCTAATGACGGCGATCTAACGGCGTCCCACCTATATGGCGACGTCGTCGCACTTGTAAATCTATATATAGAATTCGATTTTTCTGTATTTAGAGAAGTAGACTTTTGGAGTAAAAACCCTAAACGTTTGTAGTCCGACTTGGACAGTATCTTAGGGTCCCAAACCCTATTTTACACATCAAGATAAGTGTTTTAATCCAATAGTATCATTATGTCTTCCATTTATTGTGTGTATGCTTGCTTGCTTAACATGTCTAGCTAAATTTCTTGTATGTTTGCTTAGATCTATGAAACCTAGTTATTAATTATTGTTAGGTTGTCTCTTATCTTAATTGTAATTGGCTTAGGAGTGCAACTAGGCTATCGTTGTGTTTAAATGCTTGAGTAATCTTCGTGAAAGTTAGTTTATGAATGACCTAGTGGATATCGTTATCTAAAAACCCAAAAATAACCTTAAAGTTAGTTTATGAATGACTTGTGGATTTTGTAAGCAAAAAAAATAGGCAATCTCAAAGAGTTAGGGCATAGGCACACCCTACGACCTTAGAAAACATAACGCGTTAAGAATAAGGACGTGACAATTCAACCAATAATAAAAGATAACTAGGGAGTAATAGTATCTAGGTAAACATATTTTTAATCATCATATGAGCACACATCAAATAGACATAGCTACCCGTAGTAAATTAGATAATTAGATAGTAGAAGTAATCGGTAGAAGTACCACCCCAAAACCAATTGCCGCGAGATTTTACCCTTAGCTTTCTAAAAAACCGATAAAAAGATAAAAAAGAATCATCCTTAACCCCACCTTAGCGTAATACACTTCTTGCTAGCATTCCTATTCCCCTAGAGAACGATATCAATACCCGAGGCTTACCCAATACTACACTACAACGATTAGGTTCACTGCCTAGGGTGTTGAAAAACTAGATCGATGTAAAGGAATTTCCTTCGACCCTGAACGCGCTTTGTACACGCATCAATTTTTTGGCGCCGCTGCCGGTGAATAGAATATCTAGTTAGATTTCTATCTCGTTTAGGTTCCCTTGCTTGAATCCTATCAAGTGAAATTTTTTCTCATTTTTTGCTTCCTTGTAGTCTATCCCTCTATTCGTGACTTTGTTAGTAATCCCATCACTTTTCATCAAGGAAGGTGATAATCCGCCACCACATCACCCAATTCCCATCGACCTACCACCAATTGACCCGCCAAGAGGCCGTACTCTTGGTGAATACTCTAGACCAAGCCACCAAGGTTATAAGAACATCTTTGAGCTCCCCAATTAAGCTCAAATTACGGCCCTACGATCCGACACCATCCGGTTGGTGCAAAAAAGATGTGCATTCCATGGACTTCGTTCTGAAGATCCTAATCAGCATCTCAAGGACTTCCTTAAAATTGTTAATTCCATCGACCTTGATGCTACCACATGGGAGACCACGCTCTTGCGTCTCTTCCAATTCTCTCTACGGGATCAAGCTAGTAATTGGCTTGAGCGACTTCCCACCAGATCCATCTCAAGTTGGGATGATCTCACTACTCATTTCCTCGCCCAATTTTTCCCACCGGGGAGAACTACCAAACTTAGGAATGACATCTTGACGTTCCAACAACGTCAAGGCGAATCTCTCTACGAGGCATGGACTCGATTCAAGGACTTGCTCCATAAAGTCCCTCATCACGGCATCGATATTTGGCTTCAAGTCCAAATCTTTTACGATCATGCCAACTTCCTCACCAAGCGATCCATTGACTAAGCAGCCGGTAGAAGGCTCAGCAATCTCAACGCGGAAGAATCATGGGATATAATAGAAGAGCTTGCCAGTCAAAGCTACGAAGATTGGAGTGAATCTCATGAAACCCCCAAAAGAATGGTAAATGCCATATCAATTCCTCATGAGCCTTCCAACATTACCGAAGAGCAAGTTAGTGCTCTTGAGAGAAGGATCGACTATCTAATTGAGAGGCAAAAGAAAGCACCTGGACCAATCCATCGAGCAACGGTTAATTCCATCGACTCCGTCAACCACCCAACACCTCTTTCTGAATCACCAAGCCGTGAACAAAATCCCAATTTCGTACGACGCTTCCGTTCTACCTCTCCAATTCCACTCTCACCAAGCTTCAAAGCACAAATGAGAGAATACATGGCAGCCCATTCGGAAAGATTAGCCAAATTTAAAGAAAAGGTTTATAGGCAAAGGGAAGAAATGCAGGCAAAAATGGCGCAGATGATGAACTTGGTGAAAGAGTACACTAAGACGAAGGTTCCCGAGAAGGTGTTAGTGAGAAACGATGAGCACGCTTCCCCCACTTTGTTTGTTAATGCCATTTCCATTGTTTCCGATGAGGGTGGAGTAGTTGAGAAGAAGGAGACTGAGAGAAGCAAGGATCATAAGGACAAGGATAAGGCTGAGAATGAACCCAAAATCATTAAACACTACCTTAAGAATGAGATCAATAAGAAAACAATTATTAACCAAGTGAACAACTTTAGGTACAATGAGGTTCTTAGGAAAGCCATCTTTGGTGAAATAAAAGAAGAAGAATATGACACCATGCCTATGGGACCTATGTAGGAGTTAATTCTGAGAAAACCAATAACTAAGAAACAAGAGATCTATGGGAACTTCGTAATACCATGTAGCATAGATGACTTCGAGAATATAAATGCCTTAGCCGATCAGGGATCCGATATAAATATAATGCGGCTATCAGTCTATAGTAAGTTGACTAAGGAGGAGCCAACCAAGACCAATCTTAGAATTTACTTAGCAAATCACTCATATGTTTATCCCAAAGGAATAGCGGAGGATGTCTTAATTGAGGTTGCCAATATTGTCTATCCAGTGGACTTCGCAATCGTAGACATTGAGGAAGATAGAAACATGCCGTTAATCCTTGGAACACCTTTCCTGGCCACCGCCAAGGCAACCATCAAATGCGGTGAGGGTATCATGATACTCAAGAGTGGCAAAGGACAAGTTAGTATACCTATTGTTCCGAGATATCCTTTGTAGATTATGAAGAAGATAAAAGATAAGAATTCGCAGGTCTCCAATAATGCTGTTAAGAAAAAAATTGGTGAATGGGAAAAAGGGCTTAGAGATTTCGTAAGTCAAGGGATGCGATGTTGTGGAAACGTGATAAAAAATTAGGGAACAACTACACCATGAAGCCACTCTGTCAAAAAGACCCTAAAGAAATTTTGAAAGGAGAAAAGGTGCTTTTGTATAGATCAACATTAAAAGCATTAAGAGGAAGGAATAGGCCAAAATGGTTTGGACCTTATACAGTGAAAGAGACTAATCTAAAAGGTGAAACCGTTATCATATTAGACGACGATGGGAGAGAGTTAACGGTAAGCATACAACGCGTACAACCTTATGATGAAGGCTTAGTGAATGAAAGTAATAACGGTAAGGAAGTTACGTAGGAGCACGACTTCGAGTCTAGCTACAAGACTAATAAATAAAGAAAAGCGCTTCGTGGGAGGCAACCTACGCTTAATTGTTTGCTTGTTTGTGTGTCATATATCTTTTTCATTGTTGTTTACTCTCATGTTTGATTTTGTGAAAATGTTTTATTTTGTCTTTAACCTTGTCTTAATTACATATAAAGGTATTTTACAAAAAGATAAGTGTAGGGAAGATTACATACGTTTTTTCAAGAACATGAACATGAGAATTACAATTAGTGAAATTGATGAATTAGTGTGTTTGTTAGAGTCAAAGGCTTGTATCGAGTCATAATGGATGTTTTGCAGGAATTTTTCCAGGTTTTAAAGATGTAATTTTTCTAGAATTTTTCCAGGAAAACGCAGCAGACCAGTTTCTGTCATGACAACCTAACGGTGTCATGATTAAAGCCTGACGACGTCAGGTCAAGCAGAAACAGCTTATCAAATTTTTTTCGTTTTCTGTGCTGTTTATAAATTTTTGGAAATTCTCAGGTCTTGATTTTCCAGAAAACTGCAAACATCCATTCAACAAGCATTATATCCTAGTGTAGTTGTGTCATATATAATTTTACCGCCGATTTTACGCGAAGTTTCGTCTGTTTTCTTAAAGTGTGCAGGTTATATTTGGCAAGAAGAAAAAACTTAACATTGGATGAAGCTTATCACGTATACATTCTTCTTGGGAAAGAATTTAACCACAACTTTACACGGATCCTACCGAGCTAATCAGGGGAGTACTAGTTTCTTTCTCTTTTAATTACCTTCCTTTATCATAACTTTGATACTTTCGGGGAACATTGGGGACAATGTTCAGTTTAAGTGTAGGGAGGGAGAATAAAACGGGAACTTAGAAACTATGCTTATCCTTGATCATTTGTCTTGTCCTTGGTCATTTGTGTAATAAACTATGAGAAATATTTGTTAGGGCAATTTTAGCACCAAATTTAAATTTTTTATGACATGTACGAGCTAAAACTTTAGTCTTAATAAAGTGTCTCATGGATAGGAGTTATATGACTAGCACAAAAATCGTTTACCAGTCAAATTCCACCCCAAAAATGTGAGGTTTGCCCCTAGATCTTTAGGAATAAAAGCATTCACCTTTAATGCTTAGAAAGTGTACCGGTAGTATAATAGATTCTAGAACTTGTTTTGTGATGCATTCCGAGATCGCTAGTGACACTACACTTGCGTAGTTAGGAATAACTAAATGATAAGAGGCATTAGGATAACCCTGGTTTGAAACCTGTATTATAATTACTTCTTCCACATCGGTCGAGTAATTACCCCCACACCCTTGCGATGTACTCATATATAGTGCACGATACCCCTAGTTAACCCCTCAGAGCCTATCCTTTTTGCGGTTCTCGTGATGTTTCGATTTTCTGTAATATCAATGAAGAGCATTGTTTATAATCCACTCCCAAATGTACACCCAAATCGCCTTAGCCTACCTTGTATGCACTCACTTTTAGTGCATTATTGTTATCATTACTAAACCCTTAGTTCAATTATCTAGTTACTTACATGGTTGCTAAGTCAAGTCATATCTTTTGTACACAGTTTTGGGATGCTCCTATAAATCCCTTATATTTTGATGTTATCGAAGAGGCTGGTAGAGTAAAAATGTATGAAAAAAAAATCAAAAAAAGAGTGTTGAAAAAAAAAATGAAGAAAAACATACGGGCTTGATGCAGGTTTTACTGACCAGGTTTTAATATTTATAAAGTCTCGTTATACCTATGGTCTACCTTAGTGCACTAACGGGCAGTGTACCCGGTCATGTGTAGTGTAGTAATCGGTAAAGCCGAGGTCGTCCCAAGAGCTATGTGTGTTGGATTATTACTAAGTCTAGGTGTCACAGTGAAACGCCCAAGCTAATTTTATTTTATTTTTATTTTTTTTACGTGGACTAATATAATATTAACACCAACATTTATATTAACACATAAAACTGTACATAACATATATAATTCATCTTGACCCGTACATAATCAAAATGGGTCAATATGGGCAAGAATGGCACTATGCCAAACAACCTTGAAGCTATAAAGAAACTACTTATCTACTTGATTATCACATAACCATGAGTTTATATGTTCATACACAAAAGCGTACAACCTAGAGCGTTTCTTGGTAAGAGAGCGTGTAGGGAAAAGGCTCATTACCCAAGTATCCCACCAAGGTCTAGTTCTCGGTCTTCAAACCCTTCATAGCACTACCACTAGCTTCACCTATAACAAGTACAACAAAGCAACGTAAGCACAACGCTTAGTGAGATAACATATAAAAGATACTAATCATAACATGGCATAATATTATGGTTGCTTCGTAGACAATGAGTACTTGTTTGCTATTATATACTAGTCGCCCACTAAGGACGTGAACCCATATTGGTTCAATATAACTGAAAATGTTCCAGTCATCCACTTAGGACGTCTAAGTCATATACTCCATGACTTTGAGCCGCTATAAACACTGGTCATCCACTTAGGATGTCCAAGTCTCATTTTACAAAATGAGATGTTAATAAAGGCTCGGTCGACCACTTAGGACGTCTAGGCTCTCTTTTAGAGCATGTCATGAGATAATAATACATGTCGTCCACTTAGGACGTCTACACCCTTCTTTCGGGTCGTAAAGCATATATTTATGCAAATCGTCCACTTAGGACGGCTAATTTAGCTGTTTCGCCCACTTAGGACGCTATACAAATAATATTGTAATATTTAGACTGGAAATACTTAACTAAATCCAAACGGGTCATTTGGGGTTGTTTTGACCCGTCTAACATATATCACATATAAACTTTTCATATGTAAGTTATTTAAGCACACAATATATAATTACAACACTATATACTCGTAACACAAGTATATTACGTGAACATGAACGGGAGCACCACAAATAGAGTGGCACATTAACGAGTTATTAAGGACCCGTTTCTACACTTAAATATGTTACTCACCTCAAAGTCGCTTGAGTAGAATCACGAGCTCCTTATAAGATTTCACAACAACCCTATAATTGGCATGAAATTTAAATCTTTAAGCATTACCCACCTATGGGTAGCCCTAAAACACAATTTCAAGACCAAGATAAGATTTATACCTCGAATTGATTGATGGAAGCCCTAGGAAAACGCGTTTCTGAGCTTGTTTATAGTAATATCTTGTTCCAAGCTTGCACCAAATTGACTTGGACTTAAAACCCTAGATTAAGAGGATGATGAGAGTGTTGTCGTGATTTTGGAGAAGAGGAAGAATATTATTGATGTTTCTGGATTCTGAATTCATAGCAGGTAATGATATAAATATAGGTTTTACATTATGACAACTTTAGTCCTTAATGGTAAGACTAGTACAAAGACAGTCCTTATGCTTTAAATTTATTTGAGAAGAGGTCCTAACTAGAGTATAATAGTATATAAATCATTACTTGAAAGGTTGGGGTGTTACAACTCTCCCCCACTTATTCGGTTTGTGTCTCACAAACCATTCCTGATAAAAAGCGGGGTAGTATTTAATGAGCTCCTCTTCGGGTTCCCATGTATACTCTAACCCCTTTTTGTGCTTCCATCTGACTTTAAGTAGGAGGACCTCTCTTTTTTTGAGTTTCTTGACCATGGTGTCAACAATCTCTACCGGCTCTTCAACGTAGCCAAGTTTCTCATCAACTACTATGTCCGCTAGAGGGACATACTCTGCCTCATCTGCCAGACATTTTCGTAGCTGAGACACGTGGAAAGTATTATGGATGTTGTTTAACTCCTCTGGTAACTCAAGTCTGTATGCTACCTTTCCAACTCTGTCAGTTATTCTGAATGGACTAATGTAACGTGGTCCTAGCTTTCCACGCTTTCTGAAACGGATAACACCTTTCCATGGAGAAACTTTCAGCATAACACGATCACCGACCTGAAATTCTATTGGTCGTCTCCTCTTGTCCGCATAGGACTTCTGTCGATCCTGGGCCATCTGAAGCCTTTCTTTGATCTAATCAATCTTTTCATTCATCTGTTGTACAACATCAGAACTGGCTAATTCTCTTTGCCCAACCTCACCCCAACATATAGGAGTTCGACATTTCCTTTCATACAACATCTCGTATGGAGGCATCTTAATACTGGAGTGATAAATGTTATTGTATGAGAATTTTGCTAGCGCTATGTACTTATTCCAACTACCACCGAAGTCAATAGCACAGGCTCGAAGCATATCTTCTAGTGTCTGAATGGTCCTTTCACTCTGACCATCTGTGCGTGGATGATAAGCTGTACTAAAATGGACACGAGTACCTAGATTCTCTTGAAATTTCTTCCAGAATCTAGAAGTAAATCTGATATCTCTATCTGATACTATAGAGACTGGTACTCCATATCGGGCCACTACTTCGCGAAGATACAACTCCGCGAGAGCTTCTGAGGACATCGATTCCTTAATAGGAAGGAAAATCGCACTCTTTGTTAAACGATATACAATCATCCATATAGCATCATGCTGACGTGGTGTCTTGGGTAATTTCGTGATAAGATCCATAGTAATCTTTTCCCATTTCAAAACATGAATCTCCAGAGGTTGTAGCTTACCATAAGGTTGTTGATGTTCTGTCTTAGCTTGGAGACAAGTAAGACACTGCTCGACATATTTTACAATGTCTCTTTTTATACCTGGCCACCAATAATCTGGTTTAAGATCATAATACATCTTGGTGGCACCTGGGTGAATGGATTATTTTGACTTATGAGCCTCATCAAGCAACAACTTTTTGAGCTCTTTATCATTCGGTATCCATATTCTACCGAAGCATGTTCTGAGCCCTCGTGAGTCCACAACTAAGTTGTGCACCTGACCCACGAGCCGTTCTAAATTTACATCGCCATTTTCCCATGATTCATGCTGAACTGATTTAATATGTTCATAAAAGTCAGGGGTAATCACCATCTGAAGTGATTTGACCAATAAGGAGTCGTGCCTTGTTTTACAGCTCAAGGCATCTGCTACAACGTTGGCTTTCCCTGGATGACAAAGGATTTCACAATCATAGTCCTTGACTAGATCTAACCAACGTCTTTGCCTCATATTGAGGTCACGCTGATCAAAGAAGTATTTGAGGCTTTTATGGTCGGTAAAGATCCTGATCTTTACACCGTAAAGGTAATGCCTCCACAGTTTTAAGGCAAGGACTACTTCCGCTAGCTCTAAATCATGAGTAGGATATTCTTCCTCATGTTTCTTAAGCTGTCTAGAGGCATAGGCGATGACTCGACCTCTCTGCATAAGAACACAGCCGAGGCCATTAGAAGATGCATCACAGTAAACTTCAAAATCATCATTGCCTTCTGGTAATACTAAGACTGGAGCCTGACTTAACTTCTGTTTAAGATTCTGGAAGGCGACTTCCTGATCCTCGTTGATAATGCTACACGCGTCGTTCGGGGTCAAAGGAACTTCCTTTTCTTCGAGCAAGTTTTATAACACCCTAGGCAGTGAACCTAATCATTGTAGTGTAGTATTAGGGTAAGCCACGGGTACTGATATCGTTCTCTAGGGGAATAGGAATGCTAGTGAGAAGTTACTACGCTAAGGTTGGGGTTGAGGAAGATTATTTTTTATCTTTTTATGTTTTTTTAGGAAATGGAAATGTACGAATCTCGGGGTTTGGATTTGGGGGTTTGGTATTTCTACCGATTACTCTATTTATCTAATTATCTAATCTAGGTGTATGTAGTCTATGTCTAATTATTGTGTGCTCGTATGATAGTTTAAAAATGTGTTTACTTAGGTTTTATTACTCCTTAATTATCTCCTATTGATGGTTGAATGGTCACGTCCTTATTCTTAATCGCGTTGTGTGTCTAAAGTCGTAGGGTATGCGTTTATCCCTAACTCTTTGAACTTACCAAAGGGTCTCGTCTACAAAATCTCTAGGATTTATACACTCTAACTCTAAGGCACTCTTTGGATGGTTTAGCCTACAACTACTCTAGGTGTTATAGTCTAAGGGTCACAAAGATTAATCAAGCATTAACTACACAACGAATGACCTATCGCATTACTAGATCATTAACAATTAAGATAAGAGACAACCAATCAATATTCAATAATTAAGTTTCATATTCCCTAAGCAAACACACAAATAAATTAGCCGGACATGGAGAACATGCAAGCATACACACAAATAATCAAAGACATAATTGAATTAATGAAGTAAAACACTTATCTTGATGTAATATAGGGTTTGGAACCCTAAAATACTGTACAAGACAGCATTGGTTCGGTTTAGGTTTTTACTCCAAAAGACTACACACTAATACTGAAAAATTCGGATTCTATATATAAGATTACAAGTGCGACGGCGTCACCTTATGATTTGTGACGCCGTCGGGTCGCCGTCATTAGGGTTTCGTCTTGGCCACGTTAGGCTTGCGACGGCGTCACCTTGTGCTTGTGACGCCGTCCCCTTCAGCTTATGACGCCGTCTGGATCAAATCTAGGCCGTCTGAGTTGCGACGGCCTACTCTTTTAAAGCTTGACACCGTCACTTGAAAATAAGAAATTTGGCTTCTGTCCCGTCACAAAATGCTCCGACGGCATCGCAGTTAAGCAGTGACGTCGTCTCCTTGTACTTCAGCAGCTTGAGTGTCTCGATTCTTGACTTAGGCCATTTTCTTCGTATATCCGCGCCTTTTCTTCCAAATAAGTGCCATTACAGCAATTTGCCTTCAAGAGACCTAAAAAGTGAAAAGGAACGATATTAAGTAATAACGGATACAAAAGTGATCAAATAAGGGCTTAAACGACCCCTCAAAAAGGTACATTTTAAAACCTTATCAAATATCCCTACACTTGGTATTTGCTTGTCCTCAAGCAAATGTGCTTTTAGCCAATTAATTTATAAGTTAGGGGTCATGAAGCATTGGTTTAAAACAGTCCACAACACATATAAGCCTCGCAAAAGTCATTAACAAGCACGGAAATTACATACTAGCACCTCACATGGGGTGTTTGGATACTCACATCTCTCTCGGGTGTATATGAAATATAACAAGTTGGAAATGGAAGATAAACACTCATTAACCGGTCCTAGTACATAGATTACTATAGGCTTGAGAATAGATCAAACCTCTATCGCTTTGGCGTAAGCACCTAGGAAAGACTATCAAAGAGGTCTTAAAAGGGTTGTAATGTTAGGCTTACGGTAGGGAAACAAAAAGGGTTTGGTGGGATAGGCTATTTAGTGGTGGCAAGTCAAAAATCTCTATGTTATAAGTATACGAAGAATGGCGTTGCTAAGCCAAGACTCGACACTCTAAACTCTAGATAACTAAAACAAACAAACATAAAATTAAAGATAGATGTAGGATGGTAGCCCGTATGTTTTTTTTTTTTTTTTTTTGAACACTCTATTTTTTTTCTTTTCTCTTTTTCTATTTTTTTTTTCGATTTTTTTTTCATACACTTTTACTCTACCATCCTCTACGGTAAAATCAAAATGATAGGGATTTATAGGCACATCCCTACACTTGAGTTTTTATTACTCTAACACTAATTTGACCCGAATTGAAAAGATCAAAACACTTGGGGTATATTATTACGCAAATAAGGGAATTTAACGTTCCCTTCTAGCCATTTCATAAACTTTAACTTTTTCCCATGAGTCCCAATCATCCCAAAACTGTGTACAAAGGATATGACTCGACTTAGCAACTCATGCAAGCAACTAGATAATTGAACTAAGGGTTTAGGGTGATAACAATAATGCACTAAAAGTGAGTGCATACAAGGTAGGCTAAGGCGATTTGGGTGTATATTTGGGGGTGGGGTGTAAACAATGCTCTTCATTAATATTCCGGAAAAACCGAAACATCACGAGAACCGCGAAAAGGATAGGCTCTGAGGTGTTAACTAGGGGTATCGTGTACTAAAGATGAGTACAACGCAAAGGTGTGGGGGAATTACTCAATCGATGTGGAAAAAGTAATTATATTACGGGTATCAAACAAGGGTTATCCTAATGCCTCTTATCATTTAGTTATTCCTAACTACACAAGTGTAGTCTTACTAGCGATCTCGGAATGTATCACAAAACAAGTTCTAGAATCTAATATACTACCTGTTTACACTCTAAGCATTAAAGATGAATGCTTTAATTCCTACTAATCTAAGGGCGATCCTCACATTTTGGGTGGAATTTAGGTGGTAAAGGGTTTTTGTGCTAGTCATGCAACTTCCTATCCATGAGACACTTTTGTTAAGACTAATGGCCCACTCATATATGTCATGAAAAATTAAAAATTTGGTGCCAAAATTACCCTAACCGACATTTTCTCATGGTTTATTACACAAATACAATTGGACAAAGCAAATAATCAAGGATAAGCATAGTTTCAAAGTTCCCGTTTTATTTTCCCTCCCTACACTTAAACTGAACATTGTCCCCAATGTTCCCCGAAAGTATCAAAGTTATGATAATGGAAGGTAATTAAAAACGAAAGAAACTAGTACTCCCCTGATTAGCTCGGTAGGATCCGTGTAAAGTGGTGGTTAAATCCTTTCCAAGAAAAATGTATGCGTGAAAAGCTCCTTCCAATCTTTTGTTTCTTCTTCTTGATAAATAAAACCTGCACATTCGAAGAAAACAAACGAAACCTTCGCGTAAAATCGGCGGTAATAATATATATAAGACTCTACTAGACTAGGATATAATGCTTGTGGAATGGATGTTTACAGAATTTCTGGAAAATTAAGACCTGGAAAATTCCAAAAATTTATAAGTAGCTCAGAAAACGAGAAAAAAGTAATCTGTTGTTTTTACTCCTTCCTGACGCCGTCAGGTTGCGATCCTGACGCCGTCAGGTTATCCTGACAAAAACTGGTCTGCGATTTTCTGGAAAATTTACATCTTTAGAATCTGGAAAAATTTCTGCAAAACATACATTATGACTCGATACAAGCATTTGACTCAAATAAACACACACATATATATCTTTTAATGAATTGCTATTCTCATGTTTACGTTTCTTTGAAAATGTGTGTAATCCTCCCTACACTTATCCTTTATGTAAAATACCTTTATATGCAATTAAGACGAGGTTAAAAACAACATAAAGCATTTTTACAAATTTAAACATGAGAATAAGCAATCAATAAAAGATATATGACACTAACAAGCAAACAATTAAGCATGGGTTGCCTCCCACGAAGCGCTTTTCTTTATTTAAGAGTCTTGTAGCTAGACTCGTAGTCGTGCCCTTACGTTGTATCATGCACGCTCACGTGCTTACACATAAGCCATTCTAATGTTCTTTCACTCTTTGTGTAATCATCTCCTAATTCTAGGCATTTGTTGTAATACCTCTTAGTTTTCTCATATGGGTACCTAAGTCCACTTTGCTTATCCCTTTCACTAAGCAATGGAATAGGGGTCATTCTATTACAAGCCTCAATATCCTTATGTTTAAACCTAGGATGAGCGCGTGGCATTTGGTAGATAAAGTCTTCAACTTCATCAGAGAATGTAATTAGACCATCAACCATCCGTTCATTTAACCTAGTCATTCTTTTGAAAGGTTTTCCAAAAATTACTTGAGTAAGGTCCTTATCAATAAATTCTCCTAAGTCTTCTAAGACCATGAACTCTACCAAATAAGCAAAACTTCCAACAAACACGTACAAATAAGTGACTGCTTCGACAACATTGTTCCCTTGATAAGTTAACTTATTGGTCTTGATTTTATTGTATTGGTCCCTTGAGATTAAGTTCAAAGGCAAGAATGAATTCAAGTAAGCATCGAACCCTTCTAATCTTATTTTGCAAGGGAATTGCATGTTAAAGGGACCATCTTTCTCAATTCTACACCTAGGGTCAAAACAATGGGAGGGGTCTTTCTTAATTTCAAAACTAACTTCATTGACGACCCCCCCACCCCGCTATCAAGTGCTTCACCATAATCAAATTCCTCATCGGAATCTGAGTCATAGAAAGGACTTTGTTGTTGCCAATTTATCTCATTATGCCCTAGGTGATTTCCAAAATGGTGAACGGGAGAGGGGTTTTGTGGGATTGCGTTCTCAATTTCGGGATTGGGAACGGGTAGGGTGAAGAATCTTCGGCGGAAGACACGTATCATGGTGAGTGATGGATTTTACGAACAAAAGTCACGAAGAAGGGGGATAGACTACGAGAAAGCTAAAAATTGAGAAAAATTTACTTGATAGGAATCAAGCAAAGAAACCTAAACAAGGTGGACTCCTAACTAGCTATTCTATTCCCCGGCAGCGGCGCCAAAAACTTGATAACGCTACACGCGTCGTTCGGGGTCAAAGGAACTTCCTTTTCTTCGAGCAAGTTTTATAACACCCTAGGCAGTGAACCTAATCGTTGTAATGTAGTATTAGGGTAAGCCACGGGTATTGATATTGTTCTCTAGGGGAATAGGAATGCTAGTGAGAAGTTACTACGCTAAGGTTGGGGTTGAGGAAGATTATTTTTTATCTTTTTATGTTTTTTTAGGAAATGGAAAGGTACGAATCTCGGGGTTTGGATTTGGGGGTTTGGTATTTCTACCGATTACTCTATTTATCTAATTATCTAATCTAGGTGTATGTAGTCTATGTCTAATTATTGTGTGCTCGTATGATAGTTAAAAGATGTGTTTACTTAGGTTTTATTACTCCTTAATTATCTCCTATTGATGGTTGAATTGTCACGTCCTTATTCTTAATCGCGTTGTGTGTCTAAAGTCGTAGGGTATGCGTTTATCCCTAACTCTTTGAACTTACCAAAGGGTCTCGTCTACAAAATCTCTATGATTTATACACTCTAACTCTAAGGCACTCTTTGGATGGTTTAGCCTACAACTACTCTAGGTGTTATAGTCTAAGGGTCACAAAGATTAATCAAGCATTAACTACACAACGAATGACCTATCGCATTACTAGATCATTAACAATTAAGATAAGAGACAACCAATCAATATTCAATAATTAAGTTTCATATTCCCTAAGCAAACACACAAATAAATTAGTCGGACATGGAGAACATGCAAGCATACACACAAATAATCAAAGACATAATTGAATTAATGAAGTAAAACTTTTATCTTGATGTAAGATAGGGTTTGGAACCCTAAAATACTGTACAAGACAGCCTTGGTTCGGTTTAGGTTTTTACTCCAAAAGACTACACACTAATACTGAAAAATTCAGATTCTATATATAAGATTACAAGTGCGACGGCGTCACCTTATGATTTGTGTCGCCGTCGGGTCGCCGTCATTAGGGTTTCGTCTTGGCCACGTTAGTCTTGCGACGGCGTCACCTTGTGCTTGTGACGCCGTCCCCTTCAGCTTATGACGCCGTCTGGATCAAATCTAGGCCGTCTGAGTTGCGACGGCCTACTCTTTTAAAGCTTGACACCGTCACTTGAAAATAAGAAATTTGGATTCTGTCCCGTCACAAAATGCTCCGACGGCGTCGCAGTTAAGCAGTTACGTTGTCTCGTTGTACTTCAGCAGCTTGAGTGTCTCGATTCTTGACTTAGGCCATTTTCTTCGTATATCCGCGCCTTTTCGTCCAAATAAGTGCCATTACAGCAATTTGCCTTCAAGAGACCTAAAAAGTGAAAAGGAACGATATTAAGTAATAACGGATACAAAAGTGATCAAATAAGGGCTTAAACGACCCCTCAAAAAGGTACATTTTAAAACCTTATCACTCGTCCCACTCAAAATTTACATTCTTTCGGGTAAGCTCAGTAAGCGAAGAAGCAATCTTTGCAAAATCTTGGATAAAACGGCGGTAGTAACCCGCAAGTCCAAGAAATGATCTAATTTTTGTGGGAGTTTTGGGTCGCTCCCAATTCATGATGGTATTGATTTTATCTGGATCTACTTTAATGCCCTCACTATTTATGACATGCCCGAGAAATTGAACTTCTCAGAGCCAGAATTCACACTTCGAGAACTTAGCATAAAGCTTTTCTCGTCTTAACATGCTGAGGACTTGGCACAAGTGGGTTTCGTGATCACTAGCTGATTTGGAATAAATGAGGATATCGTCAATAAACACAATAACTGACTTATCTAACATCGAACGATAGACCCGATTCATTAGGTCCATAAAAGTTGCTGGGGCATTCGTCAAACCAAATGGCATAACTGTAAACTCATAATGCCCATATCTAGTCCGGGAAGCTGTCTTCGGGATATCTTCTTCTCGAATCTTTAACTGATGATATCCAGATCT
Organism: Chrysanthemum makinoi; assembly: GCA_910596185.1. Classification (NCBI taxonomy): domain Eukaryota; kingdom Viridiplantae; phylum Streptophyta; class Magnoliopsida; order Asterales; family Asteraceae; genus Chrysanthemum; species Chrysanthemum makinoi. The sequence goes on along the minus strand of OU343224.1, from coordinate 85,358,683 downwards.
GAGGTCTATTTTTGAAAAGAAACTTGAGCCCTGTAGCTGATCAAATAAATCATCTATCCTAGGAAGAGGATAACGATTCTTGATAGTAACTTTATTAAGCTCTCGGTAGTCGATGTACATGCGCATTCTACCATCCTTCTTTTTCACAAAAAGGACTGGTGCTCCCCACGGGGAACTACTGGGGCGAATAAAACCCTTATCCAGCATTTCTTGTAACTGCTTCATGAGTTCCTGCATTTCTGATGGGGCAAGTCTGTAGGGAGTTTTGGCAATAGGAGTACTCCCTGGAATAAGATCAATGTGGAACTCTACCTGTCTATCAGGTGGCATACTCGGGAGTTCCTCTGGAAAGACATCGGGAAATTCCCAAACAATTGGAATATTATCAAGATTTGGAACAGACTTATGAATATCGAAAACATGAGCTAAATAGGATTTATAGCCACGTGCCAAGTATCTCTTGGCTCTAGAATAAGTACAAATAGCAAGGTTAGCCTTCTTACGCTCGCCATAGATAATTGTTTCTCCCCTACTTGGGGTTCTGAGTCGGACTACCTTATGTCGGCATACAATGATGGCTTCATTCATACCGAGCAAGTCCATACCGATGACTACATCAAGCTCTCCCATAGGGATGGTAATTAGATCAATCATATACTTATCATTATCGACTTCTATTTTGCAATTCTGGAAGACATCGGTTACACGTATCACTTTGTTATTAGCTACTTCTACATCTACTGGTGGCTTAAGCTGACTAATCGGAACAGAAAATCTCCTACTAAACCTTTCGGATACAAAAGATCTATCTGCACCAGAATCAAATAGCACACGAGCAGGTAATAGATTCACAAAGAAGGTACCTGTCACAACGTCGTATGCTTCCTTAGCTTCATCTACAGTCATCTGATGAACACGGGCTGGTGGTCTATGTGGTCTTTGGACAGTAGGAAGGCTAGGGGCTCCTGAAGGTCTAGAAGCAGATGGCGCCCCTCGCCTGTCTGTATTCCTCCTAGGCTCTTGCTGACGCGGAGGAGGAAGGGGTCTGACATTAGGACAAGACTCAGTCGTGTGCTTTGGATCATAGCATTTCCTGCAAACCTGAACTGGTTTTGGACAATCTTTACTGATGTGACCAGGCTCACCACAACTGTAGCAGGTCTTGCTACCTGCACGACATTCTCCTGGGTGAAACCTTTTACAATTCGCACACTGTGGAAAGCTCCTACCCCCCGTACTAGGATAAGCCTCGTTCGGCTTAACTTTCTTCCGAGACGAACTAGCCTGCTCCATCTTTCTTTTAGGAGGAATCTCTTCCTCTTTCTTTGTTTCTTGTTCTCGCTCTAAAGCTGCATTCATGAGCTGATCCATGTTTTTCCAATCCCTGGCTGAAATAAACTGACGGATATCTTTTCTAAGCATATCCACATAATGTTTCATAAGCAACCTTTCGTCATTAGCATATTCAGGTAGAAAATGTGCTCTGTCAAGGAAGGTCATGGAGAATTCATGTACTGACTCCGTGGTCTGGTGGGTACCCAAGAAGTCTCGGCGAATCTTATTAAGTTCCGCCTCTGGAGCAAAGTTATGAAACAGTAATTCCTTGAACTCCTTCCAAGTCATACTCATAGCAATTTTTGGTCTTTTTGATGCAAGGGTCCAATTCCACCATGTTTTAGCCCGATCACGAAGGAGATTAATAGAAAAATTAACCCAACGTTCCTCAGGGAATTTACTTGTGGCAAACGCCCCTTCAACATCCTGGATCCATCTATGGCATTTAAAAGGATCTTGTTCTCCCGAGTAAATCGGGGGCTTGCAAGCTGCGAAGTTAGTATAAGTAACTTCCTTGGGTGGCGTGACTCGTGCAGCCAGTTTCTGATCAAGTTCTGTTGTGATAGTATGAGCTATGATCTCACTGAGATGTTCTGTATAATACGGTATAGCTGCTTCCTGTGCCTTGGCTATCTCTTGAGATATTATATCTCTGATCTGTCTAGCCATAGCATCAGAAATAGGAGCATTATCATGCTCATCTGTTTCTGCTGGATCGGGGGAGGACTCCCGATCATCCTGTTCTGGTATGTCTACATGAGTCGGCCACTCAGAGTTGTTAGGAGGTCTTTCAGCCATATCTACGCTGAAAATTAAACATATTGCACGATAAGAGAACAATAAGAGTCACTGCAAGATTCATAATGTATAGGTTTCTATATGCATGAGCTTAATATTACTATCGGGGTTCATTCCTTTGGTGTAACATAATATCGGTAAATTCTCGTTATGTGACGCGATTATTACCACGTTGGCCAGGCGTCATAATAATTCCATCAGATAACCAAGTCCTCACCTTGACCATGTTACACCAAATTCATGAATACTAGTAATGTGTTTACCATACAAATAATGTATGTTGCACTAATACTAATACTGATGCTACATAATAATGCGGAAATGTGTCTAATACTATAGGTCCCACAGAGCCTAGGTTTAATTCTAAGTACCCATCTACAGCGGATACCTAAATCCCTTAAACCACTGCTCTGGTACCAACTTGAAACGCCCAGGCTAATTTTTTATTTTTTTATTTTTTTTTACATGGACTAATATAATATTAACACCAACACTTATATTAACACATAAAACTGTACATAACATATATAATTCATCTTGACCCGTACATAATCAAAATGGGTCAATATGGGCAAGAATGGCACTATGCCAAACACCCTTGAAGCTATAAAGAAACTACTTATCTACTTGATTATCACATAACCATGAGTTTATATGTTCATACACAAAAGCGTACAACCTACGGCGTTTCTTGGTAAGAGAGCGTGTAGGGAAAAGGCTCATTACCCAAGTATCCCACTGAGGTCTAGTTCTCGGTCTTCGTACCCATCGTAGCACTACCACTAGCTTCACCTATAACAAGAACAACAAAGCAACGTAAGCACAACGCTTAGTGAGATAACATATAAAAGATACTAATCATAACATGGCATAATATTATGGTTGCTTCGTAGACAATGAGTACTTGTTTGCTATTATATACTAGTCGCCCACTAAGGACGTGAACCCATATTGGTTCAATATAACTGAAAATGTTCCAGTCATCCACTTAGGACGTCTAAGTCATATACTCCATGACTTTGAGCCGCTATAAACACTGGTCATCCACTTAGGATGTCCAAGTCTCATTTTACAAAATGAGATGCTAATAAAGGCTCGGTCGACCACTTAGGACGTCTAGGCTCTCTTTTAGAGCATGTCATGAGATAATAATACATGTCGTCCACTTAGGACGTCTACACCCTTCTTTCGGGTCGTAAAGCATATATTTATGCAAATCGTCCACTTAGGACGGCTAATTTAGCTGTTTCGCCCACTTAGGACGCTATACAAATAATATTGTAATATTTAGACTGGAAATACTTAACTAAATCCAAACGGGTCATTTGGGGTTGTTTTGACCCGTCTAACATATATCACATATAAACTTTTCATATGTAAGTTATTTAAGCACACAATATATAATTACAACACTATATACTCGTAACACAAGTATATTACGTGAACATGAACGGGAGCACCACAAATAGAGTGGCACATTAACGAGTTATTAAGGACCCGTTTCTACACTTAAATATGTTACTCACCTCAAAGTCGCTTGAGTAGAATCACGAGCTCCTTATAAGATGTCACCAACTAACCCGTATAACCTAGGAATATATGAATTACATGGAGCTTATTAAGAACATAACTAGGCTTATTATAATAAGCACTAAAAGAATAAATAAGCCATAAAGGGGTGTTTGGTTCATGGCTTATGTAATCATACCAACATGATTTCTGAAATTTAACACCATAAAATGGTGTTATAACATCTAAATAGGATACACATCACTTGGCTAATCATTTATACACAATTTCAAGGGTTCTTGATGATTTCTCAAAACCATTTTTTTACATAATCATGTAAAATTTCACAACAACCCTATAATTGGCATGAAATTTCAATCTTTAAGCATTACCCACCTATGGGTAGCCCTAAAACACAATTTCAAGACCAAGATAAGATTTATACCTCAAATTGATTGATGGAAGCCCTAGGAAAACGCGTTTCTGAGCTTGTTAAGAGTAATATCTTGTTCCAAGCTTGCACCAAATTGACTTGGACTTAAAACCCTAGATTAAGAGGATGATGAGAGTGTTGTCGTGAGTTTGGAGAAGAGGAAGAATATTATTGATGTTTCTGGATTCTGAATTCATAGCAGGTAATGATATAAATATAGGTTTTACATTATGACAACTTTAGTCCTTAATGGTAAGACTAGTACAAAGACAGTCCTTATGCTTTAAATTTATTTGAGAAGAGGTCCTAACTAGAGTATAATAGTATATAAATCATTACTTGAAAGGTTGGGGTGTTACAACTCTCCCCCACTTATTCGGTTTGTGTCCTCACAAACCATTCCTGATAAAAAGCGGGGTAGTATTTAATGAGCTCCTCTTCGGGTTCCCATGTATACTCTAACCCCTTTTTGTGCTTCCATCTGAATTTAAGTAGGAGGACCTCTCTTTTTTTGAGTTTCTTGACCATGGTGTCAACAATCTCTACCGGCTCTTCAACGTAGCCAAGTTTCTCATCAACTACTATGTCCGCTAGAGGGACATACTCTGCCTCATCTGCCAGACATTTTCGTAGCTGAGACACGTGGAAAGTATTATGGATGTTGTTTAACTCCTCTGGTAACTCAAGTCTGTATGCTACCTTTCCAACTCTGTCAGTTATTCTGAATGGACCAATGTAACGTGGTCCTAGCTTTCCACGCTTTCTGAAACGGATAACACCTTTCCATGGAGAAACTTTCAGCATAACACGATCACCGACCTGAAATTCTATTGGTCGTCTCCTCTTGTCCGCATAGGACTTCTGTCGATCCTGGGCCATCTTAAGCCTTTCTTTGATCTGATCAATATTTTTATTCGTCTGTTGTACAACATCAGAACTAGCTAATTCTCTTCGCCCAATCTCACCCCAACATATAGGAGTTCGACATTTTTGGTAAGGGTTTCCTAGTAGAAACTCTTGATTTTCTGGTAAGGGTGTTCAATGCCTTAGTAGAAACTCTTGCCAGAAAATCAAGAGTTTCTACTAGGGTAACAAAAGAAAGAGTTTTCTTTGCCCAATTACCCTAGTAGAAACTCTTGATTTTCTGGACGTCGTGATGGGCACACTACCTTTTCTCCAACTATTGGCATAACTACCAACTCCAATCTTCAAATGTGACTGAGGTTGCCTCCTCGGTACTAAATCTATAAAGCTCATAACATAGTGCTTATAACATTGCACTTTACAATAACATAACAACTAAATTTTTTATTTTATTTTATTTTATTTTATTTTTCGAATCACTTTTTTTTCCTGAAACATAATAACATAACATAATATCCCCCCACTTGAGATGAACAATGGAAATTCGGGGGGGTCTTCAATGATCTTCAGGAATGTTGTCGATGAAAGCATGATTTTCGAACCTTTTCACTCGAACCTTGAACTTAGGCAAATGATGACTTCCCAATCACAAATAAAGACTAGAGGGTAGGCTAAGGTGTATAGGTGTATCGAAACAATATATTGGGTAAACAAAATTAAAGGAATGGCTCAGATGAGTGTATCTAGGGGTATCTTGCACTAAAGGGGAGTGCAACAAAAGGGTTTCACATGAGGGTCGAGAAGTAGAGGTGACTAATCGATAGACACACAATGGTAGGCTGTTTGGGTGATAATCCTATAATATTGCCTTCTAAAACTGAAAAGTCCAAATACATCGAGCTAACTCAACATACCTCGTCTATGGTCTCGAAATGATGCAAAGGCCAAGTTCTAAAGTTTACAAGCTACCGGCACACTCATAATTTGGTAGATTTGGGGTAAAATATTGGAAGCGGATAAGGCTAATCTCACCATATATATCAAGGGTTGTATGTGCTCGGCTAAAGTCTAATCTAGTTAGGTTAAGAAAAACATGTCAAAATTTTAAAAATGGCATAATTTTTCAAAATAAACTAGAAAAATGAGGGCGAAATAATGTTCAAGAGATAATTCTACTCCCGTACCCCCACTTGAATTGTACAAAGTCCCTTTTGTACTAAGCATTAAATAAAGGTGAAGAGAAAAGTAGAATTAGAGCGAGAACTTCCCTGAAATTTGCTCCATAAAGAAGGAAGGCCCACGAAAAAGAGACGTGCCTTCGTATAAGCATCATGAACAAACTTCAATCCCTGAAATCACACTACCGACAAGCATAATTCTAAAAAGAAAAAATGAAAAATGAAAAACAAACCTAACTCACTTTCGTAGGAATCACGGTTGCATTTAGCGAATGCAACAAGCCTTTTAAACCACTTGGTGTCCCAAGTGGACGAGTGAAGTCTCGTGAGGGTTTAAAGGGAACACACCCACAAAGTTCATTTAAAATACTAATACAAGGTTATTGTGTTTTAAAATGAAAGAATTTAAACCAGAGGAAGGTTACGTCGTAACTCTTTTGAGGGAGTTATGCCGTAACTGGCAAAACCTGTCATAAGCTGCAAAGCGAGTGGTTATGGCGCAACCACTGAGATGGTATTACGCCGTAACTCTTGTCAGATCAGCAAACTGCAGCAGCAATTACTTCCTCGTTTCCTGCAAAAATGGTTAGAAAACACAAAACCCTACATAAATGGAAAGAAAACAAAATAAAGGGTTAATCTCTTTGCCCAATTACCCTAGTAGAAACTCTTGATTTTCTGGTAAGGGTGTTCAATGCCTTTTTTCTTTGTCTTCCTCACTGATATCGAGCAGTGGTTGGGCTTGGCTCAATTGCCTCTTGGTCCAATTTTTAAAGTTCTTGATCGTTCTCGGCATTTTGAAAATAGTTTTATCATCGTTAATCTTCAACCATACTAACCCTTCTTTTTCATTTTTAGCTAAACCCGACATTTCCTGAAAAGGCTTTCCTAAAATTACTCCCGTAAGTCCATCTTCTACAAATTCAATTACGTCGTCTAAAACCATAAAGTCTACCAAAAATGAATGAGTTCCAACGAAGATATGGATGTTAGTTGCAAACCCAAGAAAGTTATTCCCCTTATATTCTAACTCTTTCTTCATAACTCGGTTGTATCATTATCTTGACATGATATTGACTGGGGAAGTAGTGTCAATTAATGGGTGGAAGTCGATGAACCCGATTTTGCATGAGTTCTTGAGATAGTAGGGGTTTCTATGATGTAAGCGGGTTCCTACCTCATGAAATCTAGGTTGATAGGGTTGCGAAAAAGCCTTAACAGAGTTGTCTTGCCAATGGGCCATCTCGACGTCACTTGAGAGGTCTTCAGCACTTAATACTAAGTTATCCTCTTCCTCAAAATTGACGAAAACATCAAAATCTCTCCCCGAATCAACCTCTCCAGGATTCGGGGGGTCGCTAAGAAATTCTTCTAAAGCTTCTCCAAAACTGCCTACAAGGTCAATTGCACATACCTTTTCTAGGGTAGACAAATGTTCATTAGGTCTGAAAGTAGCAATTTCTCCATTAGCTTTAAGAGTCAACTTTCCAGCAAAGACATCCACCTTAGTATGGGCAGTGGCAAACATAGGCCTACCTAAAATGACTGGTATTCAGTTGTCTTCCGGAATGTCAAGAATCACAAAATCTACTGGGAAAAGGAATTTCTTAATCTTCACCAACACATTTTCAACGATGCCCAACGGCGATTGCATAGATCGATCTGCCATTTCAATTTTCATCTTGGCCGGCTTTAAGTTACCAATCCCCATACGCAAAAACATCGAACGAGGCATTATGCTAATACTGGCTCCAAGATCAGCTAGGGCATTACACATGTTTAGACTCCCGATTAAGCAAGGGAGAGTGAAACATCCCGGATCTTTTTCCTTTTATGGTAGCTCGTTCCTCAAAACCGCTGAACATCCTTCGTTGAGGTGAATTGTCTCATCAATGCTTAATTCCTGCGCAATATCATCATGATTAGTATTAATAGAAATATAGAATTATTGATTGGTAAGTTTACCGGTAAAGTTTGGTCCAGAAGTGACTGTCTTTCCATGCTGATTCGTCGCTTAACTTTTTCCGAAAAGGTCATAGGTTCTTCAAGGATAGTTTCTACAGTGTGGACAACTTCCTCCTCCCGAGCTACTAGATAATCAGAGATGGCTTCTGAACATGAGCTAACACTCTTCTCCAATCTCTTAATCCTGTCATCGTGAATTTTGAGAGAAGAGACTGTATTATCCACAAATGTTCTCGCCAATTTTTCAATCCTATCATCTCGTTCTCTTGATTCCTTGATGTGGTCAAGAATTTTTCTCTCAAGATCGCTCCCGGTTTTGGTCCCGAACACGCTCTTAACCCTCTCGACCCTGCATGCTTCAGCTTCTCTTTCTAACCTTCGTTTCTCGAAAATCTCTCCATAATTGTATTCTTGCTTTGTTATCGTCTTCATTACCTTATGATCGAAATTGTCTCTTGGTCCGTACCCTGTATCCATGTGCCACTTGTAGCAATGTTTAGAAATCTGCTAAATACATTCCAGGGCCTGGTCAGGAGTCATGCTAGGAATAGGTCTCGGTGAATCGAGAAGTTCTCGTGTTAGCGCATTAATCCCATGTTAGAAGACGTAGACGATCTGATGTTTGTTTAAATCATGGGTAGGGCATCGATAGAGTAGCTCATTAAATCTTTCCCATGCTTTGCAAAGCTTTTCTTCTCCAACCTGAACGAATTGATAGATTTTCCCAAGAAGCTTGGCCATTTTTGAAGGAGGGCAAAATTGCAGGACGAATTCTTTTCTAAGTTTATCCCATGCTCCTTTACAATCGTTAGGGAGTTTGTTATACCATCTTTTCGCTGTCCCAGTAAGAGTCATAGGAAAAATCCTTGCAGTGACTGAATAGCTCGGAGTACCTCTGACGTTGAAAAGAGAGGATAAGTGGAGAACTTCTTCTACGTGATCTTGAACGTCCTCATCTTCGTCTCCAGAAAACTTAAGTTCGTGTAGCTCTCGAATAATATGATCTGAAATAGAGTATTTTTCAGTGTGAGAATCCTGTGTGAAGCTTCGTTGGCAGTTCTTATTTGGTCGCTCCAAATACTGCTCCATAGTTAGGTCATCGATATTATTTTCATTGATGACCTCCGGTTCTGCGTCAGACTGTTTTGATTCGTAAAATGAGAAGATGTTGTGAATAGGAACCGGAGAGTAAACTTTCCTTCTCTGAAATTGCTTCTCCGGGTCGTCGAATGGGGTGGCCAGAAAAGGCCTCGAGCTGCAAGTCTTGTATCCTGACATTTTAAGAAAGAAAATTAAAAACAAACTTAATATGAAATCCTAAAATAGCTCCCCGGAAGCGGCGCCAAAAACTTGATGCAGGTTTTACTGACCAGGTTTTAATATTTATAAAGTCTCGTTATACCTATTGTCTACCCTAGTGCACTAACGGGCAGTGTACCCGGTCGTGTGTAGTGTCGTAATCAGTAAAGCCGAGGTCGTCCCAAGAGCTATGTGTGTTGGATTATTACTAAGTCTAGGTGTCACAAATTAATAATGGTTTCAATAGGGATTTAATTAATTAAACTACTAAAGCAGAATAAAACAGAATAAAAGCAAATAAATGATAAAGGGAAATCAATAGAGGAGAGTGGTGCTAACCTAGTTAATCCTCCTAGCTAGTTATGTCTACGCCTACTTACTTCCAATTACTTCAGGTGGGGTCAAAGTCGAGAGGACATCATTTGGTCAATTCACCCTAACCTATCAGCAAAGATGCCACCACAGGAGAAGTCAGGTGTCCCCTCATAAGTCCTGTTGTTCCTGGTCCCCTAAGCCAAGTCATTAAGTACCGCTACATGCTAGATTTATAATAGTGAATGCCCGGCCGATAGGAACTTAGACACGCACCCCCTAATTCTTAAGTTCATCCAAACGATAGGTGATCAGTTGGTCAAATCACACAAGTAGAAAGGGTTGTCAGTTGGTCATATCTTACCCTTCCCGTCTCAGTCCGCTCACCTAGGGTCAGTTGGTCATATCTCCTAGGAAATTGGCCTCTACCGCCATTCAAAACTACCGAACCAAGGGTGGCTACCAATAAACTATGCATGCATACACTTTGAAATAATTGTACGGAAGTAAAATAAACGCAAACAAAACAATTAAGGAATCATAACTAGGCCAACACCAAGAGGTGCTTAGCCGCTCATATTAATCATGCAAACCAATTCAATATTCAAAGGTACGAAATACATGAATTGAAAGTAAAAGAAATATAAAACGCTAATGTTTATCGTAGGGGAGTGATTTCTCCCTTGGAGACAGCTCCGTATGCTCCTCTAGACCTGCCTTGAGCTTTCTCCCACGTTCTCTGAGTGTTGTGTGTGGAATGGAATGATTAGAAATCCTGGAATTCGTGGGGTATTTATAGGCCAGATCTGGGTTACGGCGTAACTAATATAAGAGTTACGCCATAACCTTCTATTTCTTCGTATTTTGCACTAGATCTGCTGGTTATAGTGTAACCTTATGAGTGGTTACGCCGTAGTCTTCAATAAACTCGGTTACATTGTAGTAGATGTAGTAGTTACGGCGTAAGTATCAGCGGGTAAACCTCATTTGACCTAATATAGTTACGTCGTAACCTTTGGGAAGAGTTACGCCGTAACCTTCTGATAAGTTGGTTTTCTGAGTCACGCAATAGTTATGGCGTAATGTGAGAGACGAGTTACGCCGTAACTTCTTCAAAGTAGCATACTGTGATAAATCTTTAGATAATTCTCCAATTCCGCATCTCTTTAGCTCAAATGCTCGTAATTTACCTGAAAGTTGAAAACAATGGAAAACAAGCGTAAATCCATATAAATGATATAAATTACAAGCATTATCGGAGGAAATTGACACTTAATATTCAGGACTATTTGATGTTATCAGGGCTACCATCCTACATCTATCTTTATGTTTATGTTTTTAAATTTATGTATGTTTGTTTCAAGTTATCTAGAGTTTAGTGAGTCGAGTCTTGGCTTAGCAACGCCATGCTTTCCATGCTTGTAACATAAGATTTTTGACTTGCCACCACTAAATCGCATATCCAAAAAAACCCTTTGTTTCCCTACCGTAAGCCTAACGTTACAACCATTTTAAAGACCTCTTAGATAGTTATTCCTTGGTGCTTACGCCAAAGCGGTGGAGGTTTGATCTAGTCTCAAGCCTATGGTAACCTATGTACTATGCCAGGTAATGAGTGTTTATCTTCCATTTCCATTTACTATATTTCATATAAACTCGAGAGATGAGAGAATCCAAACACCCCTTGTGAGGTGCTAGTAAATAATTTTCGTGCTTGTTATGACTATTGCGGTGCTTTTACTTGTTGTGAATTATTTTAAACTCATGCTTCATGCCCCCTAACTTATAAATTGATTGGCCAAAAGCACATTTGCTTGAGGACAAGAAAATACCAAGTGTAGAGATATTTGATAAGGATTTAAAACGTACATTTTTAAGGGGTTATTTAAGCCCTTAATCGACCACTTTTATATCCGCTACTGCTTAATTTCGTTCCTTTTCACTTTTTAGGTCTCTTGGAAGCAAAATGCTGGAATGATGCACATTTTGACGAAAAGGAGTGAAAACATGAAGAAAACGACAAAGTCAAGATCGAAGCCACTCAAGCTGCTAAAACTGATCCTAACGGTGTCCCAATCAAAGGGCGACGTTGTCCCTCAATAAAGATTTGATAAAAACATGCACTAGACGTCTCAGTGGAATTTTTGCTCATAACACCTGACGGCGTCAGGATTTGAAGAAGAAGGGCATCACTCAGACTTTTCATCTCAGACGACCCAGATCCAGAACCAAGAGGACATCCCATCTGAAGCCCGATGGTGTCACAACTCCAAGGTGACGCCGTCCCATCGATAACTTGGCCAAGAAGAAAACCCTAATGACGGCGATCTGACGGTGTCCCACCTATACGGCGACGCTGTCACACTTGTAAATCTATATATAGAATTCAATTTTTCTTCATTTAGAGAAGTAGAATTTTGGAGTAAAAACCCTAAACGTTTGTAATCCGACTTGGACAGTATCTTAGGGTCCCAAACCCTATTTTACACATCAAGATAAGTGTTTTAATCCAATAGTATCATTATGTCTTCCATTTATTGTGTGTATACTTGCTTGCTTAACATGTCTAGCTAAATTTCTTGTGTGTTTGCTTAGATCTATGAAACCTAGTTATTAATTATTGTTAGGTTATCTCTTATCTTAATTGTAATTGGCTTAGGAGTGCAACTAGGCTATCGTTGTGTTTAAATGCTTGAGTAATCTTTGTGAAAGTTAGTTTATGATTGACCTAGTGGATTTCGTAGTCTAAAAACCCAAAGATAACCTTATAGTTAGTTTATGAATGACTTGTGGATTTCGTAAGCAAGACCAATAGGTAATCTCAAAGAGTTAGAGCATAGGCACACCCTACGACCTTAGAAAATACAACGCGTTAAAAATAAGGACGTGACAATTCAACCAACAATAAAAGATAACTAGGGAGTAATAGTATCTAGGTAAACACATTTTTAATCATCATACGAGCACATATCAAATAGACATAGCTACCCATAGTAATTTAGATAATTAGATAGTAGAAGTAATCGGTAGAAGTACCACCCCCAAACCAATTGCCCCGATATTTTACCCTTAGCTTTCTAAAAAACCAATAAAAAGATAAAAAAGAATCATCCTCAACCCCACCTTAGCGTAATACACTTCTTGCTAGCATTCCTATTCCCCTAGAGAACGATATCAATACCCGAGGCTTACTCAATACTACACTACAACGATTAGGTTCACTGCCTAGGGTGTTGAAAAATTTCTCAACGAAAAGAAAGTTCCTTTGACCCCGAACGCGCTTCGTACGCGCATCAGGTTTGCCATGTTTTCAGGTGCTGCTGTGGCGGGGTAGGCTTGCTGAGCTTGCAACCATGGCAGTGACTTGTATCTTGGTGGGCCATAACGATGTCGTGTTTGCAGCCATGGCTGGTTGGATGCCATTTTGGTTGTATAGGTTTGCTTTGCTGATGTTGTGACGCAAAATGCAACAATTTACATGGCACGATCGCTTTGATATGTGTAAAAACATGGTTACGTGCAGGTTTGTCATTTGTATCATGTGCGGTGTAGGCTAAGGAACCATGATATTTGATCATTTTTGTTTGTCTTGGTAACTGAAGTTTGCCGAAAAACATACCTTGGCGGGGTGACCATATGGTTACAGCCATGCTGTTTTTGGGGTACCACTTCCATTGGGCGATCATGATCTTTTCTGCAAATTAACTCTTCCGTGAGTGTGGCTTTTGTTTTTATGTTACTGTTACACACGAGCATCTGTTTCTTATGTTTCCACTATTACTAAGGATTTCTCAGGTACCACTTCTACTGAATGATGTTGTTACAGACAAGACTTTGGTTTTTATGTTGATGCTGGTGAAATGTGATTGTCTGAAACTTTGATTTCATGATCCTGGATTACAAATATGAAGAAATCCCCGTGAATGTTATTTTGTATAGTTGCGGTTTTTGGGCAGGCTAACCTACTCAATGGTCACCCTTTGTATTCCTTTTTCGAGGCTGTGATGAATTGGGGTTTGTTCGGTAAACATGATATGACCCGTATCTTGGCAGGGTGACATACAATTGTTGCAACCATGGAGAGTGTATCCTTTTTGCTTGAATATTCGCCCATTTGAGCCACCTGTCCAGCGACATTTCCACTTTTGTCGTGAAACTGATTGTGGACTCTTCACCGTTAACCTTCATTAGTTGCACTCACGAAAAAAAACTATTTGGTTAAGGCAATGAAGATACATGTACGCAATTGAATGTTTCGTTTTCATAATCTGCTGATACTGGTATCTTGGCAAGGCAGTTTGGAATTGCAGCCATGGCTGGCATTTTGTTTCAGATTTTACATGTGCAAATCTGAGCCTTAAGATGAGGTTATCCGCATGTTGGCAGGGCAACCCATAATGGTTTCTACCACGGTGGATTCATCCTTTTTCTTAACATGTTACTTTGGTATATGTTTGAGGTTACAATTGCTGCAACTGTAACCGTTGTTTTCAGACTGTCGCTGCAACTATCTTCAGATCAAAATATCGCCGGATAATTTTACGAAGGTATACCCGTTGGCATCTAAAAGGTAAACGAAGGGTGTGAGTGAAGATGAATAGGATGGGTCCGGTAGTATAAACAAATACGGCTATCTGGTGGCTTTATCCCAATAATGTTGTGCCAATGAGGTATGAGCATAATATACATTATGTTTCCTATTTTACTTTGCATTGCTCTGTTCATCAAAACCTTTATAATTTTTTTTAGAGTAAAGGCACTTGATAAAGAAGCTTAGTAGGAGAAATCTTGCTAATTGTTATGTAGATATATATTATATATAATATAAAATAAGGTCACTGACACGATGCCGATAGTTTTCTGCATATATATCTTTGTTGAGCGTACTTTATCAACTTCCGTCTGTTGGCATGGCACCCATCCACATTGTGGTTGCAGCCATGGCAGGCCTCTGGTACCGCTTCCATACTCACAGATCTGAGCGTCTCTATATATTAAAAGGATGACAATTGTTGTCGGTGTAGTGTGGCCTGTACATTGGCCTGATAGAATGTGTTTTTGTTACCTTGGTCCAAGACATGAATGTTAATAAGTGCAGTTAATGTTGTGATGATTATGTATGCATTGTAAGGTCACTAGGGCGATGACGATAGTTTTCTGCATTTATGTATTTGGTGAGCGTACTTTATCAACTCCCGTGTGTTGGCAAGGCAACCACATCCACATTGTGGTTGCAGCCATACTGGGTCTCTGCTACCGCTTCCATACTCGCAGAGCTGAGCCTCTATATATATTAAAAGCCATGAACGGCGCTGTCGTTTTCATGTGATAACATGTAAGTAAACCATTTTTAAAACACACAATAAACCAAATACTATTTTTTTTACATCCACTTCTCCTCCACAGATGAAAACAGTTTTGCTCACATGTGCTGCTGTAAATATATGCATTTTACTTATACAATATCTGACCTTACCATTCGAAACTAAAAGCCAAGTTTTTTACTAGTTGCATAGGTCCTTTTAGTTCACTCCAAACACTGCACTGTGTTTCCATGTATTATTACATATGCTCATTTTTTGTTTCTTACTAATGTTGCAGTCACTGAAACAGCCATACGTGTGTCGTTACAGGCTTTTTCTGCTTTGTTGGTTGAAGACACTGGAAAAGATATGCAGCAGATTCTCTCTCAAATGGTATAACTTTGATCTATCTTTTATGTTAAGCTATATACTAACCTTTCTACCAGATAGAAAGATTACTCAAAAAATGTAACCTGCGCACATTTACTTATGATCACATTGTTGCACAATAAATATATGCACTTCTAAAGCATGTCTGTGCACCTACACTTTACCAACATAAAATAGCCAGTGTCAACAAAAATCGCTGATAATGTGATCCACAATACTCCTAGAATTACTTTAGAAATTTCAAATGGTTATACAACTATGTATGATACTTTCTTTTTTTGTCTACCATCAGTTACTAATACAAGGATTTCTTTTTGCCGTGTATACCTGATCATCAATCTAAAACAGAAAAGACTTACATTTACCATATTTAGCTAGCTGCCTTTCTAAAACTGATTATCCCATTCTTTGTTGTTACATTCAAGTTCGAAGTTCCCATTTGAATCGCCCTTTACATTTAAACTAGAATTTCAGTTATCATAATTCTGAAAGCTTTAACATTTAATTTTACTCCTTACACAGTAACAATCAACTTATTGTAACAGGTTGCGCATTGCACTACCAGTAGAGCCAACTACTTATGGAACAAACCAAAGGCTCCCAGAATCAATTTAACACTAGATGGCTACAACATCATCATAGCAAGACAGCAAGCTACAACAGATATAAAAAACACGTATGTTCCAACAAAATTAATATGGCACCATAAAACTTAAATTTATTAACAACTGAAACATTAAAAAAAATTAAAAAAAAAATAAATAAGATGTTCTGTTAGCCTTAATAATTTTTATTAGAAGTGATGGTCATTCACACTTAGGAACTTTGTATCGTGTGTTAGATATCGTGATAGAATAGTCAACGGGCTCGTGGACTGGGCTAAGCTAATTGGTTAAATGTTAAGGTATGCTAAGCCGTGTATAAGCTTAAGCATCCCAAGCCCAATCTAAGTCCACGAAAAGCCCATGGAAAGCCTTTAGGGCATCAAGTCCCTTGGACTATAAATACCCCTCAAATGGTCATTTGAGGGGTGTGCTTGAAAGTGTGTGTGTGTGTGTTTTTCTTTATTGAATATACAACATCTTGTGTTTATCTATTCTCACATCATACACGGATTCTATATCATTCAAGTCACCATCTTTCTATTCTTTCTTCTTAAGCATAACGTTTGTGTTTGTGTTAACGTGGTATTTGTATTGGGTTTGTGATAAGGTTGATAGATTTTAGGTCCTACAATTGGTATCAGGCGGTTCCGAATCAGGGTAATCAGATGGGTCAGAATGTTGGAAATAGAGCAGTGGGTAATCAGAATGGGAATGTTGCAGCTCCAGTAGTTGGGAATTATGGAAATGTGAATCAGGGTAATCAGGTTAAGTGTTATAACTGTCAAGGATTGGGTCACATGGCAAGGAATTGTCCAACTAAGCCGAAAAAGAAGGATCTTGCGTATCTTCAGAAAGTTATTCTGTTGGCACAAAAGGAACAATCTGGACTTCAATTGAGTGCTGAGGAACATGACTTCATGGCTATTATGGATGATTTGGAAGACCTCGAAGAACTCAATGCAAACTGCATCTTCATGGCAAATCTTCAGGAGACTAAGTACGACACTGATTCTGACGCACCTCCTGTCTATGACGCCAACGCAGTATCTGAGGTACCAATCACTGATCCATGCTATAACAATGTCATATTTGATGTGTTTACTCATGACGAACAGCATTCTGTGACATCAGCACCTACTTATGATACATACATGGACAATCCGAGTTGTAGCAATACTAACTCTGAAACTCCAAATGTGGATCCTAGTGGAGGCTGTGTGGCACAAAATACTGAGACTGATGAGGAAACTCGTGCTTATTTTGAATCATTAATCAACAACTGTGGCATTGAAATTGAGAAAGTTAAAAAGGTCAATCGCGATGTTAAGGCCGCGAATGCCAAATTGACCGCTGAGCTTGAGAGTTACAAGGAGAACGCAAAAGCTTTTGAATTTCAGAAAAACAAAGAATCAGAATTAGAAATTGGTTATCGAAATTTGGTTTCTAAAGAAAAAGAATTGCAACTCAAGTATAACACACTTGATGTGAATTCGAACTTGAAAATTAAATCTTTAAACAAGGAAATTTCTGATTTAAATAACCAACTTTCCAAACATAAAGACATGTTTTCTAATCTTGAAAAAGAGAAGAAGCAGTTGATTACTGATTTTTCAAAACGAGAAGATTCTCTTCTTGATGAAATTCTTGATAAGAATGAAAAGATAAAAACTTTGGAAAATTTGCTTCTTAAAACGGGTCATTCTGCTCAAACAATCAAGATGCTTTCTAATCAAGTAAATCCGCGTTTTCATACTAACAATAGAATGGCACTTGGTAACGACCCTTCTTCGTTCCTCAAGAAAGCTCAGAAATCTCAGAATGTGTTAAACAATGGAAAAGCTTTACATGAACCCATTATTGTTCGTGATTCTCTTGAAACGTTAGAACTATCTGAGGAGAGTAGATCAAAAATGAAACAAAAGAATCCGGAAATCAAACCTATTGATTATAACAAATGGAACAAAATTAACGGAATTACTTTTGTCAATCAAAAAGAAAAGTCAAAGTTCTCCATCACACAAAATGTTTCAAACAAAGAGTCAACTCCTGCTTCAAAATCTGTTTCAAAACCAGTCGTTGTCTCAAAATCTCTTTCGAACATTGAACAAATGTCTTCAAACAATCCTTTTAACTCAAGTGATGCGAGAAGTATTTTAGACAATGTGAAAACGAGAATTGTGGATCTTCAAGACACTGTTAAAACTAAAACCACTATTACACCTAATAACTGGTTCTCTAGTTTTGACATCGAACAAAGAAAGTTTTTTGAAACTCAAATTGCCCCTCAGCTGAATGCCATCAGTGCAAGGGTAATTCATTTTGAACAAGCGTTTTTGAAAGAAACAGCTGACTTTGTCAAGGACCATAAATCCCTGGTAAAGCAAGCTACTGACTGTGTTGAACAAATCAAAGTTTTGGAAAATTTAAATGACTCTCTCTTCGAAGATGTTCTGACTACTGATATTATGTCCATCATTTTGCAAACATATTCTGTTGAAGATCATGAAAGACTCCAGTCTGAGACCTCCAAAATTGTTTCAAAATATGAAAAAGCACTTGAGAAACTTGAAAAAGAAAATGTCTCATATTTTAAACAACTTGATCAAAAAACTGAGGAATGCAAGTATGACAAATTGTCATATGAGCGTGCCTACAATGACATGAAAGCGAAAAATGATCTTTTGAGGGCTCAACTGGAATGTCAAAAAGGAAAGGCAGTGGATACTGTGATTAAAAAACCATTGACTGCGGAGAAAGCAAATGTTCCCAAACCGGTTTTAAAACCAAAAATGTCTGTTTCTATGCCTCCTCCAAAAGTCAATGAGAAAAATGTTTCATCAAAACCAGTCACTCCACCTGCCCTACCTAAACAATATGTTGATAAGGGAAAAGCGGTTATCGAGAAACCAAAAGTTTTAGCTCCTGGCCTTTTTAAGATGAGTACCACTAATGCGTCTGCCTCCACATCTAAAACATCTGGAACAAACGTCATAAGTTTAGAAAAGCACTCTAAAGAGACTAGGAAAGCTGAAACCACTTCTCTAGATAAGAATGTGAATCCTAATGAGTGTGCCTTACCTTCTACAGGACTAGGAAGCACCTCTAGGAGCAGCAGACTAAAGCCTAAGAGCAATACAAGGAACAATAGAGTCTCGCTGGCCTCTAAGAGTAGTCGCTTAAATAAAGAGAAGAAAGTAGAAGAACACCCTAGGAATTTACCGCTTTGTAATAAGAAAGACATTTCATCTGAATGTAATGAACCTATGAAATCTGCTAAGTTTAATGAATCTGTTGAATCTGTTTGTTTAACTTGCAAGAAATCTTTATCTAATGTTCATGATGATTGTGTTTCTAAGAATGAGATTGTTAAGCCTGTTATGAAGAATGTTCCCAAAAGAACTTATGCTAAACGAATAGGAAGACTAGTTGCGAGACTTAGGCTTTACACTACTGATAGGGAGCATAATGTTTACTTTAGGGATGACATTTGGAAACCCACGGGTAGAACTTTCACACTCGAGAATGGAAGAATGAGTGATGCACCTGTCTTACCAATAGATGACTTCTATGAGTGTGATCAGGATTTTACCTCTAACCCAAAGGAACCAAAATCAAAACGGTTTCCAAAATCTTCTTCTTCTGTGATTGGCAGGTTATCGAAATATGTCTTTGGATCGTCGACTCGGGTTGCTCCAAGCACATGACCGGGAATCTGAAGCTGCTGATCAATTTCGTCTGGAAATTCATGGGAACCGTACGTTTCGGAAATGATCATGTAGCAGCTATCATGGGTTATGGAGATCTACCTTTTGGAAATTATTTGATCACTCGGGTTTACTATGTCGAAGGGTTGGGACACAATTTGTTTTCAGTCGGGCAGTTCTGTGATGCAGATTTAGAGGTTGCTTTTAGGAAAAATGCTTGCTTCGTTAGAAACTTGGATGGCACTGATCTCTTAACCGGGAATCGTGATACAAACTTGTATGCTATCGACATCAATCAAATGGCCTCTTCATCACCAATATGTCTTATGACACGAGCATCTGGAACACAGTCCTGGTTGTGGCACAGACGGTTATCCCATCTCAATTTCGACACCATCAACAAAATTGCCAAAGACAACATCGTCAACGGACTTCCAAAGTTCAAATACACCAAGGATCACTTATGTCCATCATGCGAACAAGGAAAAAGCAAAAGAGCATCATTTGAATGACCACCCCTTAGGGGGAGATTGTTAGCCTTAATAATTTTTATTAGAAGTGATGGTCATTCACACTTAGGAACTTTGTATCGTGTGTTAGATATCGTGATAGAATAGTCAACGGGCTCGTGGACTGGGCTAAGCTAATTGGTTAAATGTTAAGGTATGCTAAGCCGTGTATAAGCTTAAGCATCCCAAGCCCAATCCAAGTCCACGAAAAGCCCATAAGAAAGCCTTTAGGGCATCAAGTCCCTTGGACTATAAATACCCCTCAAATGGTCATTTGAGGGGTGTGCTTGAAAGTGTGTGTGTGTGTGTTTTTCTTTATTGAATATACAACATCTTGTGTTTATCTATTCTCACATCATACACGGATTCTATATCATTCAAGTCACCATCTTTCTATTCTTTCTTCTTAAGCATAACGTTTGTGTTTGTGTTAACGTGGTATTTGTATTGGGTTTGTGATAAGGTTGATAGATTTTAGGTCCTACATGTTCAAAGATCCAAAAACATAAATATTAACGTGTCTTAGTCAACATATCCAATCAAGCCTACCCATTTGCAACATTGCTTAAACCCAAAATAGATTTCAGAAACACCAAAATAAACCATATCAATACACCATCCCCTTCAGCTTCTCAATGAATGACAGGAGCTCCTGTGCTCACTTCTGCTTCTTCATGACATTAACCAAAATCACTGAGGCTTCGCTCAAATCTTCAGTTTGCAACTTGGTCAACTCTGAAATACTTTGCACACAAGAATCAAAAGGATACAAAAGCTCCAACTCTCCAATGACATACTCCCTCTCAGCCACACGAGACCTAATGTCTTGGGATTTTTTCATTAACTCTCCTTCATCCACCATAGTCACAGTCACCTCCCTCTGAAATCGAACAACCATCATATCCCTGACAAGACTAGAACCAGCAGCAGCAGCAAGCTCTTCACAGAAAGACATTGGTGTTTTCATCTTTTTTTCTTTTTTTTTTCCTGCCTTTTTTTTGTTCTAAAATAGATCTTCTTTGCTATGTGTGTGTTTTAAAGAACAGATTTTTGTTAAGTTATAATTTCTATAGTGTGATAGTACATGACTTATGAGGCCTTTGATTTGACTGCCTCCCTAGAGCCACCAAATCCAAAAGAAAGTAATGATGAATTTGGATTCCCCATAAACAACCATTAATTAGGCAACATTTCACATACTTGCCATTATTTTTCCAAATGCACTCCCCTAAAAAATCAATCTGCTCTTATTAAAAAAAGAATATAGGAACCAGATAAAAAAAAGTATATGTATATATATGAAACCAGAAAAAAAAAGAAAAAAAAAGAGATAAAAACTAGAAACATGATAGTTGCAGAATTTAACCATTGTAGATAGAGAATGAACACTAATATATCTTAAATGCACGCGAGTTGAACCAGTGCAGATCATTTCTTTACTTACAATCCAGCTTTGTTGGTTTAATGGCACGTCAAACCTGGGATCATTTGTGCAATTTATAGATCATCCTAGATCTGACATGCCATTTAATCAACAAACCTGGATTGCAGCTGAACAAACAGTCTACAGTACTTGGTATGCGTCATTATATTCTGTCGGGTCATCAAATGCTCTTATTTAGAAGCCTATTTTACAGTAAGGAAACTGTAAAGCTCTATTTGTTCCATTTTTGACCCGCATTCACTTAATGCCCATTTTTTTGTTTAATTGTTGCTTGCTTATCCATTAGCTTAATAATTGTTTATAATGAGTGTTGTTAAACAGTCGAATTGCTTATTTAAGATTTTATCGGTAAAAGTTATGGATTTCAATAAATGTTTTGCCGGATATACTTATGTGTTCTGTTTTACATACTTCTTAATATTTCATTTTTAGACGACATTTAATTAAATTCAGGGTCTGAGAATAGTGGTGTTTGTGTGGCAGGATGGGCATAATTCTTTCCCAGTTTGTCAACATCACTTGCTAACTGATGAGAATGAATATAAAACTTGAAATGAGCGAGAGAAGGAAGCCCAAAAAGATAGGAAAGGAGCTGATAATGCAGTATGCAGCTGCAACAAATACACCCGGTAATTACAAGATTGTACACCCGTTTTAATATTGGTCTTACGCTTATATTTTTGGCCTATAGGTAACACCATATGGTTGGAAAATCTAATTTGGGGTTCTAAATTTGTGTTCAGATTTTGGTTTGGTTTTGGGTCAACTTCACTCTGAGGTGTGTACTGGAATCGCATATCATCTAGGAGAGGCCAGCGTCGCTCAGGTTGCGATTGAGGTAATCATGATAGTTGTAGGGATAAAACTGTATGATCAATCTAATTGTGCTTCGATCTAATCACTCGCTATATTTCTCACAGTTTCAAGAATATCACTCTCACTTCACTGCGAAAGTCACTTTTATACATACAACCCATGTAAGGTTGGAGGCGGCGATGCAGCAACCTACCGGCTCTATTGTTTGGAACAAAGTATTCACAGGTAAAATTTACTCCATTATTTGCTACTGCATAATGTTTTGTGTGACCATCGTTCATATGTGGTAACTGTGTGATTGAAAATATGTGCATGCAATATGCAATTCAGAATCTGTCATGGCACATTGACTGCTCTTAAGCCTGTACTGCACAATTTGGATTCACTCTTTTTTTCACTGCATAGCACATTGACTGCTTTTTTTGATGAAATGAGAATCTTTGATTCACTATTTTTTTCTTCAAGCATGCACTGCACATCTGTACATATTCCATTATTGAAATTTTATCATACAAAAACACTCAACTGAAGCCTGTATATTATATGCTTTAATCACATCAAGCCTGTATACATTGAATGCTTTAATTCACTATTTTAAACCAAACACTCATCTGAAATTTGATCTATAAAAAGCCTCTCCACCAAACATTCATTCACCAAAAAATAATCTGAAACAAACTACACCATGAATTCCAACAAGAAAAAAGGTTTCTCTTTTTCATTTCCATCTTTATATCAGAAGGTCACACCATGAGCACATACATTGACTTTTTTATTTTTTTTATGTGCAGAAATCATCTATATTTCAAGCAGTGAATCAAGCTTAGAAGGTCATGAGCTTCCTATGCCATGTGAAGACTACCTTCCAATTGATTACTGTGGCTCAGGCTCTAAAAAAGAAGATGCTAGGAGGATTAAAACTCCAAAACAGCTTGCCCGAAAAAATGATGATATCATGGCTAAAACTCCAAAACGATTGCCAAAGAGGCTTTTAATGCCAGGGCCAAGATTCTTGGCCTTCCAATGCTCATTTTTCTGAAGAGATATGTATGAAACCATTTGCCAAAGATGGGTCAAAAGGAAAGGGGAAAAAAACTAGGGGTTAGTCATGAATGATGTATGTTGGTCGTTTCTCTATGACTTAAATGCCCTTCAATAAAAGTGTTGTAAGCTTAGGCATGATGGTGTTGGTGGAAATTGAATATGTTGTTGCTGTAATGCAGTTTTGTTGCTTATGTATTAGTACTGATTCCATATGCAGATGTAGGATTTCATATACTTTTGACTCATAGTTTTAGTGCACATATACAAAAGAGATGCGCAAGGTTACAAGAAACCATTGTTTTGGTGCGCACCAATAAGGCACATATATACAAAAGAAAAGCACATATTATACATTTACTTTAAACCTATTATGTCGGCATCTATCTTTAAGAAAACACATCGCGGCAACGCGCGGGCTCTCCACCTCGCATGGACAGTGTCGTGGGCTCACCAAATGTTTTTGCACCATCTGAAAATTGTAGTTGTAACCTTCAACTTATGGCACTTGAGCAAGATTTTGTATACATATCCCTTTCTTTTTAGATCTTTATTTTAAACCATTAAACAATCTGTTAGTTTCATATTTAAAGTAGTTATGCATTTAATGCAAAATAAAGGAACATAAAAATTAACTTAAATATATAGTATTTTTTATTTAACAAAGTCCAAGTTTCCTTTTATATTCATATTAAACATCGCCCGTGGACATTATTTAGCAAAACTCTTATTCTAATATATATATATTTTTTTAACGCAATGCATTCGAAACCACCTCAAAAAGGGAAACCAAGATACAGGACAGGGACTTCCATCGGGTTACTATTTCCTTTGACGTGGATTATACCGTCAACCATCATATTTTTTCCCCATTACTAGGCGTGTACTCGTGTATTGCAAAGATATTGTGGTTAAATGTTTCATGTAACGTTTAGCAATTGCAGTTGTCAAATCTTCATCATCTTCGAAGACGACAACAACATCATACCAGTTCAACGTTAACAAATTGAAATTGAAATATGAATCGGGATTGAGATGAATTTATAAAGAAATAAAAAAATGGTAAAGATTGGGTAGTTTTAGAAACAAAAACTGTTTTTAATTTAACTATTTCAAAAAATATTTTTAAAAACGTTTATATGTGTAAAAGTAAACAAATTATTAGAATTTAAGTTTTAAAGAGTATTTTGGGATAACACGTTACTCATTTTTAAGGATTAAGAAAAAACGTTTTTGCATTATATATATTAGATGAATTCTCGTGAAAAGCGACGGTGTATATTGACAAATAGTTATACTTGCATACTTGTGCTTTTGGTGTGATCATTGCGAGTTCAATTTGTGGTTATTACAATAAAAAAAAATTATGGATTAAAAATGAAAAATATAAAAGTTTTAGGATTAAATAATAATTAAACTATTAAATTAATGGTAGATGGTATCATTTTTAATAAGTTATGTAAAAGAGAATTTGAAATTTTAAAAGTTACTTTGGATATAAGACATTAGTTTATTTACATTACATTCTATATTACATAGTTTTGAATGAATTTTAATGCAAATTGCTCTTTGGCGTGTACTGAGACCCCTAAACAACATTGGTAATACTAGCATGGTACTCCGCAGAAAGCAGCGGTTCGGAGGTGAACTGTGTTTAACAATTTTCTAATTTTACATTTTCTTTTGCCAAATATTGTTTAACAATTTCTAGAAATGAAAGATGATAATTTTTAAAAATTGTGTGTTTGTGTTTCGAGACTAAATAATTAATATGTCATATTATTATATATGCAAATTCAAAAAGTTATTAATTTTAACTATTGTAACATACATCCAATTTAATGTGCAATTAGTGTATTTTTAAAGTTTTAATTTAAAAAATTACTAATAATAGCAAGTGTGTAAGTTTAAAATTTTTAAAACTTCTAAAAATAAAAGTCCTAAATGCTTTATATATACTAAAGATAAAGATAAAGATAAAGATAAAGATATATGATAGTTTTTAACAATATATCTTAGAGTAAACTGCAAAAATCATCCCCTTGGTTTGTGATTTTTGGCAAGTGTCATCCCTATCTCAAACCTTTGGCATTAATCATCCCTAAGTCCATAAACTATCGACACTAATCATCCCTGATACTAACACCGTTATATTCTCCGTTAGCTCTCACTCTAAAGTGGCAACGTTAGTCCATTAACCAAACGATCTTTGCAACGTTAGTCCTTTCTACCAACAGTCGTTTCTAATTAAATAAAAATTTGGTTTTCTTAGGTAACTCGTCCGTATTCTTACGTTTTTGTCCCTTTTTATACGTTTTCGTCCGTTTTCAAACATTTTCGCCCGTTTTCCTACGTTTTTGTCCGTTTTATACGTTTCGTCCGTTTTTACACACTTTCGACCATTATTATACGTTTTCATCCGTTTTAACACATTTTCATCCGTTTTAACATGTTTTCGTCCGTTTTTCTTATATTTTCGTCTGTTTTTTTACATTTTCGTCCGTTTTAACATGTTTTCGTCTCTTTTTACACGTTTTTGGCCGTTTTTATACGCTTTCGTCAATTTTAACACGTTTTCGTCCATTTTTCTTACGTTTTCGTATGTTTTTTTTACGTTTTCGCCCGTTTTAACACGTTTTTGTTCGTTGTTATATGTTTTCGTTCGTTTTAACACATTTTTATCCATTTTTCTTACGCTTTCGTCCGTTTTAACACGTTTTCGTCTGTTTTACACGTTTTCGGCCGTTATTATGTTTTCGTTCGTTTTAAAACGTTTTCGTCCGTTTTAACACGTTTTCGTCCATTTTTCTTACATTTTCGTCTATTTTTTTTACGTTTTCATATGTTTTTACACGTTTTCGCCGTTTTTATACGTTTTCGTCTATTTAAACATGTTTTCGTTCGTTTTCACACGTCTTCGTCCACTTTTCTTACGTTTTTCGTCTGTTTTTTTACGTTTTCGTCCGTTTTCACACGTTTTCGTATGTTTTTACACGTTTTTTACCGTTTTTATACGTTTTCATCCGTTTAACATGTTTTTGTCCATTTTCGCACGTTTTCGTTCATCCTTCTTACGTTTTTGTATTTTTTTACGCTTTCATCCATTTTAACACGTGTAAAAACGGACGAGAATGTATAAAAACATATGAAAATGTATAAAAAAGGCCGAAAACTTGTAAAAACAAACCAAAACGTGTTAAAACAGACGAAAACGTAAAAAAAAGACGAAAATATAAGAAAAAAGGATCAAAATGTTTAAAAATGGACAAAAACGTAGCAAAACGGGCGAAAACCTATAAAATGGACAAAAACGTTTGAAAACGGATGAAAACGTGTTAAAACAGATGAAAGCGTATAAAAACGAACGAAAACGTGTTAAAGCGGACGAAAACGTATAAAAATAGACAAAAACGTGTAAAAACAGATGAAAACGTGTTAAAACAGACAAAAACGTAAAACAACAGACGAAAACGTAAGAAAATAGACGAAAATGGGTTAAAATGGACAAAAATGTGTTAAAACAGACGAAAACGTATAAAACTGCCAAAAACGTGTAAAACAGACAAAAACGTGTAAAACAGACGAAAACGTTTTAAAACGGACGAAAACGTAAAAAAAACAAACGAAAACGTAACGAAAACGGACGAAAACGTGTTAAAACGGACGAAAACGTAAAAAAAAGACAAAAACATAAGGAAGACGGACGGAAACGTGTGAAAACGGACGAAAACATGTTAAAACGGACGAAAACATATAAATACGACCGAAAACGTGTAAAAACAGATGAAAACGTGTTAAAAGGGACAAAAACGTAAAAAAACAAACGAAAACGTAAGAAAAACGGACGAAAGCGTAAAAAAACAGACAAAAACATAAGAAAAGTGGACGAAAACGTGTGAAAACGTGTTAAAACGGACGAAACTGTATAAAAACGGCCGAAAACGTGTAAAAATGTAAGAAAAACGGACGAAACGTATAAAAAGGGACAAAAACATAGCAAAATGGGCGAAAACGTATAAAAACGGACGAATACTTATAAAAAGCAGACAAAAACGTAAGAATACAAACAATTTACGTAAGAAAACCAAATTTTTATTTAATTAAAAGCGACTGTGGAAAACTAGAGGGGGGGGTTGAATAGTTTTGCCGATTTTAAGTTGATTTCAAAAACTTTAGATTCGATATTATGTGAATTCGTATGGATGTTGAAAACGTATAGATCTAATGATAATGCAAGCAAATAAATAAAGTTAAGGGATAGAAAAGACACAACCGATTTATAGTGGTTCGGCTACAAGGTCACCTTAATTGCCCTACTCCACTCCCCGAGTCACCTACTCGAGAGTTCAAGCACTATGTCAACAAACTCCTTCACTTGGCGGAGAAGCCTTCACAACGTTGCTTACACTTTTTCCGGTACAAAGCTAGATACCGAGTCCGTAGCACAGTGGACCAAACCACCACAACTATTACACAACAAATATGTGAAATATCAAATACAAGATCTTTGCTACAGAAATCTTGCGGAGTGACAAATCAATCAAGGACCCCTTGCTTGGACGACTTGTAGAATGCTCGTGATCTCGCCTTAGAGAAGGACCTATATGAGGATCACAAATAGAAAGAAAGAAGAACAACTCTCTAGATCAAGTGATCTATATGTTAGAAGAGAATGAGAGTGTATGAGAAATTTAGTAAGAAGAGTGGTGAGTTAGAATGAAGAAATGGCTCTCTATTTATAGGCAAAATTCTTCACTGATCCCCGGATCCCACGGATCCCTTCCACTTGGGATCCGTCTAGTGTAATCCTAGGGATCCGTGGAACGCTCCTCTTTGCCCATGGGTTTTTTTGGTTATGGGTCATGGGTTATGGGTTGGTCCATGGGTTTTCTTTGGATTCAATTTATCTAAGTATACATTGTATCTAGTCTACTTGGTTATGGGTTAAGATCCATGGGTTATGGTCCATGGGTTATGGTTTTTACCTATCCTAATAAACTATTACAACAAATGATTAATTATTACATTTTTGTATTTAAATGGCTATATGTAAATGCTTTACAAAAATAACATGTATCCTTATAATTATACTTAAGATAACATTATATTTGTTATCAACAAAACACAAAGAGATCGCAAAATATTAATAAACGTTTTTACGGTTTATTTGTATTAACAATCTCTCCCTTTTTGTTGATGACAAAACATAATGTTATGATGAGTAAAACTTAAGAATAGATGTAAGTTTTGAAAGCCCCTAAGTTTTACTTCTTCTCCCCCTTTTTGTCGAAACAAAAAGTTAACCCTTGGAAGAAATAAACATAAAAGTGTGGAAAAATTAGTCCACGTATTACTAACTCCCCCTTGACGGTAGCTCCCCCTTGTTTGGGGCGTCAAGTGAAGAAAAATAAAAATCCTACAAAAAGAAAGGTTAGTAACATGCTTATATAATCTTGTGGTTGCCGAGAATCAAGATTGGGAGCCAAGGTATGTAAACAAGGCCTTGTAATAAAACATCAAAGTGTAGTGGTATTTATGCCAACTACAAGCATGTAAAAATAAGAACAAGACTTGTTCTTGAAAATGACATCAAAAGAAAAAAAAATACTAAAAGTAGAAAATAGTAGTAGTGATTCCTTCCATGCTTGCATAAGGTTATGGATGGAGGTTTTGATGAGTGATGGTATTGATGCGATCAAGGATGAGGTTGAGTATGAAACGCATTTCTTCCCTAAATTCTATTGCAATTTCCCTAGTGGATTAGCAATGTTCACAATGTAAATGATGTGGGTAATGAGTGCGGAAGTTTTCCGGGTTGTTTTGAGTTGAGTTATGCGGAAGTTGTGGTGGAAAAATAGGAAAATATGGATCAATATTCGGAATGTTTGTAAATGGTGGTGGAAAAGAACCTAGATGTTCTTGTAATGTGATGGGAGCTAATGGTGGTGATGTTTCAAGATCTTGAAATATAGTATTTGGAGATGTGGGTGGTGTTGAAAAGACTATTTCTTTTTCTTTAGGTTGGTTAGATCTTGTTAGAGTCTTAAGGAGTTCCAAAAGAGTTATTTTAGGTGGTGATGAAGTTGGTGTACTTGTTGGTGATGAGGGAGGTGCTATAATGGAAGCATCTTGTGGTGAGTTATTTGTTGAGGATGAACCATTTAAGGTTGGTTTTGCTAAACAACAAGATCGGATACTAACCGTGCGGATATCCTAGCATTTGATTGTGGTATTTTGGATGGTGGAAGTACAAAGGTTTGGATATCATGATTGTTTGTACTAGATGATTCTCCTAAAGGGTTTTTGGATGACATGATGAAGTGTGTTTGTGAGAAGGAGATGGAGTATGCAAGCATTTTGGGAGTTCTATATATAGAAAAACAAAGCATTGTAATGAATGCTTGACCCAAAATGTGGATTAAAATCTAATGATTAGATATGAATTCAAGGCATGTGATCATGAGAACACAAGCATTAAAGAGCATACTCCCAAAAATGAAACAAATGTGGATTTTTCATCCAAAGTGAAAAAATAGAAGTTGAAAACAACTTCTGTTCCACGGATCCCACAGATCCTTACCTTGAGGGATCCGTCCAGCATGAAGGCTGGGATCCGTGGGTCTGGTGATTCAGGCAGCACAAAATTTTCCTTTTGGAAACATTTTTGCCTAGTGTGTGCCTATATGCAAACTATTTGGTGTTTCGGTTATCTCGACCCCTAAAAAGAAATAGAAAATAAACTAGAAGTATAAAACCATCCTATTGAGATAACCCGAAAACACGTATTTAGTACATAAGTACGTAATTTTGTGTTATCAATGCTCCTAATTCATTGTTGCTTAAATGAATGTACCCGAAAACACATATTAGTTATGTGTCCCCTTTAGCATTCAAAAGACATGAGATGCAATGAAAACGGGTTTTTACTTTGTATTAATAATGAAAAAGCGATTTTTCCTAGACGTGAGAAATTGCATTTGTGAAATTGAAACAGGAAGGTATCATCTTTTTAGAAAACATTGTGAAAGTAGGTTTTCTTTGAAAATGTGTATAAGAAAGCTATAAGTGGAAAACTCATCTTGGGTTTTGAAGATTCCCGTATTGTTTGTGAGTTGTGCGTGAAATAGAAATCCTAGACTCAGAAAGAAGAAGGCTAGTGTTTACATACCTTGTAGAGTCAATTAAGTTACGACGTTTGTTCCATTAGACCAAGACCAAGACGAAGTACGTTGAATTGTTCCCGCTTCAACGGTTTGGTGAGGACGTCGGCTATGTTATCTTCGGATGCTACCTTCTCAATAGAGATGTTCCCTTTTTGAACATTGTCTCTTAGGAAGTGATGACGAATCTCTATATGCTTAGTGTGAGAATGCAATACCGGATTCTTGCTTAAGTCGATGGCACCTTTGTTGTCACATAGGATGGCTATGTCGCTTAGATGGATGTCGTAGTCTACTAACGCTTGTTTCATCCATAGTGCTTGTTGGCATGCTTTGCCGGCAGAGACGTACTCGGCTTCGGTTGTTGATATTGCAAGTGCCGTTTGTTTCTTAGAAAACCAAGATGTTAAACAACATCCCATAAAAGTACATACCCCACTTGTACTTTTTCTATCAACGTAATCACCTGCATGGTCAGAATCTGCATATACAATTGTTTCTACTCTCGTGCCCTTAGGATACCATAATCCTAATTGTGTTGTACCCTTAATATATCTAAATATCCTTTTTACAGCTTCTAGGTGTGATGTTTTAGGGTCTTCTTGAAACCTAGCACATAAGCAAACACTAAACATGATATCCGGCCTACTTGCCGTGAGGTAGAAAAGGCTACCTATCATGCCACGATATTTAGTATTATCTACGGATTCTCCGTCTTCATCTTTTGTGAGTTTGGTGTCGGATGACATTGGAGTCCTAATTGGTTTTGACTCTTCTAGACCGAATTTCTTTAACATCTCCTTGATGTATTTAGATTGATTGAAGAAGATACCATCTTCTACTTGTTTTATTTGTAGACCAAGAAAGAAACTAAGTTCTCCCATCATACTCATCTCGAACTCGTCATGCATGATTTTAGAGAAATCATCACACATGTCTTGACAAGTGGATCCGAATATAATATCATCTACATATATTTGTACTATGATTATATGTGACTCTCTTTTCTTAGTAAAAAGTGTGTTGTCAACTAACCCCATGGTGTAGTTGTGTTTAACTAGAAATGACTTGAGTCTATCATACCAAGCTTTTGGAGCTTGTTTAAGACCGTAAAGGGCTTTCTTTAATTTATACACATGTTTGGGTTTTTCAAAATCAATGAAGCCCGGAGGTTGAGCTACATATACTTCTTCATTTATGAAACCATTTAGAAAAGCGCTTTTGACATCCATTTGATAAAGCTTTAGATCATTAGCACAAGCATACGCAAGAAGTATTCTTATAGACTCTAATCTAGCCACGGGGCGTAGGTCTCATCAAAGTCTATTCCCTCTTGTTGGTTATACCCTTGAGCAACGAGTCTAGCCTTGTTCCTAGACACTACTCCGTTTGCATCTAATTTGTTTTTATAAACCCATTTGGTTCCTATTATGGTTTGATTACTAGGTGGAGGGACAAGTGTCCAAACATCATTAGAAACAAATTGATTTAGTTCTTCTTGCATAGCCATTACCCAACTTTCATCTTTTATGGCTTCTTGTGTATTCTTAGGTTCTAAGGTTGAAACGAAACAAAACAAGCTACTTTGGTTTTGAACTTGAGACCTTAATGTTCGTTCGTTTAGTTTTCCTATGACTTTATCTACGGGGTGATCTTTGGACTCTTTAATGTTTATTATTTCATCACTTAGAGGTTCTTCTTCTTCACTTATGTTTTTCTTTATTACTATAGCTTCACTTTCTATAATCTCGTCATCGACAAGAGGTGGAGAGGGTTTGGGTGGACTTTCATCAAATTTTATATTTAATGACTCTTCTACCTTCATTGTTTTTTTGTTTAATATGACGTAAGCTTTACTATTTGGCGAGTAACCTAAAAAGATACCTTCGGTTGATTTAGGATCAAATTTTGTAAAGTAATCTTTAGTGTTAAGAATAAAACATTTACTACCAAAGACTCTAAAGTGATTTAACGTAGGCTTTTTGCCTCGATGTAACTCATATGGAGTTTTTCCTAAGATTGGTCTAATTAAGACTCGATTGAGTATATACGTTGAAGTATCAACGGCATTACACCAAAACTTTTGAGGTATAGATTGTTCATTAAGCATGGTTCGACTCATTTCTTGTAGAGTTCTATTCTTTCTTTCTACTACCCCATTCGATTGTGGAGTGCGTGGAGCCGAAAAGTTGTGAGTAATACCATTAGCGTCACAAAAAGCTCCGAATTGCACTTTGTTATCGAATTCCCTACCATGATCCGTCCTAATGGACACTATGGGACTTCCTAGTTGTCTTTGGATCTTTTTGCTTAATATTTCAAAATAATTAAAGGTTTCCGTTTTGTTCTTTAAGAATTTTGTCCATGTATACCTAGAGTAGTCATCCACTATGACCAAAGTGTAGTAGTTTCCTCCATAACTTTGGATAGCGGATGGACCAAATAAATCCATATGTAGTAATTCTAGACACCTAGTTGTAGACACCATGTTTTTAGCTTTATGACTAGAATGAGCTTGTTTTCCTACATTACAAGCATCACAAAAGTGATGTTCATATTTTAACTTAGGTAGATCTCTTACTAGATCTTTGGATGATAGCGATTGAAGAAGTCGCATGTTGGCGTGACCCAATCTTCAATGCCATAAGGTCGAAGTATCATCCATAGAGGTAAGACATAGTTTGTCTTTAGGTTCATTACCGATTTTAATGACATAGACTCAATGTTTCCTAATTCCTCTTCCTATGGTTATGCCATTTTTTAGTATCTTACTACCGGTTTCGGTAAAAAGTACATTGCACTTTTTATCACATATTTGTCCTATACTTAAGAGGTTAAAGTTTAGGTTTTCTACATGACACACAGCGTTAATGGTTAGAGATTTGTTAGAAATCGTACCTTTACCGATGATTCTACTTTTGCTATTTCCAAACACCACATTACCTCCATTGAAGGATTCATATGTGGAGAATAGATCCCTATTGCCAGTCATGTGCCTCGTGCACCCGCTATCCTTGACCCATTCATCAGGGTCTAGGTCGACCTTTAAGCACACCTAAAACAATAATAAACTCAAAAGTTTGGTCCCCATTTGTTCATGGGTCCATTAGTGTTAAACATTCAATTCATGTTAGACATGTATGGATAAGATGAGTATGCATTCCATGGAGCAAAGTTTTGAAAAGAAAAACTGTTTTGCATGTTTGGATTCCATCCCATTTGATGGTTACTTTTCGGGTAAACGTTATTAGGTCTTCTAAATGAATTAGGTTTCGAAAAAGATGGAGCTTTGTTTCTTGCAAAAGTAGGGTTATATTTTGGAGGTGGTTGTCTAGTGGTGACATGAGTTGGTTTCTTCCTATTAACTATGACAAACTCAGTTCTAGATGAAGAAGCTACATTATTGCTACTGTTTGCTACAGCAGATCCACGGATCCCTTTTTGTACACTAGCAGGTTCCCTTTTTAGGGGATCCGTGGGATCCGCCACAACAGTGGCTGGTTTTTCTAGTTCCTTAACAAATTTTATTTCTTTACTTTTACTAGTTGATGGATCAAGTTGTTGACTACCTAGACCCTTTTGATTGTTACCGGTTTTAACGCCATCGAGTATTGTATCTAAAGTGTTCGTGCTCATTCTAGCAATTTTAGAATCTAAGTGATCCACTAGTGTTTGAAGTTGAACGCAAAGTTCACATTTACCACTTGCTATTTTACCCTTCTCTAAACGTTTTAGTTTTGCTTTTAATTCTATGACTTCTTTATCTAAACGTTGATTTTGACTCTTTAAAAGCTTGTTTTTGTTAACTAGTTTTAAGCTAATATTGCATAGTTTATCATATTCATTATGCAATAAGTCGTCATCAAGTGATGAGCTACTATAGTATTCGTGACATACCTCGTCATTTGCCATGAGACAAATTTCTTCGTCCTCCTCGTCGCTCATTCCCCATGTGCCGCTCACGAACGCCTTTTGATCATCCCGTTTGGGACACTTACTAATAAAGTGGTTTGGGTCCCCACATTTAAAGCAAGTACGATCATCCTTTGGCTTCTCGTCCTCTTTGATTTTCCGAAAGCCTTTCTTATCGTCATACGGTTGTTTGACGTATCTTCCCTTTCTTCTAAAGAACTTTTTAAAGTCCCTTACCGCCATAGCGTACTCTTCGTCGTCACTACTCGAAGATGAGTTCTCCTCATCGCTCGAAGCCTTTTTGGCTTTAAGGGCAAGAGATTTGTGTTTTTCTTTCACCTTTGAGGCTTCAGAATCTTTAGCAAGGACAAGCTCGTAGACTTTTAGGTTGCCTATGAGTTCATCGAGGGTGAGGATTGTCAAATCTTTTGACTCTTCGATCGCCGTCACCTTGGATCTCCACTTTGATGGAAGTGCCCTTAGATATCTCCTAACATGGTTACGGCTAGAATAAGATTCAACCCGTGCTTGTAAAGATGTAATAATAGTATTAAAGTTAGCAAATGAATGATCTATAGTTTCCTCATCCGATATTGAAAATTGTTCATATTGTTGAACAAATAAATCAATTTTATTATTTTTAACTTGTTGGTTGCCTTGATGAGTTACAACTAAAGAATTCCAAATTTCTTTAGAGGTTTTAAGCATAGAAATTCTTTCGAATTCCATTTTCGGTAAAGCATTATATAAAACCATTTTTGCTTCACTATTTTTAGAAAGCTTCTTCTTCATTTCATCGTTTAGTTTATCATGAGGTATGTGAACTAAATTTCCTTTATCATCTCAAAATCACCTTCAACAATAATGTACCAAAGATCAATATCTTTAGACTTCACATATGTTTCGAATCTATTTTTCCAATATATAAAACCATTAGTTTCAAGTAGTGGCGGTCGTTGCATAGATTGCCCTTCCTTATAATTTTCAGAACCCATAGTGATCGAAAAGTTTTTAAAATACAATTTTATTTTAAAACTTTTATAAACTTAGCTCTTGATGCCAATTGTGGAAAACTAGAAAGGGGGGGGGGGGTTGAATAGTTTTGCCGATTTTAAGTTGATTTCAAAAACTTTAGATTCGATATTATGTGAATTCGTATGGATGTTGAAAAGGTATAGATCTAATGATAATGCAAGCAAATAAATAAAGTTAAGGGATAGAAAAGACACAACCGATTTATAGTGGTTCGGCTACAAGGTCACCTTCCTTGCCCTACTCCACTCCCCGAGTCACCTACTCGAGAGTTCAAGCACTATGTCAACAAACTCCTTCACTTGGCGGAGAAGCCTTCACAACGTTGCTTACACTTTTTCCGGTACAAAGCTAGATACCGAGTCCGTAGCACGGTGGACCAAACCAACACAACTATTACACAACAAATATGTGAAATATCAAATACAAGATCTTTGCTACAGAAATCTTGTGGAGTGACAAATCAATCAAGGACCCCTTGCTTGGATGACTTGCAGAATGCTCGTGATCTCGCCTTAGAGAAGGACCTATATGAGGATCACAAATAGAAAAAAAGAAGAACAACTCTCTAGATCAAGTGATCTATATGTTAGAAGAGAATGAGAGTGTATGAGAGATTTAGTAAAAAGAGGGGTGAGTTAGAATGAAGAAATGGCTCTCTATTTATAGGCAAAATTCTTCACTGTTTCCCGGATCCCACGGATCCCTTCCACTTGGGATCCGTCTAGTGTAATCCTAGGGATCCGTGGAACGCTCCTTTTTGCCCATGGGTTTTTTTGGTTATGGGTCATGGGTTATGGGTTGGTCCATGGGTTTTCTTTAGATTCAATGTATCTAAGTATACATTGTATCTAGTCTACTTGGTTATGGGTTAAGATCCATGGGTTATGGTCCATGGGTTATGGTTTTTACCCATCCTAATAAACTATTACAACAAATGCTTAATTATTACATTTTTGTATTTAAATGGCTATATGTAAATGCTTTACAAAAATAACATGTATCCTTATAATTATACTTAAGATAACATTATATTTGTTATCAAAAAAACACAAAGAGATCGCAAAATATTAATAAACGTTTTTACGGTTTATTTGTATTAACAGCGACTGTTAGTATAAAGGACTAATGTTGCAAACGATCGTTTGGTTAATTGACTAACGTTGCCACTTAAGAGTGACAGCTAACGGAGAAGATAACGACGTTAGTGCTTAGGGATGATTAGTGCCGATAGTTTATGGACTTAGGGATGATTAATGCCAAAGGTTTGAAATAGGGACGATACTTGCTAAAAACCACAAACCATAAGGATGATTTTTGTAGTAAAGGGTTTAAAATAAAGGGGAAATGTATATAAAAATCTTGTATAAGTTGAGGGTTAGAGCTGGCGGTATGGTAACCTTGCCCAGCGTTAAACCTTAACTTTGCCCCGCGTTAAGGTGCGTTACTACACCGTCCTTGTGAGTTAAAGTTGCGTTAACGCAGCTGAGTTAATACCTTAACGCGGCGTTAAAGGTGTTTTTTTTTAGTTAAGGTGAGTTAAACTTTAACACCCATACCGCCCCCTGCGTTAAAGTTTAACTCACTTTTTTTTAATTGAGTTATGTTAAAAGTGGGACTCAAAATGTTGAGTTAAAGTTGAGTTATGATAAGAGTTGTTTTTTGATGAGTTAAGATGAAAAGGTTAAAGTTGATGTGATGCTGACGTGACAGTGTGTTAAACCTTAACCCCGTACGCTCTTATAACTTAAAATTTTAAATGATGGAAAGAAAAATGATAGGCCCACAAACACGATACAACCTATATTTACAAAGAAAATAAAATTTGACCCATTATTGCAAGCATGTCATTGCTTTAGTTGAAAGATTCCATTTGAATTGGAATCTGGTCACATATAAAAAGATAACCATTTGTCTAAAAAAAACTCATCGTCTTTAACTCCATCTAAGTCGTGCTGAATCTAGACTGTCTTTCCCATTCAACTCTTTGTCTAGATTCATTGAATCTTTAGTCCTCCTCCATTTTATATCTAAGAGGGGAGGGAGTGGAGTCGGGTAGGCAAAATCGGGTACCAAAACCGATTGGTAACACCGCCCCCAGGGTGTCGGGTCGGCAAAATCGGGTAGCAAATCGGGCTTGGAAGCCGATCGGTTTGAGGCGCGTGATTTTGAAATTTTGAACGTTGGGAAGCCTTTAACGGCTAGTATCATTAAAAAAAATAAATAAATAAAAATAAAAATAAAAATAAAAATTACCCCCACCTTTTTAATAACCTCCTCCTTCACATTTTAAAATCACAACCCATTTTTCACAAAATCATCACAACCCATCTTTCAATTTCTCATAAGATCCCAACCTTTTTATCATAGCATAAATCGTCATCGGGAAATAGGTCTTCAAACTTTAGAGAATGATTGGTTCGTTGAAGCACCAAAGTACAACGAACTTTACTTTCAAAAAAAAATTTCGAATGGAGAAAAGCATGTTTTTGAAAATAGTGGG
The DNA here is from genome assembly GCA_910596185.1 of Chrysanthemum makinoi. Taxonomy (NCBI): domain Eukaryota; kingdom Viridiplantae; phylum Streptophyta; class Magnoliopsida; order Asterales; family Asteraceae; genus Chrysanthemum; species Chrysanthemum makinoi. The sequence continues at coordinate 85,320,571 of OU343224.1, read as the reverse complement.
CGACATTGAAGCGAGATACCCATATTTTCAAAAAGGCTATGACGCGGGATTGAATAAAAGTTTCACGGCGAAACAAAAAATCACATCGGCCGTTAGGCAACTCGCAACCGGCAATCCCCCCGATGTGTATGATGAATATTTATGCATGTCTGCAAGAACGTCACGTGAAAGTCTTGATTATTTTTGTGAGGCCATCATTGAGTTGTACGGTCGAGAGTACCTATGGAGCACGTAGCACGTCAATACTTGCCGCATCTCGATGATTAGTGGGTTTTTTTTTTTTTTTTTTTTTTAATGTTTTTTTTTTTTAAGTATTATGTAATGTTTCTTTTTTTTTAAGTATTATGTAATGTTTTTATTTTTAATAAAATGGTATGTTTTTATATTAATATTGTATGTGATTTTATGTATTAAAAATATATGAAAAAGAAAAAAAAAAAGAAAAAAAGAAATTTAAGTAGGATTGGGTACTAGGTGACCACTCCTTCCATTTTGGGTAGTGTTAGGGTAAAATTAGGTAGTTTTGAGTTGGAGGGTTTTTATTACTAAGTGACCACTCCCTCCCCTAACAGTATTAAACTTTAACCGAAAGTCACCATACCCTACGCTCTTGTAACTTAAAATTTTAAATGATGGAAAGAAAAATAATAGGCCCACAAACACCGATACAACCTATATTTACAAAGAAAAGAAAATTTGACCCATTATTGCAAGCATGTCATTGGTTTAGTCGAAAGATTCCATTTGAATTGGAATCCGGTCACATATAAAAAGATAACCATTTGTCTAAAAAAAACTCATCGTCTTTAACTCCATCTAAGTCGTGCTGAATCTAGACCGTCTTTCCCATTCAACTCTTTGTCTAGATTCATTGAATCTTTAGTCCTCCTCCATTTTATATCTAACAGTATTTAATACTGGTTTTTAAGGAATCTTTTGTTGAGTTACACATAGATGAGTTGATGGTTAAAGTGATGATGAGGAAGCATAGTAAAGGGAGCATCCCAAGTCTATATGATGCTATTCGATCGAGTGCTTTTGGCAGCTGATGATAACGGCTTCACAAGTAAGTGGCTTACAAAAATACGTATCTGTCAACAGCTTAATACCTAACGTTAAAAAGGAGTTTATAAGTATCCTTATGTAACTTTAGGTTTTTGGCTATGCTCGAAAATTTGCGAGGCTTAGCTCGCCAAGTCTGGTATCTGCAACTATTGCACCCAAGGCCGTTGCAGTGAATGTGAGTGCTAGTTTTCCAGTTGCTAGTTAAATACGAATGATATTGCATGATTATGTAGCACCATGCGCACTGTCTTTATTCTGATTTGAAATGCTTCTTTTTTGCTTGTTTGTATTGATGACGCTGGTGTACAGGGGAACGCCGTTATTGCTAAAGTTTGCTGCTCCTTATTATCGAAGGTTGGTCTAAATCTCCTAAATCCTTGCCTAATATTGGGTCATCTGATATGAACAACTCGCAACTAATTTTTTTACAATTCAGAGCCATCTAATAAGACGCTTTGAAATAAAGGAATGAGGAATAAGGGTCTCGTTGTTACAGATTTTGTAAATTTAAAAGATTTCGAGTCATTTCGAGTATTGTTTTTCACATTATAATCCTCTTATCCTTGATCCTTCGTTAGATCAAGGTATGGATCTAATTAGCAATTAGTTATATCTCGACATCTGAATTTCAACAAATTATCATTTAGACCTGATTTAAAATTATATTACTGCACATGGCTTGTCACTAGTTTCTTGCTTGCCCATTTCTAGGCAGCGTTTTATGCTTAATTATATACTACTAGTAGTATATTGTAGAGTCGTATCCCTCTGATATATATTTAAGAGTTAATTGCAGAAATCGTCCCTAAGGTTTGGTCAAATTGCAGGTTTCGTCCCAAATAGTTTAAAATTGCAGAAATCGTCCCAAATTCAAACCTTTTTGCAAATTTTGGTCCCTGGCTTTAACTGCCGTTAAGTGACTTTCGTTAGAATTAACACGTTAGCCCCTTCTGGCCAAAAACTCTTGCACCATTGATCCTTTTGGCCAAAACAATTACAACGTTCATCCTTTTGGCCAAAACCTTTGCAACGTTCATCCTTTTGGCCAAAAACTCTTGCAGCGTTCATCCTTTTGGCCAAAAACTCTTGCAACGTTCATCCTTTTGGCCAAAAACTCTTGCAGCGTTCATCCTTTTAGCCAAAACTATTACAACGTTCATCCTTTTGGCCAAAACCTTTGCAGCGTTCATCCTTTTGGCCAAAAACTCTTGCAACGTTCACCTTTTGGCCAAAAACTCTTGCGGCGTTCATCCTTTTGGCCAAAAACTCTTGCGGCGTTCATCTTTTTGGCCAAAAACTCTTGTAGCGTTCATCCTTTTATACATTTTCAAATGTTTTTAATCGTCTTCATCAATTTTTATGCGTTTTTGTTCGCAAATTTGAAAAAAAAAATGGAATTTTTTCGCAAATTTGAAAAAAAAAATCCAAAAAATTTTGAAAAAAGAAAATTGGAAAAAAAATCCGAAAAAAGAAAAAAAAATCCAATATTTTTTCGTAAATATTTTTTTTTTTCGAAATTCTTTTTGAAAAAGAAAATTGGAAAAAAGATTCCAAAAAATTTTGAAAAAGAAAATTTGGAAAAAAAAATCCGAAAAAAAATTTGGATTTTTTTTTCCAAATTTTTTTAAAATTCATTTTTTTTCGTAAAAAAAAGTATTTAGGAAAAAAAAAAGTATTTAGAAAAAAAAAAGAGTTTGACACATAAAAATTAGGAAAAAATCCGAAAAAAAATTTTCTAAATACTTTTTTTTTTCCTAAATAATTTTTTTTTCCTAAATACTTTTTTTTTACGAAAAAAAAATGAATTTTACAAAAATTTGGAAAAAAAAATCCAAATTTTTTTTTGTATTTTTTTTTCCCAATTTTCTTTTTCAAAATTTTTTGGAATCTTTTTTCCAATTTTCTTTTTCAAAAAGAATTTCGAAAAAAAAAAGTATTTACGAAAAAATACTGGATTTTTTTTTCTTTTTTCGGATTTTTTTTCCAATTTTCTTTTTTCAAAATTTTTTGGATTTTTTTTTCAAATTTGCGAAAAAATTCCAATTTTTTTTTCAAATTTGCGAAAAAATTCCAATTTTTTTTCAAATTTGCGAACAAAAACGCATAAAAATTGATGAAGACGATTAAAAACATATGAAAATGTATAAAATGATGAACGATACAAGAGTTTTTGGCCAAAAGGATGAACGCTACAAGAGTTTTTGGCCAAAAGGATGAACGCTGCAAGAGTTTTTGGCCAAAAGGATGAACGCCGCAAGAGTTTTTGGCCAAAATGATGAACGCCGCAAGAGTTTTTGGCCAAAAGAATGAACGCTGCATAAGTTTTTGGCCAAAAGGATGAACGCTGCAAAGGTTTTGGCCAAAAGGATGAACGTTGTAATAGTTTTGGCCAAAAGGATGAACGCTACAAGAGTTTTTGGCCAAAAGGTGAACGTTGCAAGAGTTTTTGGCCAAAAGGATGAACGCTGCAAGAGTTTTTGGCCAAAAGGATGAACGCTGCAAAGGTTTTGGCCAAAAGGATGAACGTTGTAATAGTTTTGGCCAAAAGGATGAACGCTTGCAAGAGTTTTTGGCCAAAAGGATGAACGTTGCAAGAGTTTTTGGCCAAAAGGATGAACGCTGCAAAGGTTTTGGCCAAAAGGATGAACGTTGTAATTGTTTTGGCCAAAAGGATGAACGTTGTAATTGTTTTTAAGTACTATAAATGTATATATATCATCCTATAATTATCCCTTGAAACATATCACTTTTGATGATGTCTAGGAACCCATGACACCCTAAGAAGGTCTATGGTAGGTTTAGAATAGCTTTGGCGTTGGTTTGTGTCACAATTCTCAAATTCCAGCCTTTTCTCAATACAATTCACGTTTCACAATTTCAACATTTATCGTAAACTTGGCTTGCTTGTTCCAAATTCGCGTAACCTTAAAGGTTTAGCGGCGAATTCATGATCATAACATCACGTACATTTCATATGGACTAAGATTAGTCTACATTTCATGGACATCATTTGCATCTCATTAATTCATTCACGACATTTCATTTCATTTTAAACGCGTAATTTTTATATTTAATAAACTTTATCGCGTGAGTTATTATTTTAACATTTAATCCATTATTTTCAAAAATGATCCCGATGTATTTTTAAACTTACATCTAGTTCATAAAAACTATATTTTAGTTTTCCTAGTGTTTCAAATTTATTTGGTACTTTAATCGTTAAAATTAAATTATTACGTCGTTTTCTTAAAAATTATACGATAATTATTTTATCACTCAATTTTCACAAGGAATGTATTTTTAAAATTTTTATCATCTCAATACATTCTATTTTGACTTATTAAAAACTTACTTGCACCAAAAATTTCTATTTACATTCACTTGTACATTTTCTACACAAATTCTTACACTTTCTTTACAAATTATGCAAAATACATGCAAGTAATAGATTTGAAAAAAAAAAAAATATAATGAGGAAACACATCCCCCCCAAAACCGGTTCTAGGGGGGGAGTAAGCATTTATTGAAGTTGAAATTTTCTTCTTGCAAGTATATATTTACACTCCACTTCATATCATTCATTCAATCCTTTTTCAATAATTCAAGTCAAAGAAATTTTTCTCTCTTGGTTCTTACACTCCATAACCGGCCATCATAAGCTCACAAAGGGATCATCCAAAAATTTTCAAGTTCAAGTTTATTGCAATCTAGATAACACTCTTGTTTAGGTTTTGAAATAAAAACCTAGGGTGTTTAGGTTTAATCCTTGGTTCTAATCACCTCATCATATCACTTGTAAGCTTGTTTTTACCATTTTCATGTTTCCTTTTTCATTTTCATATGTTTCTTTTCATTTTTGGAGATAATATGCAAGTTATGTGATTTATACCATTTATTTCATGATTTTTGAGTTATATATACATATTGGTCATCCTATAATTATTCCCATGGTATTCTTTGGTCTTGATGGTGATTAGGAACCCATGACACCCTAAGAAGGTGTATGGTAGGATTAGATTAGTTTGGAGATTGATTTGAAGGGATTAGAATAGGTTTTTGTCCGAGAAAAACTATTTTTAATACGTATATATAAAGGTTCTGTCCTTGTTTCGAATTTCTGGAAAAACCTACTGTTGGCACGAAACTTTGGCCTTAATATTTAGAAAATATACTTTAAAACGAATCCGTGGCCGCTTGAACGGAATAAAACGGACTTATAACGAAGAAGTTATGGATTTTTAAAGTTTGACGGCGAAACGTATTATTTTCAGAAAATTCAGCTTTGCTGTTTTTACTTGTTCGGGTCAAAAACTAGCCTTAAGCTTCACAAATTATTTCGACTTCTCAAAAATATATTAGTTTACTTCGATACGAAGCTAAGGACATATATTATGTAGAAAACGGATTTAAAACGACAAGGATATGGCCATTTTCATAAAGTTGCCGTAAATATTATTTTCTGAAAATCTATATTATTTTTACGTTACAAGTATTTCACTAGCTGTAACGACCATGTTTGCGGCTGTTTTTAACCATGATGTGAAACTTTTTGGAACGAAATGTCTTCTAGTAAAATCAAGTTCATCGGCCATATTTTTCAAAACAAAAAGCTGTTTGTCAAGCGGAGTCACAGTGAATTAATTACGGATGTTCAAACTTGGCCGAAACTCAATTTTCTGCACACAATTAGCAAAAATCACCATCTTTAACCCTTGATATCTTCATGATCGAGACCTTTTGGACGAAAACTCCTGAACTGAAACTTTTAGATATCGAAACAAACTTTCCAAAACCGTCGAGTTCGTTCTCTAACGATCGACGTACACCGTTTTACGACTGTTTTTCCGGAGCCATTTTTGTTAATTTCATGAAAATTCCGATGACATTGTTTTGCGACGAAAAGTGGAAATTTCACCAAAAATCATTATAAAACCATTATAGGATGACGTTATGACGTAAAAACATGTAAAGTCATTTTTGAATGGTCAAGACGTCAAAAGAGTATTTTCGACAACAAGTAATATTTTCAAAACCCGCAAATGGTATAAATAACATACGAAATGCATGCATAATATTACATTGCAACTCATTACATATCATAACATTCATTCTAGGTCGCGGATAGTTTCCGAGTCTCACTTTCGAGCACTTCATTTTGTTAGCATATCAACCACATCAGGTGAGTTCATACCCCGCTTTTACTCATTTAAATTCCTATAAACTATTTGGGGCGAGATACATGCTTATTTATCAAACATTTAAACTCTTTTGCCAAACAACATTACTTATACTTTAGACTTGATTGCGTTTTATACTTGATTGGGTTATATTTGATTTCATATGCATACTTGCATTACATACTAGAATTAGTGGCACCAAATTAAGTTGTTGGAGGGCTACTAATTTACAAACATACTAGAATTAGTGGCACCAAATTAAGTTGTTGGAGGGCTACTAATTTACAAACATACTAGAATTAGTGGCACCAAATTAAGTTGTTGGAGGGCTACTAATTTACAAACATACTAGAATTAGTGGCACCAAATTAAGTTGTTGGAGGGCTACTAATTTACAAACATGCAAGAATTAATGGCTCCAAATTAAGTTGTTGGAAGGCTATTAATTACAAACATCCCAACATGAGTTGTTGGAAGACCCTCGTGGTGACAATTATACTTTTATCTATCATATTGCGCATATTCATGATATACATACTATATTTTGGCAATGGGTTGTGAACACACAGGTTGCAAGTTTTGTATGGGCGGAACTTGGAACTGAGTGGATTTACAATGCCTTTGCTGTGTGAACATTTCTCTAAGTATTTCAAATCATTTTGTTACAAACTTATGAACTCACCAACCATTGTGTTGACACTTTTTAGCATGTTTATCTCAGGTCTTAATGTGATAGCATTTCATGGAGCTTTTGGGTGCATGGCATACATTGGAGTCTTATGCTTTTAACAATTACCATTCAACATGTTTTGTAAACTCTTTGTGTATTATCAAACTTTGTGAATTCTCGTGGTGTAAACTTTAACTTATTTATCGAATGGTAAACCTTTCAAAACGTCTCATTATAGAGGTCGTTTTCTGTATCCATACTTTGTGCTATGACGTTATACCCCGTTGACACTATCGTTCCGCTGCGATATTTTGGGGGTGTGACAGATTGGTATCAGAGCCTTGGTTATAGAGAACTAGGTTGCATTTTATTTCCTAGACTATAACCGCTCTCACGTCGATCCTTTCGTTTCCTATTGCCTTACACACTTTTCGTGCGCATGTGTTTTCTTAAGTATTCCTTCTAGAACCACCTCATTAGATAGCGTAGTTTCCTTGTACCAATAGGGGAGTCCCAAAATCTAGTTGGGTCATCAAAGATATGGAGCTCAGTAACGAGCACTTATCTAACTTGATCTCGTGACAGTTCTTGTTTGATGAGATGCGAGATCGAGCTAAATAAGTGTTACTATAAAGTTGGATAGATTTGATGACTTTGCCCGAGGATGGGAGTTCTCTTGAGGATACTTTGGGAACTGCTGGCGACTAAACCTCATAGTGACTTTAGCATCTAACGGAATTTCCTATACACTAAGTGCGACTCTTCCTAGATACCTACCCTAATTCCCTCCTTCACTGTTTAGAATCGGATGATAGACTGGCTACCTATTTAAGTAGCACCAATCGCCGGGACATGTATGTTTGGTGGTATGTACACGTGTGAAATGAGGCAATTATAATTATGGTGGCCAACATAATTATAAATGCGTCACAACTCACGTGGACATATGCGACCACGCATACGTAGATCGGTGTGGACACCTTAGGAACCAATTTGTGGCGTGGTATTATATATGAGGACGTTAAGTATAGACATTGGGAATTCAACGGTTCTTTCCCTTGCAGAGATCATGGCACCAAAGAGAGTAACACGCAGTTCTGGTCGAGGTGGTGCGGCACCGAGAAGTGGAATGACAGGTGGACGTGGAGGTAGAGGAGGCGGTAGCGACATGGGTAACAACGACAACAACACTGGCGGAAACCTTGACCTTGCCGCCATCATCGCTCAACAACTTCAAATATTGCTTCCCACTATTGTCACACAAGTTGGAAATCATATGAATAACTCGGGAAACCACGGGAACGGGAATGGCGACACCAACAATGTAGCTGGCAGTAACAACAACAACAACACCAACAACAACAACAGAATTGGATGCACATATAAGGAATTTTCGGCATGCAAACCTGTGGAGTTTGATGGTATAGGAGGTGCTTTGGCTTATACTCGATGGGTAGAGAAGACAGAATCAGTGATCGACATCAGCAATTGTGCCACAAATCAGAGGGTGAAGTATGCAGCTTGTTTGCTATCAGGGAAGGCATTGACATGGTGGAATACACAGCTACAGGCTAGGGGCAGAGAAGCAGCTATAGGCATGACATGGGACGAATTTAAGGAGTTATTGAAAGAGGAATACTGCCCGGACAATGAAATGCAGAAACTGGAAGATGAATTTTATCACCACTCTATGATAGGAGCTGGTCACGCAGCCTACACTGACCGATTTCATGAGTTAGCCAGACTAGTTCCTCATCTAGTTACCCCTGAGTCCAAGAGAATCTCGAGGTACATATATGGTCTTGTCCCCGAAATCCGTGGAACCGTGAAAACAACTGAGCCGTCTACAATACAAAGTGCGATACTGAGGGCAGGAACCCTGACAGACGAGATGGTTAGAAATGGTACGTTGAAGAGCAGTGATAAGAGGAAGGAAGCAAGTGGGTCGAATAAGCAGATAGGCGTGGTAGCAGACAACAAAAGGGCAAGAGTTTTTGTGGCAACTGGTACTGAACAAAGAGAGTATGCGGGTACACATCCCAAATGTGCTAAGTGTGCTTATCATCACCCGAAGACCAAGCCCTGCCGCTTATGTACAATATGCAATCAGTCGAATCATTTTTCAAGCCAGTGTAAAGAACGTGCAAGACCAATAACAACGACTAATACGGGCAACATGAGGAATAACCAAAGGACTTGCTACGAGTGCAACAGCCCAAATCACTTCCGGAATAATTGTCCCCAGTTGAATAAGCCACCGATACAAGCTCATCTAGCTATGGCAATTGAAGGAAATAACCCGAACCCTGTACTCAATATCAGTCCACCTCGAGGTCGAGCATTCTATATAGGGACTGAGGAAGCCCGCAATGCGTAACTGGTACGTTTTTCCTAGACCATTAAGTGATCCACCGTATTATTCAGATTCAGTGAGTCTCATTAGATAAGAAACCTAGACGCGTAAGTTTTGACATAAACACTTTGACCATACACTTGATTTCACGAAGCCTAAGGGTAGAACTTTAAGTATCAGCGATTGAATCGCGAGGACGCGATTCTTCTATCAGGGGAAGAATGTCACAATTCTCAAATTCCAGCCTTTTCTCAATACAATTCACGTTTCACAATTTCAACATTTATCGTAAACTTGGCTTGCTTGTTCCAAATTCGCGTAACCTTAAAGGTTTAGCGGCGAATTCATGATCATAACATCACGTACATTTCATATGGACTAAGATTAGTCTACATTTCATGGACATCATTTGCATCTCATTAATTCATTCACGACATTTCATTTCATTTTAAACGCGTAATTTTTATATTTAATAAACTTTATCGCGTGAGTTATTATTTTAACATTTAATCCATTATTTTCAAAAATGATCCCGATGTATTTTTAAACTTACATCTAGTTCATAAAAACTATATTTTAGTTTTCCTAGTGTTTCAAATTTATTTGGTACTTTAATCGTTAAAATTAAATTATTACGTCGTTTTCTTAAAAATTATACGATAATTATTTTATCACTCAATTTTCACAAGGAATGTATTTTTAAAATTTTTATCATCTCAATACATTCTATTTTGACTTATTAAAAACTTACTTGCACCAAAAATTTCTATTTACATTCACTTGTACATTTTCTACACAAATTCTTACACTTTCTTTACAAATTATGCAAAATACATGCAAGTAATAGATTTGAAAAAAAAAAAATATATAATGAGGAAACACATCCCCCCCAAAACCGGTTCTAGGGGGGGAGTAAGCATTTATTGAAGTTGAAATTTTCTTCTTGCAAGTATATATTTACACTCCACTTCATATCATTCATTCAATCCTTTTTCAATAATTCAAGTCAAAGAAATTTTTCTCTCTTGGTTCTTACACTCCATAACCGGCCATCATAAGCTCACAAAGGGATCATCCAAAATTTTTCAAGTTCAAGTTTATTGCAATCTAGATAACACTCTTGTTTAGGTTTTGAAATAAAAACCTAGGGTGTTTAGGTTTAATCCTTGGTTCTAATCACCTCATCATATCACTTGTAAGCTTGTTTTTACCATTTTCATGTTTCCTTTTTCATTTTCATATGTTTCTTTTCATTTTTGGAGATAATATGCAAGTTATGTGATTTATACCATTTATTTCATGATTTTTGAGTTATATATACATATTGGTCATCCTATAATTATTCCCATGGTATTCTTTGGTCTTGATGGTGATTAGGAACCCATGACACCCTAAGAAGGTGTATGGTAGGATTAGATTAGTTTGGAGATTGATTTGAAGGGATTAGAATAGGTTTTTGTCCGAGAAAAACTATTTTTAATACGTATATATAAAGGTTCTGTCCTTGTTTCGAATTTCTGGAAAAACCTACTGTTGGCACGAAACTTTGGCCTTAATATTTAGAAAATATACTTTAAAACGAATCCGTGGCCGCTTGAACGGATAAAAACGGACTTATAACGAAGAAGTTATGGATTTTTAAAGTTTGACGGCGAAACGTATTATTTTCAGAAAATTCAGCTTTGCTGTTTTTACTTGTTCGGGTCAAAAACTAGCCTTAAGCTTCACAAATTATTTCGACTTCTCAAAAATATATTAGTTTACTTCGATACGAAGCTAAGGACATATATTATGTAGAAAACGGATTTAAAACGACAAGGATATGGCCATTTTCATAAAGTTGCCGTAAATATTATTTTCTGAAAATCTATATTATTTTTACGTTACAAGTATTTCACTAGCTGTAACGACCATGTTTGCGGCTGTTTTTAACCATGATGTGAAACTTTTTGGAACGAAATGTCTTCTAGTAAAATCAAGTTCATCGGCCATATTTTTCAAAACAAAAAGCTGTTTGTCAAGCGGAGTTACAGTGAATTAATTACGGATGTTCAAACTTGGCCGAAACTCAATTTTCTGCACACAATTAGCAAAAATCACCATCTTTAACCCTTGATATCTTCATGATCGAGACCTTTTGGACGAAAACTCCTGAACTGAAACTTTTAGATATCGAAACAAACTTTCCAAAACCGTCGAGTTCGTTCTCTAACGATCGACGTACACCGTTTTACGACTGTTTTTCCGGAGCCATTTTGTTAATTTCATGAAAATTCCGACGACATTGTTTTGCGACGAAAAGTGGAAATTTCACAAAAATCATTATAAAACCATTATAGGATGACGTTATGACGTAAAAACATGTAAAGTCATTTTTGAATGGTCAAGACGTCAAAAGAGTATTTTCGACAACAAGTAATATTTTCAAAACCCGCAAATGGTATAAATAACATACGAAATGCATGCATAACATTACATTGCAACTCATTACATATCATAACATTCATTCTAGGTCGCGGATAGTTTCCGAGTCTCACTTTCGAGCACTTCATTTTGTTAGCATATCAACCACATCAGGTGAGTTCATACCCCGCTTTTACTCATTTAAATTCCTATAAACTATTTGGGGCGAGATACATGCTTATTTATCAAACATTTAAACTCTTTTGCCAAACAACATTACTTATACTTTAGACTTGATTGCGTTTTATACTTGATTGGGTTATATTTGATTTCATATGCATACTTGCATTACATACTAGAATTAGTGGCACCAAATTAAGTTGTTGGAGGGCTACTAATTTACAAACATACTAGAATTAGTGGCACCAAATTAAGTTGTTGGAGGGCTACTAATTTACAAACATACTAGAATTAGTGGCACCAAATTAAGTTGTTGGAGGGCTACTAATTTACAAACATACTAGAATTAGTGGCACCAAATTAAGTTGTTGGAGGGCTACTAATTTACAAACATGCAAGAATTAATGGCTCCAAATTAAGTTGTTGGAAGACCCTCGTGGTGACAATTATACTTTTATCTATCATATTGCGCATATTCATGATATACATACTATATTTTGGCAATGGGTTGTGAACACACAGGTTGCAAGTTTTGTATGGGCGGAACTTGGAACTGAGTGGATTTACAATGCCTTTGCTGTGTGAACATTTCTCTAAGTATTTCAAATCATTTTGTTACAAACTTATGAACTCACCAACCATTGTGTTGACACTTTTTAGCATGTTTATCTCAGGTCTTAATGTGATAGCATTTCATGGAGCTTTTGGGTGCATGGCATACATTGGAGTCTTATGCTTTTAACAATTACCATTCGACATGTTTTGTAAACTCTTTGTGTATTATCAAACTTTGTGAATTCTCGTGGTGTAAACTTTAACTTATTTATCGAATGGTAAACCTTTCAAAACGTCTCATTATAGAGGTCGTTTTCTGTATCCATACTTTGTGCTATGACGTTATACCCCGTTGACACTATCGTTCCGCTGCGATATTTTGGGGGTGTGACAGTTTGAAGTGGTTAGAATAAGTTTTACGCGAGAAAAACCCATTTCGACAACTAAATAAAAGGGTCTGATCATTTCTGTGAATTCTGGAAGTTTCGACAGTTGGTAAAAAATTTTGGGCTAGATATTTAGATAATATACTTCAAAACGAAAACGTGGCCGCTTGAATGGGTTAAAACGGAGTTATAACGAAGAAGTTATGCTATTTTCAAGTTTAACGACGAAAACTATAATTTTCAGAAAAATTCAGCATGTTGTCTCAACGTTTTACGAGTAAAAAATGAGTCTTAAGCGTTATTAAATGAGTCAATTTATCAAAAATATATTAGTATACTTTAACACGAAGCTAAGGATATATAAAACGTAGAAAACGGACTTGTAACGATTAAATTATACGCGTTTGAACAAGGTTGCCGTAACTAATTTTATATAAGCATAATTAATATTTTTCTAATAGCCAAACATATCGGCCGCGAATGACCATGTTGAGGGTCGTTTTTAACATCGATGGAATACTTCTTATAAAATGATGTCTTCTAGTAAAAGTAAGTTCATCGAGCCTATTTTCCAAAATGTCCAACCGTTCGTCAAACGGAGTCGTAACGAGTAAAATACGGTCACTCAAACTTTGCCGAAAACTACCCATAAACAATATTTTGGGTACAAGTACCCTACTTCACCTATGTTTTTCTCCATGATCGAGACCTCTATGATGAAAATTCAAAAGCTAAGACTTTGAGATAATGCTACAAGCTTTCCAAAATCATTGAGTTTGTTTCCTAACACTCGATATTCACTATTTTACGACAAGCTTTTCGAGGTCATTTACTCACTTTCACAAATTATCAAAGTATATTATTTTGCGACGAAAAGCTATAAATTCTTGATAAATCACTAAACGACTATCGTAGGAGGTTGTTTCAACGTAAATACTTGTAAAGTATTTTATAATATGACGAGATGTCATAAACATATATTTTGACGATAAACATTATTTTCAAATGTACAACTGGTATGGATTTCATATGAGTTTGCATGCACGACATTGTTTCATGATTTACATTAGAACATATCATTCATAATAGGTCGCGGTTAGAGGTTGCGCTTCATTTCAGTATTGCCATTATATCATCATAATCATTGCAACAGGTGAGTTTTCATAGCCCCGTTTTATTCAAGTTTATACATTATTTCAAACCTACGGGGAGAATACATTGCACATCATTTTTTATACGGGCCCAAGTATATTCAAATTCATTTACATTGCTTAAGTTACCTCATTGCCAATTGAATGTCCCCATTTCATAATCATGAACCGTTAATTTCGAAAGAAGCGAGGGTGAGTGGATAGATCTATTGAGGGTGACTCCTCCATCCGTGTTGGTGGTCCCAACTGGTCAACGGATGCATTTCATTTTTATCATCATTGAGTTGTTTGGCAAAACACTCTGTTGGGGCGAACATCAGGAACTGTCTAGCTTCGGTGTCATATGCTTAAGCAATTGTACCATTTTTGTGACATATTTGTCATACATAACTTATACTTGCGTTGGTCGTATAAAACATTTACATAAACTCTATGAACTCACTCAACCTTTGTGTTGACACTTTTAGCAATGTATTTTCAGGTAACTAAGGCATTCACTTCATGGCATGCATGAGGACTTATCATAGAGTCGCGGTGACGACGCGTCTCACATGGATTTATACATTTTTAAAACATCGTTTGACTTGTACCAAACTTATTTCCGCACATGTTGATTTTCATTTGGGACCTATCTTTGTAACTCTGAATGTTTTTAATATATCAAACGATGTTCTTTTCAAACGACACTTTAGGTCGTTCAATATAACTGTGATTGTGGTGTTATGACAGTCATCCCCCAGGAATTCCATTCCGCTGCAAAACAGGTAATTTGGGGGTGTGACAGATTAAACCGTCAACCATCATATTTTTTCCCCATTACTAGGCGTGTACTCGTGTATTGCAAAGATATTATGGTTAAATGTTTCACGTAACGTTTAGCAATTGACGTTGTCAAATCTTCATTATCTTCGAAGACGACAACAACATCATACCAGTTCCACGTTAACAAATTGAAATTGAAATATGAATCGGGATTGAGATGAATTTATAAAGAAATAAAAAAATGGTAAAGATTGGGTAGTTTTAGAAACAAAAACTGTTTTTAATTTAACTATTTCAAAAAATATTTTAAAAACGTTTATATGTGTAAAAGTAAACAAAATATTAGAATTTAAGTTTTAAAGAGTATTTTGGGATAACACGTTACTCATTTTTAAAGATTAAGAAAAAAACGTTTTTGCATTATCTATATTAGACGAATTCTCGTGCAAAGCGACGGTTTATATCGACAAATAGTTATACTTGCATACTTGTGCTTTTGGTGCGATCATTGCGAGTTCAATTTGTGGTTATTACAATAAAAAAAATTTGTGGATTAAAAACGAAAAATATAAAAGTTTTAGGATTAAATAGTAATTAAACTATTAAAATAGTGGTAGATGTTATCATTTGGATATAAGACATCAGTTTATTTACATTACATTCTATATTACATAGCTTTGAATGAATTTTAATGCAAATTGCTCTTTGGTGTGTACTGAGACCCCTAAACAACATTGGTAATAATAGCATAGTACTACGCACAAAGCAGCGGTTCGGAGGTGAATTGTGTTTAACAATTTTCTAATTTTACATTTTCTTTTGCCAAATATTGTTTAACAATTTCTAGAAATGAAAGATGATAATTTTTAAAAATTGTGTGTTTGTGTTCTGAGACTAAAGAATTAATATGTCATATTATTATATATGTAAATTCAAAAAGTTATTAATTTTAACTATTGTAACATACATCCAATTTAATGTGCAATTAGTGTATTTTTAAAGTTTTAATTTAAAAAATTACTAATAATAGCAAGTGTGTAAGTTTAAAATTTTTAATACTTCTAAAAATAAAAGTCCTAAATGCTTTATATATAGTAAAGATAAAGATCAAGATATATGATAGTTTTTAACAATATATCTTACAGTAAACTGCAAAAATCATCCCCGTGGTTTGTGATTTTTGGCAAGTATCATCCCTATCTCAAACCTTTGACATTAATCATCCCTAAGTCCTTAAACTATCGGCACTAATCATCCCTGAGCACTAACGTCGTTATCTTCTCCGTTAGCTCTCACTTTAAAGTGGCAACGTTAGTCCATTAACCAAACGATCATTTGCAACGTTAGTCCTTTCTACTAACAGTTGTTTCTAATTAAATAAAAATTTGATTTTCTTACGTAACTCGTACGTATTCTTACGTTTTTGTCTGTTTTTATATGTTTTCGTCCGTTTTTAAACGTTTTATCCCGTTTTCCTACATTTTTGTCCGTTTTTATACGTTTCGTCCGTTTTTCTTACGTTTTTACACACTTTCGGCCATTATTATACGTTTTCATCCATTTTAACATGTTTTCGTCCGTTTTTCTTATGTTTTCGTCTGTTTTTTTTTACATTTTCGTCCGTTTTAACATGTTTTCGTCTCTTTTTACACGTTTTCGGCCGTTTTTATACGTTTTCGTCCATTTTAACAAGTTTTCGTTCATTTTTCGTCAGTTTTTTTACGTTTTCGCCCGTTTTAACACGTTTTCGTCTGTTTTTGCACGTTTTCGGTCGTTATTATATGTTTTCGTTCGTTTTAACACGTTTTCGTCCATTTTTCTTACATTTTCGTCTGTTTTTTTACGTTTTTGTCAGTTTTAACATGTTTTCGTCTGTTTTACACGTTTTCGGCCATTATTATGTTTTCGTTCGTTTTAAAACGTTTTCGTCCATTTTTCTTACATTTTGGTCTATTTTTTTACGTTTTCATATGTTTTTACACGTTTTCGCCGTTTTTATACGTTTTCGTCTGTTTAAACATGTTTTCGTCCGTTTTCACACGTTTTCGTCCTTTTTTCTTACGTTTTCGTATGTTTTTTTTATGTTTTCACACGTTTTCATCTGTTTTTACACGTTTTTGACCGTTTTTATACGTTTCATCCGTTTAACATGTATTTGTCCATTTTCGCACGTTTTCGTTCATCCTTCTTACGTTTTTGTATTTTTTTTACGCTTTCATCCGTTTTAACACGTGTAAAAACGGACGAGAATGTATGACATTAAAAACAGATGAAAACGTATAAAAATGGCCAAAAACGTGTAAAAACAAACCAAAACGTGTTAAAACAGACGAAAACGTAAAAAAACAGACGAAAATGTAAGAAAAAGGGATCAAAATGTGTAAAAACGGAAAAAAACGTAGCGAAACGGGCGAAAACCTATAAAAATGGATGAAAACGTGTGAAAATGGATGACAACGTGTTAAAACGGACGAACGCGTATAAAAACGAACGAAAACATGTTAAAACGGACGAAAACGTATAAGAAGAGACGAAAACGTGTTAAAACAGACAAAAACGTAAGAAAATAGACGAAAATGTGTTAAAATGGACGAAAACGTGTTAAAACGGACGAAAACGTATAAAAACGTGTAAAAACAGACGAAAACGTGTTAAAATGGACGAAAACGTAAAAAAACAAACGAAAACGTAAGGAGAACGGATGAAAAAGGACGAAAAAACGTAAAAAAACAGACGAAAACGTAAGGAAAATGGACGAAAACGTGTGAAAACGGACGAAAACGTATAAATACGGCAAAAAACGTGTAAAAACATATGAAAGCGTGTTAAAAGGGACAAAAACGTAAAAAACAAACGAAAACGTAAGAAAAACGGACGAAAGCGTAAAAAACAGACAAAATGTAAGAAAAGCGGACGAAAACGTGTGAAAACGGACGAAAACGTGTTAAAACGGACGAAACGTATAAAAACGACCGAAAACGTGTAAAAACGTAAGAAAATCGAACGAAACATATAAAAACGTAGCAAAATGAGCGAAAACGTATAAAAACAGACGAATACTTATTAAACAGACAAAAAAGTAAGAATACAAACGAGTTACGTAAGAAAACCAAAATTTTTATTTAATTAAAAACGACTGTTAGTATAAAGGACTAACGTTGCAAACGATCGTTTGGTTAATTAACTAATGTTGCCACTTCAGAGTGAGAGCTAACGGAGAAGATAACGACGTTAGTGCTCAGGGATGATTAGTGCTGATAGTTTATGGACTTAGGGATGATTAATGCCAAATGTTTGAAATATGGATGACACTTGCTAAAAACCACAAACCATAAGGATGATTTTTGCAGTAAGGGGTTTAAAATAAAGGGGAAATGTATATAAAATTCTTGTATAAGTTAAGGGTTAGAGCTGGCGGTATGGTAACCTTGCCCAGCGTTAAACCTTAACTTTGCCCCGCGTTAAGGTGCGTTACTACACTGTCCTTGTGAGTTAAAGCTGCGTTAACGCAGGTGAGTTAATACCTTAATGCGACGTTAAAGGTGCTTTTTTTGTGAGTTAAGGTGAGTTAAACTTTAACACCCATACAGCCTCCTGCGTTAAAGTTTAACTCACTTTTTTTAAGTTGAGTTATGTTAAAAGTGAGACTCAAAATGTTGAGTTATGATAAGGAGTGCTTTTTGATGAGTTAAGATGAAAAGGTTAAAGCTGATGTGATGCTGACGTGACAGTATGTACGTTAAACCTTAACTCAAAGTCATCATACCCCTACGCTCTTATAACTTAAATTTTTAAATGATGGAAAGAAAAATGATAGGCCCACAAACACCAATACAACCTATATTTACAAAGAAAAGAAAATTTGACCCATTATTGCAAGCATGTCATTGCTTTAGTTGAAAGATTCCATTTGAATTGGAATCTGGTCACATATAAAATGATAACCATTTGTCTAAAAATAACTCATCGTCTTTAACTCCATCTAAGTCGTGCTGAATCTAGACTGTCTTTCCCATTCAACTCTTTGTCTAGATTCATTGAATCTTTAGTCCTCCTCCATTTTATATCTAACAGTATTTAATACTGGTTTTTAAGGAATCTTTTGTTGAGTTACACATAGATGAGTTGATGGTTAAAGTGATGATGAGGAAGCATAGTAAAGGGAGCATCCCAAGTCTATATGATTAGTGCTTTAATTTTGGCAGCTGATGATAACGGCTTCACAAGTAAGTGGCTTACAAAAATATCTGTCATAAGCTTAATACCTAACGCTAAAAAGGAGTTTATAAGTATCCTTATGTAACTTTAGGTTTTTGGCTATGCTCGACAATTTGCGAGGCTTAGCTCGCCAAGTCTGGTATCTGCAACTATTGCACCCAAGGCCGTTGCAGTGAATGTGAGTGCTAGTTTTCCAGTTGCTAGTTAAATACGAATGATATTGCATGATTATGTAGCACCATGCGCACTGTCTTTATTCTGATTTGAAATGCTTCTTTTTTGCTTGTTTGTATTGATGACGCTGGTGTACAGGGGAACGCCGTTATGGTTAAAGTTTGCTGCTCCTTATTATCGAAGGTTGGTCTAAATCTCCTAAATCCTTGCCTAATATTGGGTCATCTAATATGAACAACTCGCAACTAATTTTTTACTATTCAGAGCCATCTAATAAGACGCTTTGAAATAAAGGAATGAGGAATAAGGGTCTCGTTGTTACATATTTTGTAAATTTAAAAGATTTCGAGTCATTTCGAGTATTGTTTTTCACATTATAATCCTCTTATCCTTGATCCTTCGTTAGATCAAGGTATGGATCTAATTAGCAATTAGTTATATCTCGACATCTGAATTTCAACAAATTATCATTTAGACCTAATTTAAAATTATATTACTGCACATGGCTTGTCACTAGTTTCTTGCTTGCCCATTTCTAGGCAGCGTTTTATGCTTAATTATATATACTAGTATATTGTAGAGTCGTATCCCTCTGATATATATTTAATTTGGTTAGTTGGCAGGAAGTGACTTTAATAAGAGCACTACTTTAATAATTTGGTTAGTTGGCAGCGTTTTATGCTCATCACACTTTCAAGCAGACTTGCTAATGATCCTTCTGTCATCCAAGAGGTAAACTATTATAAGGCTAGACGGAATAGAGGGCCACTCACCCGTGAGTCTCCCCCGTGAGCCACTCACCCTTACCCCCATGCCTTCACTCGCGCGTGAGTGGTTGGCCAAATCGTGAGTGAGCCACGGGCGTGAGTGCTTGGCCAAACCGTTTGCATCTTCATTTCATCTTCATTTTTATAAATACCCACCATTTCATCTTCATTTTTATACACATCTCTCAATTTATTTACACACACTTTTCACAATTTAAATCTTCAAAAATGAATTCGTATACGTTTATGGGCATGGATGATTTATTAGAAGATGGAGAAGAAGTTAGCAGCCGCAAGAAAAATTTTATTAAAAAAGCTATCGAGTATATTAAGTCGAGACGAACATATACTAGATTGTCGAGAACCACCATAACCAGAGATCGAGCGGGTGCTCATGAGCGTCTAGTAGCAGCCTTTTTTTCTGCTAACCCGATGTACGACGATCGACGATTTAGAAAAACGTTTCGAATGGCTCGTCCACTTTACAACCGTATAGTAAATGCGGTAACCAATCACTCTGCTTACTTTCAGGGTAATCCTGATTGTTCTGGACGAGAAGGTATATCCTCGTTGATAAAGTGCACGGCTGCGATTCGTCAATTGGCGTACGGTGTTAGTGCAAGTTTTCTAGATGAATATATGCAAATAAGTGAGAGAACCTCGCGAGAGTCTCTTGACAATTTTTGTGAAGCTGTGATGCAGATTTTTGGCCCTGAGTATTTGAGGAAACCTACGGTGACTGATGTTGAAAAACTTTATCGGCATCACGAAGCAAAGCACGGGTTTCCGGGGATGTTAGGTAGTCTTGATTGTACCGACTGGGAGTGGTTCGGTTGTCCGTACGCCTACAAAGCTCAATATGTTAGACGTGATCATGGTCCGAATCCGTTCATTTTACTTGAAGCAGTTGCATCACAAGACTTGTGGATATGGCATGCTTTCTTTGGTGTTGCGGGGTCGAACAACGACATCAATGTTTTGTATCAATCCCCATTATTTAACGATCTCAAAACCGGACGGGCACCTGAGGTTCCTTTTGTGGCTAACGGAGTAAGTTACCCACATGGATACTATCTTGTTGACGGGATATATCCCGAACTGGCGCCTCTTGTTAAGACGATTACGGAACCAGCAGATGATGATCATAAACGAATTTTGTATAAAAGAAAGCAAGAATCGGCAAGGAAGGATATTGAACGAGCGTTTGGTGTTCTTAAGAAAAAATGGGCAATAATAGCCAATCCAACACGAAAGCAAAATAAAAATAGGATTATGAATATGATGTACACATGTATCATATTACATAACATGATTCGCAAATACAAAAAAGTTGCAATCTCGCCTAAATGGTTTCGGGATGAAGCACACCAGCCAGAAGACGTTCTTCGAAATGAAGAGCAAGTGCAACGAGTTATGAGGTGGATCAGATCATCGGAAGAGCATCAAAACCTTCGTCACGATTTGATCGAGCACTTGGCTCAAAATGAATAATCTTTTTACCGTTATTTGTTATGTATTTTTTTTCCGTATTTTACTTTTTTATGTAATGTTTTTTTAATTCTATGAATAAAATGAATGTGTTAAATAAAAAAGATGATGTGGAGTGAGTGAGTTTGGTGTGGTGAGTGAGTGTTAAAACGGGTGGTGAGTGAGTGGTAAAGTAGGAGAGAGAAAGCTGAGGTGGCGCTGACGTGGAGTGAGTGACTCGTTGCATTATTCCTTTTAGCCTAAGGGTCCGTTTGGTTTGTAGATGGGTTTATGATTAGGATTTGGATTTTGATTTAAATTTGGTTTAGGATTAGGATTTGGATTTGATTATGAGAGAGAAAATAATATTAAAAGATATATTAAATATTAAAATATAAATTTAAAGTTATATTTATAAATAATAAGATGATAATAAAAATAGTTATGAGGTAGAAAAAGCATGTGGTCCCACACATAGTCATAAAACCTCTCAACCACCCTTACTTTTCTCTATCACCTAATATTTACATTGCAATCCTAAACCCAACTTCTAAAAAAACAACCAAACAATTGTTTTTAGGTTTATAATCCTAAACCCATTATAAACCCATTATAAACCCATTATAATCCTAAACCCATTATAAACCCACAAACCAAGCGGGTCCTTATTCTCATTTCACTTTCTTTAGTATTTTTGTGCTTATAACTTGTGCATAGGACTTTCTTAGAACCATGGTTGACTATAGCAACTGAACTATATGTAAACACTGGCACTACAGATGAATATGTTAAGACTGGATGTTTTAGGGTCAATTAGTAAGATAGGCAACACTAATACGTATGTAATCAAAATATAAGTGTGCTAATAGGGACCCTGGAGGGTTTAGAAGGCTATTTAACTACTTTAACATGCAAAGGTTGTAAAATACACAATCAAAAACTTCAAAAATTGTCTAAATTTATAAGGGTAAATTGCAACGTCCCTAATGTTTCCGAAAATTGCAAATAATACACCGAAAAAAAAATTGCAAATTTGCCACCGAGAGCTAAAGTAGCGTTCATTTTATGCCACTGAGAGCTAACGAGCGTTAGTTCTCCCGTTAGTCAAGGTCAAACACATGTGAAATGACTAATATACCCGCGTCTTTTTCTCCACTTTTATTTTCTTTTTAATTTGCACCACCAGTACCACCACCATCTACCACCACACAACCAGCACCACCACCCTCCACCACCACCACCCTCTACTCTTGTCTAGATTAAACTTTAGTCAAACAGGTATCGGAATTATGATTTAAAAGGCCAACTAAATAGCTACTAATCTATACTACATAAAATGGAAAAACAGTCAAAGTGGAAAAGTGAAAAAGTGAAAAAATTTAATGGTCAAATGAGAGAGAAATATATTTGTGTAATTAATACTCTTATTAAAACACCCCATTACTTAAAAGTACAATAATTTATTCACATTGTACAACCAATTAAAAGCATATCTACCAAATTAAAAACAACCAATTAAAACACCTCTTATTAAAAAGTACAATGAAATTTTCACAGTTTACAATTTAAACAAGCTACCATATAATTCTAAATATAAAATAATTAAACAAACTAATTAATGTTATTTTTAAAACACCCTAAAATGAAAAGTACATGTTATTATACACATTATACAAATTAATAAAACACACAAAGCTTCATACAAGCTAACAAGTTGACGGTACATATAGTTTTAAAAATCGGACCGGACCAACGGGTTCAACCGGAAACCGGTGTCGCCATCGGTTCGGCTAACAAATAACAGCCATCCGGAAACGAACTAGAGAGGACCCGTTAAAACCAATACAAACTGGTACCGCGCGGGTACTCGTCGCCGCAACGCGCGGGTACCCTGCTATATATTATATATAAAGGAAAAACCAAAAAGTAAAAAGTAAAAATTTAAAACTATTAACACATATTGATAACCGGGTTGACACAGTACGCTTCAAATCCAGTGGGTTGACTCTGTTTAATTTGACCCGTTTTGACCCAACATGTCATATTGACTCGGTTTAAATCGACCCGTTTTTCGACGGGAACGGTTCAACCGGTTGAACCACCCGGGTCGAACCGGGCTTCAAAACGTTATGTTTAATCCCCAAATCTTCAAACTTTTTTTATTTTTCGTTTAGAACCCATAAACTTTTTTTAACACAAAACGATCTGTCGCAATATAAATATATTATCTATAAGTTTTTCTTCAAAAACAATTATAATGTTTTACAATTATGAGAAAATATGTGCCCGTTAGTGCACATTTAACTTTTCAATATGCTTAATACGCTCATTTCATAAAAAAGATGGGGCTAAATGTGCCCAAATCTTTTACAAAATAGCCAAAATTAGCCTATTTTTATTTTATTTTGGGCTAATCATATTCACGCTAATTTTAGTCACCATTAATCCCATCCTTGTTAGTTTTTACGCAACAAGTAACGTGTGTTGTTAGTTTCTATCCTATAACTGATGTAATGTTTATTTTCATTTTCATTAAATGATTTTATATGTTGTTTGATAGATGTTAAGAATTTTGTCTAGACTTTAATTATCGTATAGTACAACCGTTTGCAATTGCATTTTCATCGGTTCACGTTATATTTTAAACGCTACACAAAACACTCACCACAATATCACAAATGATTAATTATCTGACACTAGAAACAGCTCCCGCTAGGCGCGGGTACCCGTCTAGTATAATGATATGATTGGTAGTGGTCAGTTCACTCCATAGCAATACATACAAGTGATAATGTTATTTGGACTATTGGGTCATTCAAATGGACTTTTCTTCATGTGTACATTACAACTGAAAGCGATGCAACACGTCTGCTTTACCAAGATTTTTTCCATGCCAAATATCAAGTTAAGCTTGTCATTTATGTGGTACAACTACAACCGCACAACTTAAAAGTAGTCAAGTCGACTAACCAAGTCTAGTCTTGAAACAAGAAGACAAAGCTTCTAACGCAACTAGTGCTGCTGCTATGATTTATAAAAGACCAGCTACAGCTAATACTCGTCTGCAATTATTCAAGCAATCATACTTGTACGCTTAAACCATCATGTTTACTTTCAGTATACCATTATTTTCTTTGGTTGTGCTCTTGTTAAACACCACAACAAAGGCACAACCATACAAAGCCACCGATCATGTCCTCCTCGACTGCGGCTCATCAACCACTTCCACTTCCGATTCCAACCAGAGATGGGATGGTGATCAGGTTTCCAAATCCGTGCCATCCAACATCACCACCACCTCATTTTCATCCAAAACAACGTTACAGGATCCATCAGTCCCAACAGTCCCTTATTCCACTTATATTTACCAATTCATATGTATGTTTTGTTGAGGTTTTCATTATTAATTTTCTTATGTGGCAGTGGTTTACTACATTTACGACAAGTGTTATCTTCTCCGGTGACCCTCCATAACAATGAATTAAAACGAATTCCAGTTCAAGATTAGTCGTTTGTACTCATTGTAATCCATCGACTACAATACCCACATCAATATACGCATTACAACTTTCATTGTCACAAACCCAAAAATTTCACCAAGAACATATTTGTGTTTCGGTCTGTGGCGAGATATTTGGGTGTAATCTAAAAGACTAAATTTTTTCTAAGAACAACAAATTTCAGTATAGGTGAAATTCACGGGTTAAGATATGAGATGTTTATATTTGTGTTTCGGTCCAAGAAATCAAGCCAAGAACATATTGCATATGGGGTTTTGATTTTGATAGAAGAAAATTATGAAGAAGGAATTAAGGTGGCATTTGGTTTGTGTAGATTTATTGAAATTGTGTTCTTGAAATAAATGGGTAGATCTTTGATGTTGATGTATTCGTATGGTTCAAGAAAGAAATAATGATAAGTTGTGTTTGGTAGTTATATTAAAAGAAGAGAGAAGTGAAACAAGACATGTTTAATACATCATTAATTTACGCAAACGAGAAAAAGTTATCAGTCGAGTTTTGGTGACAGCGATGGTGGTGGTGGTGGTGGTGGTGGTGCTGGGTGGGTTTGTGATATGGTGTGAGAGTGAGGAAGAAGACGAGGGTATATTTAGTCATTTCACATGCGTTTGACCTTGACTAATGGGAGAACTAACACTCGTTAGCTCTCAAGTGGCATAAAATTAACGCCACTTTAGCTCTCGGTGGCAAATTTACAATTTTTTTTTGGTGTACTTTTTGCAATTTTAAGAAACATTAGGAACGAAATTTGCAAATTACCCAATTTATAATATGCACCTAGGACCAGTCTTTTTGGGATTGGGACTGACCTGTTAATGTGGTCTTACTATATCCAGATTTTTTAAGGCGATGGGCCTTTATAAAAGGACTTTAGCTTGGTCCTAAACCAGAACCAGATGTAGGACCGTCGGGTCTGCCTGAAACCGCGCTTTTAGGGCCACCCTAGGACCAGTTCTGGGATTTACCTGTTTTGCTCCTCTCTAAGATCAGTCACATCTGTTGCAATACAGGTGATGACTATCATATGTACACTCTGCCTGCGATCGCCAGGAAATGCAACCTTAGCCATAGAAGCAGGAGCAGGAGATCTTGCAATCCAATCAATGCAGAAGTTTCCCTGAGGCTGGCATATCAGCTGCATAAAAACTCTTGTGTCATGATCCGTAATCTTGTTGCCTGGAATCCAGAAAGCAGGTCAATTTTTCATTACGTATTAAAGGCATTGTTGATTATGTCCTATGGTTTTTAAAACGTGTCTTTATCGTTGCAGAGGACTCTTTTGTTGGGTAATGGTATTGAGAAGATCATACGTAATGCAAAAGAAAACCACAAAAGCTGCAAAGACGCAGCTACCGCTGCTCTTAGAGACTTGGCTTGATAATTACAACTCGTAGCCATGTTATCAGATCTTGCCCAACAAGAGATGTATTGGTTTTACTTGGAACAATGATGTGATGTACAATTTTGTTACAGTAAGTTGTAGACAATGGCCTTGTTGAGCTCCATTGCATGTATAGGGAAAGCAACATGCCTTGCTGAAGAAGGCGCAACCTTGGCCCTGAGGAATACAACATTGTTGGGGATGACATCTTCCGTCAAAAATACCCTCGCAATAAAGCCCTTCACAACACCAATCAAGCGCCCCACACGGCTGGCCACCATAAATGCAATTCCTACTCGGGGATGATTTCCGTGAAAGTGTCAATTTCCCATCTTCCAAAAGGAATTTTCCAATTCGTACCGGATTAGCTTGCACAAAGGGACGGTATAGGGAAAGGCCCGATTTACCAGCCATTGAATTGGATTGGCCCCACACGGCTAGTCACCATGAATGCAATTCCTACTCGGGGATGATTTCCGTGAAAGGCCAATCCAGCTCAACAAGGCCATTGTCGGTGTTCAAATTGGAAAATTCCTTTTGGAAGATGAGAAGGTATTCACACTTTCACGGAAATCATCCCCAAGTAGGAATTGCATTTATGGTGACCACCCGTGTGGGGCGCTTAATTGGTGCTGTGAAGGGCTTTATTGCGATGGTATTTTTGATGGAAGATGTCATCCTCAACAATATTATTCCTCAGGGCCAAGGTTGCGCCTTCTTCAGCAACACATGTTGCTTTCCGTATACATGCGGTGCAGCTTAACAAGGCCATTGTCGTTAAGTTTTAAATTAAGTGATGATACGAATGTTGATTAGACAGATCATTCAATCAACAATTCATATTATTCTGGTTTAACGAACATATTTACATCACGAACCTATATATATGTTCATTAAGTATGAAGTATACATATAGCAAAAAGAAATAGAGTTATTAATTATAAGATAGCGTGAAGAAGTTGAATGTTTGTGGTTCCCGTTGTGAGATTTATAGAAAAGAAAGGTATTTTTTGTCGAATTAATATAAAACTATTAACCATGGGAGCAAGTATGTTAAATGATTAGCACCGATTAATAGCTTAGCACCAGGTGCGTGCTATCACAGCAAACCTGAACTGATGAAAGTCACTGGTAATAGTCAAATGTAGGCTAGACTACCATACTTTTGTTACTTTTAAGGCTAGTCCCAGTCGTGACCTGGGACGACCTGGGTCATCCTGCGCCACGTCAGCTTTCTCTCTCCAGCGACCTGACACGACCCGGATGCCCCAGTCGACGACCCAAGTTTTTTTTTTTTTTTTTTTTTTTATTTGAACTTTGATGACCAATCTTTTGTAAAAATACGTGTCTACTTTCCATGCATGTATACTACACGTGGTAAAAAGTTTGTTGGTCATTTCATGCAAATACATGCACAGATCATTTCATGCAAATACATTCACAGATTTTTTTTTTTACTTTGATGACCAATCTTTCATTTCATGCAAACACAGAAACCATGTATCCAACTTTCAAGTCATGCATGCACATCTCATGGTAAGTGGTTTGTTTGTTTGTGTTTTGTGAGTAGACTTAACATCGAGTGAATTTGCAACCGATGTTGCAAATTAAGCCGAGGCAACCGATGTGCCAACCGACATTCGCATTCGAGAAGACCGATGTCAACATCGGTTGAAGAGTCGAATTTTTGATGCCCAACCGATCTAAAACCATCGAATGCGACCAGCCTAAAGTTTGTTTACCTTGCTCTCATTATTAAAAGTTTAAAAAATAAAGTCCAACTTGTTTTGTTTGACTGGTGAATTTTTAGCATTCTATTTCTTTCAGTGAAACGTAGACATTCACAACTTTCTTTACCTTAGGTTGGAGTAGGGCTGTCTACGTCTTAACCTCCCCATACATCGTTTGAGACGGTATTGAGACCCATAACCTGTGAAAGACGGTATGGAGAGTTACTTTTATTATTTTTTTATTTTTTCAGAATTAACATACGGTCGGTTTACAAATTCAATATAAAAGCATATATAAAGGATCTGTTTCAAGGGGTTCGACTTAATGTCATTGATGGCTCAAGTACACTCTGCACATGGCAAATCTGAGATTTGTAAAGCACGAATCGTTGTCAGTCCGATTTCAGGGATCCACTCAGACCAATGAAAAACGAAACAAAAGAAACGAAAAAGACTCTTTACATGTTCTGATCCAATTAAATACCAAATGAGCTGTATAACTTGTGCAGTGCTTATATCTATGAACAGGTCTCTGGTTTGGGAACTAAACATGCCCATGTATAAAAGGGAGGATATGAAATTTACGAGCCCTGCCCTGGAAATATGCATAGAAATTAGAATCATATACTAACAATATCTTAAATAGCTGAACCAAAATAGGGTATAATCGAGTGAACCAACATACCTCATTGGCAACAAAATGGTTCCCCTTCAAAAATATCTTGGCGTACGCCTTCTTTGCTTTCTCAAGTCTATCTGCAACCTGCATCCGTCTCATTATATAAACGACTGAACATAAAGCGTAAAAATCAATACCAATTTCCATAACAGATGTTGCTAATAGTAAACATACCTTCTTCATTGCAACCTTGAGCTCCCTTTTTATTCCAACTACAAATACATATGATTTATTAAGTCAAAATAAAACCATAGTCAACGTTATGAACGAAAATATAAGTGTGACTAATCATCATTCGGTTCCAACTCTTTTGTCTTCTTGAAACTCTCTATTGCAGTATCTACCTCATTGAGTGCCATATTTGCCTGGATTAAGGCGTTTAAGAATCTTAAAATAACTACAATAGTTGTTATCAGTCATATTGATGAATGTCACTTGCCTGACCTTGACGAAACCAAGCCTTTGCATTATTATCACCATCACTCAATGTAAATTCTATGTCTATCGATGCTTCCTTTGCATCCCCGAGTTTCAGTTTACAAGCCTGGTAAACATTATATATGCAAACGTGATTCAACTAAAAATGACGGGATGATTTCAAAATTTACATGTTGTCAATGTATCGATACTTTATATTTACCGCACTATTTGTGAATATCTGTGCCTTCTTCTTTCCCATAGAAATAATTTGACCTGCATTTTTTATAATAAGTATGCAGGAAATGTCAAAATCTACACAAATAAAAAGCAAAATTATGTGGCCAAAAAATATCGGTCAAGGAGTCTACAATCATCAATTCCTTCTTTCTCCCAGGATACATCCAAATACCGCACGGCTTTCTTATACTTTTTGAGAGCCATTTTTATGGTCTTGCTTCTGAAGATAATACGAGTTAACTTCGTTGTCCATAAATTTAAACCCTGAGAGCAAAAAAAAGGTATTTTAAGCAGAGACGAACCAAGACCAAATATGACCCGGTGCACAGAACTTCTTGAACCATAATATAATATAGTTAAAAAGTGAATGAAAAGGAAGAATTCATTAAAACGATAAATAAGGAACATATTACCTTATAATTAGGGATCCGACTATCTTCCATAGCAAAAAAAGCTTACGTACACACTCATTTTTAACATTTATATAGCACAAGTTAAAGCGCCGTTAAAATAATCATCGCTCATCCGATTATGCAAATAATTTTTAATGAGCTTCATTTTAGAAAAAAAGCATCTTTCAACCATAGCGGTAGCAACAGGCAAGACTAAAGCCAACTTCAACAATGAATAACCACATGATGAGATGTATGCTTTTTTCTTTTCCACCATTTTCTTAGCAAGTTTGACAATGTTATCCATGTTAGCAAAATCATTATCATTACGCGTATTTTGATAATAGACTCCAAGTTCCATTGGAAGACTTAACCTTTCCTTATAAGTAAAATCATGTGGATACATGTCACTAAGTTTTACTAACTTTGATACACTAAATTCTGAAAATGAATCATGTGGACTCAAAGCCACTATCCAGTCTAGTAAATAAGTGCTCCCCTCAATAAAACGATCTCCGAACTCCTGAATCTCCATATCCATAACAGTGTTGAATAAATCAACCTCAAAATCATGTTGATTTGTAATTTTACCCCTTCAGCCTCTTGAATGAAAGTCAACCATATTCACCATCTCAATATCATGTTTACTACAAAACGAAGTTACATTCTTCAAAGTGAAGAAAAACCTGTTGCCCGATACTATTACAATGCTCTTTTGGTTCATTTTACCAATGAAACGGCCTCTAAGATAGTTTGATCGCTCTTCTGAAGATGTCGTGACCATGTATTAGTGATCCCCAAGATATGAAACAACGAGTACAATAAAAACACAAAATCAAGTGTTTTGAAATACTTTATAAGACCAATAGTTGTTTCATGGTTAGAGATAGTATCACCTTCTTCCTCAACATAGTGAAACACCTTAAGAACCTCCAGAAACATACCTAAAAACCACATCCATTTGTTCCTTCTTAACCACGTCACTAGACTCGTCAACTAACAACGAAAAAATGTCATAACCAATCTCTAAACAAATACAATTAGCTATCTCTTTCACAAAACATTCAACTATATCATTCTGAATCTTAGGCGATGTCAAGATACAATTTTTTGGAGCGATTTCTAATGTAACTGCACGAATTTCCTCATTTTGATCTCTAAGAATTTGCAATGCTTCAAGATTCATCCCTCTATTTAATGAATTTACGCTTTCATCACGACCACATATTGGATTTTCTATTTTCGTTCATAATTTAACCCAATAATTGAAGCATTTTATCTAATTACATATTTCTTTTTCTCAATTTCACTTTTTTTATTAAAGGCCTGAACAATGGATTAATGTTGTTTAAGAAGATTTTCACATTTTTGGAGTGCTATATTGTGATAGCTATCAACATTACCAACATGTTGATACAATCTCTCCTTTTTATGCCAGCCATCAAACCCATTAACCGCAAATGCATCATTCCCACGTTGCTTCTCGACATATCTCTAAATAAGTAATAACACAAACAAATGATTTGTTCACTTTTATACTATACTCCGGCCAACGAAATTCCTTAAACCATGTTATAACGAAACATCTTACCTTGCCTTATATAGTTTTGGTTGGAAATATATGAGCACTTGGTTGACAAGCTCCTCTATCCCAATATAATCGCCTTATTTCTTCTCTTTGGTTTGGATCATAATAAAAAACTCGAGGTCTATCAACATGATCCAAGGGAAGAGTGTCTAAAGCAATTGTACTTGGTACTAAAGCTAAAGGAATATCAGTTGT
This sequence comes from Chrysanthemum makinoi, assembly GCA_910596185.1. NCBI lineage: Eukaryota > Viridiplantae > Streptophyta > Magnoliopsida > Asterales > Asteraceae > Chrysanthemum > Chrysanthemum makinoi. Next base: position 85,289,100 of record OU343224.1, on the reverse strand, counting down.
AGATGTAGTTGAGGTCTTTGTGAAGTATCATTTGTGGTTTTTCCTATTATAGATTCTTCACCAATAATATCATTATTATTATTATCGGGTGGAAGTTTTCTTTTTAGACAATTCTCAATTTTGTCCTACAATAAACAAATTACAAATTAGAGTAATGTTTAACAAGTTTTTATATATGTTTCAACAATCAAGTCATCAACAACCAAGCAACTAAGTAAGTAAAAATGTATAGTATACAAGTCAATTTTATACAATTATACTTTCGAAAAACTTGTTCTTTTAACAATGGTCTTTTATTCAGTACACGAAGTCACAAACGAATACCATAAAAAATCAAAATGGTATTCTATTAATAATTTGTTTCATCTTTGTGATGATTAGAAGAACCTGTTTGATCTTTGTGATAATTAAACATACCATTAAAAAATCTAAAGACTAATTAAACAAAAAAATAAATAAAGATAATCAAACAAACCTGTATCATCTTTCTGAATTGTGATAATTATTTAGCAATTTCATTAATCATAAAGAATGCCACCAAAATAGAAGCTAGAAATATGAAGATATATGTTACGAGAAACGGACTAGATAGTCCCACTTTGTGTCAGTTCAGTTTGGAAACAACTCAAATTGTTAGGCTGATGAATTAAGTCAAACTTTGTGCTTTTATTTAACAAACTTGTTTCATCTTTTTGGGCTTTAATTTACATTGTCATATTGGGCTTTTACTAAGTTTTATGTTTTATTTGTAAGTATAATAACTAAATAATACTAGAAACACATTTCGATAGACCGGTTGCATTTAAGAAAACCAATGTTTTTTCAAAAATTAACACTACATCGAAAAGGATCCACGGGGTTCCCGCGGAACCCCCTGGTTTCGTCCCTAACTTTAAGGCAATGTTGAATAGTTTTATTTATACTACCTTAAAAGCTTCATTCCCAAAAGCCCGGATTGAATCAACAGCGTCCAACCACCATGAAAGTTAACTATTGTCAGCAGGCCAATCAGGAAACATATCTCCATCCTTAAAAAAATTCCCAAAACCATCATCTTTACCTTCTTTAATTTCACCACAATCCGCAATCATAACATCAAGAATCGGTTGATCATTATCATCAATAGCAACATGCTCAATCGACTTACCAACTCCCATCCTTTTAACTACTCTTCCAAACACAACGTTTTTACCATCTAAATAAGACACTTTGACCCGTTAGTGTCCGGGCCAGAGTTGGGCATTGATAACATTCCTTTCCTTTCATGTTTCATTTCAAAATTCTTGTCTTTGAACTTTTAACCAGCAGATATATCGCCACCTTCAATCTTAAAACTTTTAACCAGCCAGTGGAAACAAACTCCCTTAAGGAAATAAATTTCCCTTTCTATCTCTCACATAACAGAATTTCCCGGTCTTTTACACCATGAAATGAACAAAAAAAAGCTTCATTTTCGTTCATCTTTTTGTGTAAATTCCAATTCTAATCCGTACATTTGAATCTGTAGATTAGAATACATAGATTGAACCGTTTAGATTTCATTCTAATTGAATTTTTCTTAAAAAAAAATCCTAATTCAATTCTCTCATTATAACGTCGAATAAAAAACGATCAAATAAAAAGGTAAATTAAAGTTCCATTGAAGTATAAATGAAATGTGAAGAATCAAAAGAAAGATGTGAATTGTACTATTGTGAGTAATCGGGAAATTAGGGTTGAAGATGAGGCTTTCAACGCGGTTTTCAGTGATGTAAATGGGGATATTGAGGAAAATGTAAGTAAATTTGTACATGTTGATAGTGTTGATTGTGCTAATAAGAAAGATGAGAATGATGATATTGTTTTGTTTTGTTGATACTAATGAAAATGTGAATAGGAATGTTGATGTGAATATTAGTGAGAAGTATGAATCATATGCTAATGCTGTACAAAAGAATGATATTAAGTTGGATACTAGTTTGTGCTTTATACCAATAGAAATATGTGATGATGGCAATGAAATTGTTGTGTTTGATGAATAGCTTGTCTCAAAGGGAAGTCTAAAATGGAAATTAACCATTTGTGGCCATTTTGTGGGTTGTTCTATGGCTGCGAATGAATTTAAGATATTATCTAAGAAGAATGTGGAATAAGTATGGGTTGATTGATGTTCAAGTCAATGCTAATGGTAATTTGTCACAACGGAAAGGTAATTGGGGCGTGACGTTCATAGCACAAAGTCAAGATGTAAAGAACGACCTCTATATGAGTTGTTTCAAAAAGTACATCATTTGATTTAACAAAACAACATGAGGTTTTCAATACATAAGTTTTCAAGTATCAAAGCAACATAAGAGTTTTCGGGAAAACATAGTCAAATGATGAATAAGTCCATGTAGTAAAATCTTCGTGAATGTGATCACCAACGGCGACTCTATGTATGGACTCCATGCGTGCCAAACCGAGCAAGCGTACGCACCTGAGAAATACATGCTAAAAATGTCAGCATAACGTTGGTGAGCTCATAGTTTTAAGTAATTGTAATTGTCAAAGTGCGGACCACAAGATTTTAGTGTATGACCATTATAACAGATACAAGAAAAATTGCATGTTTCGTCCTTGTGGTTTACCCCAAATAATACGTTTAGTCCCTATTTCATTTTAATTACACCACACATATCTATTTTTGAGACATGTTGTAGAAATTGGCATTTTCAACTTGTTCATAAAACTCAAAACTATTTACTTTGAACGCGTAAATATTTACTTTTACGTATAACCGTTAAATTAAATCTCGTAAACCGGATAATGACATTTAATGTAAACTAAAAATTTTCGAGGTCAATATTTTACCAAAGACTCAAAACATTCACTTTTGACATTTACGTGATCATTTAAATCTAAAACCGGGAGATGAACTTGCATAACGTGAAAAACGACATTTAATGCGTACCGACACTAAACAAATCATGGTTCATGTAAAATTAGCAAGTTTTAACATTTATAAGATTATTTTATTAGTCGTTTAATTAAATTCATGAAAACGCATATTTTCACATTTCGGCTCGCATAAGCACGAAAAACGTCCAACCGATACACCACCTTTGCATTTTACTACATAATACACATAACAATTACAAAATTTGAAAAAAAAATAGTTTTCCCTCCTTTGGTCCCTATATTCGGCTGACCCCACACAACAAACACACACCCATGATTTTCTTGTCTTGCTCTAAACTAACTTGTACAATTGTGTAACTAACCATGTCCTATTTCCAACATGTAAGCATGAAATTCTCTCATGTGTTTTTTACCTTGCACTAACATTAACCCCACTTCATTTAAACTATTTTTAATTTGAGAGAGAGAGAGACTTTCATTTTACACATACAAAAAAAATCATTTCTCTTGTTCTTCTCTCTAGTTCGACGCACCACCAAACTATCACACAAACACGATAAATTTTTTATCATCAAGCATTCAAGTGAATATTTGGGTTGTACTTTTGGGGTTAACACACTAGTTTAGAGTGTTTGGGACTTGGTTGTATAATTTTTAGGGTACTTTTGCATACTAATCTCTTCATTTTCATCAAAATTTGTAAGTAATTATTTTTTCTTAAAACCTTGTAATTTTATCACTCTTGTTATGCATATTTTTCAAAAGTACAAACTTTATGTTACAACCTATACACGTACACATATATACATACACTACGCATGTTGTATCACCATTGTTTGTGTTCATATTTTGCTCAAGTAGTTATTAAAAGCTTACTTGTATTTTATTTGCGGCTTATTCGTTATTATTATGTTATGTTGTTATTATGAATCGGTGGAAGGGAAAGACTAGTTTAGTTGGATTTGTTGTTGATTGAGAAAGTTATAACAATTGGCGAAAGGGAACTAGGAATAGATTGGAGTTGTGTTTTGAGGTTGAAAACATAGTTAGAATGCCGAAATATACACTTTTTAACCTGATGTCCCCAAACATAAATTTTGGCATAATGAATTCAATTTTTTCAGTAATAAAATAGAAAATAGACACTATAAGCTAAATGTTGTTGTTTGAACCACCGAAAACAGACTTAAAACGAGAAAGTTGCGCTAATTTAAAGTTACGGCCAAAAATATAGTTTTTATAAGAAAACTACACTATTAGTTAAGACGCGTTTATATAAACTTTGAAATGGATTCGGAACATTAGAAACGAGACAGGAAAATTAAAAAAGAGTAAAAATTTACGGATGGGTCATGCCGAATTTTCGTTAGAAATGTAATACTTAAAAAGGTTGTCAAGATCGGGATCCTACCCAGGATCGTTTTTGTCTTTGCAAGATCGTGATCGTAAGATCGGATCGGGATCTTAAGATCCTACTCTAATGTTATTTCTTAATAGTTTATGTAATTTTATACAAATCTACAAATTCTAATACATTATAACCACAAAATACTATGAATGTTTCATATAAATGTCGTCCTAAATTATGATTATAAAATGTTTAAAAAGATTAACATGTTGTTTTTTGAATTCTACAAACAAACAACCCATAAATTTGTAGTTTTTTAGTTTGTAATCCGAGAAGGGTAAGATCGGATCGGATTAAATCGTAAGATCGTATGGTCAAGATCGGGATCCTATAAGATCTTAAGCTTGCAAAGATCCTATGTAGAATCCGGATCGTTTTTACTTTACAGTATCGTAAAATCGTAAGATCCTAAGATCAGGATCGGGATCCTGACAACCATCTATTTCTATAAAAATAACTATATTTTTATAAAGTATAAAAATGCGTATTCCTTTTGCACATGTTAAATAGACAAGGCTAGACTCATATAAGTAATAAAATGCGTATTTTTAAGAAAACGCGACAAAAGGACGAAAACTTGATAAAAAGACGAAAATAACAATAAGACAAAATATTTTTTTATAAACTATAAAAGATTAGTATTTGGATTTCTTGAAACAAAAACGAGACTATTTTTACAATGAGACTACTTAAACTAGTAAGCGTGGGAATATTTATTATAGTGACGAAAACTATTAAAACTACATAGCTCGACGTAATATGTATTTTTAACTTATAAAACACAAACATGTCATGGTGATACTGTAACACCCCCAATTTCGTGAATGCACCAGAATTCAATCTGGGTACTACTTCATGGTATAACAGTTATAATAACAGAAAACGATCTCTAAATAAGTCGTTTAAAAAGGCTTATCATTTGATTTATTAAAATATATCAGAGTTTACAAAATAGAGAGTTCCTAGTAGTTTCACGGTTACATAATACATAAGTTTTCGAATGATAATAAAATTTATAGCCATCTTGAGTAACCATGCCCTTCCTTTCCATCCTTTCCAACCTCGTGCCTTATGGACCTGAGATAAAACATACTTAAAACGTCAATACAAAGGTTGAGTGGAATTCATAAGTTTAGTTAAATTGTTGAACACAATATTTGTAGTGTGAGCTATATAGTCTCACACTCATAGTTTGAAAAACAAAATAGTTATTACTGCACTAAGCTCATGACAATCAAAGAGTTAAAAATGTATCCATAGAAATTGATATAATAATAGTAACTGTGGTCCTAGTGGGAAATTTGCCGTTATACCTAGATTTCTCAAATATAGTGCGTTTGTTTGCCTATGTCCGGTCAACACAAACGGGATTCGATTATAGTGCGTTTGTTTACCTACGTCTGGTCAACACAAACTGGATTTGATTATAGTGCGTTTATTTGCCTATTTTCAGTCAACACAAATTGGATTTGATTATAGTGCGTTTGTTTGCCTATGTCCGGTCAACACAAACGGGATTTGATTATAGTGCGTTTGTTTTCCTATGTCCGGTAAACACAAACGGGATTCGATTATAGTGCGTTTGTTTGCCTATGTCCGGTCAACACAAACTGGATTTGATTATAATGCGTTTGTTTGCCTATGTCCGGTCAACACAAACGAGATTTGATTATAGTTCGTTTGTTTGTCTATGTCCGGTCAACATAAACGGAATTTGATTATAGCTATTGGCCTATCCAAATTATTCGCGCTCACTTACTAGTGATTAATGGCTCATGATGTAAGGACTTGAGTTTGGCAATAGTGGTACTTAGTGCTAATAAAACATTCAGATAAGCATACAGTTTCAAAGTAATTGTGTTCACGTAAAAATAGCATGTATCTCCCCCAAGGGTTTGTAAACAAGTTAAACGATAAAAAATGGAGTTATGAACTCACAGTGAGTGGATGATATTAAGGGTATAACGAATCGATAGATAAGTCGGGAAACCTCTACGTACAACCTAGAAATATGATATTGTGTCTTAGGTTTTTTAATAACGATGAAAAATATAAATGAGTCTATATAAGTTATTATATTGATCATGATGTTGTACATGATAGTTTGTAGTGATCGTGTATGTCGTTTATAAAGATGGCTTACTAGTTTATAAAACGTTATTAGTTTAAACATCGTACTACTATTCGGACCATCATAATTCAGAGGTTATGTAGTAAACGTGTGAGGAGCTAGGACACTTTAAATCATAAATCTAGCAACTCGTCAATACGTTCACCCCAAAGAGGCCCCTCACATGAAGCTCCCTAGTAACGTAGTACTTAATATGTAAAACGTATATTTTGCTTGTTTGATTATATGACATAAGTGTTTAAAATGGTCATATGGTTTGTAAAATTATTTTAGTCATGTTCCGTTAATGGGTCTTGGTCGATTTTGATATTTCACACAAGTTGTAAAAATTATATGTTATGGTTTATAAGTTATGAATATGGTTTCACATGTGAAAAAACCGGTTTTCACATGTGAAAACATTACTCCTATGGTCAAATAAACTTTGGAAAGTTTATTAGTATGTTGTATGTTATATTTTCATAAGATATATTTAAGTTTTTCAAATCACCAAGATTGGAAATAATATGGTTAATAACTACTTAACTTGTGAAATAAAACTTTTGCGTCAAAATCAGTCCTTATAAATCTCGGAGGTAAACTACCCTTGTTTTGCGTTTTCTGGCCAAATCTAATGCGAGGTCGTATGTAAAACATCATTCTAGACAACTTTCGTGTTTTATACTCTTGCTAATTCGGACTAGAAAGAAGTCAAAATCGTGGTTTAAGTTTACATCAAAAACATTTTTACATTTTACCAAGTTTTCTTTTTAGTAACTTATCTAGTCCTAACTTTTAATCTATAAGTTCTTTTTACATGATTCCAAAGGCTAAGTTTTTGTTTAAATTTTCTCTTCAACTACAAATATAATCAAGGTCTTGTATTCATAAATTTGATGACAATAACTAGCATAATATACTTGATTTACTAGTTTATTAACATAAACTTTCACATGAATCATAAGCAAGTCTTTATATATGTTTACTTGTTTTAAGGTTTTTGTACAACATCGTCAATATAACTAACATATATATCATGAAATAACAAGTATAAAATCATAAGAATGAGGAGGATAATCATGGTTCTAGCTTACAACTTTTAGCCTTAATCAAAAGGGAAATTAAGAACAAAGGACTAAGAACTAGAACAAATTCCACCCTTGAAATCCTTCAACACCTCTTGTGCACTTATGATCTTGTGTTAGGACTTATGAAAGATCTTGATCACTTGTGTAGCTTGCAATCTAGCCAATGGATAAAGAAACTTAGAACTAGGATCATGTAAAGCTTGACAAGAGCTTTAACAATGATATGAAACTTGTATCTTGAAATCAAAGATGATGAAGCTAGGGAAATATACGGTGGCTGATTTTTGGTGATGAGATGAAGGAAATAATTAGTTGTTTCTTATATAAAAATGAGGAGGTTAGTTTCTTTAAGATATTTTGCAAGACTTAGCTCATAAGTTAGCAAGGTGTAATGATCCTAGACAAAGGTTATCACCAAGACACCAAGTGTCTTGGTGACTCCTTATAACTGGCCACATGGGGGGTATGAGGCGGTGAATGTGTAGTTTGGATAATATCTTGTGTTTATGGAGTGTCGTTTGGTCCCGGTAATTACTAATGTTAAGTATTTAAATTGCGAAACGTAAAACGGGGTATCTTAAAAATATAAAACTTGTAAGGAATGTTAAAACTTATCAATATACTTTATAAAAGTATATTAAATGAGTGATAAGTTTAACAGAGTGCGTAAACCTTGTTAAAACCTAAAAACGTAGGTTAAATACGCGCAAAACGTAAAATGTATATAGTTTAGGCAAAAATGGTTAAATAATAATTGTTCATATAAAATATGACTACAATTCGGTTACGAGTTAAGGTTTCACTATTGAATTTATTTAATTACTTGTAAAAGTAAATTCACTTAAAATTAAAATAATAATAAGTGAAAATAAATAGTTAAATTATGACCTAAAATGTATGGGTGGTTACATATACAAGGTTTTGAAAACACATTTTCATTCGTTTCACTTCATATAATGCTAAGACAAACCATATTTACTTAGGTCGCGTGTCGGAGCCGTCACACCATATACCTTGACTTACTTTTTCCCAAGCGACTACATTACTTGAGGTGAGTTTTCATGGCCCCTTTTTACTTATGTTTTTTCCGAGGAGAATGAGGCTCAAAATCTAATTCAATTACCTGTTTATAATCGTTGTGCTAAATCATTTATTTTTTTTGGACAACATATGCGTTATAATTGTGTGTATGAGTACTTGTGGTGATTTTGGTATACGTTTATGATTGCCATGATTTCTATGATTGCTATGATTTTTATTTAGCCATCAGTTTTGACTTATTGGAAATCTATTAAGCGGACTGTGTAGTTCCAGCTTGTAGGTGATAGGTTTGAAAAACTAAAAGCGCTTGTGACATTATTGAATTTATTTTATTTGGAATATTATTCATTCTTATTGCCCTGCGCATTTTATTATGCATTGTTGTCCCATTCATAATCCTGGCACGACAAATGGGTTTACACTCTAAACCTATAAGCTCACCAAATTTATGTTGAAGTTTTCAAGTATCATTTTCAGGTGATCATCAGTAATATTTTGAAGGCATTTACATCAAGTTATCCATTGCCCTCTTTCTAAAGACTATGAAATTTTGGCCAAGATATTTTCTAACGACATTGTTTCATCAAATTCAGACTTATGTTTTGATTATCCGGTGTAAGATAAAGATACTTTTTTGTAATGTTGTAAACTTATTTCATTAATCAAATATGGTATTGATCTACTATCTTATGCGATGTCACCGAAATGTCGCGCCTCACGTTTCCGCCTTAGAGGGGGTATGACACATGTTACCCAGACAATCCCTATTTTGGATGGGACGTTAGTTTCTCCATTAAGTTTTAAAATAATATTTGCACAGTTAGTCCCTCCGTTAATGTTTTTTGCACCGTTAGTCCTCATTTTTTAAAATAATTTAAAAAGGGGCAGCGAGCGAACTTGGGTCTTTTGCTTCACAAAGTAACGCCCTAACCACTGAACTAAATGTCAAGTGGTGTAAATATACCATTTCAGATTTGTTTTAACCTTTTTTTGTTGGATTTAATATCCGTTTTTATATGTTTTGTCCATTTTTATACGTTTTCATTCGTTTTCCTTTTCACTACGTACGTTTTCTTACATTTTTGTCTGTTTTATCCGTTTTTATACGTTTTTGTCCCTTCTTATACATTTTCATATGTTTTTGTCCGTTTTTATACTTTTTCATACGTTTCTGTCCGTTTCTATACGTTTTCGTCCATTTTTATATGTTTTCATACGAATCTATAAGTTATCGTCCGCTTTTATACATTTTCATTTGTTTTATACGTTTTTGTCCGTTTTATACCCTTTGATGCGTTTTTTTTCTGTTTCTATACGTTTTCGTCCGTTTTCATATGTTTTCTTATGTTTTTGTCCGCTTTTATACGTTATTGACCGTTTTATACGTTCTCGTCCTTTTTTATACGTTATCATTTATTTTATACGTTTTCATCTGTTTTTATACGCTTTCGTTCGTTTTTATAAGTTTTCATATGTTTTTTCCGTTTTTATACGTTCCCGTCCATTTTATATGTTTTCATTCGTTTTATACATTTTTGTCTATTTTAATACATTTTCATACATTTTACGTTTTGTCCCTTTTTATATGTTTTTGTCCGTTTCGTGTTTTCATACGTTTTTGTCCATTTTTATACGCTTTCATACGTTTTGTCCGTTTTTATACGTTTTCGCCATTCTTTATACGTTTTTACCTGTTTTTTAACGTTTTCATACTGACAAAAACATATAAAATCGAACAAAAAACGTATGAAAATGATCCAAAATGTAGGAAAACGTATAAAAATGTATGAAAACGTATAAAAATGGACAAAAACGTATGAAAACGTATAAAAACGGACAAAAACGTATGAATCTGGCCGAAAACGAATAAAAATGGACAAAAACATATAAAAACGAACGAAAACGTATAAAAAGGACAAAAATATATGAAAACGTATAAAAATGGACGAAAATGTATAAACTGATGAAAAGTATAAAAACGGAAGAAAACATATAAAAACAGAAGAAACGTATAAAATGGACAAAAACGTAAGAAAACGGACGAAAACGTATAAAAACGGACAAAAACATAAGAAAACGTATGAAAACGGACGAAAATTTAAAAAAGGGACAATAATGTATAAAAACGGACGAAAACGTACAAAAATTGATAAGAACGTATAAAACAGACAAAAACGTATGAAACGGTATAAAAACGGACGAAAACGTATAAAAACGGACAAAAACGTAAGAAAACGGACGATAATGTATAAAAACGGATGAAAACGCATAAAAATAGACAAAACGTATAAAAACGAATATTAAATCCAACTATTAAAAGGTTAAAACAAATGTGAAATGGTATTTTTACACCACTAGACGCTTAATCCAGTGGTTGGAGCGTTACTTTGTGAAGCTAAAGACCCAAGTTCGACCCCTGCGCCTTTTTAATTTATTTTAAAAAATGTAATTCTTTCAACAAAAATGTAACCCAAAATCTTGCGTACACGTGGATCTAAATCCTTGGTTTGGTAGAGGGACGGAATCAGAACCAACTATGACTCGGTGAAAAAAAAATTGAGCCGTAATATCGAAACATATTTGATGGACTGAATGTATTTAAGTTGTATTTAAAAAAATGATGTTTGTTTTTAAAAATTAACACTATATCAAAAAAAAAATTATAAAGGTCCCGAGACACCACGAATACCTCATTGTTCCATCTCTGGTTTACTGGTTTAGCATAAATTGGCAAATCTCCGTAATTTTAAATTTAGAACGTGTGGTATGAAATTTCGAATTTGTGTCATATGAAAAAATGCCACTATGCTGCTCTTATTCATTAAAATGACATTATTAGTTATTTCTTTAAATTTTATCCAACGTGTCACGTGTGTCATGCTTGTATTACTTTTTGCATTTTTATTTAGTAGTCTTCTTAATATCGTTTCCCTGTAAATTATATGTACAATATTTAATTAGTAGAGGGTTATTCTTAGGCAAAACCTTATCCCATCACAAAATTCAACATTTACACCTCATAAAAGTATGACAAGACACAAGGTACCACCCTGATAAACGTCACAAGTCAGTACAACTACTCGTGTAAAAAGCCGGAAATTGAACAATGACAGAATATGAGCGGGTCTATAAATTTTTTGAAACCCTAAGGCTAGTCCCAGTGCAACCCGACAACCTGCACGCCTTTCTCAACGACTGAGACAACCCGATGCCCCAATGCGACAACCCGAGGATTTTTTTTTTTTTTTTAATTCAAATATTTTTAACATTAAATTTAAATTTCATTCAAATTAAAAAAAAAAACATTACATTAAAAAAAAAACATTACATTACTTAATAAAAAAAAAACATTACAATACGAAATTCAAATAACGTTAAAACATTACAAAACTCTTCATCGTCTTCGCCATCGCCACTATCGACTTGTGGCACTGCTTCGACATGATGTCGACGATTTCTCCAAATGTGTTCGACCAAATCAGATTTTAAGTTTTGATGAGTTGTTGAGTACATTAGCTCCTGAGTAACCACCATTGATTCTGCATGCGTTCTTAAGGGATCATGATCTTGGTGTCCCTCATCTTCAAACCATGTATGACATATCGCCCGCTGCTTGTGTCGGATGATCATATTATGTAATATGATACATGTATACATAATATCTTGGATATCATTTCTAAAAACCCTCGAAAGGAGAACTTTAAGCATTTTCCACTTTTTCTTCAACACACCAAAAGCCCGCTCCACATCTTTCCTTGCCGCTTCGGCCTCCTCTTGTACAAACATCTTTTACGATCAACCGTGGGAGGATTTGAAATAGACTTCATAAGAACGGACCATTGTGGATATATCCCATCAGTGAGATAATATCCCCTTTTATAAGCCACATCGTTAGCCTCAAACTCAAGGTCTGGTGCTCTCCCAGATTTGATATCATTGAAAACAGGTGAACGACGTAAAACGCTTACGTCGTTATTCATTCCGGAGATACCAAAAATGCATGCCAAATCCATAAATCCGGAAGCGACCGCCCAACAAAATGAATGGATGTGGCCCGTGATCACCCCTACAATGTTGAGCTCTCTCACTATTCGGGCAATTCTCCCACTCCCAACTTGTACAATCAATGCTTCCCATCATCCCGGGAAAGCCATGCTTATGCTCGTGATGAGCATATATTCTTTCAAGGTCAGAATACGTGGGCCTTCGCAAATACTCACGACCATATAACTCCATGATAACCTCGCAAAACTTACGAAGACATTCACGGGTGGATGCAGAATTGCCGAGTCTCGTCTAGAGAATCGGAACGCCGCGTATCCCAATTGACGAATGGCAAGCAGTACACTTGACCAACGGGCTAATACCGTGCACTCTAGCATCGCCAGTTTGTCGAAAATAAGTAGAGTGATCGGTTATCTCTCGAACAATTTCTGTGAATAGCTCTCGCTCATACTAAACCGCCGAGAGAATGTTCTTCGTCGAACGCTGGGTTTTCGGAGAAGTATGCCGCCACTAAATGATTATGAGCACCCTCATGATCCCTACGTATGTACCTTCGCCGGTTTTAGTCTGTGATGCTTTGTAAGTCTTCCAAGCAAAATCCGCAAACTCCACAAACTCACTAAAAACTTCTTCCTCGTCAGAAGACGAAGAAGAACCGAATAAATGCTCGAATGACGACATATTAAAATTTGTGTTTCGTGGGTATTTCGTTAGAATGGTTTATTGAATATAGATGAGAAATGTTTAGTGGTGAATTGTGTTTGAGGTGAAGTGGGTATTTATAAATGGGTAGATTTGGTTTTAAAAAAAGTTTTTTTTTTTTTTTGTTTAATGTTTACCAACGTTCTATTTTTGAATTTATACAAACGAAAGTGACAAAATGGAGTAAATAAGATCGGTTGTCCAAGCACTCGATATTCCGTTTTTTCCTTGCTCGACCGATGTGGAGACCGAACTCCACATTGGACACAACCGACCTGGACATCGGTCGAAGCTCATAAATTGCGTTGCCCAACCGATTTCAAAAGCACCTCTGCGACAAGCCTAATATAGAAACATATTTCGATAGATCGAGTGCATTTAAAATGCATATAGCAAAAATTAATGTTTTTAAAAAATTAACACTACATTAAAAAAATTCATAAAAGTCCCGGGCACTCGTGAAAATCCCTCTAGTTCCGTCCCTGTAAAAAGCCACAATAAATGATAGATCACTTAATCTAAAATATGGTGTTCTATTTTGTTGGATGAGATTTATGTTGCGTTATCGAGTCTTTTTAGATGATGATAAAAACCAAGGTTATAAATAGCGCAGGTGGCGGCATGATCAAGCCTCACATTTTAACGGTTAAAGCGAAGCTTTTGTATTTTTAAGACTTGACATAAGACGACATAAAGTATAAAAATATTTATATATTAGTATCATATTTCATATATATCAAGTTTACAAAAAGCGTTGTAAATAATAAATAAGGTTAGAACTTTACATGTAATATTCTTTATTTTTTTTAAATATTTTTTTTATTAGATGTCAAAAAAAAAAAAAAAAAACCTCACCACCCCTCACGTCTTAGCGCGCATTTTCCCGCCTCACCTCACTTCACGCCTAGAGTCGACGTCTTGGTTTATTTCGTAACTTGGAAGTCATGTCTCATGCCTTAATGGCGCCGACATTGCGTGCCTTAGAACCATGATAAAAATAATAGGTAAAGAAGATAAAAAATATTAAAAAAAATAAAATTATTTTTTTATTTCAAGTTTTCGAATTAAAGTGAAACAAAAGTAAAAGAAAAAATGTTGTTTTCGCATTGGGAAGAAAAGAAAAGAGAAGAGAAAAGAAGAACATTATTACATTTATATCTTTTAAACATGTTTATTTTCACACAAAGGTCAAATATGACTAAATAAAAGAGTTATATTGGTTATTATATGCTCAATAATTTAGATGTAATTTTGTTTCCGTTCAAAACCGTTAATGTTTGGGAAGAAAACTTTTAAGAAAAAAATGTTAAGAATTTGCTTTCTCATTTTTTTGTTTCATTTCTATTCCGTTAAAATAAACTCAAAAGCATAATAAATTTTCAATTCTCTATCATTTATTTGTTTCATTTTAAAAGAGAACTCAAGAACACACTGTTAGTGCTAATGCCATGTTTGTTCCCCGAAATGCTTTATGATAAACTTCATTAATTGTGAGGTACTTAATAGGTAATATCAGTTGGCTCAATAATTGTTAGTACAATTTGTGCGAGGGGTTATAGAAGGTCATGACGTAGTTTATTGGACTGGGCCGGTAAACCTTTGGTGGATTGATCTTGTACTAATTCAAGTAGTTTGAATGAGATCCCTGCACAAGAAAGGTAAACCGTTAGTTTTACCGTAGGGACGGACCCCACGATTAGACTCCGGCGTGAGAGTAAGTACACATTCTTGAGAGGGAAAGTAGAAGTGTGTATTATTATGAGAGAGAAAGTTGTACCTTGTATGGGGATTAGAGCCCCTTTTATAGGCGAGACTTGCCGCTGGGGCCTCCTAGATTCTCGCATATAAGGGTTAGTTGCTGGAGCCAGACCCTTGGCGGACAAGGGTTCCGTGATAATCGCGGATGCGGACGTAAGTGATCTGATGGTTGGAGGTTCAGCCCGTCATAAGCCTTACGCGCATCTCTAGGCTTGGGCCATAGCCAAATTAGCCATTGGGCTTACGGTGGGCCTAGGATTTGTAATCATTGGGCCTGAACTAGGGGTGTTCATGGGTTGGGTAATATCCGAATAAATCGAAAACCGAAACTGAACCGAACCGAAAATAACCGAACCGAACTCGTAACCGAACCGAATTTGCCAAAACCGAAGCGAACCGAATTAAATATTCGGTTTTCGGTTCGGTTATGGTTTTAGCAATCCAAACCGAAAACCGAATTCAAATAATTTATATATTTGTTTTATATATTATATATAAAAAAATATTAAAACACTTTTATACTATATATATAACATTTTTTAAACTTGAAAAAAAAAATTGCTAAAAATATATATAAATAAATGAATAAATAATTAAATTTATGTAATTTTGCTAAAAATATATATAAATAAATGAATAAATAATTAAATTCATGTAATTCGGGTTATTCGGTTCGGTTTTCGGTTATGGGTGTTCGGTTTTCGGTTCGGTTTAATCAATTTGAGTTCGGTTCGGTTCTCGGTTATACCCAGAAAATAAATTAACCGAACAAACCGAACAACCCGATAACCGAACCGATGAACACCCCTAGCCTGAACCCAGTGTGCGTATAGTGTGAATGGGCCTCGTAAGCCTGTAATACATACTATACATCATCAAGTCCCCCCCAGTCTAGTATGTCCATTGTGTGCGGACCTTGGTGTATGCGGTGGCCATTGCTAGACTTAAGTTGACTAAACGTTTTGCTGTCCCACACCTTTTTTCTTTTTTGATGGGAATTGCCACGTCCCCCAATCCCCCTCTAGTCTAGTGTATTTGATCGCATGCGGATATTGTCGCGTGCGGTAAATACTTACTAGGCTGTGGATCTGACCAGGACGTGGTGGTATCCTGCGCTTTGTCCTTTTCTTTTACTTGGGAAGCGTTGCGTGCGACGTGGACGTTTGTTGACTCTTCGTTTTCTGTACTGACGTGACCTACTATTCCACGCGCCCTTTTTTATTTTTTATCTTGGCCGTTCATTCTATCTTTCCTTTGCACGTGTCATCATCTTGTTCTAGGTTTTACTTTATTATAAATACTGCTCCATCTTTTGCACCATCGCCGTTTGTTGCTTTCATTTGGAAAAAAGAAAATAGTAAAAAATTTTCATCCTTCTGCCTTTGATCCACCCGCTATGGATTTGATTGTTGATATAAAATGTAATACTCCTCCAAGGTCGTTTGGTTCGTTCCTTGCGACTTACAATATTCCACTAGAGGTACATCCGGAGCTTCCTAACCGTAAGTGTACGATGCATGAGTGCCCTTCTGGGAAGATTGGCTTGTATACCCGCTTTTTTGATCTTGCCAATTTTCGTCTGCCCCTGTCTGTTTTCCTTGTTGAATTACTGAGATATTATCGCATCAACATTTCTCAACTATCGGTTCTTGGCGCGTGTAGAGTTTCTCACTTTGAGATCTTATGTCGTGCTCTTAACATTACTCCTACTGTACTGTTTCGTTGTTTTTATGTTAACTCGAAGTTGAAAGGGTGGTTTTCTTTTGGCAAGCGCGTTGGTGTCCCTGCCCTTTGTACTAAATCTCTTGATTCTGTCAAAATTTGGAATGATCGGTTTTTCTGGGTTGATGCCTTTGCTTGTCGTGTCTTGTTCCCGTGGCATTCTAGGAAGAATATTTCTAAAGATCCTGCTCCTCGTCCTGACGAGTACAATGCTGACCATTTTGCTGCTCTTGCTGCCAATCCTAATCCCTTCGGCCCTCCCTGAGCCCTTTTTTTGCTGGGTTGGTTTGAGTCGTTATTATACTTTGGGTGACAATGTGTACCCTGAGTATCTACGTGAAGATAAAACTGGTGAGTTTTACTTGCGTTTTTTTTTTTTTTTTTTTTTACGAATATGCTTCGCTTTGTGCAGTGATGAGTTGGTCTGAGTATATTCAGTCCCCGGAGCCTCTAAAGGCCCTGATGACTACCCGTCCGCGTCGTGAAGGGGAACCTCCTATTATGGAAGTTGCTGTTCGTCGCACCGTGCCACTTATCCCTATTGCTCCTGCTCGTACGGATGGTGAGCTGGAGGCTGATGTTAATCTTCTTTTTTATCCGGAAGGTGCTAGTGTTGACACTGGTAGTGGATCGTCTTTTGAGGCTACAGATTCTGATGCTAACCCTTCTTCCTCTGGTTTTTTGAAGAGAAAAGAGGGGCCTTTGTCTAGTGTTCCGGACCATCTAGTCCCGCCAAGAGGCCTCGCTTTGAATCTCACAGTCCCTCTATCAAGTAACATTCCTATTGGTGGTTTTCGTGAATTATTGAATAGTAGCGTTCGGAGGTTGAGCTAGGCTATACGGCTCCCCACAATCGGTCCTTTCATTACTTCTTCTATTTCCACCACCCCCGTGAGGCTCGGGTTTTCTGTCTGGTTCTTCTTTCAAGCATCAACTTGGTATCGGTTCTCCGAAAGGTTGGTTATTTCTTCGATTCTAGTACTCGCTGCCGCTGGGGTTACTTCTTGTGCCAGGTCTGAGAATCTTTTGGGTGTTGTTACTACTGCTGCCACAACTGTTCCGGCTGCTACCCCTATTTTGAAGAATGCTTCCCCTTTTCTCAATTCGTCTTCCAGTGGAGGGGCTAACCGTAATGCCGAGGATCTTGTTAGACCTTCTGTTAGCCAACCTTTGGCTAGTAATTCCCAGCCTACTGTTGATCTTGACCTGTTGGGTTCAGTAAATACCCAAACCCCTTAATCTAGGATTTGAATAGAAAATAACCTAAGTGCTTAGTCCGTTAAACACTAACAGGTCACTGAGTGCATAGTCTCTCGTGAGCCATCTTCGTGATACTCGATGAGGCAAAGAAGAAGTCTCTCCACTCAGTAATGCGGAACTTAAAGAGTGAAGACTGAGTCAAGAAGAAGATGGTGGATTCAGTGAGTGATGAAAATAACTCACTGAATCCCTAAAACTCATCTCCAGCTACTAACATTGAAGACAAACTTGACTAAAGACTAAGGCGAAAAGATCAAGAATGGGCGGACAAAACGGTTATGCTTGAAGCAATAAAGACAGAATGCTTATCTTCAAGAAGTCAACTTTCCCGAAGGCCCAAAGATCGATCGACAAGCGAAATGGCTTTGTCCCTTACCAGAAATACCCTTTGTTAACAGAGACAAAAGACATCAGTATTTTTTCTTCTGTAAATTGTCAGTTTGTCACTTAGGAAAGAGTTAAAACTCATACTTGTATAAATAGCATAAGAGATGGAGTGAAAGGTTAAGTCATAAGGTTTTAAAATGTACCCTTTTGAGGGGTCATTTAAGCCCTTATTTGATCACTTTTGTATCCGTTATTACTTAATATCGTTCTTTTTCACTTTTTAGGTCTCTTGAAGGCAAATTGCTGTAATGGCACTTATTTGGACGAAAAGCGCGGATATACGAAGAAAATGGCCAAAGTCAAGAATCGAGACACTCAAAGTCTTGAATGATAAGGTGATGGCGTCACAGCTTATACGCGACGCCGTCCGAGGATTTTGTGACGGGACATAAGACAAAAGTCTTATTTTCAAGTGACGACGCCCGTTGTAAAAGAGTAGACCATCGCAACTCGAAGGCCTAGATTCAATCAGCACGGCGTCGAAAGCCGAAGAGACGGCCACAAGCACAAGGTGACGCCGTCGCAAGTCTAACGTGGCAAAGACGAAACCCTAATGACGGCGATCCGACGGCGCCACAAAACATAAGGTGACGCCGTCGCATGTGTAATCTTATATATAGAATCCGAATTTGTCAAGATAGTGTGTAGTCTTTTGGAGTAAAAACCTAAAACCGAACCAAGGTTGTCTTGTACAGTATTTTAGGGTTCCAAACCCTATCTTACATCAAGATAAGTTCTTTAATTCATTAATACAATTATGTCTTTGATTATTTGTGTGTATGCTTGCATGTTCTCCATGTCCGGCTAATTTATTTGTGTGTTTGCTTAGGGAATATGAAACTTAATTATTGATTATTGATTGGTTGTCTCTTATCTTAGTTGATTAATGATCTAGTAATGCGATAGGTCATTCGTTGTGTACTTAATGCTTGATTAAATCTTTGTGAACCTTAGAATATAACTCCTTGAGTAGTTGTAAGCTAAACCATCCAAAGAGTGCCTTAGAGTAAGAGTTTATTATCTCTAGTGGGTTTTGTAGACAAGACCCTTTGGTAAGTTCAAAGAGTTAGGGAGAAACGCATACCCTACAACTTTAGACACACAACACAACTAAGAATAAGGACGTGACAATTCAACCACCAATAGGAGATAATTAAGGAGTAGTAAAACCTAAGTAAACACATCTTTAAACTATCATACGAGCACACAATAATTAGACATAGACTACATACACCTTAGATTAGATAATTAGATAAGTAGAGTAATCGGTAGCAATACCAACCCCCAAATCCAAACCCGAGATTCGTACCTTTCAATTTCCTAAAAACATAAAAAGATAAAAAAATAATCTTCCTCAACCCCAACCTTAGCGTAGTAACTTCTTACTAGCATTTCTATTCCCTTAGAGAACGATATCAATACCCGTGGCTTACCCTAATTACTACACTACAACGATTAGGTTCACTGCCTAGGGTGTTATAAAACTTGCTCGAAGAAAAGGAAGTTTCCTTGACCCGAACGACGCGTAGTAGCGTTATTAAGTTTTTACCATGCGGGGAATAGAATAGTAGTTAGTAGTCCACCTCGTTTAGGTTTCTTTGCTTGATTCCTATCAAGTAAATTTTTCTCATTTTTAGCTTCCTTGTAGTCTATCCCCCTTCTTTGTGTTTGTGTTCGTAAAACCCTTTTCATTTGTCTCTATGGCAAGTGAAGTTGCATTTGAATCATTAACAAATGAGGAACAATTGAAGTTCGCAGATTGGTTTGGTTTTTATTGTTCTAATGAATTTGTGAGTGAACTTAGAGATATCCAAAAGGAGACGGGTGTAAGGTTGGATGGATTTGATATATTTTGTGCTTGTGTGGCCTCTATTCAACGATCGTTGTTAGGATCAACTCCTTATAGTGATACCATCTGGAGAATTTTTCAGAAAAGCCTCCTATGCATAAAATATCAGTTAAATGATCTTAGACACCATGATAAAAAAGACCTAGTTCTTAAGAACATGGAACCTAAACCCGAACAAGATTGTGAGATGGTTGATGTCAAAATACTTAGTTGCATGTGTGGGATAGATTTCAAAACATATGATACACGTGAGGAATCCTTTAGGCAAATAGAACATAGTGATCAAATTTTTGAGAATGATTCATATGAATCGGACCAAGAATTTGAAATGGCCAAAGAAGGATTTGACATGCTTAGGAGTGTATTTGGGTTAGATCATAATAAAACACATGATGAACATTTAGAAGATCTAGATATAATGCAGAATAAGGTGGAAACCCCAAGCCCACAAGCCCTACCATCACTTGAGGAACACACATCGCCTATAACTTACCCGGAAGAAGTAGAAGAGACTATAGGAACCCCAATTGATATAGAACCTTTGGACCAAACTCCACTAGAGAATGTAGGTTTAGATGCTTGTTGTCATGACCTCTCTCTTAGTCCTAGGGAAGTTCCTAATTTTGATGAACCGGAGCCTTAACCAAAAACCTTACCCAATTTTCCGTCTTTAGATGTGAATCTTGGAATTGAATTAGGCCCCAATCCACCCATCAAAATAGATAGTCCGGGTAGTTGCTTGATAAAGGTGGTATACTCTAGGCCATGTAGAGTGAAAGCTAATATAGGAGTAACCCATGACCTTACACACTTATATCACCCATTCATGGTTGATAACAAGAAATACTATGGGTTTAAACCGGGTTTATTAGGTCAAGATGGATCCTTAACTAAGAATCTTTTGAAGTTGATAGAAGAATCCATTTTTAGGAGAGAGATTTGATTCACCTGCTACACCAATAGACTTAGGTAAGGTTATAATGAATGGAGCACACTCCTTTGAGCATATAAATCACCCATCACCCTCTCCTCACGTAGCAAATTTCCACCCTAAGGGTGTGTATCACTACTATCACCCGCACTTAAACTTAAGTGTAGGGAAAACCTCCCCTTTATCCGTTAAATAAGGGTAGAGTCAAGCTCGTGACTCAAACAAAAACAAGCGCTTCTTGGGAGGCAACCCATGTGTATTTATTTTTCATTTTTAATTGTGTGTCGTATATCTTTTATTGATTGTTTATTCTAATGTTTGAATTTGTAAAAATGCTTTATTTTGTCTTTAACCTCATCTTAATTATATATAAAGGTATTTTACATAAGGGATAAGTGTAGGGAGGATTACACACGTTTTCAACGAACGTGAACATGAGAATTACAACTATTTAAAAGATATACATGTGTGTTTGTTTGAGTCAAATGCTTGTATCGAGTCATAATGGATGTTTTGCAGGAAATTTTTCCAGATTCTAAAGATGTAAATTTTCTAGAATTTTTTCCAGAAAATTGCGCACCGCTTTTGTCAGGATAACTGACGGTCAGATCACAACCGACGGCGTCGAAGGAGTAAAACAACATATTACTTTTTTCTCGTTTTCTGAGCTACTTATAAATTTTTGGAATTTTCCAAGTCTTAATTTTCCAGAAATTCTGTAAACATCCATTCCACAAGCATTATATCCTAGTTTAGTAGAGTCTTATATATATTATTACCGCCGATTTTACGTGAAGGTTTCGTTGTTTTCTTCAATTGTGCAGGTTTCATTTATCAAGAAGAAGAAACAAAAAATTGGAAGGAGCTTTTCACGCATACATTTTTCTTGGAAAGGATTTAACCACTACTTCACACACGGATCCTACAGAGCTAATCAGGGGAGTACTAGTTTCTTTCATTTTTAATCACCTTCCGTTATCATAACTTTGATACTTTCGGGGAACATTGGGGACAATGTTCAGTTTAAGTGTAGGGAGGGAAAACAAAACGGGAACTTTGAAACTATGCTTATCCTTGACTATTTGCTTTGTCCAAGTGTATTTGTGTAATAAACCATGAGAAAATGTCGGTTAGGGTAATTTTGGCACCAAATTTTTAATTTTTCATGACATATAAGAGTGGGCCATTAGTCTTAACAAAAGCGTCTCACGGATAGGAAGTTATATGACTAGCACAAAAACCCTTTACCACCTAAATTCCACCCAAAATGTGAGGATCGCCCTTAGATTAGTAGGAATTAAAAGCATTCATATTTAATGCTTAGAGTGTGAACCGGTAGTATATTAAATTCTAGAACTTGTTTTGTGATGCATTCCGAGATCGCTAGTAAGACTACACTTGTGTAGTTAGGAATAACTAAATGATAAGAGGCATTAGGATAACCCTTGTTTGATACCCGTAATATAATTACTTCTTCCACATCGGTTGAGTAATTCCCCCACACCCTTTGCGTTGTACTCATTTTTAGTACACGATACCCCTAGTTAACCCCTCAGAGCCTATCCTTTTCGCGGTTCTCGTGATGTTTCGGTTTTCCGGAATATCAATGAAGAGCATTGTTTACACCCCACCCCCAAATATACACCCAAATCGCCTTAGCCTACCCTGTATGCACTCACTTTTAGTGCATTATTGTTATCACCCTAAACCCTTAGTTCAATTATCTGGTTGCTTGCATGAGTTGCTAAGTCGAGTCATATCCTTTGTACACAGTTTTGGGACGATTGGGAGTCATGGAAAAAAGTTAAAGTTTATAAAATGATTGAAAGGGAATGCTAAATTCCCTTATTTGCGTAATAACATACCCCAAGTGTTTTGATCTTTTCAATTCGGGTCAAATTAGTGTTAGAGTAATAAAAACTCAAGTGTAGGGATGTGCCTATAAATCCCTATCATTTTGATGTTACAATAGATGATGGTAAAGTAAAAGTGTATGAAAAAAAAAAAAAAAAAAAAAAAAACATATGGGCTACCATCCTACATCTATCTTTAAATTTATGTTTGTTTATTTCAGTTATCTAGAGTTTAGAGTGTCGAGTCTTGGCTTAGCAACGCCATTCTTCGTATACTTGCAACATAGAGATTTTTGACTTGCCACCACTATATAGCCTATCCCACCAAACGCTTTGTTTCCCTACCGTAAGCCTAACATTATAACCCTTTAAAGACCTCTTTGATAGTCTTTCCTATGTGCTTACGCCAAAGCGATGGAGGTTTGATCTATTCTCAAGCCTATGGTAATTTATGTACTAGGACCGGTTAATGAGTGTTTATCTTCCATTTCCAACTTGTTATATTTCATATACACCCGAGAGAGATGTGAGTATCCAAACACCCCATGTGAGGTGCTAGTATGTAATTTCCGTGCTTGTTATGACTTTTTGCGGGGCTTATATGTGTTGTGGACTGTTTTAAACCAATGCTTCATGACCCCTAACTTATAAATTAATTGGCTAAAAGCACATTTGCTTGAGGACAAGCAAATACCAAGTGTAGGGATATTTGATAAGGTTTTAAAATGTACCTTTTTGAGGGGTCATTTAAGCCCTTATTTGATCACTTTTGTATCCGTTATTACTTAATATCGTTCTTTTTCACTTTTTAGGTCTCTTGAAGGCAAATTGCTGTAATGGCACTTATTTGGACGAAAAGGCGCGAATATACGAAGAAAATAGCCAAAGTCAAGAATCGAGACACTCAAAGCTGCTGAATGATAAGGTGACGGCGTCACAGCTTATACGCGACGCCGTCCGAGGATTTTGTGACGGGACAGAAGACAAAAGTCTTATTTTCAAGTGACGACGTCCAGTTGTAAAAGAGTAGACCATCGCAACTCAGAAGGCCTAGATTCAATCCAGACGGCGTCAGAAGCTGAAGAGGACGGCGTCACAAGCACAAGGTGACGCCGTCGCAAGTCTAACGTGGCCAAGACGAAACCCTAATGACGGCGATCCGACGGCGTCACAAAACATAAGGTGACGCCTGTTGCATATGTAATCTTATATATAGAATCCAATTTTTCAAGATTAGTGGGTAGTCTTTTGGAGTAAAAACCTAAAACCGAACCAAGGCTGTCTTGTACAGTATTTTAGGGTTCCAAACCCTATCTTACATCAAGATAAGTTCTTTACTTCATTAATACAATTATGTCTTTGATTATTTGTGTGTATGCTTGCATGTTCTCCATGTCCCGCTAATTTATTTGTGTGTTTGCTTAGGGAATATGAAACTTAATTATTGATTATTGATTGGTTGTCTCTTATCTTAGATGATTAATGATCTAGTAATGCGATAGGTCATTCGTTGTGTACTTAATGCTTGATTAAATCTTTGTGAACCTTAGAATATAACTCCTTGAGTAGTTGTAAGCTAAACCATCCAAAGAGTGCCTTAGAGTAAGAGTTTATTATCCCTAGTGGGTTTTGTAGACAAGACCCTTTGGTAAGTTCAAAGAGTTAGGGAGAAACGCATACCCTACAACTTTAGACACACAACGCAACTAAGAATAAGGACGTGACAATTCAACCACCAATAGGAGATAATTAAGGAGTAGTAAAACCTAAGTAAACACATCTTTAAACTATCATACGAGCACACAATAATTAGACATAGACTACATACATCTTAGATTAGATAATTAGATAAGTAGAGTAATCGGTAGCAATACCAACCCCCCAAATCCAAACCCCGAGATTCGTACCTTTCAATTTCCTAAAAAACATAAAAAAGATAAAAAAAAATAATCTTCCTTGATGCGTGCCAAACAGTCAAGCTAAATCACTCAAGTCGGCCACTTGTGAATGGCAGACCGTAACCAGCTTAAAACTGCCTAAGCACGAATGCAATGAAGTCCTGGAGAATAGAATGAATTCCCGGGTCGTTATGTCCCACGGAGACTCAATGGTGTGCAAAACACAAACTCAGATGATAGAGTGATCACTAAGGATAGTGATCAATAAAGGTTTGGATTGAGAAATTACACTACTGAAAAAGTTTATAAATTAAAGCGACTTAAATACAAATTAAGAAAAGTTAAAAAGATAAAAATATTAAATAAACGCTATCACTATATTTAAAATTGATGAACGTTTAAAACTTAAAACTTAAAACTTACGTTTAAATAAAATTACGTAAACGTACAAAATAAAAAGTGAGATCTAAGAAATAAAAGTCCTAAAAATATGAAAATGACATTTTTACAAACCTAATGATAAAATAAAATTTATAGAAAAAAAGAAAACTATTTTTACAACTATTTAATTACTTAATATTAATTAAAAACTAATTTTAACTATTAAATAATAACCTAAAATGCAAGAAAATAGGAAATAAAGCTAGAAAAATAAAATTATGACTTAGAAAAATCTAAAATATCATAAAACTAATTTTAAAACTGAAAATATATTTTTTTGGACTTTTTATATATTTATTACTAATTCAAAACTATTTGAAACTAATTAAAATGCTAGAAATGACTATTTAAACTAAGAAAATTATGGAAAAATATTTTTTTGGCTTTTTATATTTATCTTAACTTAAGAAAAATGAAAAATTATTTTTTTGAACCTTTTCTTAATTTTTTGTATTAAATGCTATTTAAAAATGCTTAAAAACTAATTTAAATTAAGAAAAATAGCAAATCAACTTGGAAAAATCTGAAAATTTCAGGAAAACTCTAAACTAATATAAGGAAGCTAGGAAAAATGGAAAAACATGGGGATGTTTAGAGGAATTTGAAACTGATGTAGCAAGTGCTTGTGAAATAAGCACTAGAATAAGCAAATGGCTACCAATAAGCACCCAACTAAAACAGAAGCTTAAATAAGCTTAAAGAACCAAAATGCAACAGATTACAACAAGCCCTAACCACTGGAATAGCAAATTACTCAGATTTGGTGTTTTGAACTAATAAGCTAAAACAGATTTGGGTAGGCAACTTGCAGCCTATCAATAAGTACTCAAATAAGCTGGAAACTAGAAAGCAATTATTGGAACCTCAAGATAACCTGGCTAAGAACATGTAAACCAAAAATTAGACCTAGATAAGCCAAGATGAGCCCTGCACAAGCTTGTGAAAAAGCTTATGGATCCTGTGCACAGGGCACTATCTAAGACAAGGACTAACTTCTAGCTAATAAATAAGCACTTAATAAGCTGAGAAATGGTAAACTATTATTTTTATAATTTATTTAAGCAGTTAAAGTTTACTATCCCAAAAGCATTAAAGCTGAATCCTAATATTGAACACACACTAAAAAGATCTATTTTATTCAAAAACGACCCAAGTGAAAAGTTTGACTTTTGTAAAAACCAAAAGGGTTGACTAATTTGAACTTTGATTTGATCCTGTGGACTGAATAAGATGTATTAAGGTATATAAAGACTGATTTGAGCTAGAACAACAACTAATAAGCTAAATGACATGATTTGGTTACATGAAAATTCCCACAAGGACAGTTGGGTACAATAAGATGATTTTGACTTTTTACTAAACAAGCACTAGTTTTGATGACTTATCTGAGCTAAAGAACACTAAAGTGACTTATAACAACAATGAATAACAACACAATAAGCTTCAAAAACAGAGTATCATGCAGAACCAAACACCCCTTATTGAAACAGTTTTGAAGCTTTTCAAAGGTTTCCACTGATTAAGACCATACAAATGATTAGAAACTTTATATTAACTATTTTTAAATAGGATTAAGCTAACATTAACAGGTTTTAAGCACTTTAACTAGAATATGCAAATTTTAAGAAAATAGCTTACAAATTGGAATTCAAATGTAGACTGAGAACAAAGACCTGAAATCACTCCTAATGCTTCCCAAGAAGCTCTAAACCAATAAGCAATCCAAAGAACAGCTCTGCTCCAGTTTCTTGATCATTTCCCATAGATTTTTTATTTTAAACTAATTTATTGGTATTTTTGGTGATATTTTCTGTTTTGACTACAAACTGAGTTTTAAGGATTTTAAAAGGTTAGAAAAGCTTTATAAGAGCTTATATGAGCTTTTTCAATCCTTAACAACAACTAAGAACAACATTTAAGTAATTTGAGATTTTGAACAATAAAATATGCATAAACTGAAATCGTGTACAAGAATTGAAATTGAAACTGAAATTAAGTTTTTAATACACTGAGATTGGATTACAAAACACTTGAAAGATTAGCATAAACGGGAAAACTTAAATTATTTAAAAACGAGACAAGTAAATAAAAATTACACTAACTACTCTACTACTCTCTTTCTCTCAGCTTCTTTCTTGATTTATAATGATCTATGCCGACCTCTGAATCTTTCCCACCTCTTCTCATCCCTTGGATCATTGAAATTCATCTAAACCACACATGTGGCATTTTTGGCGGGAAATATGGTTTTGCCAGTTGAGGGGTTGAGTGAGGGGGAGGGGTTACATTTAATGTTTTTGTAGTTGTGTGGAGGTGGAGGGGACAAGGGGAGTAATATGTTGAGGAGGGGGAATGGTTGTGTGGAGTGTATGCAGAGAAGCATTGAGGAAGAAAGACTTTGGCGCCAAGGCCAAGTTTGACTGGTATTAATAAGAAAGGGGTCAAAAGTGGCAGGGGTCCAAATGGTTGGCGTGGTCACAATGGGTTTTGACAAGGCCAAATGATTAAAGGGTTAATAATCGAAGGACCAATTGTGTAAATTCTGAAAATAAAGGGACCATTGCTGCCATATCTGCAAAGTTGCTCCAAGGACTAAAAGTGACAAGTTTTAATAATGCAAGGACTAAACTTGACATTTTCCAATTTTCCAAGGACCATTTTTGCCAATTTTGAAACTTGGAGGACCAATCTTGTAATTTTCTCAAACTTTTGACATTTTTCACCAAAGGACTAAATTTGACAAGTTATGATTTAAAAAGGACCTTTGGTGATTTTTCTTTTGAAATTAGGGCTCAGGGACTATTTTTGACAATTTTTGAAACTTGGGGGACTGAAACTGCTAATTATGCAAACTTAGCTCATTTTTCATCTGATTTTGAACATTTTGCATCTGAAACATATAAAATGCAATTTTGGAATATTTTTAGTGTTTTGATGCATTTCTGAGCATTTTTAGATGTTTTGCAGTTCAGATTGACCCAAAAATGATGAGTATTTACACACTCATCATTCCTCAACCCCAACCTTAGCGTAGTAACTTCTTACTAGCATTCCTATTCCCCTAGAGAACGATATCAATACCCGTGGCTTACCCTAATTACTACACTACAAAGATTAGGTTCCTTTGCCTAGGGTGTTATTAAACTTGCTCGAAGAAAAGGAAGTTTCCTTGACCCCGAACGACGCGTGTAGCGTTATCATTAAGCTTGTGAATTGTAAAAACACACATACACGCAAGCCATCTTTCACTCCTCCAAATACAACTTAATCCCTGAGATAGCTCAGTGGGTACTTGTAGTAGTGCTCAGACTTAGCCTGAGCTTCGAGAGGAGTTACCAAACTTTATCATTTCAATCCCAAGTACTATTCCGCAAGTACTT
Source organism: Chrysanthemum makinoi (assembly GCA_910596185.1). Taxonomy (NCBI): domain Eukaryota; kingdom Viridiplantae; phylum Streptophyta; class Magnoliopsida; order Asterales; family Asteraceae; genus Chrysanthemum; species Chrysanthemum makinoi. Next base: position 85,260,387 of record OU343224.1, on the reverse strand, counting down.
GGGTAATGTATTCTTCTGATTCATTTCTAATAAGAATATTATGTTGAAAATTATTCAGTGTGTTTTACTTACATTACTTTCAGTCATTGATTCACTATTAGTTCGTTTTTAAATACTTAAATTGTTTTATACGATAGTGAATAGGGAACAACAAGTGGTATCAGAGCGGGTGGATTTTTCTCTAATCCAGATCCGTTCATGACTGCTGATAAAATTCTGAGCTATGTCAATATTAGTATGAAAAGCTTCAACAGTTGCTACTGTTGTTGCAACTTTTGAAGGGGAGAAACACATTGATATTGACTGAATGACAAAATACCACACCAAAATTACACACTGATTGAAATAATCAGACAAAATAAAACCATCCTCGTGATCCTCACAATCAAATACCCAGATCTTCATAAAAAATCCAACTCACACAAAAAAAATCCACCACACACAAACAATAACCCATCTACTCACCCACCTCACATACGTCGATCAAAACCACAACACACATAACACCAAATAGAAAAATCTCACATCAACTCTCGATCTAAAACTCAAATTAAACCCAGATCCACCAACCGACACACACAAATCACAATAATAAAAAAAAGGAAACTTACAAAAACCACAACCTTAAAACGACATACGTAAAAAAATTCATCAAAGATGAATACTCAGATCCTCATTTTCGGCAAAAAAAACCACATGAATCTGTAGTTTGGAATTATAACCATTAATCAGATTTCTTGTATGATGTTAAATATTGATGGGTCTTAGTGAATGATAATGGATTCGTTATTTCACAGCTTGGATTAAAGCTGATGGGTTTCGGACTCAGTGATGATATCATTATTAATGACGATTCTGAACTAAGGTGGTGTCGGCTGTACATTTCAGTTGAAGAGGATTTGTTAGGCTTATCAAGGAGTAGCTTAAAAGGATTTGTGCAGACAATGGTGTGAATTAGATTAGAGATGGTTTTTGGGGTTTTTCAGGCTGCGTTTGGTCAGGTTAAAACTAACTCAGGGAGTGTAATGAATGTTGTCTCAAGGAATGATGAAGACGAGATTGTGAATAGGGTGTTGGTAGCGCTTTCAGGCTAAGACTGATATGAATCAGTGGATGCTTAAGGTTAAAAGTGAATCAAGAGTGATAGTGAGGTCTTTCGATTGAGATTTTACACATCAGAATGTTAAGATAGTTTTTCAGGCTAAGCTTTAACATCAGTGAGTTGTCTCAGGGAAGACTGAAGTGTTTACGAGCTAAGCTTATCATGTGGTGAGAAAATCAGTGAGTGGTGTTTCTAGTGGGTTGAACCTGAATGGAGGGCGTGGTAAAACTCAAGGGGGGCTGAGATAGCATGGTGAGCCCATACAACACAGACCCTGAACCTGAGATTTATGGTAACAAACCGTACCAATCCACGAAACCAAAAGTGACTCTGAATATAGTTCGAGTCCCGAACTCGTTAACGAACGAACACCCAATCACTGAAAACAGACCCTGAACCTGAAAAACCAAACAGGTGAACGTGAACCTTACCATCTGAAGACAAATGAGACTGAACCCGAGTCTCAAGGTGTGTATGAAGAATGAGTCGTCCAGGTTGAAACTTGCTCAGGAACCAAAGATAGTGCCACTGAGCTCGTAGTGACTAAAACCGAGTCACTGAAGATATGAGAACCCGAAGACCTGATAATCATAGACCCTGAATGTGAATTTAGTGTGTGATAGAATGTAACTATTGAAAAGGCATAGCTTGCATGTGTTATAATTCTTATTTGTATACTAGGTGACGAAATAAAATGGACACTGATGTATCAAATTGAACCAGGTCCTTTCACTTGGTGAGTGATTAAAATGTCTTTCAGGGAAATGCAAAAGAGAAAGGACACTGATGTATCTAAAATGAACCAGGTCCCTCTTAGCATCAAAGTGAACCCATGATCACTGAACCTGATCACTGACCACTGAACCTGGTTATTGAACCTCCTGTCACTGAACCTGGTCACTTAGACTTAAAGGATCATACAGCCGAACCTAGGTCTGAACCCCAGTCCACGAACAACCTGAACCCTCAGTCCTACACCTTTTACCAATCACCTTAGGCTATTTGTATATTCAAATAGGGGGAGACTGTTGGGTCCAATAAATTGACCCAATCACCCTGAACAAGATTTGAAAATAAAATAGCCCAACTCACTAAATAAATAGTGAGTGACTCACTGATAAAAGAAATCAATGAGTGTTGTTTAGTGCTCTTTACTTAATGATACAGTGTCAGTGAGTAAAATATATGAGCTACAAACAACACCAGTGACACTGAGATTTTGACAAATGTCTCAGTGATCCTGAAGACGCTATCTCTACATACATACTGAAAAATATGGGTGGGAACTTCCAAGAGAAGAAGTCAAACAAGTACAAGACTTTACCATAAGAGTGGGAATATTGTGATGACACATTTAAAAGGATGGTTGGTGCTTTTCCAAAAGAGGAAGATGAAGATGGACCACATGTCACCATCATCGCATGTCTTTGTATTATTCATGTACCTATATATATGTTTGTATTGTAATAGAGATAGGTATGCATCCTCAAACACATAATACTTAGTATTAGTTGATAGGATCATCCTCTCATTGAAACACAAGCATAGCTTGGATCAATGAGAGTTTATTTGTCACTCAATTGGGATAATATACCGAGATTATCCCCGTAAAAAGTTGAGGATGTTATCATGTAGTCTAGTTGGTATTGAGAAATCTTGTAACTATTGTTATTCATTATTAATGAATTTGTTCTTTAATATATCAAGATTTACTCAATTATTTGGACCAACAAGTGGTATCAGAGCCAGGTTCATTTAAAAGAGTTTTGTACCGAGTGTAAGTTTGTGACAGAGTTTCTGAGTCCTTAGCCCTGAAGGTGTTATACTCAAGTTTCATGTCCATTATCCTGTTTTCCTTGGTATCAGATGGGCCTTCATGGCTATGAACTAGGTCATCCTAGGTTTGTTTAGCTGTACTACAGCTTATAACTGACTCCAGAGAAGACACTGGGAAACGCCCACCAGTGTCTGAGGGGTCAAAGGGGGACAAAGACTCAGAGGGATTAATACCACCCGCTGATACGGAACCCATCACCCCACCTTGTTAACTGTTGCTGATGTTACTGAGATACTATTTTCTGATGAAGAACATCTTTGAAAGCGAAGATGAAATTCTATCAGCTGGAGAAGAAGTGGACACTGAGGTTCAAGCTGAACAAGAACATCAGTCTGATCCACAAAAGCCTAATGAGTCACCATTTCAGCCTGAAGCCAATGACTCTGACTCTTCTTCATCCATCTCTGATGAATTCAGCCAGTTTGATAATATTCTTCCAATCACTGAAAGATAGCTAGTTATGTAGATCACCAAAGCTTCAAGAAAGATATATTCTGGGGTCACTGACACACTGTGGGATCAACATACTGAAGCTGCTGCAAGTTATGCTGATCTAAAATCCGATGTGCTCACCTTCAATGCTAACACTGATGAGCACAGAGATATTATGTATGAGCAGCTTAATAGATTGGATGATAACCTGGCTAAGTTTCTCAAACATCTTCAGGGTTGTGGAAAAAAAATTGATGAAATCAGGGACTCGGTCAAAGAAGACCCAGCACTCAACTCAAAAGTGTTGGAGGCTACTGAGGCTTACTTGAAGAATTCCTCAGACCTCACTGAACTGATCACTATGCTAAAGTCTGCCAATGTTCAGGGTCTTCAATCTTCGGTTCAGTCTCTTCAGGCAACACTGGGCTCTTTGGATGCTCAAGTGACCAATTTAGCTAAGGCTTCCTCATCAATGGCTTGGAATCTTGGGCCACGCATGACTGCCTTGGAACTTTCTCAAGCTAATCTGGAAACAAAGGTCACTGGTCTTCAAAAGGATACATCTGATATCAAGGCTATGGTCACTGAAATCTACCAAGCCTTCAAAGGTCAAGCCACCCAAACTACCCCAGTGTCAGAGCCAACTCTTGCTCTCACTGAAGTTGCCGCAACAGTTGAGGGGGAGAAGACCACTGAAGAGACTTCCTCTCACACTGAGGGGGAGCCAACACCACCAGTCTCAGCTATACCAATTTCATCAATCCCACCCTTATCATCAACAACAACAACAATGGCTATGACAGTTACACCCATCACAACAACACCACCACCACTGGTAGCAACTTCATCTTCCTCAAGTCAGGATAAAGGAAAAGGCATAATGAAAACTCCTGAGCCTGAGAAGATTCCCTACAAGATCGGCGACACTGAATACCTGCTCTCACCACAACAGCTAAGTGCCTATCTTGAAAAAGAAGAAAGGAAACAAAAACTAGCCGATGAGGAAAGGAAGAGCAAAGAAGCACTGATAAAAGTTGTCGCTGAAGAAGCTGAGAACTTGGGAATTGATCCAAAGAAGCTTCAGAAGGGTCAGGCAGGACAAAAATTCAAGGATGCTCAGGCTGCTAAGATGGCTGAAATGAAAAAACAGTTGGAAGAAAAGAACAAAAGAACTGCAGCCATCAGGCAAGGAAGAATTGATCATTACAACTGGTCCATGACTAGTAGAAGGCTTCCTGAGAAAATCACCGACGTCAAGATCATCCCCAATTCCAAAGCACTGGCAATGAATGTTTACAGGGGGGATGATAAAAGACACTTCGAGGTTCATGATCCCCTAAAATTCACTGACTTTGGGATCATTGATGTAACACCCCAACCCGACAAGGGCAAAGATGTCACAATACGGTTTCATATCAGAACTTTTAAATACTGTACAATAGCGGAAGCCTTTACAAAATATTCAAAAAGAAAACATAAATAGCTAAAGTTTCAAAATAAAATCTAAAATCTCTATGGTCAAATCTTGCTCTCAGCTCTACTCTCAAACCCAGATCAGCTATCCCATAAGCTCATCTTGAATACCTAAAACCTGCCGCAGGAAAAGAAAATGCGGCTGAGCTTACAAAGCCCAGTGAACAGATATAACGAAACAAAAGCTAAACAAAACGAATATACAAATAACGAAATCACAACGGAATGAGATCAATGAATCATTGAGGATTCGCGAAACACAGAACACAGAAAAACCGGAGAACAATTAACAAATAAGAACAAACACATAGCACATTGCTGACACAAATGCAAACACATTAGAATAACCAGACATGTACTAAATCAGAAACTTCGAGTGCATATAAAACAAACGAAATATCAAAACTAGCAGAAACAGTTAACAAGAAGGAAAGCATGGCATTCACACAAGTCAAGTAATCACATTTAATAACTTACTCCGTATCGTAATAGTGGAATCAATAGCATTCAAAGTCATGGCAGTCACACATACAAATAGGAAATACAACTTGGAAACTATAATTAATGGACTAGAGACATAGCAAAGCAATTAGCAAATTTGCAATTCAGACATTATAAGTTGAATCATTTCCCCAGGTCAAACCTTAGTATAATCATAACTTATCATGGCAGGTCAAATATAAGCAGATAGATACACTAACGGATAGGCAAAGTTCACCAGATTAACTGAACAGATTATACACACTAAACATACAGATTAATTGATTACCACCAACATAGTCATCACACAGATCAACGAGTTCACATAACGATAAACTAACACATAATCAGATGGCAACATGCGAATTACATTTAAACCTATGAAACATATCCTAGCATAGTAGACGGTAGTCACATAATCATGTCAAAGCATAAATACCTTCAATAAACATATAATAATTCAGTATGTAAACGGAAACATTGACAAATACGGAATCATAAAAGAATATCTAACACGAAATAACAGATACAGGTTTAGTTATCTACCACGAGCCCGAACATATCATATCGAAGTAACTTTCTTATTTGGAGGGGTGACCTCGGAATACCTTATATAATATGAGGGGAGACCTCAATAACAAATGGAGTAACTAGCTCCCAGAATTTGTGAAGACGCGTATTGCACACGACATCATTCACCAGACAAATCATATCAGATAACAGATCAGATCTAGGATGCATCCATACGCCCCTTCCTACATATACAAAATATGCTCCACCATCCAGGGACGTGGCAGAACATCACTCTACTGCCCTAGAGTCATATCAGAGGTGCATCACTGATACGGACATGGAACCCCCATGACTAGTGAAATATTTGGCTCAGATGTCAAACTAACTTAGGTCAAACAGATTGTCATAATTGACACAGATCATAATTCATCATAAAAGTCAACAGATATATATATCAGAGGTTTCGTATCATAAAGACCAAATCAGATATTTCATGGTTCACTAAACAGAAGTTTCAGATAAGCAACGGATCAAACAAGTCAGAAAGGGTTCATATCAAATGTTCAGAAGTCAAAGGTTCATATCAAAGTCATATACCATACATTCATAATCGGAAGTTCATAATCAAATGTTCATAATCAGAAGTTCATAATCTTAAGTTCAAATCAGATACAACAAGATTCAACATACAGAGGTTCAGACAAACAGATATTCATATAAACAGAAGGGAATCATAGCAATGGCATAGGAAATCCTAATAAAAATAAGAGATATGACAACGGAAAGAAATCATGAGAAACCTTTACTAAAAAGGTCAGAATATCTGTACCTTAAAGCAAATGAGAGAAAAGCAAACGAATGAGTAAATCACGAAGATGTAACGTCGCGTCTCCTTCAACGAATCTACACGGATTATGATTTATTTAATACTTATTAGCATCATTAAAGTTATAACAGATTAATCGCATTAATACTTTTAGAGTTGTCAGAATATTCTTATTTTTAGTGACGGACAGAATTCCAACATTTTAGAGTATTAATTATTAATTAGCCAAACTTATGGGTTTCAAATGATAAATGATAAACTTAAAGGTTTAATATGATAAACATCTTATTTATGGGCTTTTTATGACAATTTATAAAGCTCAGGGTTGCATGTGACACTTTCCAAAGTTTAAGGTTCAAAATATAATAACTTAAATACCCAAAATAGTTATATACAGATTTTAAGATATGCTTCATTTTTCATTCTTTTGACTCTTTACTGTTTTTCAAAAGTACACGCCTATCACATTAACAATAGCGTGAGTTCTGCACCTTAGCATGAAATGCCTTGAGCCTAAATCCACATATTACGTATACATTGCATGCTTTATAAATTTGACCAGTTAAACTCACACAACCTCACTCGATACCCACACAACACATTGCATCCAACACATCGATCAGACCATGAACTTGCGCATTAACTCCTAAACAAAGCTCTATCCCATTAAAATCAAGCAATCCATGTCAAATATTTATATACCCTATTGACCCAAAATAGATTTTATCATGATCATGTGTTGTTAAAATACAGGTTCCCATGAGACATTGCATTTTTTAAAGATTGACAAAGAAGGGGACAGACTCGACTTCATGATTTTATGTGACGAATATGTATCATTCATGCAAGGTTTTAAAACAGATTCTTATGGTCGCATGGTTATGGATCGAAACAGATTTGAGTGATTGGTTTTATTTGATGTATGCATGTCAAGTTTCAAAACAGGTTATAGATGGGTCGAACCTATGGCCATTCGAATATGATATCTCATGATATAAAACATATGATTTCATGTGATTATTATTTAGTGATGAATCTTAACATTATAAGTGATGTTTCAGTCGCATGTATGCATTCAAATAGCGGCAAAACACACGACATGTTCAGAAAACAAAGGAGAATTATCGATACGAGATTAGATGATACAAACCTAAGATGTCGAGAGAAAAGAAACTGTTAGGAATTAGAAATTCCCAGTATTAAAGAGTCGGTCACCTCAAGTATATGTAATCGTTAGAAAGCTCGTAGTCATAGTAATATTTAGTTAAGTAGTATTTACTTAAGTAACACCGTGGAGGACGGACGGGTCTTTACCCACTGTATGCCTGATCCACAGCCCGATGTGTGGCGATTTATGTAAGACTATAAATACTCTCTACCTCCCAAGGTAGAGAGTTGTAGCTCATAATAATATCTTTCACTTTCTCTCACTAAGTTCCCTAAACCTCTAACTTTCTCTCTCTAGAATTCCATCTATATGTTACTTTGTGTTATGGTTTGATGTGTATGTGAAAAGTTATATCCAACAATTGGTATCAAGAGCCATGGTTAGATCATATCTTGCACATCTTTGGATTTCTAGTGGTTTTTAGGTGGTTTTGAGTTTGAAAAAGTTTAGTGGTTTTGCATCATTTGATTGATTTCTAGTGTTAAAGTTTCGATTTTGGTTGTACTTTTGTGTTTAGAATCATCACAAGTGTTTAGGTTTTGATCTAGAAGGTTTGAATCATAGTGGTTAGGGTGTTTTTGGATTGAAAAGTGGTGTTTATGTGTTTTTCATGCTAGCGACTTGAGCCACGGAAAAGTTTCTTCGTAGCGACTTGCTTCACATTTTTGTAGCGAGTTACAGGTTTGTAGCTAGCGACTTACCTAGCGATTTACAGTACAAGTAGTGGACTCTCCACTACGGGTAGCGACTTGGTGGTAGCGACTTGGTCTGTAGCGAGTTGCTCTTTAGCGACTTGAGTAGCGAATTGCTACCAAAATTTCGCTAGCGACTTGAGGTTAGCGAGTTACTACTTAGCGACTTGCATTTGTCTAGCGAATTGGGAATCTAGCGACTTAGTGGTGTAGCGAATTAAGCGTTAGCGACTTAGTGCATTATCTTCTAGCGACTTAGTGCATTATCTTCTAGCGACTTAGTGCATTATCTTCTAGCGACTTAGTGCATTATCTTCTAGCGACTTGAGTGATTGTTTACGGTTTTCTCTTGATTTAGTAAAATCCGGTGAAAGAATCTATTTCCCGGTTTAATCATAGAGTTATAAAATCCCGTATAAGCTGTAAACATGTCTACCAACGTTCCTACTGTCATCTCCACTGTTGCCGAGGATGTTCAAGCGGTGGCTCGGATACTCGTCCACCCATGCTTGACAACACTGACTACGATTCTTGGGCTCAACGAATCAGATTGTACTGCCTTGGGAAGGAAAATGGTGTCAACATTCTCAAATCCATTGATGAAGGACCATATCGAGTTGAGACGACTAGAGACATACTTGATACTAATGAAGATGGTACTCTTGTTTACGGAATGGACAGACCTAAAATGTATGATGAGCTTGAGGATAAGGAGAAAAAGAGATTCGATGCAGATATCGGGGCTTCAAACATTGTTCTTCAAGGTCTTCCTAAAGACATCTACAAGCTGATCAATCATAACACGGATGCAAAGGCAGTATGGGATAATGTTAAGATGCTTCTCTCAGGTTCAGAATTAACTATGGAAGACAGAGAATCCCAACTCTATGACGAATTTGAACACTTCAAGATGAAACCGGATGAGAGTGTCTATGAGTACTATGTGAGATTTCATAAGTTAGTGAATGACATGAGGAACATCGGAATGACTATGCCTAACATTCATTTGAACTCAAAATTTGTGAACAACATGAATCCCGAATGGCACAAGTTTGTCACCTGTGTGAAGCTCACTAAAGGATTGAAGAATACAAACTATGAGCAACTCTATGCCTTCCTCCTTGAGAATGAGAGACATGCTATGTTTGAAAAATTGATTCTCAATCAGTTCAAAACCAACCAGGGAGAGACAAGCTCGTCTAATGACTCAACCGCCTTCTACTCAAACATCGGAATCACAACCAAAGCATCACAAGTCATACCCTTGGGTAATGGTAATCACAAACTCATTCCCGATCCTATGTTCAAACAAGGCGATCTTTGATCCACACGTGGGTAACTTCATTAATCAACTAGCTCTTACTCGATTAGTCAAAACATGAACTCTCTCCCACAAACCAACAACAACCTCAGAACAACATCTAACCCACACAATCAAGCTACTGTTAAAGATGGAAGGATCGTGGTGCAACGATTCGGGAAAGACGGTATGATCAGGGAAGAGGTGGAGCTGGTAGAGGTTATGTTGGTAACCAGTATCGAGGAAGGAATGGTAACCAAGGTCAAGCTAAGTCAATCAAATGTTATAACTGTGGTGGTGAGGGACACATTGCAAGGAACTGTACATCTCCAAAGCGTCCACAGAATCCTGATTACTTCAGAGATAAGATGCTGCTGGTACAAGCTCAGGACAATGGTGCTACTTTGGATGAAGAGGAATTGTTGTTTCTTGCTGAGGGCAATGCCAAGACCTATGATGCAGATGTGGATGAGCAGCCTATTCAGGAAATAGGTCACAATCATCAGAATGCCTTTCAAGTCGTTGATTGTGATGCATACGACTCTGATGTGGATGATGGACCTACGGCACATACAATTTTTATGGCTAGCATTTCTCCAATGGTCTCTCCCAAGGTCTCTTCTTCACCACTAGGGCCAATCCAGAGACAAACTCATCTCAGAGGTATTAAAACTATACGATAATCTGATGTGCAAAAGATGCATGACAAAGTACATTCAGCTGAAACTATTGAATCAAATGTTGAAAATATGGGTAATATCGATATTATCCCATATGATCAATACGTGAAAAAAAGTGAAAGTGAAGGTGTACCAAGTGATGCATCTTCTGCAGTCAACAATGACTATGTTTTTGATGAATACACTTTGCATCTGCCCCTGATGTTTCTGTAATTTCTGAACTAAATGCCTATAAAGAACGTGTTGCTATTTATGAACAACGTGCTAAATTTGAGTTGACCACTCGTGAGCAGGAAATGGATGACCAAGTGCGTACAATCATTAGAAAAAGTAATTTTAGAGAAGAAGTATTGAAACAAGAATTAAATTCCTTGCAAGAAAAACTTTCTAAAACAGCTAAGCAAAAACAAGAACTTCAAGAAAATGTGAAAATGCTTAAGCAAGAATTTAATGCAAAGGAATCAAAACTCTTGAGAGATTTTTCTAATCAGAAAACTTTGAAAAACAAACTTGAAAACAAGTTGTACATACAAGGAAACACCATTCAGATTGCTCACATGGTCACTAAACATAGAGTCCTAAGCGATAAGCATAGTGTTCCCATTATAGATAAACCCAACCATGAGTACGGAAAGATAGCAAAAGCAGCTCAAAGTGTGATCTATGATGGCAATGAGATTCTTAAACCTAGACGATAACCTAGTTGCGTTGAGTGCACTGAGGAGGATAAGAAATCAGATGAAGTCACTAGGGAAAGAATGAACAAAAAATTAGATGATCCTAAATGCAAAGAGAAAAAAATAATTATCACTCCCCATGACTACAAAAAGGAAAACTGGATTTCCTTGAACATGTTTAAGCCTCAGACATTGTTGACTCCGAACAAGTTTTCGGAAAAGGATTTAGATAAGTAGAAAGCTGATAATATTGTTGAAACAAACCCTCCCCTATGGAAAATGCCTAGAGCGACTGTGTATCCTCCTAATACACCAATGCATCTTGTTCCTAGAAAAATTGCCACTAAAAGCAAGACCTTAATCAGTCAATATGTTATTCTTCAACTATTTACCGATTTTGAGAAAACTTGTAAGAAAAGGATCACACCCACTGGGATAACTGAAGGGGAAAGGGGTTTTGAGCAAATGAAAGAATGTTATTTAACTGAGGTCATGCCTTTCTTTAAACAACTAAAAGATCATTTTGAGAGTCTTAAAAAGGGGATAAAATCAGATATTAAAGAAATGGAAAAGGAATTTGATGCAATGGTAGTTGAAGTTAGTGATTATGAGCGTGCACTAAAATATAATGAGATTGAGAGGAAGAACTTGCATACCTTAAATGAGACTCTTATTACTGAATGTGTTGCTCAAGATATCTTTTTCACTGCTTCAAATTGCTCTATTAATGCTTCCAAATTTCATGAACTATCTGTGGCCTGAAAGTCTCCCATGATCGTGTCATTGAGCTTGAAAAAACTAATTCTAAACTAAACGAGAAAATTGAAGTGGATGATCACGACAATTTGGTTAAACATTTTTCTAAACTAGAAGTTGAGCATTTTAATTTACAACTCAAATATCAACATCTCAAAGAAAATGTCAAAACTTCAAATATCAAGACATCTTCAGATGCTCCAGAGTTTGATGCAGTTTTTCAAATTAACAAACGTGATGAACAGATTCAAGCTCATTGCAACACGATCGGAAAGTTGAAAGCCCAAATCTCTCAATTAAAGGGTCAAACGAACAATATGACAGGCTCCCAAATGCCTCCTCCTTTAGATTCTCAGAATTCTCAAACTTTTCATCTTCAAAACTTAGTAAATGCACTACAAAAGGAAAACGAAAGTTTTCTAGAAGAAAATGAAAAGGTTAAGCGACATTTTAAAGAGTTATATGATTCAATAAACGTCACCCGTGACCAAAACAACGAAAAAATAACGTCTTTACAAAAGGAAATTGAGAATCGAGAAATCGGGAAATGGGAAGCCGCCACTTGTTTTCAATAAGAATGTTGTCTCAAAATCACCCTTAGATTGCAAATACACTTGTGATGCTTAAATATATTCCTCTTCATCTTAGGAATAATGAACATGCTTTTCATGACTACTGTGCTCACCTTAAGGATAGTCTAGAATGTCTCCGTGAGATTGTCGAAGAGGATTTCATTAACAAACCTCTTGATAGTGAAATTAGGTTTGCTTGCCTCCGGGCCAAACGATCTCAAGAGTTGCTAGAATGTGTAATTGCAATATGTCCTAAATCCTTATCCTTAGGTGCAAAAGGCAAAGCTGTGATGCCTTGTTCTATGCCTAAAGCCAAGCATGTGACCCTTGATATGCCTTGTTCAATGTCGAAATTCAAGCAAGCAACCTGTGATGTGCCTCCTAGAATTTCAGATCCCAAAGCACTTCTAGACCAGGGAATGCAGTAGTGAAGCCATGTAATGTTCCCATCGTTACTTCTATAGATGTTAAGATTGACACTAAAGTTAGCGGGTCAAAACCTAGAAGCTATGCAAAGAAGGATAGGATTACGCAAACTAAAAGTGATCATAATAAGGAAGTGAAAGAACACCATAGGGACAAGAAGTTTGATTTGAACAAAAAGAATCGTGTTAGTTCTAGTATTAGCTCTAAGCTTACTAAAATTAATTGAGGCCTTATCTTCTACAAAACATGCAAAAAAAAATGTTTAATTTCTGGTAATCATGATAAATGTGATGTGTTATTTCGAGGTCTAAGATTCATAACCCAGTTAATAAAGTTTGGAGAGCGAAACAGATTAAGCAATCCTGGAAACCTACAGGGAAGGTTTTACCAATGTAGGATTTCATTGGAAGCCAACAGGTCGAATATTCACGAATGGCAAACCTTGCCCCTTAACTAGATCCACTATGCCTAGAGTAGTGCCTTTTAAGGTTTGGAAGCCAACTGGTAGAATAATCCCATTAAGCACAAAATGTCCCTCGACTAAGTCGGATGCTTCTACTAGTTTAGCTCCTAGTGACAATGACATTGCACCTAGGGTTTCTGCGGATTCAAAGATTGTTTGTGCTAACCAAAAGGACCCCATGAGCACGTGGGGATCCAATGTTTCCAATTCTCTGTCTTCGTCTGTTGTCCAAAGCGGGTCGTACAAATCGTCCCTTGGTATTTGGATTCGGGCGGCTCTAAACATATAACTGGGCTCTAAACAATGACGTCTGTTCACATCGATTCGAGGCCTCGTTCTTCATCATTATGGTGTCTGCAGATAACACTTCGAGGCCCGTTCTTCAAAGAAAAGAAAAGTGTACGCTCTTCGTAAGCGCTTTATCTTGAGCTAAAGAGAAATTCTCGCATGAATGGCCATACTCATCTACATTCTTCATCAACAAGCTTCATGTTTTTCCACGCTCATTCAGTCATCAAGTGGATCTACGTTCATTGGTGTATTCTCTTATTCTCTTGTTAAATCAAAAATGGCAACTTTGGATGCAATTTTTGAGGGGGAGAAGAGTGAATATAATACATGATGATGGATGTTTGAATAATGGTTATACGACTTAATTTTTGATGATAATGAGTGTATATTCTTTTTGATGAAGAGTGAATATACTCAGGATAACTGGGATTCATTGTTTTGATTTTTGATGACTCTCCTCCAACGCCTAATGCTTCACTTACTAAGGATAATTGGAAATCAATGTTTGGGATTCATTGTTTTTCAAAGATATGTTTGATGAGTACTTTAAACCTCCGACGAATGTTGATCATCCAGTTTCTGAAGCTCATGCTCCTGTTTCTATTGACTCAACTGGTTCACCATCTAAGAAGTACTTCTTGGAATTCTCAAGAAACCTTATCTCCAGTTATTTCACAAGGCGTTCATAATGACTATCATGATATTGTAAGTTGCATTATTGAATAATGATCCGCTCTTTGGTATTCCTTTGCCAAATCTTTACGGATTATTGTTCCTCTCATTGTGCACGCTATAAATCAACCACATGAACATTAAGGAAAATGACTACCTCATTCGCTCGAAGACATTTGTGGTGAATCTTCCAGATCAGTCTCTACATGTATACCTTTAGGAAGAATGCATTAATGTCAAGAAATCATTTGTTCCGATTCATTCAGTGGATCGACGTACATCCGGTTGTACGTCTATTCACGTGTTGGGCATTTGACACAAGCTGATTACTTAAGAGTTAATCAATTATCACTTATTTGAGATTGAAGTTAAAATTCACAAAGGCGAGCTTAAGATGCATATGCATGGAATTCTTCTTCAGTTTCAAGTTTGGTATATCAGGTTTTCTTTATCAGTGGTCACTTCAAATTGTCTACATATGGGTTGATAAAGATAGTCAGAGAGAGTTTCTATCGCATGGTCCTATGGCTCTGGACACTCCAGTTCAGGACCCGCACTTCAAGACAGTCCCATTAGTTCATCCCTTATACCAAATTCTTCTCTAGAAACTCCATATGTACCTCCATCTGAAGATGATTTAAAGAAATTGTTTGATCCCATGTTTGATGAGCATTGTGAGCCAAGTGCTAATGAGGTGACAATTCCTACTTGGAGAGGCTGCTCATATTCCGTGAATGAAGTCAATCCTTCAGTCTCAATATCATTAAGTCAAGAAGCGCCTACTGCTGATCACTCTGTCTCATCAACAAATCATCAAACTTCAAGGGTACATCATGGAACTATTTGCGGTATCAATAATGAATTTAATCCCTTTGCTACTCCTGAAGATGCTCCATTTGAAAATGTATTTGCTCCTGAATCTTCATCAGAACCATCTTCTTCAGGAGACATCGACTCGCTACTTTAGTCCCTCAACCAACTGCCACATGAACACCTCAGAAAATGGACTCACGATCATCCATTGGACAACATCATTGGAAATCCCTCTCGTCCTGTATCCACACGGAAACAACTTGCAACAGATGCCTTATGGTGCTTCTTCAACTCCGTACTCTCTAAGATCGAACCAAAAGATGTTAAAACCGCCATGGATGAAGACAGCTGGTTCAATGCCATGCAAGAAGAAATTCATGAGTTTGATCGACTTGATGTATGGGAATTAGTACCTGCTCCAGATTGTGCTATGATCATTGCTCTAAAGTGGATCTTCAAAGTGAAACTTGATGAGCATGGTGATGTGTTAAAGAACAAGGCTCGATTAGTTGCTAAAGGATACCGTCAAGAGGAGGGTATAGACTTTGAAGAATCATTTGCTCCAGTGGCTCGAATCGAGGCAATCGGAATATTCTTAGCTAATCTTTGCAAGTAAGAACATGGTAGTCTATCGGATGGATGTAAAGGCGGCATTTTGAGCGGAGATCTTAAAGAAGTTGTCTACGTCGGCCAACCTGAAGGCTTTGTGAATCGAGCATCCTACTCGTTTATCGTCTGAAGAAAGCTCTTTACGGTTTAAAGCAAGCTCCAAAGGCATGGTATGATACGCTATCAAAGTTTCTTCTATCTACCGGATTCAGCAAAGGAGCAGATTGATCCAACATTGTTCACCGAGAAGTCGGCAAACATTTAACTTACGTTCAAATATATGTTGATGATATTATCTTTGCCTCGACTGACCCCAATGAATGTGATCGTTTTCAAATGAAATGGGTTCCAAATTTCAAATGTCAATGATGGGACAAATGTCATTTTCCTTGGAATTACAAATTTCACAAAGTCCCGGAGGCATTTTCATAAATCAATCTAAATATGCAAATGAAATTTTAAAGAAATTTGGATTTGTATCACGTGACACCGTTGACACTACCATGATTGATCGAACCAACCTAGATGAGGACCACTCAGGAATCATGGTAGACCAAACAAAATATCGTAGTATGATTGGATCCCTGATGTACCTCACGGCTAGTAGACCAGACATCTTGTTCTCTGTTTGCATGTGTGCTAGATACCAGGCTAAGCCTACCAAAAAGCGCCTTGAAGCGGTTAAGCGGGTCTTTCGGTATCTCCAAGGAACCATCAATATGGGACTATGGTACCCGAAGGACACCGGTATGTCACTAACGGCCTATGCAGATCCTGATCATGCAGGTTGTCAAGATACACGTCGAAGTACATCTGGAGGTGCTCAGTTTTGGGTGATAAGCTTGTGAGCTGGTCTTCAAAGAAGCAAATGAGTACTTCTATTTCCTCTACAGAGGCTGAATACATAGCCATGTCATCTTGTTGTGCTCAAAGTCTTATGGATGAGATCCTAATTATCTGACTATGGCTTTGAATTTAACAAAATCCCTCTGTATTGTGATAATAAAAGTGCTATTGCTCTCTCATGCAACAACGTTCAACACTCAAGAGCAAAGCATATCGACATTCGACATCATTTCATCGGGAACAAGTGGAAAAAGGTGTGGTGGAACTCTATTTTGTGAGATCTGAATATCGGTTAGCAGACATCTTCACCAAAGCTCTTCCAAGAGAACGTTTTGAGTTCATACTTCCTCGACTAGGCTTGAAAAGTCTTCAACCCGAAACACTCAAACGTCTTCAGGAGGAAGACGAGGAGTAAAGGTCTATCTTCATCTATCTCTTGTATATATCTATTCGAAAAATCAAAATACAAAATTATAAAACCTTCAAAATCCATAAAAATCTAAAAAAATTCGAAAATTCTTCAAAAATATTGTCTTTTTGTCATGCGTTTTTCTCAGTTCGATTATATCTACGGTCTTTGTGCTGTCATTCAAAGAATGACACGGGACTTTAGATGTTGTTCGAATTTAAAAAAATCAAAAAATCAAAAAATCTAAAAATATTTTTGGGAGAAAGAGAAACATAGGTTTATTGTCATTTTCAGGCAATAACCCGGTTTTAAAAGAAAGAACAGAGCCATGTTTTACCATGTTTTCAAATTCCATGCTCTGATTCTATAAACATTTATCTGCTGAAAACTAAATGCTTTGAAAAATAACTCGGTCTCTATTTTTGATAATCATCGGGACTTAGTTGTCAAAATCTCCATCTCTCAATCAACAACCTATGTCATTGATTGAGGGGGAGAATGATTTCAATTAAATTAAAAGTTATTTGGCATTAAATTGTTTTCAAAAGATGTACATGCATGTTTTATCAATGGAGTTTAAAGTCTTAAATTCCGATCATTATCAGTTAAAGCGCTTTCATAATCAAGTCACAATTCTCCTTAAAAGCTTTCAAAATCAATTTAAATCTATAAGAGATCACAAATCTCAAATGATTTGATAATTGTGATTGGGGGAGAATGTGTGATTTAAATTGGATTTAAACCGATAATTCGGTAAATGGTTTTATAAGGATGTACAAGCTCTCCTTCCCGTAAGTGACAAACGATTTCAAATTTTCCATGCACACGTTGAGGGGAGCATCTATCTTAAACCACAATGATTTGAAACGTGATCACTTATCTCAATGTGCAGGTTCCCTCTAGTATGTGCAAAACTCTTTTCAAATCTCGAGGCACATATTGAGGGAGCAAAATCATGAAAACCTCATCCTTCCCAAAATGCTTTATCTACTTGATTCGATTAGGGAAGTGATGTTGATATTTTTAGAAAATGGTAATCAAAGAAGTTAATTCTTTCTCTTGCCTCCGTGTGGAAAACTATTTCAAATACTTGACTCACATGTTGAGGGGGAGTTCTTCCTCTAAAAATATCAAAAACAATTCAGGTACAAAATGCTTTGATAAAATATCATAAGTATCTGGATTGATTTTCAAATGGTTTTCAATTGGTTCCTATGGCGGATGAACAATACCAAAAAGACCGACCAACTTTACATTATGTATGGTGATATAAGGATGATAAGGTTAGGTATGTGTTCCCATGATCCGCCGGAACCGGAGGGATCTACCCAGGGACTATCCACTAGTTAGTGTAGAGTTCTTAGGTATGATGATAAAAGGAGAAAAATGAGATATGGGAAGAGTGCGGACTGAGGCTGAGCTAGTATTGGAATAAACCCAACAAGGTTCTAGCTATGAAGTCTCGGTAAGCACTGAAGGGGTTGAAGAATTAAAAAGAATTGAATGAGAAAAGGGTGAAAACAAATAGCCCTCCATTTATTCAACCTTAGAGGCGAAACCGGGTTCAATTCATATGCTCTTGATGGTAACATCGGTATTGAAGACAAGGCGTCATGGACCCGTGACGCCTTGCACTTCAACTTTCCAAACCACTCAAGTTCCTCTTAAAAGGACTTGTTTCATTCTCACGGGGAACCGACATTATCTATCGACTTTCTCTTAGAGATTGTTGATATTGAAGAAGGAGACCCTCTCCCTAGTCTCCGACAGGATCCAAATATTCAAAAATTGAGTCTAGAGCCACGAGATCATCAATAAATCTCATTAGGACACTTTTCAATGAAGACTCTCTGTTTCACACAATGTGGAAAGAGAGATTATATCTTGAGTCCTACGCATTATCCTTGTGGTATTGCGAACATCCGAGTGATATGCAAACATACTCACAATGAAGATGGAAAGCCTTATGGAGCCAACATCTAACAAGCTCCTGGTAGGTGGCATGTGAGATCTATTATACAGATCAACCATGTGACAACTGAGCAGAAACAATGGGGCGATTCATTCTTTTGAATCAATCCCGGTTCAGGTTATGGATTGACGGATACCTTTGAAAAACCGGTCTTTGTGCTTTAAAACTCTTTTCATTAGCATGTCGACCGTGTACTAATTTTTCAAATCAAAAGGTGTTTTATGATTGATAATTGATTTTCATTAAAACCTTCGTTATATTGCAAAAACAATTTCTATTGAGCAATACGCGATTGTTTTTCAAATCTCTTTTCATCAATCGGTGGACGTAAATTATTTGGTTCACTCAATCCGTGTTGTCTTCTTTGAGACGTTCGGTTTGAGAACGGCTAGAGCATTGCGAAACCCTGTCAAGGAAATTCTTGAATTATACGATCACAGGCGTATGCGTTGATCAGCGAGGAACCGTGGGCTGTGTACCTCAATTCATCGAAAGTGATCAAAGACACTTTCGTGCGCTTTATTGCTAACTGTCTTATGCGGTACACCGGCGTTCTGCGGTGATCAGAATGAAGCGGACAATCCATAGCCGCATGCTCACCTAACACATTCATCTCAAAAGAAATCATGATTAGTGCATCAATGACTCGATATTTTTACTCCATGCTACGCTACTGGCTGCTGCCAATATCATGAATCAACAAATGCTTCCGCTACTCTGATAAGAATATATCATGATCCAGAATGTGAGCATGTCGGTCCGAATGTCACAACATCACATAATACCAACACCACAATGGATGTATCGAGATTTTCTACTAGATGATGATCTCAAAAGCTGGCTCAACATTATTATCACGTGGATCAATAAAAGACCTCCACTTGGATTAACCAAACATGCAATGAGTGGAATCAATGACTACGAGCTTGAGACAAAGTACTACATCAAAAATGCAAGATCAATTGTTAATGTAATATCTGATTGTATTCAATGTCATTTTAGTATATGTTTGAGGTGACCTCCCTTAGGGGAGATTGTTAGGAATTAGAAATTCCCAGTATTAAAGAGTCGGTCACCTCAAGTATATGTAATCGTTAGAAAGCTAGTAGTCATAGTAATATTTAGTTAAGTAGTATTTAGTTAAGTAACACCGTGGAGGACGGATGGGTCTTTACCCATGTATGCACGATCCACGGCCGATGTGTGGCGTTTTTATTGTAAGACTATAAATACTCTCTACCTCCCAAGGTAGAGAGTTGGAGCTCATAATAATATCTTTCACTTTCTCTCACTAAGTTCCCTAAACCTCTAACTTTCTCTCTCTAGAATTCCATCTATATGTTACTTTGTGTTATGGTTTGATGTGTATGTGAAAAGTTATATCCAACATTATAACTTAACAATTATTTAGTGATGAATCTTAACATTATAAGTGATGTTTCAGTCGCATGTATGCATTCAAATAGCGGAAAAACACACGACATGTTCAGAAAACAAAGGAGAATTATCGATACGAGATTAGATGATACAAACCTAAGATGTCGAGAGAAAAGAAACACCAAGAATTAAGACGAATCAAACCCACGTCTAAACCAACTTCAAACGCCTTTCTCTTTTTCTTTCTGGCTTTGGTTCGATCGGAGTGAATGGGTACAAGGTGCCATGAGTTTGTGTAGGGAAAAATAGGGTTTGCATGAGGGTTGACTGAAGAGTATTTATAGGTGTCGACATATGGGTTTTGTGATAATCGGTTCACACAAAAGAAACAAACGACCCATGGGCTTTTTGGGATGATCGGCTTACAAAGAAAACGAAACATGGGCTAAAACTTGGGCTTGGCCGAATCCTGCATAAATGGTTTAATCTTTTCCTTTGTACAAATCGGCCCATGAGGTTTTTATAATCGTGGCCTTTTCGTAGAAATGTCGATCTATTAAATTTGCACGTTAGGTCTTGAAATCATTTAGAAGTTAGATTGAGTTTTTCATTTAATGAGCGTTGATATATTTTACGTATTTTATAATTTTGACTATTTCAAGGGTAAAATAGTCTTTTAGTACTTTTCGTATTTTTAGGGTTTTACAACTCTTCCCTTCTAAAAAGAAAATTTCGTCCTCGAAATTGAACAGACGGAATAGGACAGAAGACAAATCGGATTTCAGAATTTCTAGGAATATAACGAACGCTAATCTTATCTCGGAACAAACGGATTGTTATCAAAATCTACAAACTCATAATTTTCAGAAGTCAAAGCAATAATCAATTACTTACAACAGACTACCATATACTCATCAGAATAATGGCAGGTAACAGATGAGATGTAGAAAATCAAACGACAATTTCTAACTTATTCAGATATCTAATGATGAGAACAAACATATACATAGACAGAACGAATCCTAACGGTCTCACTAGTCGCAGATAGTCAAACTAAAAGGATCTAATGTTCCTCAAAACTTCACGAAATATCCAATGATCACAATAAGGGTACACGGAGACGTACACATTTAGAGCAAACATAGCAATCCATAGTTCACACAAATCATAACAATTCCGGATTCCAAGCGTACAAGACTTATACGTAACAGATATCGACGAAAACCTCACCATTAAGTACAGAATTTCAAACGAACATGAGGAGTGCCAGATAACAGATACAAGTCAAAGTCCATTCACATATCAACCACAGGCATTTCCCCAGACGTCATATGATTTCAATAAGTTCAAATTATATGATCTCGGTATTATCACGTTGATCAGGCGTCATAATACTTGCATCACATAACAAGTCGTTATTATCATCATATTCTTTCCCGGGTCATGACAAACCACATAACTAATATCAGAACAAAACGGATAACATATAGGTAACAAGTAACATACCAAAACAGACCAGATACACATTCATGCAGCATATAACACATCAGACAACTTACCATATTACCAAACAAACGAGGCCACCAACTTGCATAAAACGGCTCCTCATGACTCATTACTGACGATCCAAAAGAAAACTGGGATATTAACAAAATGCCAGACGATAAACTTCACGATTCAAACCGAGTTCCGAACAAATCAGAGAAAAGCAATACAGATCAGAATCACTTAACAGAATATCAAACCGTCACAAAAACACATGACAAACGAATCAGAATATCACAAGTCGCGCCCAAATCATATGAAGTAGATGAACCTTCCCAGCCACCTGTTGAATCATGTCTTCATCGTTGCGTCTTTGGTTGATTCGTCCAGCTTCCTCCAGCAGCATCCTGATGTCTCCAGTAGCACGGCAGTCGGGTGTGGCTTCTGCTTCACGAACCTCTCCAGCACAGGAACTGTTGCAGCAACGCAGGGTCGGCACCATCTTCTTCGGCTCCACGGGTAGTCTCCATCTAACGATCGACAAACGGACGAGCGAAAACAAAATAACAAAATTTGATGCGAAAAGAGGAGGGCCAATTTAGTGAAGACAAAAGAATATCGAAGTCAAATCTGAACGATCATCAAAAGGAATCGAAAGATATCTGAACAGACGGAAGCCTAATGTCTACCCAGTCCTCACGGGTCATAGCCTAAGCTCTAAGGGTCCTAAAACCTGGCTCTGATACCATAAATTGTAACACCCCAACCCGACAAGGGCAAAGATGTCACAATACGGTTTCATATCAGAACTTTTAAATACTGTACAATAGCGGAAGCCTTTACAAAATATTCAAAAAGAAAACATAAATAGCTAAAGTTTCAAAATAAAATCTAAAATCTCTATGGTCAAATCTTGCTCTCAGCTCTACTCTCAAACCCAGATCAGCTATCCCATAAACTCATCTTGAATACCTAAAACCTGCCGCAGGAAAAGAAAATGCGGCTGAGCTTACAAAGCCCAGTGAACAGATATAACGAAACAAAAGCTAAACCAAACGAATATACAAATAACGAAATCACAACGGAATGAGATCAATGAATCATTGAGGATTCTGCGGAAACACAGACACACAGAAAACCGGAGAACAATTAACAAATAAGAACAAACACATAGCACATTGCTGACACAAATGCAAACACATTAGAATAACGAGACATGTACTAAATCAGGAAACTCGAGTGCATATAAACCAAACGAAATATCAAAACTAGCAGAAATAGTTAACAAGAAGGAAAGCATGGCATTCACACAAGTCAAGTAATCACATTTAATAACTTACTCCGTATCGTAATAGTGGAATCAATAGCAGTCAAAGTCATGGCAGTCACACATACAAATAGGAAATACAACTTGGAAACTATAATTAATGGACTAGAGACATAGCAAAGCAATTAGCAAATTCGCAATTCAGACATTATAAGTTGAATCATTTCCCCAGGTCAAACCTTAGTATAATCATAACTTATCATGGCAGGTCAAATATAAGCAGATAGATACACTAACGGATAGGCAAAGTTCACCAGATTAACTGAACAGATTATACACACTAAACATACAGATCAATTGATTACCACCAACATAGTCATCACACAGATCAACGAGTTCACATAACGATAAACTAACACATAATCAGATGGCAACATGCGAATCACATTTAAACCTATGAAACATATCCTAGCATAGTAGACGGTAGTCACATAATCATGTCAAAGCATAAATACCTTCAATAAACATATAATAATTCAGTATGTAAACGGAAACATTGACAAATACGGAATCATAAACAGAATATCTAACACAGAAATAACAGATACAGGTTTAGTTATCTACCACGAGCCCAGAACATATCATATCAGAAGTAACTTTCTTATTCGGAGGGGTGACCTCGGAATACCTTATATAATATGAGGGGAGACCTCAATAACAAATGGAGTAACTAGCTCCCAGAATTTGTGAAGACGCGTATTGCACACGACATCTTTCACCAGACAAATCATATCAGATAACAGATCAGATCTAGGATGCATCCATACGCCACTTCCTACATATACAAAATATGCTCCACCATCCAGGGACATGGCAGAACATCACTCTACTGCCCTAGAGTCATATCAGAGGTGCATCACTGATACGGACATGGAACCCCCATGACTAGTGAAATATTTGGCTCGGATGTCAAACTAACTTAGGTCAAACAGATTGTCATAATTGACACAGATCATAATTCATCATAAAAGTCAACAGATATATATATCAAAGGTTTCATATCATAAAGTCCAAATCAGATATTTCATGGTTCACTAAACAGAAGTTTCAGATAAGCAACGGATCAAACAAGTCAGAAAGGGTTCATATCAAATGTTCAGAAGTCAAAGGTTCATATCAAAGTCATATACCATACATTCATAATCGGAAGTTCATAATCAAATGTTCATAATCAGAAGTTCATAATCTTAAGTTCAAATCAGATACAACAAGATTCAACATACAGAGGTTCAGACAAACAGAGATTCACATAAACAGAAGGGAATCATAGCAATGGCATAGGAAATCCTAATAAAAATAAGAGATATGACAACGGAAAGAAATCATGAGAAACCTTTACTAAAAAGGTCAGAATATCTGTACCTTAAAGCAAATGAGAGAAAAGCAAACGAATGAGTAAATCACGAAGATGTAACATCGCGTCTCCTTCAACGAATCTACACGGATTATGATTTATTTAATACTTATTAGCATCATTAAAGTTATAACAGATTAATCGCATTAATACTTTTAGAGTTGTCAGAATATTCTTATTTTTAGTGACGGACGGAATTACAACATTTTAGAGTATTAATTATTAATTAGCCAAACTTATGGGTTGCAAATGATGAATGATAAACTTAAAGGTTTAATATGATAAACATCTTATTTATGGGCTTTTTATGACAATTTATAAATCTCAGGGTTGCATGTGACACTTTCCAAAGTTTAAGGTTCAAAATATAATAACTTAAATACCCAAAATAGTTATATACAGATTTTAAGATATGCTTCATTTTTCATTCTTTTGACTCTTCCTGTTTTTCAAAAGTACACGCCTATCACATTAACAATAGCGTGAGTTCTGCACCTTAGCATGAAATGCCTTGAGCCTAAATCCACATATTACGTATACATTGCATGCTTTATAAATTTGACCAGTTAAACTCACACAACCTCACTCGATACCCACACAACACATTGCATCCAACACATCGATCAGACCATGAACTTGCGCATTAACTCCTAAACAAAGCTCTATCCCATTAAAATCAAGCAATCCATGTCAAATATTTATATACCCTATTGACCCAAAATAGATTTTATCATGATCATGTGTTGTTAAAATACAGGTTCCCATGAGACATTGCATTTTTTAAAGATTGACAAAGAAGGGGACAGACTCGACTTCATGATTTTATGTGACGAATATGTATCATTCATGCAAGGTTTTAAAACAGATTCTTATGGTCGCATGGTTATGGATCGAAACAGATTTGAGTGATTGGTTTTATTTGATGTATGCATGTCAAGTTTCAAAACAGGTTATAGATGGGTCGAACCTATGGCCATTCGAATATGATATCTCATGATATAAAACATATGATTTCATGTGATTATTATTTAGTGATGAATCTTAACATTATAAGTGATGTTTCAGTCGCATGTATGCATTCAAATAGCGGCAAAACACACGACATGTTCAGAAAACAAAGGAGAATTATCGATACGAGATTAGATGATACAAACCTAAGATGTCGAGAGAAAAGAAACACCAAGAATTAAGACGAATCAAACCCACGTCTAAACCAGCTTCAAACGCCTTTCTCTTTTTCTTTCTGGCTTTGGTTCGATCGGAGTGAATGGGTACAAGGTGCCGTGAGTTTGTGTAGGGAAAAATAGGGTTTGCATGAGGGTTGACTGAAGAGTATTTATAGGTGTCGACATATGGGTTTTGTGATAATCGGTTCACACAAAAGAAACAAACGACCCATGAGATTTTTGGGATGATCGGCTTACAAAGAAAACGAAACATGGGCTAAAACTTGGGCTTGGCCGAATCCTGCATAAATGGTTTAATCTTTTCCTTTGTACAAATCGGCCCATGAGGTTTTTATAATCGTGGCCTTTTCGTAGAAATGTCGATCTATTAAATTTGCACGTTAGGTCTTGAAATCATTTAGAAGTTAGATTGAGTTTTTCATTTAATGAGCGTTGATATATTTTACGTATTTTATAATTTTGACTATTTCAAGGGTAAAATAGTCTTTTAGTACTTTTCGTATTTTTAGGGTTTTACAATTGAACTCGATGAGCTTGGTCCAATAATTGAAAAGAAGCAGAATAAGGTGGTTAAGGAGCTGATGAAAATGCTCAGCAAAAGGTATGAAAGATTGAGGGATGCACCAGCCTAACTGGGAATTCAGCCTGCCTTAACTGCACCACAAGGATCTCAACCTCAGTCATCACAGGGCAAAAGAAAGAGGGTTGAGTTCCAGCCTGAGATCAAAGTGCCTGGACTGGAATGCAACAGGGAGCTGCTTGATGGTGTGAAGTTTGTCAACTATCTAGTGATTGAGAAGCCTGAAAGAGGTCTGTTCTACATTGATGTCTATGGAAACCCAGCATTTCAAATATGGAGTGACATTGATCAGGCAGGTGTGGCTGCAATGCTGAGCTACATACCTGTGGCCTCTCAAATTCAGACTCCTGCAAACATCAGGTTCTGTCTTTGATTTAAACGCCAAGATAAGAGAGCACCCTGATAGAGAAACACTCATCACAAAGAAAGTTAAGCTTGAAGCACTGGGGATCCATCTTGATTGACATCATTTTCATTATCTTTTGTACTAGTGATAGGAACCATGTAATGTGATCAATAAAAGATGTATGTTCTTGTTAAAATACTCAGTGTTCCTTATTGTATTCATTAGTACATTCAGTGTAAGAAGAATCCATTTGCTCACTTACACTGATCAATCACTTAGGCTATTTGTATATCCAAATAGGGGGAGACTGTTGGGTTCAGTAAATACCCAAACCCCTTAATATAGGATTTGAATAGAAAATAACCTAAGTGCTTAGTCCGTTAAACACTAACAGGTCACTGAGTGCATAGTCTCTCAGTGAGCCATCTTCAGGATACTCAGTATGAGGCGAAGAAGAAGTCTCTCCACTCAGTAAGGCGAAACTTAAAAAGTGATGACTGAGTCAAGAAGAAGATGGCGGATTCAGTGAGTGATGACAATAACTCACTGAATCCCTAAAACTCCTCTCCAGCTACTAACACTGAAGACAAACTTGACTAAAGACTGAAGGCTGAAAAGACTGAAGAATGGGCGGAACAAAACGGTTATGCTTTAAGCGATAAAGACGGAGTGCTTATCTTCAAGAAGTCAACTTTCCCGAAAGGCCCACATCGATCTTGACAAGTAGAAAGTGGCTTTGTCCCTTACTAGAAATAGCCTTTGTAAACAGAGACAAAATACATCAGTATTTTGTCTTCTGTAAATTGTCATTTTGTCACTTAGGAAAGATTAAAAACTCATACTTGTATAAATAACATAAGAGATGGAGTGAAAGGTTAAGCTTGTGAATTGTAAAAACACACATACATGCAAGCCATCTTTCACTCCTCCAAATACAACTTAATCCCTGAGATAGCTCAGTGGGTACTTGTAGTTGTGCTCAGACTTAGCCTGAGCTTCGAGAGGAGTTACCAAACTTTTTCATTTCAATCCCAAGTACTATTCCGAAAGTACTTGGGTAATGTATTCTTCGGATTCATTTCTAATAACAGTATTATGTTGAAAATTATTCAGTGTGTTTTACTTACATTACTTTCAGTCATTGATTCACTATTAGTTCGTTTTTAAATACTTAAACTGTTTTATACGATAGTGAATAGGGAACAACATGACCCCCTGTGCTCGCAGGAGCGCCATCATCCGGAGTGGAAAGTATTGAACGGGTCTCTGCTTGACAATCCCTTAGACTGCCGTGAGATTGTTGACGGTGTTGCTCCTCCGAAGTTCGCTTCTTTACTTCATGAAATGAGCGCTGACGATTTATTTTCAGGTTTTGACCTTTTGTCAGCTCGTCATGTGTGTTTTGGTTCTGAGTTACGGACTCGTTCAGAACATTATCTGCGAGAGAAGGAGAGATTGTCCGCTAGGTGTGATGTTCAGGCTAACTTGATTCATGGGCTCGAGTCCCAATTGGCTCAGGCTGAATCGAATGCCTATGAGATGTTGACTTTTCATGGTGAGGTTTCTTCTTTAGGGGCAGCTGTCAAAGAAAATGAAGTGTTGCGTGCCAGAATCAAAGAGTTGGAAGCTTTTTCTATCAGTCAGGATGTTGAGCTTGAACTTTTACGATGTGCTACCTCTACTCTGGAATCCCGCAATGCTGATATCACTAAACTGGTATTCTTGTTTGTTTTTGTGTTTATTTTTTCTTCTCCCCTCTCTTTTTTCTTTTTTATTGACCTCCAGAATTTTCTTTGTTAGGTACAAGTTTTGGATAGGGAATGTTCGGAGCTCCGTCCTTATGCTTCAGAGTTAGCTTGCTTGAAGGAGCTCTTTCTTAAGGTTGCCCGGTATTTGGAAGAAAAGCTTTATCCGAGCTTGCTTACTGCTATGTCTATTCGTCGTTGGCTATTGTCCGAAGGCTTCAAGCTTGCCGTGTCTGAATGTTGGCGTTGGCAAGGCTACCTGGACGCATTGGCTAATGTCATTAGTTGTGCTGTTGATAAAGGTATGCAAGATGGGCTTGTTGCCGGGCATGTTCATGGTACGGCCCATACGCCACTTTCTCGCGTTGCTGCTTTTAATCCTTCTGCTAAGGCTAACTATGAAAATGCTCTTCAAGTGCTCTGCGGTCTCCAGTTTCCTTTTCTTTCTTCTTTAGAGGCTCTCAAGGATTCTTCCGTTGAAGACATCATTCGCTTGCTTTGTCCCGAGGTACCCTCCTCTGTTGAGAAGCAGTGTTACTTGGAACAGCTGGTCGTTCCTGCTTGTCCTTCTGGAAGCTCTTCAAGTGAGTCTTCCCTTTCTGCTTCAATCCAGGGTTATTTTGATAGGGCCAAAAAAGCAAGGGAATGTTCACTTCATGATTGGTTGGCGCTCGCGGATACTTGGTTGTCTTTTACTGATCCATCATGTACATAACCTATACTGGAATTGGTTCGTTTGTCCGTTTCTGAGCATGGTGGTCTTGTTACGGATCCCGGTTCACAAGATGAGACGGGTCCGTTTGTGGACCCTTCCACTTAGTAGTGCTTTATTGTGATTATGCTCTTTTGTTGTTCGGCCTGCCGAAGCGCGGCGCTTTTGTTTTATGTGTAGAAAATCTATTGTATGCATATTTCTTTTGTTTCGAAACTTTTTGCTATTTAATCTTCACACGGATGTGTCTATTATAATAGTCTTTTTCTGAATACTTGTGGGTTATTCGCCCGATACTTGATTTGCAATATCTCTTACGTATCTTGAGGTAATTTGGAGGTTACTCAGCCTTTTGTTATTCGGAATAACGTTGTATGGGTCATGTCCATGTGTATGCGCGTCTTACGTACATAAGTTCATTTTATATATATATATTAAATGATTAAAAAGAATAATTTTCTAAAGTAAAACTGGTGAAGGTAGCTAAGTTTCACCTTTTTCATTCAATAAAAGAAGACAAGACATTACAATATAAAAAGATAGGTTTGACATGAACCCTCCTTCACGGAATCCGTGAGGAATGGGTTGCTTACACTTGATGTATGTAACATCTCTTAAGATTGCAAACATTCCATGTCCGTGGGATTAGATTCCCTGCACGGTCCTTTAGCTTGTATGCACCTTTTCCTAGTGCTTCCATGACCACTTAGGGCCCTTTCCATTTAGGTCCTAGCTTTCCTCCTTCTTCAGCGTGGCTCGCGTCGTTATTTCGATATACTAAGTCTCCTGGCTTGAAACTTGTACTTCGGACTCTTGAGTTGTAATATTTCTCCATTTGCGCCTTGCTTTTTGCTTCGCGTATTGATGCTTGTTCTCTTCTTTCTTCAAGGAGGTCTAGGTTCATTTCCAGCGCTTTGTCATTTTCTTATATGTTTGCTTCTGCCGTCCTCCATGTGGGCATCCCTATCTTAGCTGGTATGACAGCTTCCGTTCCGTATGTTAACGAGAATGTAGTGTCTCCGTTGCTAGATTTGATCATTGTACGGTGTGCCCATAGGACGTGCGATAATTCATCTAGCCAGTTCTTGCTTTTTTCTTCCAACCTAGCCTTTATGCCTTCCCCTAAATGGGTGCGACAATTCATCTAGCCTTTTTACTTGTCCGTTTGCTTGTGGGTGTTTTACTGAAGCAAAGTGTTGCTTTATATTCATTTTTTCACACCATTCTTTAAATGGGTTGTCACGGAATTGCTTTCCGTTGTCAGATATTATTTCTCCTGGGAGTCCGAACCTGCATACAATGTTTCCCATACGAATTTCTTGATTTGATTTCCTATTATGGTGGCTACTGGCTTTGCTTCTATCCATTTTGTGAAGTAGTCTATTGCCACTATGAGGAATCTGACTCTCCCAAGCCCTTCCGGTAGGGGTCCTGCAATGTCGATTCCCTACTTGTGGAATGGCCATGGGGAAGTGATGGGCGTTAACTTTTCTTGTGGATGTTTTGGAACTGGCCTATGCACCTGATAGCTTTTGCATGCTTGGATTAGTTTTCAAGCATCGCTATGCATAGTAGGCCAGTAATATCCGGTACGCAGGGCTCTGGCCACTACGGACCTTGTCCCCGCGTGCATTCCGCAAGATCCTTCATGGATTTCTCGTAACACGTAGTTAGCTTGAAGGGGCTCAACGCACCGTAACCATGGTCCAAGAAAAGATTTCTTGTAAAGTATCCCATTAACTACTGCAAACCTTTGTGATTTTCTTTTAACTTCTCGTGCTCTCTCCTTCTCCGCTGGGAGTGTTTCTTTGGTTAAGTATTCATAGATTGGTGTCATCCATGTATACCCCTCTTCTTCCGTGGTTGTTATGAGCGGTGCTTCTTCTATTGACTTTTGACCCAGCTCTTCCACTAGTACTTGCTTTTTTAGATGTGCAAAGGTAGTAGAAGCCATTTTGCTTAGCGCGTCTGCCTTTTTGTTTTCACTTCTGGGCACTTGCTTGATTGAGAACATTCGGAAGTTCTTTAGGAGTTCTTTTACTTTTTCCAGATATTGAATCATTCCTAATTCTTTCGCAGTGTATGTTCCATTGACTTGATTTGCCACCAGTTTTGAATCCACATTCGCTTGCACGTTCTTGACTCCCATTTTTTCTGCTATCCGTAACCCTGCTATCAAGGCTTTGTATTCGGCTTCGTTATTTGTTTTGTTGAAACCAAACCTTAAGGCATAAGTGAACTCTGTTCCCTGAGGGTCCGTCAGTATGAGGCCTGCTCCGCAACCGTCTATGCAAGATGAGCCGTCTGTGAACAGGACTCACGGTTGCGCCCACTTCCATTGGTTCGTCCTCTTTATCGTCTTTTGGACGCTCTACTATGAAGTCTGCTAGAATCTGTCCTTTAATGGACGTTCTTGGTCTATATTGTATGTCATATTCTCCCAATTCAATGCTCCACTTTTGTAACCTACCTGCAACTTCTGGCCTTGATAGTATTTGCTTGATTGGTTGGTCCGTAATGACTACTACCGTATGCGCTTGGAAATACCTCTTCAGCCTCTTTGTAGCATGTACCAAGGATAAACTAGTTTCTCCATTGGTGTGTAATTTATTTCTGGTCCTTGCAAGGCTCGGCTCACAAAGTATACTGGCATTTGTTTGCCTTCCCTTTCTGTCATGAGAACCGCACTGACCGCTTCTCTGGCTGCCGCTAAGTAGATTATTAACTCTTCTTTCTCCTGAGGTGCAGTTAGGGTGGGGAGGTTTGCTATCATCTTCTTCATCTGCTTAAAAGCATCCTCCGCTTCTTGTGTCCATTGAAATTCGCTCTTCTTTGTACACTTTTTGAGTGTTTTAAAGAATGGTAGTGACTTTTCAGCGGATTTAGCCAAGAATCTGTTCAAGCTTGCTAGTTTCCCATTCAACCTTTGCACATCCTTAAGGCATTTCGGGGATGGGAGGCTTAGTACGGCCTTTGTTTTTTCTGGGCACACTTTAATTCCTTTAGTGTTTACTGTGTATCCTAAAAACATTCCTTCTTCCATCCCGAAAGTGCATTTTTTAGGATCTAGCTTCATGTTTATTTCCCTTAATGTTTTGAAAGTTTCCGCTATATCTCTTGTTATTTCTGCCTCCGAGCGGCTTTTTATCACTAGATCATCGACATATACTTCTAAGTTTCTGCCAATTTGTTTGTGGAAAGCTTTGTCCACCAGCCGCTGGTATGTTGCTCCTGCATTTTTTTAACCCAAATGGCATTTTTGTGTAGCAGAATATTCCTTGATTTGTGATGAAGGCTGTTTTTTCTTTGTCTTCTTTTGCCATCTGGATTTGGTGATAGCCTTTGTACGCATCCAAGAAGCATTTGAAAGGATATCCGCAGAGTGATTCTACCTTCCAATCTATCTCTGGTAAGGGGTAACCATATTTCGGACACGCTTTATTAAGGTCCTTGAAGTCAACACACATTCTCCAGCTCCCGTCATGTTTTGCTACCATTACCGGGTTGGCCAGCCAACTGTGATAATGTACTTCCCTCATGATTCCTGCGTCCACGAGTTTTCCTACTTCTTCTTGTATCGCCTTACTCGTTTCCGGTGCTTGGCCTCGCTTCTTTTGCCTTATTGGAGTATACCCTTCCCGTATGTTTAGGCTATGTTCTGCTATGTGTCTCGGAACGCCCGTCATGTCGGCTGGACACCACGCGAATATATCCAGGTTTTGCTTTAGCAGATCACATAACTGTTTTCGCCCTTCAGCTGATAGGGTTGATCCAATGGCTATTGTTTGTTCCGGATATTCTGGGTGTATTGCCACGTGTATTCATTTTTCACTTTGTTTTTCTGTTACGGACTGTGGCGTTGGTCCGGAAACCATAGTACATTCTAAGGAGACCATTCTGCTACTGCGGATTGTGAGCACTCCGCCTTTCACCGAGACTTTCATCATCCCGTGTGCTGTTGAAGGCACGGCCTGTAACTTTCGCATTCCCGGCCTTCCTATGATCCCATTATATGGCGACTGGGACCTAACCACCACGAAATTCATCAATGCTGATGCTGAATGTTCGCCGTCTCCAATTTTAGTTAGCAATGATATCTGCCCAATCGGCCAAATTATCTCTCCGCTGAATCCCATGAGGGGGGTTGTAGCGGGTATCATTTGCTTTCTTATTTCAGGCCAGAGCCTTTCGAAGCAATGTTCATACAGGACTTCTGACGCGGAGCCTCCGTCGACATACATTCTATGTATAAAGTGTCCTCCTATCTCTGCTTCGATGACCATTGGTCCGTCGTTCCCTTCTTCTCCCGTGAGTGGTGGGAACAAGATGTTCTGGTTTGGAGAGAAGCTTTGTATCACTTTTTGTCTGATCACCCGTTCTTTGGGATCGCACCATCAAGATTGCCAGGGGCTTATCCTTTCCTGACGTTTCTCCTTTCTTAGGCGCTTTGGACTGATCTTTGCCACTATTTTGCTTAAGTTCCTTTATTACGTTTGACAGCTTTCCGGTTCTCAGCAATTCTTCTATCTGTCTTTTTAGGTGCATGCATTCGTCTGTGTTATGTCCTACTTCTCCTTGGAATTCGCAATACTTGTTGCCGTTTCTTTTCTCAATCGGCGTAAGCATTGGAGGAGTCTTAAATTTCGCCTTTTCTAATGCCAATATTTTTTTGGGCGTTTTGGAAAGGAGGGTGAACCTATCCTGCTTCCGATCCATCCGGAGCGAGTTTCTGTATCCTCTCTTGAAGCCTTGCTTTTGTCCGGACTCATGCGGTTTCCATTGCACCTGGGGTAGCGTCCTCTTCTTTTCATTGTTGCCGGCGGCTACTTCCCCACGGAGGAAAGATGCAGTTATCCTCATCATTTCGTCCACCGATTTGGGTATATTATCATGCAGTCTCTTAATTAGTTCAGGATTAGTAATCCCATGCATGAAGCTGGAAACCTTCATGACTTCCGGGGCTCCTTTGACATCCCTACTGATGTGCTATTTCATCCTACTTTTAATATTTGTAAACTTAGATAACTTAGGATAAACACATACTAATGGGCAGAGTACCCGATTAGATGTAGTAAAGCCTTAGGTAAATCCGAGTATCGTCCCAAGAGAGTTGTGACCTTGAAAGAACTAAGATGATTAGATAATATATGGGTATGACAAAGTTGATATAATCCATAGATAAGCTATTATTCTACTTACACAGACACCGTAAATTTAGGGAAAAGAGATAGATAAACGAAGCTTAATAAAGAATACAAATATGAATTGATTCCCGATACCAAGATTCAGTATAGTGGTTAATTATCACCAGACTCCTTTGGTCGATTCGTCATGGCCTATGGTTCTTAGATTCCTCACCAAGATGAGCAGGTCACCGGGATCATTCAGCAACCTAATAGCAGTCATTAAGTACCATATCTACTAGATCTAGACGGTGGGAACCCGACCTTTAGGAACTTAGATTCCCCCTAACCTCTTAAATACCTCCACTTGATAAGCGATCATTTGGTCAGTTCGCACACGAAGAGTGGTCGTACTATGGCCAATTCCTCCCATACTTCGCTATCTATCGATGGGGTCAGTTGGTCATATCTCGACCCTTTAGATACTACCAAGCTTATAATATTACCAAGGCTAGCGATCTATGAAAAGACTAGCAAATGTCTATAAAGAATTATAGAGAATAACAATAACATGAATGCAAACTTTAATTAATGATATGAATTCATAATATAA